>CM024755.1:67242871-68442871 GCA_014218235.1 Colocasia esculenta
CATCTGTGGGAACGAACGAGAGGTCATGCGTCCTACCCGAGCGTCTCATCTTCATGAGACCCGCACACCCTTATCCTCACCGGGGGGGCTGTGTAGAGGTATTCTTTAGTCCCACATTGAAAGATAGTGAGAACAAGTGTGTGCTTATCAGCAAGAGCCTCACCTCTTCTCCCAAGAGGGCCCTTTTAAAGGACAAAACTCCAAGCATGGGGACAATGCCTCTTGTAAGGCACACTTAAATCACGTCTCTTCATTGGCGCCGTCTGTGGGAACGAACAAGACGCCATACGTCCTACCCAAGCGTCTCATCTTCATGAGACCCGCACACCCTTATCCTCACTGGGGGGCTATGTAGAGGTATTCTTTAGTCCCACATTGAAAGATAGTGAGAACAAGTGTCTGCTTATCAGCAAGAGCCTCACCTCTTCTCCCAAGAGGGCCCTTTTAAAGGACAAAACTCCAAGCATGGGGACAATACCTCTTAGGAGGCACACTAAAATCACGTCTCTTCATTGGCGCCGTCTGTGGGAACGAATGAGAGGCCATACGCCCTACCCGAGCGTCTCATCTTCATGAGACCCGCACACCCTTATCCTCACTGGGGGCTCTATAGAGGTATTCTTTAATCCCACATTGAAAGATAGTGAGAATAAGTGTGTGCTTATAAGCAAGAGTCTCACCTCTTCTCCCAAGAGGGCCCTTTTAAAGGATAAAACCCCAAGCATGGGGACAATACCTCTTGGGAGGCACACTTAAATCACGTCTCTTCATTGGCGCCGTCTGTGGGAACGAAGGAGAGGTCATGCGCCCTACCCGAGCGTCTCATCTTCATGAGACCCGCACACCCTTATCCTCACCAGGGGGGGGGGGGGGAGGCTGTGTAAAGGTATTCTTTAGTCCCACATTGAAAGATAGTGAGAACAAGTGTGTCCTTATCGGCAAGAGCCTCACCTCTTCTCCCAAGAGGGCCCTTTTAAAGGACAAAACTCCAAGCATGGGGACAATACCTCTTGGGAGGCACACTTAAATCACGTCTCTTCATTGGCGCCGTCTGTGGGAACAAACAAGAGGCCATACGCCCTACCCGAGCGTCTCATCTTCATGAGACCCGCACACCCTTATCCTCACTGGGGGCTGTGTAGAGGTATTCTTTAATCCCACATTGAAAGATAGTGAGAACAAGTGTGTGCTTATCAGCAAGAGTCTCACCTCTTCTCCCAAGAGGGCCCTTTTAAAGGACAAAACCCCAAGCATGGGGACAATACCTCTTGGGAGGCACACTTAAATCACGTCTCTTCATTAGGCTTTAGCCCCAGAGCGGCCTACATGGGTTCTGGATTGTAGGACCAGTCGCACTGAGCACGCACTGCGGTTACTAAACGACTGGTCCAACTCACCATACAGGCAACCCACTCAGGATCTAGCGCCAAGGGCATCCGAGCAGGTCGTTTCATGTCCTACGACGGTTATAACGGCTACAGGCCAAGCGCCCCACGATCATGAGGAGCAATAACTACCGAACGTCCCAACGGGCGCTCTGGTGTGCAACTCCCCAGAGGACGCGCCAATCGGCGCGACGTTTCAGGCACGATCTAGCGACGTTTCATCCCTTCTCCCCGTAGCACATGCCTATAAAAGGCTCAGGTACAGCACCATGCAAAGGTACGTGCATAATCACGCAATCTTCCTCATACCAGCCGCGACATCACACACGAGAACTCCCTTCCTCTCAAGTCCGCTACTGACTTAGGCATCGGAGGGTTCTCCCCGGTTCTTCAACCGGGCTCCCTGATCCTATTCTGGTTTTGCAGGTCTGCGCCCGCTACCGGCGATCATCTTCCCTTTCCCCTACGTGTGGGCCCATTCGGTTTCGGACAAAACAAGAAATGTCCTCCACACTTTTGGCGCCGTCTGTGGGAAGCGACAATAGCCATGGCTCACGGGCGATCCTCTTACCAGAACGTTGGGAGCAGGGCGACGATGTCTCGTCAGACATCGCCATTTCCTCTGCCAATCGGATCATCGACGTCCTTGCACCATCAACCGTCATGCCCGCAACTGCCTAGGAAATGGTAGAGCTCTGGGGTCAGATGCAACATCTGACGGGCATTTGCTTGGGCTTACAAACCCAGTTGGTGAGATCATAGGCTCCGGCGGCCTCTCTTCCGTAGGAGCGTCAGGCGGAATCGTCTCACCGGCGATCTCGCGCCCCTCCTGCGCCCCAGGAGCAGCAGGTGGACTCGCCACGGCGATCGCACCGCGCCCCCTCCGAGGAACGGGCGCCGGAGCACTGTGGCCGCTCACCCCGCCGCTCCACGCATCTGGCACGTTCGGTTGTGGGAGCCAACTCCCACAAGACCGGTCGAGAAAGCCCTACTCATTCCGAGCAGGAGTTGGCCAAGAGCTTGCGCCGCGTGGCTGACCTCGAGCATCGTATAGATGCAATGGTCCAGCACGCAGAGGGTAAAGCACCGGTAGAGGAGGACCTGGACTTCCGCTCCCCCTTTAGTGTGGAGATCCTAGAAGCCCTGTTCTCCCCTAAGCTCCCTCTGCGCACTATCGCGCCTTACGACGGCACCACCGACCCGGAGGATCACATCCACGGGTTCGAGTCGCACATGGTGTTCCATGGAGCATCAGACGCGGCCAAATGCCGGGCCTTCCCGGCCACTCTCAAAGAGACCGCCAGAGCTTGGGTCGAAGCGTTGCTTGCGGGCTCTATCTCTTCCTTCCACCAACTGAAAAAGTCCTTCCGGGACAATTTCCTTGGTGGAAGGTCGCAGCCGCGCACATCGGCCTCCCTCCTGGCCGTCCGCCAGAAGAAGGGCGAGGTGCTCTGGGACTTCTTTAAGAGGTTCCGGACTGAGGCGCTTCGCATTACATGCCTGGATGTTCCTCTAGCCACCAGTGCCCTCATCCAGGGCACTCGCGATGGCTTCCTGCAGAGGACCCTCGGCGTACAGCAGCCTGCCACTTTGGCTGAGCTACTTTCCATCGCCCAACGCCACGCGGCATGCAAGGAAAGTCTGGCTGCCGGCCGAGCAGAGCAGGGCGATCAGTTGGACAAGAAGAGGCCTTCTGATAACGGTCCGGACCGTGATCGGAAGAAAGGACGGCGCAACGGCGACTCACCGTGCCGACCACGCCCCTTCACCGACTACGCACCACTGATGGTGGCACCCGAATAGATCCTGGCGGAGATCAGGAATGAACCCTATGTTCGGTGGCCCCCAAGGATGCGCTCCGACCCCCGGCGGCGCAACCAGGAGAAGTATTGTCGCTTCCATCGCGACCACGGCCACGACACCTCCGAATGCCGCCAGCTTAAAGACGAAATCGAGTCCCTCATTAAGCGCGGCTATCTCGGACAGTTCGTGCACCGGAATGAAAACTGCCCCAGACGTCGAGAGCGGACTCCTGAGCAGTCGATCAACAACGAACCCAATGGGCAGGAAATCAATATGATCGTAGGAGGGTTCGGCGTAGGCGGAGAAACCACTCAAAGCCGACGCGATTACGCAAGGCGAGTGCACGTAGATGACCGGCCTCCGGCTCCCCGGCCAGCTCCGTATCCCTCCAATTCTGCACGTGCACAATCCGAGGAGGCTATAACCTTCTCAGACGAAGATCTTGTAGGGGTCGCTACCCCACACAGTGATGCGCTGGTCGTTTCGGCCACCATCAACCACTGTAATGTGCACCGGATTTTGGTGGATAATGGAAGTGCTCCGGACGTGTTGGCCTATGATTGTTGCCTTCTTATGGGCCTTAAGACCGATCAGCTCACTCCTGTAGAGTCTCCGTTGTACGGCTTCTCGGGGGTTTCGGTTCAACCCATGGGAAGAATCTGCCTCCCAATAACTCTTGGGACACCACCAAGAAATGTGACCAAGATAGTAGACTTCTTGGTCATCAAGAATATACCAGGCTACAACGCCATCCTCAGTAGAGGTCATATCGGGCGGATTAAGGCGGTACCTTCATCGCTTCACCAGAAGATGAAGTTTCCGACTCCGAGCAGGATTGGGGAGGTGCTCAGGTGCCAACGCGAGTCTCGACGGTGCTATGTCCTCTCCTTAAGAGACAAGCAGCCACTCGCTGCCCCAGTACCTGTTCCACCCCCAACCGATCAGCCTTCCACTAGCCGAGGAACACCTGCTGAAGATCTTCTTCCAGTACAGGTGGATGATAACGCCGAGCATGTCCTCTATATTGGCGCCTTACTTGCAGAGGCCGAACAGCAACGCTACAGAGCCTTCCTGCTCACCAACCTGGACGTGTTCGCATGGTCCGATGACGAGCGTCTGGGCATTCCTCCGGAAGTGATGGTTCATCGCCTCGGTTTGGACCCACGGGTCGCGCCAGTTCAGCAAAGGAGGCGACCGGTCAACCAAGAACGGCAGACTGTGATCCAGGATCACGTCGTCAGAAGTCGGTCCATAGGGCTCCTCCAAGAAGCCCAGTATCCGAGGTGGATCTCCAATGTGGTCTTCGTGCGCAAAGCCAATGGCAAATGGCGGGTGTGCGTAGACTACAAGGATCTCAACAAAGGCGATGCCCAAGGATATTTTTCCCCTGCCGCGTATCGATCACTTAGTGGACGCCACGTCCGGACACGAGCTTCTCAGCTTTCTGGATGCCTACTCTGGCTATCACCAGATCAGTATGCATCCTTCGGATCAAGATGCCACCACCTTCGTCACAGACTTAGGGTTATACTGTTATACCAGGATGCCCTTTGGTCTGAAGAACGCTGGTGCCACATATCAACGGCTGGTCAATAAGATGTTCGAGCAGCAGATTGGGCGCAACATGGAAGTCTACGTCGATGACATGCTGGTCAAAACGCTCCCGAGCATTGACCATATCCCGGATCTTGAAGAAACCTTCGCAACCTTGCGGAAATTTAACATGAAGCTCAACCCAGCCAAGTGTGCGTTCGGGGTGCGCTCGGGAAAGTTCCTTGGCTTCCTCGTTTCAAATAGAGGGATAGAGGCAAACCCGGAGAAAATCCAAGCCATACTTGAAATGGGCAGTCCGAAGACAGTGCGTGACATCCAACGTCTCACTGGACACCTCGCCGCACTGAACCGGTTCATGTCTCGAGCAGCTGAGAGAAGTTTCAACTTCTTCAAGTTGCTGCGAGGCCCCAAAGGCACCTCCCATCAAGGGGGGCATGTACGGTGGACTGAAGAGTGTGAAGCCGCCTTCACCGAGCTGAAGGCATACTTGGCAGCCCTACCTATTCTCTCGAAGCCCGTGCTCGGGGAACCACTGTTCGTATACCTTTCGGTCACCGAACACTCCATTAGCGTGGTTCTGATCAGAGAAGAGGGAGCGACGCAGCACCCAGTATACTACATCAGCAGGGTCCTCCAAGAAGCCGAGAGGAGGTACCCCTGAGTAGAGAAACTTGCCCTTGCCCTGGTCACGGCTGCTCGAAAACTCAGGCATTATTTTCAGGCCCACTCTATTACGCTCCTTACCAACCAACTGCTGAAATCTATCCTTCAGCGTTCAGAGGCTTCCGGTAGGCTAATTAAGTGGGCCATAGAGCTTGGTGAGTTCGACATCAGTTTCCGCCCGAGGACAGCAATCAAGGCACAAGCATTGGCGAACTTTGTTGCGGAGTGTACTCTCCCTACCGAGCAGGATCCTCTGCTGGCCGACGAGCCCCCATGGGAGCTCTATGTTGATGGGTCCTCTTGTGTCACAGGGAGCGGAGCAAGCTTGGTCCTCACCTCTCCTGAGGGGCTAGAGTTCCAATACGCCCTCCGGTTTCGCTTCGCTGCCTCCAACAATGTTGCTGAGTACGAAGCATTGCTGTCAGGTATCCACACGGCTAGACACCTCGGAGCCCTTCGGCTTAGGGTCTTCAGCGACTCTCAGTTGGTGGCCAGTCAGGTGAACGGGCAGTTCGAAGCGACGGAGCCCCGCATGGCTCAATACCTTCAGCAGGTTAAAAGCCGAGCAGAGGGCCTCATCTATTTTGAGGTTATACATGTTCCGCGGGAGCAGAACGCGCGTGCCGATACACTAGCCAAGCTGGCACCTTTAGGTGACATCGCCCCTTCTCACTCCGTGTTCATTGAAGAGATCGCCTCGCCGAGCACCGAAGTAGACATCACGGCCATCGAGGCAGGTCCACCAGCTCCGAGCTGGATGGATCCTCTCCTGGCCTATCTACTTCGAGGCGAGCTTCTGCCCGAGCAGGGCGAAGCTCGGAAGATCAGGATGCGCTCCCAGCATTTTACCCTCGTAGAAGGCAAGATGTACCGACGAACCCTTTCAAGACCTCTCCTACGGTGCCTCAATCTCGAAGAGGCTCTGGCGGCCACTGTAGAGGTTCACGAAGGACTGTGCGGAAGCCATTTGGGGGGCAGAACGCTAGCACGCAGCATCATTCGGGCAGGATTCTGGTGGCCTTCTTTACAAAAGGACTACATGACCTTTGTTCGAAGGTGCCCGAAATGTCAGAAGTTTGGGCAGCTTATTAATCAGCCTGCCGAACAACTTCACAGCCTGTTCGAACCTCGTCCTTTCGCCAGATGGGGTATCGACATCCTAGGCGCCTTTCCGAAGGCCCAAGGTCGGAAAAAGTTCCTGTTCGTGGCTATCTACTACTTCACCAAGTGGATCAAAGCAGAGCCCATTGCCACGATTACCGAGTAGGCTGCGTGGAAGTTCATCTGGAAAAACATCCTATGTCGGTTTGGAGTTCCAAGGGTTATCACCTCCGACAACAGAAAACAGTTCGATAGCACCTTTTTTAAGGAAAGGTGTGCTGAGCTCGGCATCTACAACCACTTCACCTCCGTTGCGCATCCCCAAGTGAACGGTTTGGTTGAAAACGCCAACCAGACACTGCTGCACGGGATGCGCACAAGAGTTGAGGCCGCAGGAGGTTCGTAGATTGATGAGCTCCCCAATGCACTCTGGTGCCACCGAACAACAGCACGAGTGGAAATGGGATAAACACCTTTTCACTTGGCATACGGCTCGGAAGCTGTGGTGCCTTTGGAGGTGGCTCTCCCCACTCTCTGCATAACCCACTTTGATGAAGCTGCCAACAACCGTGCTCTTCGGGAAAACCTTGATATGCTCAGCGAACGTCAGAACGACGCCAGCATTCATCTTGTTTTCTATCAGCAATGACTCGCATAGTACTACAATGCCCGAGTTCGGGAAAGGCACTTCTACGTGGGCGACCTGGTTCTACGATGCTGCTCGGCTTGGCATGTATCTAATGGGAAGGACCTTATCAGGTCATTCAAGTCCTCGGGAAAGGTTCTTATAAGCTTGCTACTCCTAGCGGCGGAGCCATACCCAGGGCTTGGCATGTATCTAATCTCAAGGCTTATTATCTATAAAAGCCTCCACTCGGCATCCTACTTCTCTTCTCCCCGTTCCTATGGTACGCCTGGAGTAGTGTCTGAAATTATCCACACTTCAAAGTTTTTCAACTTGAAATGGATATGTTGACCCTCCAGGTCGCGCAAAGTGTTCAGCATTCACCCCTGGTCAAGACCCTATTCGGTTCTCGTTGACCTGTGCGGTACATGCAACGCTTATAAACCATCGAATTCCGATTCGAACAGGAACAATGCTAAGGGAAGAAGATAGAAAAAGCGAGGCCCTATACCAACTCTGAAAGGGGATTCATTCACAAGTTTCCTTTTACAAAAAGGGCCCCTTGGGCCAGGATTACAAAAAGCGGCAAAAGGAGAGAAGTCACTAAGGCTCCTCCTCGGGAACATCAGCGCCATCAGCAGGAGGCATTCGCCCAGACTGAAACTGGGCGAACCGAACACCGTCCAGACGGACGTCGCCCGTTCGGCGTCGGCACTCCTACACAGTTGCCTCAAAGGCCTCCCGAGCGCGCTCATGCCAAGACAGTCTCTCCCCGTGCCCCCGACCAGCTTTGAGGCCCACCTGGTAGCATTGACCTCCAAACTGCTCCAGGTCAGCCTTGAATTCGGCCCCCGCCTTATATTCCGCTACCCCCTGAGCCTTGGCGTCCGATAGCACCTTGGCGATGACTTCCTTCTAGGCCCGGGCCACGGAAAGATTCAGCTCGGCAGTCTGGAGGGCAGCTTTGAGGTTCTTAACCTCACCTTGCAGCTCTGCCTCACGGGCCTCGTGCTGCACCACCAAGTCTCTACAGAAGGCATTTTGGGCCTCCCACTGGGGCTTGTGGTTCTGGGCCTGAGTGGCAAGCTTTGACAGCACCTCCAGTGACTTACCAACTCCGTCCATCAGCGCCTTGAGGTCAACGTCGTCGACACCATCGTCTTGAGCTTGGCACTCCGGGCGATATCCCCCGCTGGAGATCTCCAGAGTCTGGTCGGGGCTCACTTGCCGACACCTTGCTAGCACTTCAAGCTGCGACGCGCTGGGGCAAGGAGGAAGCTCCCCGCGCAATTGACCCTCCAAGCGCCCCAGTGCGGCCGCCAATACTTCCTGTGAGGGCAACTCGGGGACAACCCTCCTCAGCACCTCAGTTAGAGGTCTTCAGTCCTCCCCAGAGCTCCCCTCCTCGGCATCAACGGCCGCCTGCCCCACAAAAGGCTGTGCTCCCCTACTGGTTTGGGCAGCATCAGCATCAGTGGTCATCGCCTGACCTGCCTCGGCACCAGCTAGGCCCTGAAACCCTACCTCCCCAGAGTGAGCTGCACTCTCTCTGACTAAATTTACCTCAGTAATTGCTTCGGCTGCACCTTTAGCAATCACTTCGGTGGGGGGCATGGGGGGTAGGACTTGCTCATCTCCTCACGAGGCATCCTCCGGCGGAAGAGCTGCCTCGCCGACTCCAGGCACCGTGGCTGTTCCAGGCGTGACATCGGCAGGCATGGCGGCCCCAGAAGGCACAGAAGTCCCTTCTACTCCTCTGTCCAGATCTTTGGTGCTCCCCTCGCCAACAGCACTGTCACCTGCTTCCCGCTCCACGCCTTCAGTGGTAGAGCCCCCCGACGTGGAGCTTACCTCGACGAGCTCGAGGTTGAACGCCATCTTCTTAGCGACATCGGGGCGTGATACGGAAGGAGCCCGGAGCGTCCATTCCTCGGACGTCCCCACCGCCTTCCGCTTCTTCCGCTTGAGCAGCGGTTCGGCATCCTCGGCCTCGATGTCCTCCTCGGACCCCTGATCAGCCGACGGTCGTGCAGCCTTCTCCAACCTTCCCCTCTTCTTGATAAGAAGGAGACTCCTCGCCGCCTCCTCTTCGGCCTCGTCAATGACCGGTTCCTACTCGGAAAGGGGATGGGTTGTCACCCTTGATACCACTTTCGCTGTGGCCTTCTTCTTCAACTGAATCTTCTTGGGCCCTCTTTCAAGGACCCGTGAACTTGCTCTGCCCGGCGTTCTAGCAGGACGATCCTGTGCGGCATCAGGAGGGCGCTCTTCACCCACAACCGCCACGTAAGCCGTGACGATGGTTTGCTCGGTGTAAAGGGCCATGTCCTCCGTGTCCATGCCCGCCTTCAACTCCTCAGCAGCTGTACAAGGAGAGAAAAGTTACTAAAGGTGACTCCTGAAGATCAGAAGAGAGAAAGAGGAGGCAAAGGCACTTACTCCATGCTCGGCTGAGCCCGTGCTTGACCAGCTGGGCCTCGGTGAGGTATTCCTCCGCCTTCTCGACGAAGACGTTGTTGAGACGATCTAAAAGTGCCACCTCCTCCTTGCCCATGAAAGGGTAGACATCCTTACGCGGGTCCTTCACCCTCGTAGGGAACCCCCACTCCGGTGCCCTCGCGCTGCGTGCAAGGAAGAGGATCCGGTTCGTCCACCCCTTGTGGCTGGAAAACCGCAGAGAAAACTCAATCCTCATCCGATCCGGCCGGTGCTTTGTGTAGTATACGTTCCAGCTTGTCCCCGGTGAGGCTGTCAGGGCGAATTGGCTCCGGAAGAGGTTGGCGGTAGGCTCGATCCCCCGCACCTTGAACGATATGCAAAAATCGCATATCGTCCTCCAACTATTGGGCGCTAGTTGGATCGGGGCTATCCCCCAGGTGTTCAGCAGGTCCCTCGCCACCGCCGGTAGTGGCAGCCGGAACCCTGCTTCCAGGATGTCGTCCGACATCGCTAGGCAACCGACCTTTTCCTGCCAATAAGGCTCCTCCTCCCTCGCAAGCACGACGTCGTACTCTGGCCCGATGTGGTATCTCTCGCGAAGGCCGTTGAAAAAGCAGTACTTCGTCCGCTGAGATGCTTCCGGTGCCCCGCCGCTGCCGCTGGAACCAACCACAGCTTTACCCTTCTGCGACATGGCCGAAGGTGAAAGAACGAGGCAGAAGAATGAAAGAGTTTGGGCGACAGAATGACTCTTCACGATGGATTTTTGAAGGCGTAATTCCCCGCCTTCGCCTCTCCCCTTCCTTATAAGGAAGAGAGGGCAGGAAACTCTAGAAGCTACAAGTGCTCTCTTTTCAGGTGACCACTTGGACGAATCAAGAGGCTCCTAATTCACCACGGTACCCCCCTTCATCATGAATCCTCCGCCATTTCCAAGAAGGCAGTACGAAGCGTCAGTGCCGACCGACGTTCGTGCGTCCATGGTTGCCATCGCATTTAATGCGGGAAGAACGTTCGATTGGACTACCACCATTTGAGCGCCCCGGTTCCCGAGCCAGCTCAATGGTGTGGGGGGCAAGTGTGGTGGTCAAATCTTGCCACCTGGGCCCCTTTGTTGGGCACGTATAGCCCATGGCAGAATGGAAAGGCTCCTCCTTTCCCTAGGACACCATGCACCCTCGGACGCACGATTCCAACATCCCTAGGGATGACTACTTCAGCGCAGGGCCATCCTCGGACGCCCCCTGGTCTGTTCGAGTCCCATTCCGAGTAGACCCCCTCGAGGAGCAGTCTTTATCCCCAGAGCGGCCTACATGGGTTCTGGATTGCAGGACCAGTCACACCGAGCATGCACTGCGGTTACTAAACGACTGGTCCGACAAACCATACAGGCACCTCTCATAACTCTCCTTCCAAACCCTACCCACCGACCTCCTCGTGTCACCATAAATGCTGGCCCATCAAATCTATAGTTTATTTCAGACATCACTTGAGGACTCAAAAACACTTGATTCTTGGTTGTTCCCGTAAGCGTATCCCCCGGCCCGCCATGGCTTTCTCCAGGTTCTCCATCGTCTGCCTTCTCCTGCTGGCTCTCATCGACGCCCATATCGTGGAGTCCCGTCTTGCAGTAAGTACTAGTAGAACGCCTGTGGCTACCCCATGAATGGGGTTTCGGCCAATTGTATATGATGTGTTATGACTGAGATTCCACTCACTCTTGCAGGCTGCCCATACTGGAAATGGGAGGTCCCTCTTGGCCCCCATAGGTATATATGCGTCCATCTACCTCAAGAATTATATAACCTTATGCTTTGTTACCTCCCTCCTTCATTTGGTTTGCTTAATCTGTCGCCTATATGTGAATATGCAACTTGGTCATATGATTATGATCACAAGCACGACGTCCGGAGATTTCATCGCGTAGATTGTAGATTAAGGTCACTGATCACCACATATATGAATATATAACGAGGCGCGCGATGATAGTGGGTTTCTGTTTCTCTGTGGAGTGTTTGCAGATTGCGGCAGCGCCTGTGATGCGAGGTGTCGGCTCTCGTCGATGCCCAACCTGTGCAAAAGGGCCTGCGGGACGTGCTGCGGCCGGTGCAACTGTGGCCCTCCCGGCACCTCCGGCAACGAGGACGTGTGCCCCTGCTACGCCAACATGACCACCCACGGTGGGAAGCACAAGTGTCCCTGAAATGGGAGCTACCCATGGCAGTGCCACATCAAGCTAGCTAGGCTTCATCGACGCGCATGTCATGGTGTTGAACAGTCGGTCTAAATAAAGTATGTGTGTGCATGTGGACATGCTCGCGTGGACTCGCTGTAGAATGCGGGTGTGGTATCGTCTGGAGAAAACAGTAGGCGTGTTTGTGCACCATTGTTTGTGGGAATTGTTGTTGCAGTCTGTAGGTAAAACGAATAGAGGACATACCTCGCAGCGGAAACGTAGTATGAATAGAAGATCCCACAGAAGTAGATAGACGGCTACCAGAGTCGCCTATACAGATCCACACCTTAAATCCGAGGTCCGACGATGACGTACCTCCGTCAGTCGATACCCAAAAGAGAATACCTGATGTCCCACACTTGGGACAGTACCTTCTCACACAGATAAAACCACGCCTGCAAGAAACACTTGCAAGCTCACACTCTCACACACACTCCATGTAAACCGCCTAACAAGCTCCCACTTGCCCATTTAGGGTTCACTGCCCACTTACCCACACAGGGTTGACGACGCACCCAACATTCTCTATGGCATTCGACATCAACGGTCATACCGAAAATAAGGCGTGCAACCTCTGTGAGATTGCCGAGTCACCAACAAGCGTTCCATTAAGTCGTCATCTACTAACGGAACACTTACTCTCAGTATGTACCTCAGGCTCTTAATATTCACCTAATTCTGATACTCCGTATCTCTCAGAAGGCAGTATCAAATCCAAAAGCATAACACTCATGACTCTATTAGCACATAGGAAACTGAGTCTCCCGGCCGGGATATGAGTAATTAAACATGGTGAAATAAGAAGATACCTTCCCTATGCTGCTCGTGCCAATTCAATTTGTCTTAACCGCTTTCCTAGACATGTTCCGCTGGACGATATCATCCATCGCCCTAAGTAACATGCTAAAGTAGTGACATTAAGCTTCCTTGTCATGGCACAGCACTGCAGGTCACTAGGGGTACATCGAGAATCAGTGACAAACGTGATTCATGAGCTCACACAATGATGAAGAGAGAACTATTCATCATTCTCATATGCGGTTGTATATTACACATGTGGTATGATTCACATGCTGCGATGTTCCTCCATTCATATGGGCGTGTCAAATAACACCGCACGGATACAAAACCAATTGTAACAAATACAATTGACCAGAGTCCCGCAAACCAGTCACTCTCATTTAGCGTCCTTTTGCGACTCACATATCCGGATCTAACAGGCTACATAGGATTATAGCAATAATCCACATGGTCAATCTGAACTAATTCAGATTTCATCTCGGCCTCAGCCAAGGCGGCATACTCACAAGACTCGGGATATTGTGCTCGACCTCTAGTCATCTAGAGTTCCACAACATCAAGTGCCTCCTCTTTGCTCGCTATCAATAAGCGCCAAAGGCGGATCACCCGTGTGAGAGGGCTGATCCTCTTAGCCTGGTGACACTCTAACAATGTATAAAGCAATCATTTGTTCACATAAATAACACTTGATGATGAACAAAACATTAATGATGTCAAAACATTGTAAATTACTATAACTTACAAAGACCCATAGATCCACAATGGGTCACAAAACTCTCTCTGGTTAAAGGTTTTGTTAGTGGATCTGCTATCATTCTAATAGAACTAATTTGACGAAGCACCACTAACCATTTTGCCACCAAATCCCTAATGTAGTGGTAACGAATATCAATATGGTTCGTTCTGCCATGAAATTTGGGATCTTTGGCGAAGGCCAATGCCGAGGTACTGTCAACATATAACAGTACACCCTCATTCTGATGAGGTGTAATCGACAAATGCTGCAACAAACTTTGCAACCAAATCGCCTCTTGGCTAGCAGCAGAACAAGCAACATATTCGGCTTCCATCGTGGATAGGGGAATGCAAGACTGCTTCTTGCTACTCCACGAGATAGCTCCACCAGCCAACAAGAACACAAAGCTTGAAGTGGACTTACGCTCATCTCGATCACCAGCCCAATCCGCATCACTATAGCCGATGATTTTCAGGTCGCCACCCTAGTAACATAGTGCATAATCTGACGTCCCTCGCAAATACCGTAAAATCTTTTTAACGGCTTTCCAATGTGCGAGACCAGGGTTGCTTTGGTAACGACTTACCAAACCCACTACGAAGCTAATGTCTGGCCGAGTACACAACATAGCATACATTAGACTTCCAATTGCAGCGGCATATGGCACTCTAGACATACTTTCTATTTCTTCTTTACCCTTGGGACATTGACAAGTACTTAGGACACATCCTTTATCAAGTGGAGTATCAATGGGTTTAGAATTGTGCATTCGGAAACGCTTTAGAATCTTATTAATGTATGTCTCCTGAGACAAACTCAGTGACCTTTCCGAGCAATTCCGCACAATCTTCACTCCGAGAACATAGCTCGCTTCACCCATATCTTTCATCTTAAAGACGGAAGATAACCACCTCTTAGTGGCATCGATTAACTCCATATTATTTCCAGCCATTAAAATATCATCAACATATAATGATAAAATGAGGAGACTATCTCCCACTCGCTTAACATACACACAGTGGTCCTCTTCAATCATCTCAAAACCATGTGAGATAATAGCCTTATGAAATTTCATATACCACTGTCTAGACGATTGTTTCAATCCATAGATTGAACGCTTGAGGCGGCAAACTTTTTGCTCCTCTCCTTTTGTCTCAAAACCCTCTGGTTGAGCCATGTATATTTCCTCATCTAGTTCTCCATTGAGAAATGCAGTCTTTACATCCATTTGGAACAATTCCAAGTCGAGATGTGCGACAATGGCTAGAATAAGGCGAATAGATGAGAATCTCACCACTGGTGAAAAGGTCTCATCATAATCTATACCCTCTTTCTGGGTATAACCTTTCGCCACAAGTCTTGCTTTATACTTGTCAATAGTCCTACCAGCCTTGCGTTTAAGCTTGAAAACCCACTTGTTTCCAATCGCCTTATGCTCAGGTGGATGATACACTAACTCCCAGACTTCATTCTGTGCCATTGAAAGAATCTCCTCTTGCATGGCAATTTCCCATTCTTTCCTAGATGATGACGCAAGAGCTTCCTGAACAAATCTAGGCTCTTCATGATCCGTGGGTTCACAAAGAAGTACTTCACTGTCAATTTCAAAAAAATCGACGAGGAACATTCCCACGCTTGCTACGACATAAAGAATCTTGACTTTCTATTAGTTCACTCCCACTAGATGCACTCCCACTAGACTGACCATCCCTATCATTTTCGGCAGACATTGGTATGGGAACACATTCCCTCCCTTCGCCGGAAGATGGTAGGATGTTTAATTGTTCATCTATTTCAAAAAGATCAAGATTCTTCTCATTGTCGCCAAGACTAGGAAATTCATTCTCTAAGAAGACAACATCTCGGACCTCACGCTCTATCATTCCTCCATCTGGATGATGTTCATACATGACATAACCTATTGAGCTCTCAGGATATCTAAGAAAGATAGACTTTTGAGCTCTAGGGCCAAGTTTCCCAAACTTACTTGTCGTGCTATGAACATATCCAGCTGATCCCCATGGACGTAAACAATTTAAGTCCGGTTTGTGGCCATGCCATAATTCATATGGGGTAGAAGGAACTGATTGAGAGGGCACTTGGTTAAGAATGTAGGCAGCAGTTAACAGAGCATCTCCCCAAAAGGAGATTGGCAAATTTGCCTACGCCATCATTGACCTAACCATGTCTAGCATTGTTCTATTCCTTCGTTCTGCAACACCATTTTGTTGCGGCGTATATGGAATAGTAAGTTGCCGACGTATACCTTTTTCTTCACATAATGCTCGGAACTGATCCGACAGATATTCACGTCCACGGTCTGTCCGAAGAGCTTTGACACTCCTCTCCTTTTGATTTTCAACTCTAGATAAGAAATGCTTGAAATAATCCAGCACTTCATAGCGATGAGCAATCAAATAGACATATCCGTACCGCGAATAATCATCAATAAATGTGAGAAAATAGTAATATCCATGCCGAGCTCTAACACTCATGGGTCCACAGACGTCAGAATGGATTAATTCCAATGGTTCGGAGGTTCTAACAGCTTTTCCAAAAGGCTTACGGCATGCTTTTCCTGCCAAGTAGGGCTCACATATGGGCAAGTTGACCTTAGCGAGCGACCCTAAAAGGCCTTCTCTAGCTAATCTAGCCATTCTATTATGCCCAATATGGCCTAAACGAGCATGCCATGTCACAGAATCTAAATCTTTTTGAGCTAACGTAGGCATAACTATAGAAGAAGAATTAGAAAAGTTGTCAATCAAATCTAAGATATAAAAACCATCACGTAGCAATGCATGTCCATAAAAGACATTATCCAAGACAATGGTTACAAGACTGCCAGAAAAGGATAAACAAAAACCCATTGCTGACAAAGTTGAAACTGACAAAAGATTATATTGGATTCTAGGCGCATAGAGTACGTCACTCAAAAGTAACGTACGTCCGTTCGCAAAATAGAGTTGGTATGAACCGACTCCACGGACTTCTTCACTGGCACCATTGCCCATGAAGACTCTTTGCATGCCTTCTGGAATCCGATGATAATCCACAAAACCCGCTCGATCCATCGTTATATGTTTTGTTGCTCCTGAATCCACGATCCACACAGGATTAGGATGAGCAGTCAAAACATGCGTACAAACAACCGTACATGGAGAGCAGGGGAAGTGAGTTACCTTTTTCGGCTCAGGACACTCATGAGCGAAATGGCCTCGCTTTTTGCAGTTAAAACACTTCAGACGGCTTTTGTCTTTCTTGCCGCCACACTTCCCACGTTGGCGCTTGAAAAATTTATCCTTGATGGAATCTGGTGCAGCGTCTAATCCTTTGTCCTTCTTTTGTGACCCCTTTTTCTTGAAGCGTCTGCTTCCCTGAGCGACATTAGTAATAGCGCGATGCACAATCTCGCGCTCTGCTTCTAACTCCACATGCCAAGATATATCAATAAAATTTTTGATATTCTCATTGTGAGTCAGAATTTGCTTCAAGTGGGTCCAAGCATCTGGCAAAGATCTAATCACCGCTTGCACCTGCTGTTCATCAGTGAGATCATGACCTGCAGCCTTCAAATCATGGACCATAGATGAAATCACCCTAAGGTGTTCACCAACCGTGTGGCGCGAGTCCATCCGATAGGTCTCAAATTTCAAAACGAGAGCCCTTAATCGGGTGACTGAGGTCCCACCATAAATGAACTTTAATTGATTCCACAAATCCTTAGCAGTGGCGCAGTTCTCAAACTCGCCAATAAGATCGTCGGCCATAGCGCTTAACAAAGTAAAGTGCGCACTACGATCTTTCTTAAACCAAGCTACATAAGCTTCTTGGTCTGTTTTGCTACTGCCCTCAATGGGCGGTGATAGGGACATCGTAAGATGATCAATCACATCTTGTTCATCCAGAAAATATTGCATTTTACGATGCCATATATCATAGTTTGTGCCATTCAACTTTTCACCCTTAGTGAGATCAGCTATAACGTTTTTGGCAGCCATAGTTTACCACCACATAGGAAAAAGAGTTTTTTGACATCAATTTACACATTATTCCTATTTGCTTCAAGAAATCCAAGCTAATTATATTGAACATTTCTTATATAGTAAAATCGAAAGTAAAGCTAGGCAATTACAATCATCTCCTACTTATATAAGATAAGTCAATATAATTAAAATGATTTCGAGCAAATATCTCATATGCAAAAACTAATTTGCATAGCATTAAAGAAAATATGTACAAAACATACTAACTTTAAACATACTTGATTATGCAAAACTAATTTGCATAACATTAAAGAAAATATGTACAAAACATACTAACTTTAAACATACTTGATTATGCAAAACTAATTTGCATAACATTAAAGAAAATATGTACAAAACATACTAACTTTAAACATACATGATTATGCAAAACTAATTTGCATAACAATAAAGAAAATATGTACAAAACATACTAACTTTAAACATACTTGATTATGCAAAACTAATTTGCATAACATTAAAGAAAATATGTACAAAACATACTAACTTTAAACATATTTGATTATACATAAAACATATTTATATATAAACATATAAAGGTTACATGTACTATTTCCGATGCAAGCGTGAACATACTCACGCGCAAAGACGAAAAACAAAATTGCGCTTCAAAAAATTAGTGCAGTACATGACCAGACATCTCTATCTCTCTACAAAAGCTGTATATAACCCTCTGCAAGCACCAAATCTCCCTCGGTAGTCCTAAGGGTGATAGTGAGAGGTGGTGCAGGGAGGGGTACTACTGGCACAACCAAGGCCCATTCGGCCGGCCATGGTTCCCAAGCAGTCTGTTCAGCAACAGGTGGGGACCAAGGGTTTGACACAGTCAGGAGAGATGGTGCATAGATACTCAGACTATCCGATGTATCTATTCCAGGAAGTGAAGGGACTATCTGGAACTCAGAGTCAGCAGTGCCTCTAGCCACTGCCAGCGCATCTGTACTCGGTACACTCGTCCCACTAGGCATAGCGTCCAGGGCCAACGCCTGTCCAGAATCTGCCGCCAGTGCACCAGAGTTGACGTCGACCAACGTCAGATCTACATCCGAGAACCAATCCTCGAAATATTGATCCGCCAACTCAGGGTCCGACTGTGCCGGGGAACCTGCCATCTATACAGTTTGCAAGAAAAAGAGAAAATAAGAACCAACCAAGTGGCTCTGATACCAATGTAAGTAAAACGAGTAGAGGACATACCTCGCAGCGGAAATGTAGTAAGAATAGAAGATCCCACAGAAGTAGATAGACGGCTACCAGAGTCGCCTATACAGATCCACACCTTAAGTATGAGGTCCGATGATGACGTACCTCCGTCAGTCGATACCCAAAAGAGAATACTCGATGTCCCACACTTGGGACAGTACCTTCTCACACAGAGAAAACCACACCTGCAAGACACACTTGCAAGCTCACACTCTCACACACACTCCATGCACACATGCATGCGAAAGCAATCCTTAAGGATGGATTCTTGGGATGCTGGGATACCTCCTCTGCTTCACTCCAATGGGGTATTTATAGGTGGAGGAGGCGGAGTGAGGAGGAGAGGAGGTGAGGCGGCGAGTGGGAGGGAGGCGGCAGCCTCTGCCGCTTGGAGAGGCGGCAGAGCTGCGTGGAGAGGCGGCAGAGCTGCGTGGTGCTGCTACTGCCTCGTGGCAGCAGCAGCCCACGCCAGCCCGCCAGCGCCCAAGGCGCTGGCATGGCCGGCGCCCCCTCCACCCGCCCAAGGCGGTGGAGGCGGTGGCTGTGCGGTGCCCAAATGGGCAAACCGCCTAACACAGTCGATCTTTATATACTAAAGCTAGCGCGTTCTCTCGTCTCTCCTCCACTATCTTTTCCATTGTTGATGAAATAGGTTAAGAGCACTCTGTGATGCTAAAGCTAACTCTCTCTTTCTCTTTCTAGCTTTTCTTCCGTGCGAAGACATCAATACCAGAAACTGCACCATGCACACAGGTTTTCTTCATTGGGAAAATATCACAAGCCACCAGTTAGCGTCCAAAGTCGAAATTGGATTGAAACCAAATCGAAACAGGGTATTATTGAACAACCAAGGAATCTGCATCCTTGCCCTCATCCCCGTCAAATGCTATCGAGGCAAGAGTATAAAAGTAAAAGAGAAGGAATAACCCATAGAGTATGGGTGTGACCTCGTTCGTGCAAGGCCATCAAAAGTTTCATAACTTGGGCATCATCTGTAAACAACGGTACCCGGCCAACCGGTCGTGTATATCTCTGTTCATCACAGTCTTGAGTCCACCGTGGATGGCATGTGAACGATCTTCACATTCTCCCACTGTGCACTGTTATTCATCTATTTGTGGATGTGGATAGATTAAAGATCCGACAACTACAAGTGCACGTTCTCACCAGTGTGGCGTTCACATGGACTTTTTTTTTTTTTAGCAGAACCATGTCCTCAGATACCTCAGCTAGGAGAGTGCACCCTTCCCCATAGGGGACGAATGAAACCACTCCACCAGCGAGGTGATCTGGGCATAAATCATATATATGAAAGGAAGAAGGTACATGTGGAGGGGAAGGCCCCTTCAGATCAGTCTAATACTTGGGAGACCCGATCTGTCAATGATTAAAGGCCCCTTACAAGAGTTTGGAAGACTATGATACCCCCAAAAAACCTCATTGCTCAAAGAAGAAGTAGCATACTTAGCCAGTTGATCCGCCACTTGATTAGTTTCCCTGTAGACATGGGATAGAATTTTCATGTCCTGGTGCAACAAATTCTTGGCCGCCCTCCACCATACATAAGCTTGCCAAGCAATGCAAGAATTCTGCTGAAGCGATGTAACCAAGCTTAGAGAATCCGAATAAATAACCGATAATATGATTCCCGTCATTATAGCCAGGCGAATGCCATCATAGAGGGCACATGTTTCTGCAATAATGCTGTTCCCCACCCCATAACAATGGGCAAAACCAACTAGAAAATTACCATGGTTATCCCTGATACAACCACCCCCACCACAAACTCCAGGATTACCTTTGGATGCACCATCCACATTCAAACAGAAACCTTGTAAGGGAGGTATCCAACGAACCAACTTACCTTGTTTAGAAGAGACAATAGCATGAAAGCCATAACTATTAAGAATTTGATCTTCCACCGGGGTTGGAGAGACATGGAATGCAACCTTGGTGAGAGCAGAGCGGACATGAAGCTGGATATTTCTGATAATGTCCTTAGGCCAAGTCTTCACATCTTCATACCTTGCAGCACATCTTCTTTTCCATAATTCCCAAAGCATAAGAACCAAACCATAAAAGGAGATAAAGCCAGTAGGACTGTTCATATTTGTTTTTTGAAGGAAGTCCCAAATCCGAGTAGTAATTTGCGAATGAAAATGCACCTTGTTACTAACAAAAGGGAGGAGCCAATTCCACATTTTAACTGCAATCTCACTAGTAATGAAAACATGGTTAAGGTCCTCGATTTGTAAGGAAGTGCAACAATTACATTTGGAAGCCAGAGGAATCCCACTTTCAGAAATTCTGCCATCAACAGTCATAGCTCGATTGAGGATTTTCCAGCAAAACAAAGAGGCTCTCGGAAGGAAATAATGGTGCCAAATCTTCTTGAGAGCAGGCCGGCATGTACTACTTTGTCTGATCAAATTGTAAGAGGATTTAGTAGAGAACTCACCACTCGAAGAAGCTATCCAAATGCATCTATCGTCCTCAGTAGACATGTGCAATCCTCTGAAAACGCCACCAGGAAGGGAGGCACGCAGCGGGTGTGATTCCTGGGCCACAACCTCCCGCAAGGAATAATCAACGTCCTCCATGGTACCCTGAATTAAATTGGAAAGCGGCTGCTCACCAATCCAAATATCTTTGAGAATATTTATTCTCTCACCCTTGCCTGGAATCCAGCGAGTATTACTTTGGATAATAGCATTGGCAGTGTAACAGATATGTTTCGCCATACCAGGAATCTGAGCAAAATTGTTTGATTGAAAACGCCTTCTAGCATAAGCAGACCATAAGGAATTACCATGTCGAATATTCCAGAGTTGTTTCACCACCAAAGCCAACTGAACATCATGAATATTACGAACACCTAGGCCTCCCTCCACCTTGGGACATTGGATTTTGTTCCAAGCGACCCAGTGACGCCGACGAGATCCATCAATACCATTCCAGAAAAAAGCAGCGGAACATTTGTCTATATAGAACAGAATTGCTTTGGGAAGAGTAGAAGCCGCCGCCAGATAGATCGGAATGGAGGAAAGGACCGAGTTGATGAGAGTGATTCGGCCAGCTTGAGAAATCAGCTTAGCCTTCCAGCCGCCAGGCTTGGAGTTAACTTTATCAATAAGAGATTGATAATCAGAAACAAGAATCTTCCCAGCTCTCAGGGGAACACCAAGGTAAGTGAGCGCACCATTCTGCTTCCTATAACCATTAGCGTCTTTGATTTTTTGGACAGCAACCAAAGAAGATTTTCGAGATACAATGAAGGAGCTTTTACAAGCGTTTATAAATTGACCTGAAGATAGGCTATATTTGTTGAGGAAAATCATGAGCCTTTTCACATTCATAATACTTCCATTAAGAAAAATGAGGGTATCATCAGCATAAAGAAGGTGTGAAGGGGCCGGACAGCCCCTAGGACTAGCATACGGGATAAGGCGACCAGTGGAAACCATATTCTTTAACCCTCGGCTGAGAGCTTCTTCAATAATGATAAAGAGAGCTGGGGCAATGGGGTCCCCTTGACGGAGACCTCTAGTAGACTTGAAATAACCAGCAGGCAAACCATTCACCAACACTGAAAACCAGCAATTGGATAAAAGCATACCAATGTAGGAAACAAACCTGGATGAAAAGCCAAACTTCCTTAGAACAGCAAATAAGAAGTCCCATTCAACACTATCATAAGCCTTTCTGATGTCAAGCTTAAATATGACATTGCCCCATCTAACTTTCCTGTTGACATCCCGAACAAGCTGACGGGACAGAGATACATTGTCAAAAATTAATCTCCCTTTAACAAAAGCACCCTGCTCCACAGAAATAATAGACGGAAGAATGATCGGCAGCCTGTCGCTTATAATTCTCGAGATAATCTTGTAACAAAAATTGCATAAACTAACCGGGTGAAAATCATTAAAGGAAGCCGGATTAGCCTTTTTGGGAATAAGAGCAAGCAGAGTGGACGTAACTCCTCTAGGGAAGGCATGTCCATCAAAAAAGCCAGTGACAGCAGCATAAACATCAGCCTGCACAATTTCCCAACAAGAAGTAAAAAAGATACCACTGAAGCCGTCAGGTCCGGGAGAACTATTGCCATTCGTACTCCAAACCGCATTCTTGACCTCCTCTAGACTAGGAATAACACAGAGCGACTCATTCTGGATATCAGAAATAAGAGAAGGGACCACCTGAAGTAAAGAGTCATCCACAGCATGAGGGGAGGTTTGCATCAGATTTTGAAAGTACCGAGCGGCCTCATCCCTGATGCGTTCACTATCCTCTGTCCAATCCCAATCAATTTGAATTCTTTGAATAATGTTCCTTCTTCTATTGCCCTGCACAACCGCATGATAAAAGGCAGAATTTCTGTCACCTTTATCCATCCAATCCATCCTTGCTTTCTGAGCCCAAAAGGTTTCCATGCAGCGAAGAGCTCTGTTCAAATCTGCAGATGTCTTATTCAAAGCAAACCGATTTTCTGGAGTTGGATAATTATCAAACTGTTCCTGCTTCACAATAATCTCCTCCTCCAAACGACTGATATTATCCTGCACATCACCAAAAACATTCTTATTCTAAAGGCGTTCACATGGACTTGTGTTATTATCATTCCTTCGAGAACTTGTAAAAAAAAATTTCCGACAGAGATTTGATTTGCAAAATCTCTTTTGATCGATCGACTAATTTGGTCAGTACGTGTAGTTAAAAGAATCCTGTTCTTGTGGATGGGTTGGCTGGAGAAAAACGTGCTTGGGAATCAACTAGTTTTTAACTTTATCCTAAGGGTTGATGGAATAGAAATCTTGAAATATTTAACAAGATTTCTGTGCTACCACACTCACGGCATGCACGAAAACAGGAGTACTACTCCCATTTGGTTAAAAGGAAAACAAATAATGCCAAAAAAAGATGGTCTTCCCACTTTCCTTTTGGCATAAAAGACCTGAGCCCACCATTTGCTGCAAATATGTATCAAAGAAAGCACGGATATTCGAAAGACAATTAATGCCCCCCCCCCCCCCCCCCCCCCCACACACACCAACGCAAGAAAAAAACAATTAACACTCCAATAGATGCACCTCAACTGTCGCAAACCCTTTATTTCAAAATATCTTTTTACCTAGAAACTAATTCTTCACATTAAAATATACTTATAAACACTAGCATATAATCATACACATCAAAATACAATCATACACCAAAATACACCCATCAATACTTGAGTACAATATTATGCTTCCGGGTGTATTCTGACACTATGATTTTATTCTGGTGAATATTCATCAGAATACAACTACTACTAGAAGAGTAGGATATGTAGACGGCTAGAAGTTGTCTACAAAAAAATTAAAACTGTCTACAAAACATTTTTTAAACGGCTAGAAGTTGTCTACAAAAAAAAAATTGTCTACAAAACATTTTGTAGACGGCTATGCAACCTTCTACACAGTTGTCTAAAAAAATTTTGTCGACAAAAGATACGTAGATAGCTATTTACATCCATCCAAAAAATTAATATAAGTAGATGGCTAAGTAGCCGTCTATATACACAAGTAGACGACTTATTCCCCTGTCTACAAAAATAAGATATATAGACGACTACTATAGCCGTCTATAAATATATGTAGATGACTACTTGTAGTCTACAAAAAAATATATGTCGACGACTATAATAACAGTCTACAAAGAGAACATATATCGATGGTTATTGTAGTCGTCCACAAAAAAAAAATGTAGACGGTTGTTGAACCACTCTTATATTTTATCTTCTTATTTTGACGATAACAAAACTCATGATTAATTTAAATATCTTGAATATATTTAATATCATATTTTTCTCATAAATATAACATGTTATAGCACTATCGCTTAATGATTTGCACTAGAAAGCTCTATCGATTGTTGTTCAATGCATATGATCTATTACTGACTAAGTGCCACATCCACTGGAGAACAAAGGTTCCATCGATTATTGTTATAATAGCACATCGCTTACTATTTTACATGTCATATCGATTGCACTTCATGAATCGATGTTTTAGTCAAACACGGATTGCCTCTTAAATATCGATTACCTTTAGACATTGATTGCCTTCAAGCATCGATTGTATTCAAACATCGATTGCCTTCAAACATTGATTGCTCTTCACTTGAACATTGATTGTCTGAAATATCGATTCAGTTTTAAACATCGATTATCTTTAAAACATTGATTGCTTCACTTAAACATCGATTGCCTTTGAGCAACATTGATTGCCTTTAAACATCAATCTTTCAGTAGATCGATTGCATATTAGTTATCTATCTCATATCAATTGATGTTATGACTTACACCAATTGGCTTGCAAATCTTTCAAAACTTCTTTGGCGCCCAAATGAAAATTCAAATGTACTTTTCTTCATATGCTTAACCTATTATTTCCTTGACTGAATATTTTTTTGCCTGTCTCATAGGATCTCTTCCTTTCTGGAAGAAAGAAAAGCATCTACCTACTATTTCTAGCTATGAACATAAAATATGGACATAAGGCAAAAGAGGTAAGGGCCATCTGAGAAAAGACTTCTTGAGTCTGAATATCTGCCTTGCATTTAATACCTGCAGGTCCACTTCTACTCATAATCAACATCTTGGACCTGTTGTTGGCATCCTTGGAAGCGTGCACCAGCTAGAACATCTTCCTCCTTTCCAAGTAGCCAGTAGGCACAAGAAAGAAGCTGTTAGACTCAACAAAAGAAAAGCATAAGAAGAAGAGAGCCAAGAAAACTTCAACGATCATTTGTCAACGGATCTCCTCATCTACTCCATGAAAGGGAAAAGCAATAGCAGAAGAAGCAGAATAATAGTGAAAACCTAAAGATCTTTCAAGGACTGTACATCCAGTAAGTATTCAACTCCAGACACACTCAAAACAAGAGAGGAAGAGCTCGAGCCCATTCAAGTAGAAGCATTCAATTCTTTCTCTCTTTCTCATTCTCTCTTTGCGCATCTTTGTGTATTTGTGAGAGAGTTAGGGGTTAGCCTAAGAGAGTTTTTCTTGTATACTCTTTTACTCTTAGGCTTAGTCTCGGATCAAACATTTTATTGTTTATCTTGAGCTTGCTCTAGGGGCTTTGTGTCCAAGCTTCTGTGTTCAGAAGTGTTCCTCTTCTGTTGGAAGATAAGGCTTGTAGTACAATCGTTTCCCTTGTGTTAAGGGAAGAACTGCACTGGGGTTTGTACCAGGAGGTTGACTTCTTGACCTGTAAGAGAAGTGGGTTGCCTTCTTGCCCAGAAAATGAAGAACACCATCTTCTATCTAGTGGTGTATATATAGATATACATAGATATATAGATATACATAGATATATAGATATACTTAGATACATAGAATATATATATGTAGAAACATATATGTGTTGCTCAGATAGCAACCCCAGAGGGGGGTGAATGGATTGCTAAAAATTCATCTTCAAAAAATACATGTAAATAAAAATACTTGACAACAACCACTATGTTGGGCAGTTAGTGTGCAATAAAGAAAGACAAGCAATCACACATAGACATAGGGAATTATCCTAGTTTGGATCTCCTATCCCAAGAAGTCCTACGTCCAGTCCCCAAGCACAACTTGGGATTTCACTAACCAAGGGTACTGTCCCCCTTAAGGACTCTTACACATCCAGCAATAGCTGACCTTCTCTTCTAAATCCAAAGAGGTACAAAACAACACCTGATGCAACAGGTCTTCCTTCTTCAATGAAGGGAATAACTACCACCTGTTCAACAACAGATCGTCTCTTCACAACTGAAGAGGATCACACAAAGAATGTGAGTAAAAAGGTAAATGGCCCCTAGACCAAGCTTATAGGAATTTGCTTGATCTGAGGCAATGTCTGAGAGACAAAGATTTGCAATAAGAAAATCTCTTAGAACAACAAGAGCTCTCGAAAGACTAAGCAAGTGAATGCTGAGAGCTAAGAGCTGAAAGTTGGTGACTGAAGCGAATGAGCTCTTCTTTCTGATGCTCGCTAGTTGTTGTTAGAGGATCTGTCTGTCTCTCAGTGTGTGTGTTATTAGCTTCATGGAGTCACCAGTCTTCCATTTATCTTCTGCAAATTATTTTGACCATTGTAGTAGCCGTTCAGATGTCCGTTGTCTCACAACTTCATGCACATTAGAGAGATTTGTCATAGGCATGGAGAGGTGAGCCTGCAGCTATAAGCGCTTGGATTGATCCTTGCACCCTCAGGAAAAGATTTTCTGAATCTTTTATCCTTTCGACAAGTTGACAGATCCATCTTTGACGTGCTTTACTACAAAATCCCTGCATGCAATAAACACGTATACCTAGACAACTTTTTGTCTACGTTGTCAGTCAACCTTGGTAGTCGTGCAGTATGATGATATGCTTAAACTGGAAAGGTTATTCTGACATCACACAAATCAAGACTCTATACGATACATCAGGTAAGCAAGAAGATTTCGCGTGGAATGATTAAGATCTTAGTATGCGCGGGAAGGTTTTTGAAGTCCACATAATTTTAAGCATATGCATATTTAAATGTTACATGAAAATAAGAAGATAAAGCAAGACTGTACAAGAGATATATAAAGAGCATTCTGTATAAAGATGATATTAATACCAAATTGACAATATAATCATATGAGAATGTAATCCATGTTGGAACCAAGTCGATGTGAATGTGATCTATTATAATGAAGTCGATGTTCTGTACAAAGTTATTACTTAACAGAAATTGATGAGTAGATGAAATCGTTGTTTCAATAATGAAATTGTTATGACACTTAAATCGTTGTTCAAGTGAAGAAAAATCGTTGTTTACGACCAAATCGTTGTTTGTGATCATATCGTTGTTTAACGGAAGGCAAATCGTTGTTTTCAGTCAAATCGTTCTTTTAATTAAAGCGAATCATTATTTTTCGAGCAAATTGTTGTTTGTGATCAAATCGTTGTTTAACTGAAGGTAAATCGTGGTTTTCAGTCAAATCGTTCTTAAAGTGAATCGTTGTTTTTCTAGCAAATCGTTCTTTGTGATCAAATCGTTGTTTAACTGAAGGCAAATCATTGTTTTCAGTCAAATCATTCTTTAAGTTATAGAGAATCGTTGGTTTTTTAGGAAATCGTTGTTTTTTGAGCGAATCGTTGTTTAAGTACAAGCGAATCATTGTTTTCGAGCAAATCATTATTTTTGAGCAAATCGTTGTTTTACTTATGAAATCGTTGTAGCGATCAAAATCGTTGTTTCACTTATGAAATCGTTGTAGCGACGGAAATCGTTGTTTCACTTATAAAATCGTTGTAGCGATGGAAATCGTTGTTTCACTTATGAAATCGTTGTAGCGATGGAAATCGTTGTTTTACTTATGAAATTGTTGTAGCGATGGAAATCATTGTTTTACTTATGAAATCGTTACAGCGATCAAATCGTTGTTGAAGTGACTTATGAAATCAATAAAGCGACCGAATCATTATTTCACTTGTGAAACCGATGTTCTATCAAGAAAATCGATGTGTGCTTAGAATGAATATATGCTTTGAACTTCAAGTAATAGTGAGTGAGGATTACTTACAGATTTTGCTTGACTTATTTCATGTGGATGAACTTCACAAAACATTGTTAGAAAATATTTTATAAGGTTTTGTTAATCACCAAAAATTACATATAATAAATAAAATTATATTTGGATAAACTAATCATCAATATGTATATACAATATAAATCTATATACAATATATATAGAAACATAGATATAAATCTATATACAATATCTATGTTCTATATAGATTTATATCTATGTTTCTATATATATTATGTGTATATTGATAACTGCAAAATGTTTTGTGTTAAATTTCATATATATAGTTGATTTGAGACATCATTTGTGTATAAATAAAGTACATTCTACCTTTAATTTTTATTTCTATTCATGTATAAATTTTTGAGCATATTAGTTAAATTTTTGGGTAGAACACAAAGTTAGATTCTCATTTAATAAAGTCAATGCCTTTTGAATAGTTTGACTAATAAAAGTTTTTTCTCTTTTTGCAGGTACATTGTACATAAATAATTCTTGGTCTTATATTTTCATAAACATCTACTAATAATTCTTCCAAATATTAGTTTGTAACTAACTCAAATTTTAAATGAATTTTAGTTAAATAAACAACCTTCACCCAATACCATCATGCCATATACCCCCTTCAGGAGTCCATTGCGCCAACATCTTTTTTGTACCACCATCGGCGCATTGCGCCATTACCTCTCTCTCATAACCCGAATAGGCCACACACACCACTAAAACCATTTCTTTACCCTTTCTTTCTTCCCATTAGGAGTCCTCGAGGCGGTGTGTGAAGCTGGAGGCGGTGTGTGAAGCTGGAGATGGTGCGTGAGGTGAGAAGCTGGCGCACTGCAGAGCTGGGATGTGCAGAGCTTGTGTGCATCCGGTTGGAGCTCGTGCGGAAGGAGCTCGGGCGTGTGAAGTCCGGCGACGGTGTGTGCGGAGCTCTTGTGTGAGGCTGGCGACGATGGAGCGTGCGTGCGGAGCTTCGGGCATTTGGACTCCTGGCGTCCAGCAGGTTCGATGAGGTCTATATATGGACCCCGAGGTTCTCAGTGTGGGGTTGCTGGGAAGGGGTTTCAGCATCAGGGGGTAGGGGGAGGGGCAATTCGGTGGCTTCTTCCTCTCTTATGCAGGCGTCTGGTGAGGACGATCCAGAGGTGCGCTGCAGAGAAGGTACAGCGCGACCAAGGGAGCCAATCCTTGGTTCGTTCTGGGCTGTCTGGTGTCTGGGAGGGTGACGACGTCCAGAAGGCTTCCAGAGAGACTCCAGAAGTCTACAGAGCCCAGATTCATCGATGAGTTCATGAGATCAGGTTCCTGTTGCAGCAGGGGGATAGATTTGAATTCATGAGGGATTTCGGAGCTTCTTAGTGTTATTCTTTTGTTCTTATCCCTGTTCTGCAATGGTAGCATTAGGATATTGATTTAGCAACAGTAAACTCTTGTTTCTGAATTTTCTGTTTGATCCTTGAGTTGTGAGGATAGTGGCTGATGTTTGTGGAGAGCTGATATTGTTGATTGTTCATCCCCTGAGCTGTAGGGGTAAATTGGTTTGAGAATTTTCTGTTGAGATTCTTGTTCTGTCATTTTTTATTCTCTCTCCTTTGAGTTCCAGATTGTTTCAGAATTATAGATTGCATCTGTGCGTAATTTTTAGTTATGGATTAAGCAATCGGAGAGGTGAAAGTGTTCTTTATCTAGCTTTTATTCAAATATGTTTATCCAGTCATTTGAGAATTTCTATTTCAGATCTTTGTTGATCTATTTGATCCCTCGAATGTGAGGGTATAGGGATATCAATCCTCTTTTATTCTACTTGTTCTTTCATTGTGTTTGATCCATCGAGTAGCGAAGGAAGATTGATTTCAGAATGCATTAGAACGTTATTTCTCTCTGATAAACTTCATTGGTCTCATTCGAAATGTTTTAATGTGTGTCTATTCTTCATGAGATGATGGTCCTTGAGAGGATTTTATGGATGGATGTTTCTTTGGATTGGTCTGCTGTCAAGAATTCTTAGTTTAATTTCTGAAGTGATGAACTATTTGCAGACTTGAGTTTTTATATTCTTTTGATCCTATGTTCTTTGATATTGAGGGGTACTCGGATCTAATGGATGCTATTTACAGAATTGAATCTAATGCAGTGTTACCTTGGTGAAAAGTGTTTGTTAGAGTTGTTCCAAAAAGTAGTTTCTTAAGTCAAACTTTATTCAGCCTCTCTGTGGATATGACATGTTCTCACCACTTTATTAGTTCATCTTTATGATTTTAAATCCGTGAGACAGTTTAGAGAAGGTAAGCATCTTGATTTGTGCAAGGGACTCTAGACAACAAAAGTGCATAGTCAACAATGCTGAGTTCATCTTGGCGCCGTTGCCGGGGAGGCATTAGAGTTTGATTTAAATCTGTTTTGGCTTTATTTCATTTACATTGGGCTTCTTGTTTACTTGTTATTGGGCTATCAGATTTGCACAGAAGTGGAACATGGAGATTGGGCTCGACATTTGAGCCCATTGGAGAGGAGAGCTTGCTGATTTGTTTTCACATTTGCTTTTAATTCAGAATTTTAGATAGAAGAGTGTGAGTGAAACTTGTAGTGAGGTTTTCATGTATTCTCTCTGCATGTATAGAAATTTCTTTCTAGTTGGCATGTAATAATTGACCTCTTGGTGGTTTGAGTGGTTAGGAATTAGTTTTTGGTATCACTTTATATTTTCTTAATTACGTTTCATTTCATTTAGTTTAAAAAAAATCTAAATTTTTTTCCAAATTGCTCCTTCATGTAAGCCGTTTTGTTTTGCAATTAAAAATTTCATCTTCTTAAGATTAGAATAATTTGTTTTAGGACATTCATCATTTTAATTGTCATTTGAATTCTATTTCTTTTTCTGCATTGAATAGTGCAAGGGAAAGGTATGACTTCTATCTCTTGTTTCATGCATTAGACTTAGCATTAGAAAACCCTTGTTTGAACTTGATTTGTTGCATTTCACATTTGTAAAAGGGACTGCTTAAGGGCATCACCCTTTAGAAAAAATAAAGATAAGGTGAGGGATTTCATCACCCTTTCCTTTGCCCAAAAATCACAAATTTTTTTCACGTTCTTGCATTTGCCTAAACTTTTAATAAAAACCAGTAGACTTGGCCTTAGGGTTCATAATTAGATTTATCCTTTCTTAATTCCAAAACTTCTCTTTAAGTCTGGTGTCTAGGATTAGAGGTTAAAAAGCTTTTGCTTAAGTGAGCAAGAGGTTATTTAATTGGGTCATTGCGAAAGTAAGGGGGGCCTCCCTCTACTCCACCTCTTACCTGGTCAGTACAAGAGGAGTTAGGATTGGACTTAAGTAAGCATAAATCTGATTTTGAGAAAAATAACATAGGTCCAAGGAACACTTAGTGTTTAGGTTAATTTGTTTTGAAAGTGTTTGTTTGTTTGTGTTTATTCACAAAAATTCAATAAAAAATCAATAAAAATCTAAATTTCAAAAATCATAAATAGAGGGCTTTCCAACTGTGTATGCTTGGTAGACGCTCCTTGAACATAGATTTGGCTCAACCTATAGACGAAATCGAAAGATTCTTTCATAGGAAAACTAGAATGGCCACCCAGAATCAGAACCAAGCTGCTAGGAATGTAGAAGAGGTCACACCCAGACAAATGAAGGAGTACTTTATTCCTTCTGATTATCAACCTGCTACTTGCATTAGGCCGGAAATTCCTGCAAATCACTTTGAAATCAAGCCAGGAACCATTCAGATGTTGCCATCCTTCTATGGCAATCCCATTGAAGACCCCTATAAGCATATAGATGAGTTCCTAGAGATTTGTTCCACTGTAAGAATCCAAAATTTCACTGAAAATGCCTTAAGACTAACCCTATTTCCATTCTCTTTAAAAGATAAGGCCAAACATTGGTTAGGAACCATAGGGAGAACCATTACAACATGGCCAGAAATGCAGCAGGAGTTTTTGAAAAAACTTTACCCCATTGGCCGTACTAACACCATGAGAAGAGCAATAACTGGATTCTCCCAACACTCGGGAGAGTTAATGCATGAATCATGGGAGAGATTAAAATAGTTGCTTAGAAAATGCCCCCACCATGGTCTGTCAAGGTGGCAAATAGTCCAAGCTTTTTATGAAGGTCTGACAGAATCAAATAGGCAGATGGTTGATGCCTCATGTGGAGGAGCATTTATGACTGAGCGAGGATGAGGCATATGATCTGTTTGATACATTGAGTGAGAATTCTATCAATTGTGCCTCACTCCACTCTTATGAGAGAGCACTAGGACTTGTAAAGAAGGCAGGGTTGTATGAATTACGAGGGAGAGGAGAATCAAATTCTAGGGTAGAAGATTTGTTAGCTAGACTTGACCAGAGATTGGTGCAGAAGTTGGAACAAAAATTCGATCAATTACTATCTTTAACTGGGCAAGCCACACCCAAATTTTCTCAACCACCTGAAACTTGCTCTATGTGTGCTAGCTCAGCTCATCCTACCAATGCTTGTCCCACTACTGCTCAATTACCCCCTTTTATTCAAGAACAAGTCTAAGATGCCCAAGGTTTCTACAAACCCTCCCATGATCCATATTCTAACACACACAACCCTGGTTGGAGAAACCACCCGAACTTTTCCTGGAAAAATCAATCTGAACAAGTGTCTCAGCCTTCCTTTAAGCAATCCATGTACAGTCAATCCTATCCCAATCAGAATCCAAGATTTGGCCAATCTTCTTATTCCAAACCTCCACAAGTCCAAGGAAATCAAAACTCCAATCAATTTGCTCATTTCTAACAACCATCATATAATCAACCACCACCTCCTCAGCCCAATTGGGAAGATAAAATAAATCAACTCCAAAACATGATGGTGACTCTATGCCAAATTGTGCAAGAACAACAAAATCAATATCAAAATAAAAACCAAAATTTTCAACAAAATTTGGCAAGGATAGAGTCTCAGATTGCTAATGTATGTCATAGGAGGGAATTAGGTCAGCTGCCAAGTCAAGCTATAGCAAACCCAAAGAACAACCCTCCCGGATTTTATCAGAATCAGCAATACCATCAAGCCCAGGGGTATAGACCACCTGCTCGCCAGAATGCCCCTCCACCACCAAACCCAGAACAACCTTTTGTCCAGAACATTCCAACACCACAAAACTAGAATCAACCTATACAACAGGACCCTCCTCTTGCCTAAGCTAGGGGCCCCCAAGTAGAAAATGTTAAAACTGTGTCTACTTTAAGAAGTGGAAAAATCAGAATAAATCCTCACCCATACATGTCAACATTGCATGAGGATAAAAAAAATGAAATTGAAACTAAAATTGAAGAACAGATTGAAGAAAATGTTGAAAAAGAAAATTCCAAGGGAAAAGAGAAAATGACTGAAGAACTTCTAGACAAAATCAAAATGAATGAAGACCCACGCTGTTACATTCCAAGAGTCCCTTTTCCTGAAGCTTTAAAGCCAAAATCTAAAAACAAATCAACTGGTAATGAAGAACTCTTGGAACTCTTTAAGCAAGTTCGCATCAACATTCCTCTCCTTGATGCCATTAAGAAAGTGTCTGCTATGCCAAATTCTTAAAAGAAATGTGCACTCCAAAATGTGAAGTGAGAAATAAAACTGAAACAATCATTCTTCCAGAAACTGTGAGTGCCATTGTCTTGAACCAACTCCCTAAAAAGCTCAAAGATCCAGGCACTCCACTAATTCCTTGCACCATCGGTGGAGTCACTTTTGAAAGCGGTCTTTGAGATTTGGGAGCCAGTGTCAATCTCCTACCTTCTGCTATTTTTAAGAAATTCAAGATAGGATAGCTGAAACCTACTTCTGTTGTCCTTCAACTAGACGATCGTTCTGTCACCACTCCTAAAGGCTAGTTGAAGATGTTATTGTGAAAATCAATGATTGTTACTTCCCTTCCGATTTCATCATTCTAGACATGAACAATCCTCGAGATTTAACTCAGTCCACCATCATCCTTGATAGACCTTTTCTGGCCACACCAAGAGCTAACATTGATTGTGCTACATGGATGATGGATATATCATTTGGGGATAGGCGGGTTAGTATCAATATTTTTAGGGCATATAGGCACCATGATCAAGGAGAGAGTTGTCTAGTGGTAGACTCCTTGGAAGAATCTTGTGTGGAAGAAACGGTAGACCAACCATGTGCTCTAGGGTTTGAGGGAGAGGAAGGACAATTTAGTTCCCTATTTCAGGATAATAATCCATCATTTCCATTAGAGTGTCCTCCTATGGTTAAGCTAAAATCACTCCCTGCTAGTTTAAAGTACATCTTTCTAGGAGAGAACGAGACTTGGCCCGTCATAATTGCTAGTGATATTGAGGAAGGGCAGGAGAAGAAATTGATTGAAGTCTTGAAAAGTCATAGGAAAGCTATAAGTTGGACAATAGATGATTTGAGAGGGATAAGTCCTGCAGTGTGCACACATCGCATATACTTAGAAGAAAATGCTAAAAGCTCAAGAGAAATGCAAAGAAGGCTTAATCCCAACATGAAAGAAGTTGTTAAGAAGGAGATTGTCAAATGGCTTGATGAGAGATTCTTATATCCCATCTCTGATAGCCAGTGGGTTAGTCCAATTCAAGTTGTGCCAAAAAAGTCAGGACTAACTGTTATTCAAACTAAAAAGGGTGAGCTCATTCCCACTCAGCTGGCTACAGGATGGAGAGTGTGCACTGACTATCGCAATTTGAATGCGATGACCAAGAAAGACCATTTCCCCTTGCCTTTCATTGACCAAATCTTAGAGAAACTTGCAGGCCAAAAATTCTTTTGCTTTCTTGATGGATATTCAGGGTATAACAAAGTGGCTATTCACCCTGAGGTCCAAGAAAAGACCACTTTCACATGCCCATTTAGAACTTTTGCCTTTAGACGCATGCCCTTCGGGTTGTGCAATGCCCCTGCAACGTTTCAACGTTGCATGATGTCTATTTTCTCAGACATGTTTGGGGATTACTTAGAAGTCTTTATGGATGATTTTCCTATGTTTGACAATGACTTTGATTCGTACCTCGACCATTTGACTGAAGTGCTCCAAAGATGCATTAATGTCAATCTTGTCTTAAGTTGAGAAAAGAGCCACTTCATGGTAAATGAGGGGATTGTCTTAGGACATATTGTCTCAAAGAGAGGGATAGAGGTAGATAAAGCCAAGATAAATCTCATTTCCGAATTGCCTCCTCCCAACTCTGTCAAACAAATTCGATCCTTCCTTGGTCATGCTGGATTTTATAGGAGGTTCATCAAAGACTTTTCCAAAATTGCAAGGCCATTGACTTCTTTGTTAAAAAACACTCCTTTCATTTTTGACGAAGCTTGTAATAAAGCATTTGAGAACTTAAAAGACATTTTGACTAGAGCTCCAATTCTACAATCTCCAGACTGATTATTACCATTTGAGATAATGTGTGATGCTTCAGACTTTGCAATAGGTGCTATTTTGGGTCAGAAATCTGATAAAGGATCTGTAGTGATTATTATGCAAGCAGAACATTGAATGACACCCAGATTCGATACACAACCACTGAGAAAGAGCTCCCAGCTATTGTCTTTGCCTTAGAGAAGTTCAGATCTTGCCTTTTAGGAGCTAAAATCATTGTTTTCACTAACCATGCTGCCTTAAGGCTTTTGCTTGCCAAAAAGGATGTCAAGTCTTGGTTGATCAGATGGATTCTCTTGTTACAGAAGTTTGATTTGGAAATTCATGATAAGAAAGGGTCCAAGAATGTGGTAGCTGACTATCTGTCCAGAATAGTTGCCCCTGACTCTATGCCTATTAGAGATGCTTTCCCGGATGATCAAATTTTAGCTATCTCCAATATTTCATCTCCTTGGTACGCACACATTGTGAATTATAAAGTCATTGGACGAGTACCTGGAGATTGGACCAAAAATGAAAGAGAGAGATTCTTTGCTAGGGACAAGTATTTTATTTGGGAGGACCAGAAGCTATTTTTTATAGGACCAGACCAAGTGATAAGAAGATGTGTCCCTGAGAGTGAGCATCAAAGTGTCCTCAAATTTTGCCATTCTCTTGCTTGTGGAGGGCATTTTTCAGGAATGAAGATCGCTACTAAGGTCTTAGACTCTGGTTTCTATTGGCCCACGTTGTTTAAGGATGTCCACAAATTTTGTAAGGCCTGTCTTAGATGTTAAACCATGGGAAACATTTCTAAGAAGGATATGATGCCTCTTAACCCCATTTTGGTTGTAGAAATTTTTTATGTTTGGGGAATAAACTCTATGGGACCTTTTCCACCGTCCTTTGGATACACGTACATTTTACTTGTTGTTGATTGTGTCCAAATGGATAGAGGTCATTGGCACAAAGACCAATGATCATAAGGTGGTCATCAAATTTGTTAAAAAAAACATTTTTTCTAGATTTGGTTGGCCCAAGGTAATCATTAGTGATGGAGGACCACATTTCATTAACACTCAGTTCAAGACACTCCTAAGGAAGTATGCGATCACCCATAAGCTGGCAACACCTTACCATCCACAAACCAGTGGCCAGGTAGAAGTATCAAACAGGGAGATTAAGAACATTCTTCAGAAGTTGGTTAGGCCTGATAGGAAAGACTAGTCAGAAAGGTTAGATGATGTATTGTGGGCCTACCGAACCGCTTTCAAAACTCCCATTGGAATGTCCCCTTATCGACTTGTTTTTGGAAAATCTTGTCATCTGCTGGTAGAACTTGAGCATAGAGCCTATTGGGCTATTAAACAGGTAAATCTTGATTTAGCCCAAGCTGGTCAACAAAGGACCCTACAACTGAATGAGCTAGAAGAGCTTAGAAATGAGGCCTATGAAAGTTCCAAGATTTATAAAGCCAAAGACAAAGCATTCCATGATAAACGCATTCATAGAAAAACTTTTCAAGTGCATGATAAGGTCTGGTTATTTAATTCTAGGCTTCGTCTGTTTTCAGGAAAATTGAAGTCCCGATGGGATGGTCCTTACACTGTTATCAAAGCTTGTGACAATGGTGTTGTCATTATTCTTGACCGTAAAACTGGACAATCATTTACTATCAATGGGCAGAGATTAAAGCACTTCTTTGAAAGCCCACCTTCCTTGAAAATTGAGTCTACCAAGCTAGCTGAGCCAAATGGAGCTTAATTGCGTCTGGTTGAAGACGATAAACTTAGCGCTCTTGGGAGGCAACCCATGTGTACATATTTCCTTTATCAAGTAATTCTCTGTCTTACTTTCTTTTCCTGTAAATAAGTTAGGAAGGGTAGAATAAGCACTCATTCATAGTCCTCACCCTAACCAGTGCTTCAATTTTTTATATTGAGCTTATACATGTGCAAATAAAAAGGAAATTTCTCAATGTTTCATCTTTGAATAAAAAATGTCTGGTATTGCGGAACACAGATTATGTGTCTGATCTTTAACTATTAAAATTTTGTAGTTGTCAGATTCCTTTATAAACATATATGTTAGGTAGCCTCTAGTTAAGGATTACATGTGGGTCTACCTTATGTAAGGATTTATGGCAAGAAGTTTTTATACACATACTACACAACCACATAGACTAGCTGAACCTGAATGTGGCAAATTTTTTAAAGCTAGTAGGAGAGAGGTCATTGGTTTTCTCCCTTCCCCTTAAGTGAATTGCGAAGGAAGTGAAGGCATGTGATCAAGAAACCTGACTGCCCATCCTTTCATAATAAATAAATAAATAAATAAGCAAAAGAAAAAAAAGATATATCCATGAAAAATGCCCCGAATCTGAGTAAAGTTGGACTAGCTACTCTTGAAAAGTGATGGGTTGTGCAGCATTGTGGATGAAAAAGAAAGAAAAATCATGAGTGCACAAAGTGCAAATAAAGGGGCAAAGTCCTCAGCTCAGAGAAATAATCCTTAAGGAAGTTGGGAAGAATAGAACTGAGAGAACAACCCAATCTGACTAAGCAAGGATCTTATTCCACAATTCTTTTCTTCTCCCTCGAATTAATCTAATCTGAAATACTAGCTGAGGCAAAGGAGCTCCAGGAGGGCTGATGTAAACTCCTAAGTGAGCTATCATTTGTGCACTAATTTCTTGCCATAAGCCCTTACAATTAGGAAAGACATATCTCCACATTAATCTTTTACATGATGGTTGTTTAGCATGAGACATTACATCTTCTAGTCCTACATTTGGAGTAATTTTTATTGCTAAGGGACTAGCAATGTTTAAGTAAGGGGGAGTGATAACTGTAAAAATTGTCGTGTTAAATTTGTTGGCCCTTTTGGTACGGCAGCAAACTAACCTAGAGGGGGGTGAATAGGTTTTCTGAAATCTGAAATAGAAACTTAAACACAGAAAATTATCACTTGAAAGTTTGGTTAGTTTAGTGTGATAAAGAGTAGCAGTGCGGAAGTAAATAAACAATCACACAAATAACACAAGGGATTTATCCTGGTTCGGCCCTTCTCACATGGAAGTCCTACGTCCAGTCCCCAAGCAACCTCTTGGGATTTTACTAACCAAGGGTACAGTCCCCCTCAAGGACAATACAACACCCAGCACCCCAGCTGGTCTTCTTCTCTTTCCCGGGCAAGAAGGCAGCCCACTTCTCTTACAGGTAAAGAAGCCAACCTCCTGGTACAAACCCCAGTGCGGTTCTGCTAGACATAAACCCCTAGCTATGTTCTACACTATATGCAATCCTATAGCTGGACAGAAGTCTTTCCTAGAAAAGAAAGAACAAAGTTGAGAGTTGGAACAAATGAAAACCAACTAAAAGAACTCTCAGCCCCAGATTACAGAGATGCACACAGAGAGAGTGAAGAGAGGAGAAGGAGCTTGAAGCTTGAAGACTTCAGATGCTTTAACACTTTTTCTTGGCTCGGGCTCTTTCTCTCTTTTCCTTTGAGTACTGTATGTGGAGTTTTGGTTCTTCACAGGATGTACACTCCTTCAAAGATCTTCAGGAAAGCTCTTTTTGTTCTTCAGCCATGCTTCATCTTTTATATGAGCAATTTGAATAAATCCGTTGGAGTTCTAGTCGTTGCTCATCTTCTCTTTCTTCTGATAATTTTGGTCTATGAGGTCTGCAAGCATAGAAGAAAGTGTTTAGATAAAATGGTGTTTTGTCAAAAAGGTTCATACCTCTATATTTCCTGTTGCCACCTAGAAGTAGTAAGTAATCCCCTTTTTGTTGGCATGAAAGAAGAGATCTAGAGAGATAAGCAAAAAGATCTTCTGTCAGAAAGATAGAGGATTACGCAAATCAAGAATATTTGACTTTTTCATTAGATGCCAAAAATATTTTAGAATATGAAGGAAATCTATATTTAAGTGAAATCCATGTTGAAATCCATGTTTTACAAGCGAATCAATGTTTTACAAGCGAATCCATGTTTCACTTATGAAATCCATGTGAGAAGTAAATCCATGTGAGAGCAAATCCTTATGAGAGCAAATCCTTATGAGAGCGAATCCTTATGAGAGTCACTTATTGAATCCTTATGAGAGCGAATCCTTATGAGAGTGAATCCTTATGAGAGTCACTTATCGAATCCTTATGAGAGCGAATCCTTATGAGAGCGAATCGATATGAGAGTAACTTATCGAATCCTTATAAGAGCGAATCCTTATGAGAGTGAATCGTTATAAGAGTGAATCGATATAAGAGCGAATCCTTATGAGAGTGAATCCTTATGAGAGTGAATCGTTATGAGAGCGAATCGATATGAGAGCAAATCCTTATGAGAGCGAATTGTTATGAGAGTCACTTATCGAATCCTTATGAGAGAGAATCCTTATGAGAGCGAATCGATATGAGAGCAAATCGATATGAGAGTGAATCGTTATGGGAGTGAATCCTTATGAGAGCGAATCGTTATGAGAGTCACTTATCGAATCCTTATGAGAGCGAATCGATATGAGAGCGAATCCTTATGAGAGTCAATCCTTATGAGAGTGAATCGTTATGGCACTTTGTAAACTGAAATCGATGTATATTGAATGGACATCGATTTATCTTTTTAGTGCAAATCACACGGCAATAATGTCATAAATTTATATTTATTGGAAAAATATGATATTTAATTTATTATTAGAAAACATGGTATATTTAATATTTAATTAATCACATAAATTTATATTTATTAAGAAAAACATGATATTAAATATTTTTAATAATAATTAATTAATCATAAATTTTGTTATCACCAAAATGTAAGGGTAAAATACAGGAGTGGTTCAACAAAATTTCATACATATAGTTGATTTGAGACATCATTTGTGTGTAAATAAAGTACATTCTACCTTTAATTTTTATTTCTATTCATGTATAAATTTTTGAGTATATTAATTAAATTTTTGGGTAGAACACAAAGTTAGATTCTCATTTAATAAAGTCAATGCCTTTTGAATAGTTTGTTTTCTCTTTTTGCAGGTACATTGTACATAAATAATTCTTGGTCTTATATTTTCATAAACATCTTCTAATAATTCTTGCAAATATTAGTCTATAAATAACTCAGATTTTAAATGAATTTTAGTTAAAAAAACAACCCTCACCCAATACCATCATGCCATATACCCCCTTCATGAGTCCATTGCGCCAACATCGTTTTTTTTACCTCCATCGGCGAATTGTGCCATTACTTTTCTCTCATCTAACCCGAATAGGCCACGCACACCACTAAACCATTTCTTTACCCTTTATTTCTTCCCATCAGGAGTCCTGGACGCAGTGTGTGAAGCTGGAGGCGGTGTGTGAAGCTAGAGGTGTGCGTGTGGTGAGAAGCTAGTGCGCTGCAGAGCTGGGGCGTGCAGAGCTTGTGCGCATCTGGCTGGAGCTCGTGCGGAAGGAGCTCGGGCGTGTGAAGACTGGCGACGGTGTGTGCGGAGCTCGTGTGTGAGGCTGGCGACGATCGAGCGTGCATGCGGAGCTTCGGGCGTGTGGACTCCTGGCGTCCAGCAGGTTCGATGAGGTCTATATAAGGACCCTGAGGTTCTCAGTGTGGGGCTGCTGGGATGGGGTTTCAGCATTAGGGGGTTAGGGGAGGGGCAATTCGGCGGCTTCTTCCTCTCTTCTGTAGGCGTCTGGTGAGGACGATCCAGGGGCGCACTGCAGAGAAGGTACAGTGCGACCAAGGGAGCCCATCCTTGGTTCATTCTGAATTGTCTGGTGTCTGGGAGGGTGACGTTGTCCAGAAGGCTTCCAGAGGGACTCTAGAAGTCTACAAAGCCCAAATTCATGGATGAGTTCATGAGTTCAGGTTCCTGTTGCAGCAGGGGGATAGATTTAAATTCATGAGGGATTTCAGAGCTTCTTAGTGTTATTCTTTTGTTCTAATCCTGTTCTGCAGTGGTAGCACTAGGAATTTGATTTAGCAACAGTAAACTCTTGTTTCTGTATTTTCTGTTTGATCCTTGAGTTGTGAGGATAGTGGCTGATGTTTGTGGAAAGCTGATATTGTTGATTGTTCATCCCTTGAGCTGTAGGGGTAAATTGGTTTGAGAATTTTTTGTTGAGATTCTTGTTCTGTCATTTTTTTTCTCTCTCTTTTGAGTTCCAGATTGTTTCAGAATTAGAGGTTGCATTTGTGCATAATTTTTAGTTATGGATTAAGCAATCATAGAGGTGAAACTGTTCTATGTCTAGCTTTTATTCAAATCTGTTCATCCAGTCATTTGAGAATCTCTATTTCAGATCTTTGTTGATCTGATTGATCCCTCGGATGTGAGGGTACAAGGATATCAATCCTCTTTCATTCTGCTTGTTCTTTCATTGTGTTTGATCCGTCGAGTTGCGAAGGAAGATTGATTTCAGAATGCATTTGAACGTTTATCTCTGATAAACTTCATTGGTCTCATTCGGAATGTTTTAATGTGTGTCTATTCTTCATGAGATGATGGTCCTAGAGAGGATTTTGTGGATGGATGTTTGTTTGGATTGGTCTGCTGTCAAGAATTCTTAGTTTAATTTCTGAAGTGATGAACTATTTGCAGACTTGAGTGTTTATATTCTTTTGATCCTATGTTCTTTGATATTAAGGGGTACTCGGATCTAATGGATGCTATTTACAGAATTGAATTTAATATAGTGTTACCTTGGTGAAAAGTGTCTGTTAGAGTTGTTCTAAAAAGTAGTTTCTTATGTCAAACTTTATTCAGCCTCTCTATGGATATGACATGTTTTCATCACTTTATTAGTTCATCTTTATGATTTTAAATCTGTGAGACAGTTTAGAGAAGGTGAACATCTTGATTTGTGCAAGGGACTCTAGACAACGAAAGTGCACAGTCAATAATTCTGCGTTCATATATATATATATATATATATATATATATATATATATATATATATATATATGTTATATGTATATGCGAATTAGGTATGGAATTGGTATCAGAGCATGGTTGTTCGTGTCAATAGTGCTTTACTACAGTAACGACCATGATACAATTCCTTTTAGAAAACAATCTTTTAAGGTAAATCTTCAGTACTGCTCCTATTCTTCCTCTGATCATTGTATATTATGTCTGAATTAGTTGTAATCTTTGCCGAAGGTGTGTAGGACCTATAGGTAAGTGTGTAGTACCCGTGAAGCTCTGTTAAAACCAAGAGGGTTGTTAGAGCATAGGGGAATATCTGACCTAGAAGGGAATATCCTATGGTGATGATTATGGCTAAAATAGGTAATAATGTAGTTACATCGGATACTAGAGTAGAATCTATTGACGGTAGTACCTCTAGAAAGATTGAATGTTCTGAAAAGAATTCTTATAAACATATTACTCATAATGAAGAAGCAAGTGATCAGTTGAAACTAAACTTTCAAAATATCTTCGATCAACAGAATACTACAGTAGACTATCAAGTTATAACTGATGATAAATTAGAACAAATAAGTCAACAACTTAATCATATGTCTATAAAACCTTCAAAACCAAGTACAATATCAAACTGGTTTCTTCCTGAAACTATTTCTTATTACAATAATATTCGAAATCCTAAACAGAATGAAATTGACGTTATAAATGTATGTTCCTTACAGAAAGAATATAATATGTTTATAAATAATAATAAAAAGTTAGAAGAGTTATCTAATTCGTATATTTATGATCCAAGTTCTGAAAATCTTAAAAAAAATTCAGGACTTATATGAAGAAAACTATGAAACCTTTAAGGCATATGATTATATCCTTCCTTTGGAATAGGTTCGGATAATGAATCTAATCATGCTATTGAAGCTGATGAGATCTTAGCCACCGAACTTAAAGTTGAAGCAGTTGAATCTTCTGCCGCAGCTCATACAAGATCCAATAAAAGAACAGAAGATAGTGAACAATTTGCACGATATTTTAATATTCCTAAAAAAAATTAATATTCTAGATACTCCCAATGAGAAAATATTCTTTGATAAATACCAAAGTTTTAAAGCATCCCCTTCACAAGACCCATATGTTCTAGACATAGATAATATTCCTGTCTTTAAAAGTGCTGAAGCTATTATATTATGGTGTAGAAAGATATATTCTTTGCCTATGCAATATACCAATCTTGCTAATGATGAACACTTTAATTTAGCTTTGAGTAAACTAGAAGGTAGCTTAGCCTTTATTGCTGAATCAATAAATAATTCATCCGAAATGATAGCTATAAAAAATACTATGAACTTTGGAGAAATGATAGATCATTTTAGAAATTTATTATTAAAATTAATTTGTGCTAGTACTATTAATGATACAAAAATAATAGAAATTATTGAAACAACATTAGCGAGAATGCAAATTTGTAATATCTGCTTTGTTGAACCTTTCTCTCGTTTATATTCTTCATTTGTTTGGTAACTTCCATTAAATAAATGGAAACATTGAGAATTAGAATATTTTAACAAATTTCCTCCTCCTTGGGATACAAAACGTAAAAATCATTATCATACTATTTTACAATAGGTTCAGTCTGCTATGACACGAACCGATAATTTAGCTACTCGGATGAAATGTGCGTTAGACATATGAGGTTAAAAGTGTCATAGAAGAAGTACCTGAAGAGGATGAACTCATATAGGATAATAATTATGAGTTTGATAATGTTCAAAATAACAATTATGACGTTGATAATTTTAAAAACTATGAAGAACCAACTCCACTTCACAATATTATGTTAATCCTTATTCACAATATCAATCAGATATATTTTTATCTACTCCTCTAGAAAGATCAGTAAATGAATTAACTAGTATAACCTTTGACTGTAAAGATGAATTTACATTTTATATAAATATGGTTAGTGAAAAAGATGCAAATGAAATCACTGTAGAAGAAGAAGAAAACAGAAGAAGCAAATAGACAGTCTATAATATTTGATGAAGAATTATATAAGAAAATTCAACAAACTTCATGGCTAATAGATAAAAATAAAGTATATAATTTTAAATGGAACTTCCTAAGACAAGAGAAATTTTATATAGAAAGACTGGAGCAAGTAACTGACTCGGAAGAAACAAACAGTAATAAGGAACAAGTGAGAAATATTTAAAGTACAATTAATGAAAAGAAAAGAAGAAAAATGAAATATCTCCACTTAGGTTGTATTGATATTATTATTAAAGCTAATTTTAAAAAAGGTATAAACTCTCCTTCTACTATTATTATTTCTGATAATAGATTATTAAACTCTTCTCAATCAACTATCAGAATGATTCAAAGTAACCATGTCTACTAATACCTTAAGTTTAGAATTTTTCCTCAATATGCTATAAGTTTAGCAGATAGAAACCTAGATGAGAATTTATATATTTATCATCTGGTGTCTTAATGAAAAAAAAAAGTAAACTCTTAACTATAACTACTAAACTACATGTAACTTTATCTGAATGTAATGATGTACCAACTAAATCTTTAGCCGAAAATATAATTATGTTAGAAGGCCAACTGAAATATTCAAAAATAATAAAACTCAGACAAGAAGAGATTTCCTTACCAAATAACTGGTTTTTAGCATTAGAGTAGTTGAAAGGAAAAGAAAAAATATTAAATAATAAATATTTATTAATAGAAGATAATAAAATCCTAATCAAAAGATCCCTTACTCTCCCAAGAAAATTACAAATAAAAGACTTGAATGAATAAAGTCAAGATGACGGAGCTAGTTCATTTCAATCAACTAGAAAGTCCTTTAGTATCAATCGGTATTTAGCATATGATAGCCCAAGATGTGTGCATACAATTATTACAGATAAAAATCCAAACTTAGTGACAGTAAATATATCTATAGAATATGGACTAAATAATATTTTCAAAACTAAGATAGTAAATGCTCTTATTGAATCTGGAGCTTCTATGTCACATATAAATATTAAAGTCATAGAAAATCAAGTAATTAAAACAAGAGATAAAAGACAATATATAACCTTTGAAAATAAATTAATGGATCTGTACTATGAGAGAAACATTAAAAGCTTAACAATCTTATACGTAAATGACGTACCTCATAAAATAACATTCAATAGAATATATGTAACTGAGCATGATTCAATTGCTCTTTTGATTGGAAATGATATTTTAGAAAGACTTCATCCAATTACTATTAATCCTAATACTATTACATTCACTTTTAATCAACAGCCAATCACGATTAATAGAACTAATGAACCTTTGAGTACTATCTGTATGGAAAAAGGTTGTCATCAGAGGATATATATTTATAAGGACCAATAGATATGTATATTTAGATTTATTTTTTTAAAAATAAACATGTCATTGGGGAAACGTACCAGCTAAGCGCACTACCTCCTAGGGAGAGGTAATGTTCTCGCTCTCCTAGCCATGCCCCATGCCTAGGGTTTTATAAAAATTATGGAGTAATACAGCATCAACGGGGCATACCCCTGGAAGAACCTAGTTAAACTAGTCTAACAGAAGACATGCCAGTCTTATCAATAATGACTGGGCCTTTACAGCAAGAGGGGAGGGAATGAAATGTGTGGAAAACATTATTAACACCTCCCATACAAGCATAGGTAGCAAAGTTGTCTGCCACCTTATTAGACTCACTGTAGACATGTAAAATTTCCGCCCCTACCTTAGCAAGATGGACTTTGGCATTCCTCCACCACCACAAGCTCTTCCACGCCGGGCATACCCCCTTAATGAGTGAATGAACGAGTGCCTTTAAATTTGAATATGTAACATATACCCTATAGCCATATAGATTGGAAAGTCTCAAACCATCACACGAAGCTCTAACCTCCACCAGTAAACTATTTCCAATTCTACAGTGGAACGTAAAAGCCAACTGTACATCCCCAGTTGCATTTCTTATACAACCGCCACCTCCACAGACACCAGGATTACCTTTGCATGCACCATCTACATTAAGGGAAAAATTGGTTTTGGGTGCAACCCATCTGACTAGCAAAGGTTTTTTTTATCTTCAAAGAAGGTTTGAAACCAAAAGAGTTTAAGACTCTCATCTGATCTATTGATATTGCGCATTTAAAAGGTCTGTTCTAGATATCCACCTTAATAGAAAAGGAGATATCCTCACAGATCTGTTGGAAAGGCTTTCTTCTACCTTCAAAACATTGTGCACACCTAGCTTTCCACACTCCCCACAGAAATAACTCAACCGCATAAAGAGAAACAAAGCCAAAAGGAGAATGCTGATTAGCTTCAGATATAATGCTCCAACATCTAGTGGTTATATGGCCATGTAGAGAAACCTTATCCCCAAGTAATGGGGCAACCCAGCTCCAAAGCGAAGTCGCTAGCTCTCCAGAGATAAAAAAATGATCCAGATCTTCCACTGATGGGGATTTGCAGCATGAACAGGATGATGCTAAATGAAATCCACTTTTCAGCAGTCTGTCATCAGCAGCAACTGCCTAGTGTAGCAACCTCCAGCAGAATAAAGATGCCCTTGGATTGAAAGACGGTAGCCAAAGCTTCTTCAAATTAGGACGATAAACACCCCGCTGTCTGATAAATTGAAAAGTAGACTTAGTAGAGAACAACCCATCTTCAGCCCCCGTCCAAACACAGGTGTCTGGTGTGTCAGATAACTTGATTTTCTCCACAATATTTCAAACCAAAGCATAATTAAGGAGTGGATGATTATCCTGCCCCACAATGCCCTTGACCGAGGTAGAAGAGAGGACAATGGTGTTTTGCCAACCCAACTATGAAACAAGAAGTCAATCCTTTCTCTGTTCCCTAGAATCCATCTAGAATTGTTTAGGATTAGAGATTTAGCAGTAGTAAAGATATTCTTAGACACACCAACAGGGCTTTGGTGTGCTCAGAGAAAGGAGACTGAAGGAATCTACTTCTGGCATACTTGGAAGAGCTGCCATGTATAACGTTCCAGACCAGTTTAGAAGTCAGGGACACTTGGACATGCCACAAACTCCTGATGCCAAGGCCGCCCTCCACCTTGGGTGATTGTATGGTTGTCTAGGTAACCCAGTGGTGACGTCATGTTCCATCAGCACCACCCCAAAAAAAGAGGCACAAGAGCGTTCAATAAAATGGATAATATGTTTAGGTAGGCAAGTCGTAGTCGCCAAATATATAGGAATAGAACAAAGAACAGAGTTAATTAAATTGATACGACCAGCCTCGAACAACAACTTGGATTTCCATGAAGCCAAAAGGTTGTTCACCTTGTCCATAACATACTTGTAGTCAGAGACCAGTCCTCTCCCTGTAACACCCCAAAAAGTTTATTTATTTGAAAATTAGAAAAAATGTGAAGATTTTGATTGTTAAACATAACTACTATCATGTGATATAATTAACTATAATTTAGGATTAATATGTACTAATAAATGTTATTCCAGTATCGTACTCAGATATGCGCACTCCGACAGAGCGACACCGGAATTTTATAACGAAATTGAAATCTGATAACACCATAATGTCCAAAAAAATATGTTAATTCTAGAAATGTAAATATCTTGAATTATTGATGCTCGGATATCAAGATTAAGTCGACGCAATGATTTTCTAGGTAATTTTTTGCTGGGTGAAAAATAAATCCTAAAAATTAAACTACAATTACCATAATTTGTAAAACCTTTTAACTAGCTTATGGTTGAAATTTCAACTTGAATGAACACCATTTGGACGCATAAATATGGGGTCAAATGGGCCAGCTGAATTTCTAACTATTTACAGTAACCATTTTCTAGGTTAATTCTTGCTTACGTATTATGGGTTACGTAAGCTCATATCACATGGGTTAAACTGCCTACACATTTCACCATAGGTGTAAGCCATGGGAAACTTGCATGGTTAACGTGGCATGAATGTGGTAGATGGGTTTTTACAGCTCCACCTGTTTAGCTGAGTGCCAAATGTGCATTGGAGATAGGAGGTTATATAAGCCTTCCCTTCACCCATCATGTGGATCTTTCCACATCTTGCTCAACCCTCCTGCTTTTTCCTACTCTTGCTCCTGCTACTGCTGCTGCTGTTCTTGGAGTTGTTGTTGTTGCTGCTTGCTGGAGCTGTTGTTGCTACTTCATCCTTTGCACTTGACGTGGCTGTTACAATAAGCCTTACAGTTTTCTTTTCCCTACTGTTGTGGGCTCCTTCGTTTAGGAGAAGAGAAGGCCTTCATCTTCCTAAGACTGGTAGGATTCCTTCTTCTTGTCTTCATCTCTTACTTCTCCTTCCTTCTAAGTTTTGGAATTCAAGTACCTACCTTGACCTCAAGTGGACATGAGATTCAGAAACCTCGCCTAGTTGCTTCTTTACTATTGAGTTCATATTTCTAAAATCAACACTCATGTCCTTGAGGTAGTCTAAGTACTGGTAGGAATTCTTTCTTCTAGCCTTCCTCTCAAGCTGAGAACTCCATGTTTAGGTGTTCACTATGTTCACACTTGATTCTAATTCTGGAAACACCCTTAGAAATGCTTGTTCTATCCATTGTAAGCATGTTCTAGCTAGTAGTCATACCATGACCAAGCCTACTGGTACGGAACTTCCTACCAGATACAAGGGAATGTTGTTAGATGAATTGTACCTCCAAGATTTGTTTTCTAAGTTTCTAGCTACTCATGTGTAAGTTGTGTTGCTTATATTCCATTGTTATCCTTCATGAAAAGTAGTGTTTAGAAGTGTAAACCAAACCCACTAGATGTTGTCAATCAGGCTTAGAATCATAGGAACACTTAGATGAGTATTTTGATATGTTGCACAACCATTTCTAGAAGTTCAGGCTGCACATGTCGACAGCCAGAACCCACCTGTCGACAGGGTTCATGCTTCCAGAACTCAGATTATGCAGAACCACCAGCAGCTATCAACAGATAACCTTCATCTGTCGATAGATATGAAAGATCGAGAAAAGATGTGTACAAGATCTAGAAGGGGGGGGGGTTGAATAGATCTATGCCAACTAATGCGGAAGGTAAACCAATTTGAAAGACCTTTGAATCAGAGTTAGATTGAAAGCAAATTTCACAGATCTGAAGAGAGATTGAGTGAGTTAAGCAATTGGAGTGTGTAAACAAGTTGATTATATAGATTCAAACGATCCTATGCATTCATCTAACGAAGAGTAAATTCAAACCACAAACAGACCAATGCACAGAGATTTTTAGGTGGTTTGAAAATCACATCACGTGACTCCTACATCCACCCATCACACACAGTGAGGATCCACTAAACAACCTGGGTAACACAACCCACACTGGAGCCTGACAACTCCACAAATGAGTTAGACAACTCACATACTACCTAGAGCAAGACTACTCTAGAATCTGAGCAAGACTGCTCAACTACACAACTTGAGTACGATGACTCAAAACCCTGAGCACAAAGGCTCACAACCACTTGCTAGAACAAAAACAACAAGATCCAGATCCTCTAGCAATGATCTGATCTACTAAGGCCAATTCAAGAGAATTGATGCAATAGATTATGCACAATTTCTAGAATAGCCAAGAAGAAACAAGAAAAACTCAAGACATGAGGTTGACAGTTCTTGTTCTTCAAGAAAACTCCCTTGTAGAGGCAGAATTGGAAGGATCTTGATCACTTCAAGTCCCTTGGCCGATGCTCTGCAACTTTGATCTTGGGATCTTCCTTGAATGCTTCACAATTGTTGGCTTCTACTTGATCTGCTCCCTTGAAGTTGATCCTAATGCTTCATGTTGATCAATCTTCGATTCTTGTGCTTGGAGAAGTGTGAATTGTGGTGTGGAAGCACAGGAGGAAGCAAAACAGGGAGGAGAGACTCTCTTGCCGCCACAACCAGTTTCTGGAGGCTCTGAGAAGGTTCTCTTAGGATGGATGCCCAATAGGAGGGTATTTATACCCTAAATATCCAAAAGATACCCTTTGGGGTACGTGGGCACAAGATCCAAGATTGATCCAGCATCTCCCTAGGGTGCCACGTGTCCAGGAGGAAGTTTAAGTCACAGAGATTTCGGAGTGTGTCGACCTGCCCTTGAGGTGTGTCGACACACTATCCCAGACTGGCAAATCAATTCCCTAGGAGAGGTCTCTAGTGTCGACCTGAGATGGTGTAGTGTCGACCTGTTGTCCCAGACAACAAAACAGGCCTTCTCGAAAGGCTATCTAGTGTCGACCTGAGATGATGTAGTGTCGACCTGAGATTGAAGTCTGTTAACATATTCCTCTAGGATCTGTCTTTAGTGTCGACCTGCCCTGGACTAGTGTCGACACTAGTTGATCTTTTCTTCACATTTCTGTCTTTGCTCTGAGCCATTGTGTCGACACCTTTGATGGTTGTGTCGACACCACCTTTGCAAGAAATGATTGTCCCTGAGAAAATAAACACATAAATCATTAGATAAATGTATTATCATGAATATAAATGATAAATGTGCTTGGAAACATGCTTTTTGAATATTGGTAATTCAGGTGATGTATTTCACATGTTCCAATTTTTATGCATTAAAATCACAGCTTGTCATCATCAAAATATTAGGGGAAATGACTTGTTTTCACACTCAACCCAACAATCTCCCCCTTTTTGATGATGGCAACCTTAAAACTATATAGAAGTGAAGTATTGATGAAAAGTGATTTTAAGCACCTTTGATTATTTAACAATCAGTTAGAAAGACATTGATTGTAACTGAGTGATGTTTTATTTCTTTTTATTCAAACTTGTCAAGGACCTTTGAACATTTTTTAGTAACATTTGAAGATCACACACATGAAAGACACGATGTTACTAGAAGTGAGTTATTTGCACAAAGAGGTCAAGCAGCTTGACAAGCAATCATCACATTCACATTCATTCAACAAAGTTTTCAATCACATTGAAGAACACAATCACATTGAAGACACACAAATGTTGACATTTCATTTGACATTTCATTAAAGATATGAGCATTACAATCTTCAGAAACACAACATTACAATCTATCTTCTCCCCCTTTGACATCATCAAAAGAAATTACATTAATGTGGAGGAGGAGGAGGAATGGGTATCAAAATGGTTTCAATATCTGTCAGTCGCTTTTCCATGGAAGCCAGACTGAACTTCATTTGTGCTTGGATAGTGGAAAGTCTTGTATGCAACAGATTTTCCATTCTCTCTGAATTTTCTGACATTGTAGCTTGAAGGGCACTGAGTTCAGTTGACCTTGGCTGTGAAGAGGAGGAAGAACCAGCTGACCAAGCAGGTCTATTCAAAACTTTGAATTCCTTCTTAAGTGCAGACATCTCTTCATCAATGTGAGCAGACAAATTCTTCATGCTCTCCAAGTCATCCACTAGATGTGCAAAAGACAATCTTGTATTTGAAATCTGAGAAAGTGTCTCCTTTGTGTTGAAGACATCAGCTTGGGAATTTGCCAAAATTCCCTTAAGAACTGTCTCCGGCTTCTCTTGATGTTCTTTAAGATCTACTGAAGCATCTGCCAAAGTGCCAATGAGCCTGTTGAATCTTTGGGTGGCATGGTCAGAGGCTGCTTTCTGATCAATGAATTTGGCAGAGACAGTGTTCTCCAATCTTTGAATCCTCAACTCAAAAATTTCTAACATTGATTGAATAGAGGTGTTCAAAGCATCAAATTTGTCAGTCAGAAATGTGTATAGCTCTGGTGGAACAGAAGGTCCACCAAAGGATGAGGATGCATGAACTGGAGGTTGTGGAGAAAAGGATGGGATTTCAGTTTCAAGGTTCATGGAGGAGGAAGGTTGAAGTTGAGGTGAATGAGGGGCAATGAATGGTTCATCAACTTGAGCTGCCACATGAGGCTGATCCTCATTTATGGGAGGCTGGTCCTCATGTACTTGAGGCTGATCCTCTGGAGCTAGAGGCTGATCCTCTTGCACTGGAGGCTGTTCCTCTTGTACTGAAGGCTGTTCCTCTTGGACCACAGGGGCCTCTACTGCAGCTGGCCCTCTCCTCACTTGATCACCCACAATCCTAAAGCCCATAAATTTTTGAACATGCTTAAAGCAATAGATGTTGGACTTAGGAATCTTCTCAGACTTCTCATTCTCCAGAGACACACCAAAGTGTTTAAACACTTGAGTCAAATGGGCTGCATATGGAAGTGATCTATGCAAATCTGCCCTAGTGGTCTCAGAGATGATCTGGTACATGATGACATGGAGATTTATCTTGATGTCCTTGCTCATACAATAAAGCACAAACCTTTGAATATCAGTGAGTCTATCTCTCCCACCACCTTGAGGTGTTATGATAGTGGTGAGGATGTGATGGGTAAGCCTCAACACTGGGGGAAAGGTGTTGGTATTGAATTTGGTGACATGCGTTTGCTTGAGATCAGTCTCATCAGCCTGCAATCCAGTCAAAATGCTATATGCTTCATGGAGGTTAAACTCAAAGTTATGATAGTCTGCCCCTTCATCTGGAATTTTGAAGATGGTTGCTGCTATGTCTGTAGGCATATCAATTTCAATCCCTTTGACCTTTGACTTGTATCCCTCATCTGTGCATTCCAAATGCATGTAGAACTCCTGGACAAGTCTAGGGTATATGATTCGAAATTCTGAGATAAAGGGTTGCCAAGATTGAAATTTGAAGAAATTTAGTACTTCAGGAAAGGCAGCAATGAATTCACTATCTTCTAACTCCACTGCTCTGGGTTTCAAGATTGTCTTCCCAGCACTAGGGGGTTTGGAGGGAGTTCTCTTAGAAGGTTGGGAAGACTCTGAGGAGGATGATGAGGATGAGGATGAGGACTCCGAAACATCAGGAGAGGAATCTAGAATTTTCCTCCTAGGGTAAGCAGACCCTCGACCTCGCCCAGAAGATGAAGCCCTACCTCTCTTAGAAAGTGATGGGGATGCAGAGGGAGACCTTGGCTGCTCTGAAGGATCATGGCACCTCTTGGTTCTTCTTTCAGTAGGAGGAACCTCATCCGTCGGAATGGGCCTTGTCGAAGCCCTTGACTTTGCTCCACGGTGAGGAACCTGTTTGGGTGCCATGGAATGGAAGATAGAAGACGATGGAGAGAGAGGAATGAGAGAAGAGGAACAGGGAAGGGATGGAGAAGGGTAGAGGTGGAGATGGGTTCGAAAACCTGCAGGAATTCAGGAAGAAACCTACCGTCGGGTCGACCTGGAGAAGAAAAAGGGGGGTTTTATGGTATGCTACCCCGCAGGTATATCAAAACCTTAACCGGCGCCCACGTTGAAAAAGAGTCTGGCAGGGGGGTCAGTGTCGACACTAGAGTAGGTGAGTGTTGACCTGAGTGAGAGTGTGTCGACACTAGATGGAGTAGTGTCGACCTGGCCTGATGAAAAATTTGAGATTTGAGTGTGGGAAAAATTAGTGAGCTTTGGGACATCTTTATAATGATAAGCAATGGGTGGAATTATCATTTCAAGGATATTTAAGAGACTAAAAAATTCATTTGTTAAATTTTGCAAAAATTCAACACAATTCAAGTTTTACACAATATCCAACAGGATATGAGCATTCAGTGACTTGAGTCATTAAAATGATGATTTGAGGGATATAATACATTTAATAAATCAACTACACACTACCATATTCTTCAATTCCAAAGAAATAAAAAAAAATCTTTTAGACAGAAATCAAGTGTGTTGAAAGTAAACAATTTTTAAGAACAACTTGATGATGGATAAGAGTGATTCTTTTAAAACAATTCTCCAATGATATACACATTTTGTTTTTGAAACAAACTATCAAATGAGATATATCTTGTTCACTCAAGAACTAATGCTTTTCACACACTATAGTCCCTGGATACTAAAGATTTATCCATTATCAAGTCTCAAAGGGGTAAATGATGACCTTTTGACATGAAAATATACTTTTTTTAGACGCCAATATTTCCAGTTACTCAGTCATCATCAAAAAGGAATAGAACATATTTGTTTTGCTTTTCATTTATTTTCGATTTTGAACCCCTTTGAACAGAGATAGCATTAGTGCCTCATGACATACATGGCACTTCATTCATTGTGAAGGTGTGCAGTTTCTCAGCACATGTGCCATTGCTCTGTTGAATTGACAAATTTTGGAGATTTTTGACAAAAAAGATATCATCTATATCCAACATCAATTGCAAACAAAAATATGTTTAGATTCAAGGCACACATTATCCTTCAGTCTTTGAAAGAAATCTGAATTTCTATTGTTTTGAAGAATATAGGTAAGAGTTGACAAATGAATATAATAGATCACTCAAAGGATCATTTTGAGACTCTAGACACCTGAATGAGGACATCATGCAAGGAAATTGATGTAATGCAAGAAAAATTTTGAATTTTTCAAAAGATCTGACTTGTGAATTTTCTAGCTCCCCCTGAGATGAGGATTTCAACCACTTTTCATCAGAAGAAAGATATGCAAGTTTTTGAAATCAGAAATAATTCTCTTTGAGCAACAAAAGCTCCCCCTCTACAATTGCATATTTATTTCTTGGTACTTAGCGGAGACATATACTCTCGCATAGTGAAAGTGTCCAGACAAGCAGAACTTGTCCTTCTTCAAATCACCATTTGATATACCAAGAAGTTCAACACAATGTGAGTTGAAGAGTTCATTGTCAAAAAGAAATAGAAGTGAAATGGAGAGAGATGTGATCAGTATGAATCAAGGAAGCAAATGAATATGATGATGCAAAGAACTCCCCCTCAGAAGATGCCTAACACTCAACCCAATCCCAATGGACATTTACAAAGACCAAGTTCTCTCCTTAAAGATGAGAATCTACTGTCAGGAAGGGGTTTTGTGAAGATGTCAGCAATTTGTTTTTCAGTTTCTATGAAGTGGAGTTCAAATGATTTCTTTGCTACCTCATCTCTCAAGAAATGATGCCTAATTTCAATATGTTTGGTTCTAGAATGCTGAACGGGGTTTTTAGACAGATTTATTGCACTTGTGTTATCACATAGAATGGGAACACAACCTAAGTCTTGGTTATAATCAAGAAGTTAATGTTTCACCCAAAGATTTGGGTTCCACACCTACCAGCAGCAACATACTCAGCCTCTGCAGTTGACAGAGCAACTGAATGTTGCTTCTTAGAAGCCCAAGAAATTAGGCACCCACCTAAGTATAAACACAAGCCACTTGTGCTTTTTCTATCTAATTTACAACCAGCATAATCAGCATCACAATAGGCAATCAAATCTAACTTGCAATTAGCAGGATACCAAATTCCTAAATCACATGTTCCAACAAGATATTTGAAATTTATTTTAACAGCTAACATGTGACTTTCTTTAGGATTTGATTGAAATCTAGCACACAAACACACACTGAACTGAATATTAGGTCTAGAAGTTGTAAGATAAAGTAGAGAACCAATCATACCTCTGTAGGTCTTTTGGTCTACTGACTTACCATTTGAGTCTTCTTCTAGCTTAGCATTAATAGCAATTGGTGTGTTTGAATGCTTGAGGTTCTTAAAGTCAAACATTTTCAGAAGTTCTTTGACATACTTGGTTTGACTGATGAAGATCCCCTCATGTGTTTGGTTAACCTGCAATCCCAAGAAAAACTTTAGATCTCCCATTAAATTCATTTCAAATTCATTTTTCATTTGATTGGAAAATTCATTACACAGGCTTTTATTGGTTGATCCAAATATTATGTCATCAACATAAATTTGGACAACAATTATTTGATTATTGACTATTTTTGGGAACAAGGTTTGATCAACAGTTCCTCTAGAGTATCCTTTTTCAAGCAAAAAAGAACTCAAACGGTCATACCAAGCTCTTGGAGCTTGTTTAAGACCATATAGAGCCTTATGAAGCTTGAAAACATGGTTAGGATGTTTTTCATTTTCAAATCCAGAGGTTGTTCAACAAAAACATTTTCCTTGATATACCATTTAAAAATGCACTTTTAACATCCATTTGATAAACTTTGAATTTCATGGAGGATGCAAAAGCAAGGAAAATTCTAACTGCTTCTAGTCTAGCTACAGGGGCATATGATTCTTCAAAGTCAATTCCAAACTCTTGATTCTACCCCTTTGCAACTAGCCTAGCTTTATTTCTTATGACATGACCAGATTCATTCAGTTTATTTCTGAAGACCCATCTAGTGTCAATGACTGTTTGGTCACTAGGTCTAGGTACTAATTCCCATACTTGGTTTCTTTCAAATTGATGAAGTTCATCATGCATGGCATTAATCCAATTAGAACTTGATAAAGCTTCATCAATTGACTTTGGTTCAATTTGGGAAATTAGAGCTAGTGGGTCTTCTTCAATAGCATGCAGGAATGAAGATCTAGTTCTAACTCTATCATGCAAGTTGCCAACAACATTATCTAATCGGTGATCTCTCAAAATTCGATGTTCAGAAATTACCTGTTGAGGAGTACTTAAATCTGGAGCAATGTTACCTGATCCACTTGAAGATGGTGAATTGTTGTTCAAGTTCTCACCAATTTCTTCAAGCTCCTCAACAGTTGGTGAAGAGTCCACAATGAAATCATCCTCTTCACTGTCTTGTCTATCCCTACAAGATTTAGAATTATTAGTTGAAAAGGAATTTTCATCAAAGACAATATGTGGAGATTCTTCAACAGTTTTGTTTTTGAGAATGTACACTCTGAAAGCTCTTGACACTTCTGAATAGCCAAGGAAGATGGCTTCCTGACTCTTTGCATCAAACTTGTCAAGATTTTCTTTATTATTGTTGTGTACATAACATTTGCACCCAAAGATTTTGAAATAAGAAACAGTTGGCTTTTTGTTTTTCAATAATTCATAGGGGGTTTTCTTGATTTTTGGTCTGACCAATGCTCTATTGAGAATGTAGTTTGTTGTATTTACAGCTTCAGCCCAGAAGGATTTGGGCAGATTACTCTCAAGGAGCATGGATCTAGCCATTTCCACAAGAGTTCTGTTCTTTCTTTCCACAACTCCATTTTGTTCTGGAGTTCCTGGTGAAGAAAACTTGTGGAAAATTTGAAATTCAGCACATAAATCAGAAAAGGATTGGTTTTCAAATTCTCCCCCATGATCAGTCAAAATATTTTTGATTTTATATGAAGAGTTTGTTAGGGCAGTGGTACAGAATTTCCTGAACTCAAGGCAAGTATCACTTTTGTGGGACAAGAAGATAACCCAAGTAAATCTAGTAAAATCATCAATGATTACAAATCCATATCTCTTTCCACTTAGACTTAGAACTCTTGTTGGGCCAAAAAGGTCCATGTGAAGTAGTTCTAGTGGCCTAGATGTGAGTACCACATTGAAGTTCTTAAAAGATTTCCTGGTTTGTTTTCCTTGGGCACAGATCCGACAAACTTGATTTTTAACATTTGAAAAAGATTCAGGAAGACCCTTAACCAGATTCAGCCTTAACAATTTATTTAAAGTTCTGAAACTTGCATGGCCAAGTCTTTTGTGCCAAGTGCATGCAATTTCATCATTAGCAACAAAGTAAAGATTTTCAGAAAAGTTTTTATTAAGGTCGATCATGTAAACATTGTTTTCCCTTTTTCCACAAAATTTTATTTTATCAGTTGATGAATCAATGATCTTACAGAAATTGGATTCAAACACAACTTTGTGACCTTTGTCACAAAGTTGGCTAATACTTAGCAGATTGTAATCAAGACCATCAACTAATAAAACACTATCAACAGAGTTTGAGGAAGTTTGACCAACCTTTCCAGATCCAATGATCTTTCCTTTATTTTTACCTCCAAATGTTACTGAACATCCCTCCTTCTCTAGCAAGAAAGAAAATTTAGCTCTATCTCCAGTCATATGTCGTGAACACCCACTGTCAAGGAACCACATATTTGAATTGGGTGCACGACCTTCCTGCAACATCAATTAGTGGAGAGAAGATTTTGGTACCCAAACAGAGTTGGGACCATCAGAAACTTTGGACAATGTTAACAAATCTTTTCTCACCCAAATTTGACTTGTTTTTTATTTTCGTTTTATTACAGTGGTGTTCTCTATCTTTTTCATTTTCATCTTTCCTTTAGAAATGAAAACACCAGTGTTTTTGTTTTTGGTAGGAGGGGAAGTTTTAATTTGAACATGAGAGTTTAGGTGAGGAGGTGGAATCCAAGGATTTTGTTGGTACATTAGAAAGTTTGGATAGAAGAATTGGGGATGATACCAACTTGGGTTATGATACCATTGGCTCCAAGAATTGGTCCAATCAGCTTGATATGCTGTCTTGGAGGTCCAAGGTTTTTCATTAATGACTTCCTTTGACTTTTTCTTATTTTTCAGATTTTAATTTGAATTTTTCAGTTTATTGTTTGTCTTGGTTGATGTTGAGCAGGTCGACCTGTCCTTGACTGGTGTCGACACAGTAGCCACAGAAACCTTCTTCTTGTGGACTGGTGTCGACCTGTCAGGTGACTGTGTCGACCTGGTTGCCTTGTTTTGATTCTGAGTTTTTGGACTTTTTGGTGTTTTGCTTGATTTTTGTTTGATTTCACTGTTTTCAAGACTAGGACCTTTGACAAATATAATTAATGGTGTTTTATCCTTTTTCTCACCAGATTTGTCTTTCTTAGGTTTTTGTTTATTAAATCCTAGTCAATGAGAGATTGATTTAGTTTTGCTCCCAGCAAGGCCTCCAGATTATCTTTACCATTTGTGAATGTTTCAATAACTTCATCCTTTTCTTTTAGCTGGTTTTCCAAGATTTTGATTTCTTCAATCTTTTGTTGTTTATCTTGGTTTTCCTTTTCCAGCTTTTCAGATAATTCTTTGAATTCATTGGTGGCCTTTTGAGAGGCTAGCTTGAGTTCATCAATCAGGTTCAGATGATTTTCTTTTTCTTCATTCAATTCTATTACTTCATTTTCTAGTTCACAAATTCTTTTGTTGAAGTTTTGATTGTGCAAGATGTTTTCAACTTTCTTTTTGATGTGTTTGTTTTCTTTTCTCATTTCAGTGTATTTTTCTACTAATTCAGCATATGCATCCTGCCAATCTTCAACTGAAAAGTCTTCGAAAGATGTGCTTACCTTTCCATCTGAGCTATTTGCCATGAAGCAGATCTTCTCACTTTCAGAGCTTGAGGATTTTTCTTCTTCTTCTTTTTAACTTGAGTCTTCATCAGACCAAGTGGCTACTATGGCCTTCGGCTTCTTGAATTTGTGAATCTTTTTGTGCTTCTCCTTCTTGTTTTCAGGACATTCTCCCTTCATATGTCCTGGCTTGTTGCACCTGTAACATATGACAGTTTCGTCAGATTTTTGATTCTTGTTAAAATTAGCATTAGAAAAGGAAGTGTTTCTTTTACCTGATGAATATTTCTTTTTGCCAGACATTTTTCCTTTTCTATACTTCAAGAATTTTCTGAATTGCCTGGTCATGAGGGCAATCTCATCCTCATTTGACTCAGACTCATCAGAACTAGTTTTATCCTGACTCTTGTCTTTGTTACTAGATGAGGCCTTTAGAGATACTGGTTTGGTTTTGATTATATGTTCTTCATTTCTCTTTAAATTGATTTCATATGTCATTAAAGATCCTATCAATTCATCCAAAGAGATTTTGGACAGATCTTTAGAATCTTCAATGACAGTGGCTTTTGTGTGCCAAATTGAAGAGAGTGAACGTAGAATTTTCCTTACCAAGTCAACATCAGTATAGTCCTTACCTAAGGCCTTCAGTCCATTGACTATAATCATAAACCTGGCAAACATTTCAGAGATTGTCTCATTAGATTTCATCATGAACAATTCATATTCAGAGACAAGTATGTTGGCCTTGGTTTCTTTAACCTGAGATGTTCCCTTATAGACTACCTCAAGTTTATCCGACATTTCTTTGGCAGATTTGCACATTGAGATTCTTGAGTACTCTTTGGGGTGAACAACACATTGAATCATGTTCATGGCACTGTAATTCAACGTAGCTCTTCTTATCTGTTCCCTAATCCAGGTTTCTTCCTCTCCCTGGTTTTCATAGGGTCCTACCTCCACTACTTTCCAGATTTCATAATTTTGGGCTCTTAGAAAAACTTGCATTCTATTTTTCCAATAAGAATAGTCCGTTCCATTAAAGAATGGTGACCTATTTATGGAATGACCCTCAGCTATGAATCCTCTGGAATCCATTTAATTGACAGAAGGTGCAAAGAAGGAAATACTCAGCAAACAAACAAGCAAGCAAACAAATCACACAGAGTACTCAGAAATTACTCAGATCAAATCAAATCAGATCAGGTGTAAACCCGCAATTGGAGTGTGTAAACAAGTTGATTATATAGATTCAAACGATCCTATGCATTCATCTAACAAATAGTAAATTCAAACCACAAATAGACCAATGCACAGAGATTTTTAGGTGGTTTGAAAATCACACCACGTGACTCCTACATCCACCCCTCACACACAGTGAGGATCCACTAAACAACCTGGGTAACACAACCCACACTGGAGCCTGACAACACCACAAATGAGTTAGACAACTCACACACTACCTAGAGCAAGACTACTCTAGAATCTGAGCAAGACTGCTCAACTACACAACTTGAGTACGATGACTCAAAACCCTGAGCACAAAGGCTCACAACCACTTGCTAGAACAAAAACAACAAGATCCAGATCCTCTAGCAATGATCTGATCTACTAAGGCCAATTCAAGAGAATTGATGCAATAGATTATGCACAATTTCTAGAATAGCCAAGAAGAAACAAGAAAAACTCAAGACATGAGGTTGACAGTTCTTGTTCTTCAAGAAAACTCCCTTGTAGAGGCAGAATTGGAAGGATCTTGATCACTTCAAGTCCCTTGGCCGATGCTCTGCATCTTTGATCTTGGGATCTTCCTTGAATGCTTCACAATTGCTGGCTTCTACTTGATCTGCTCCCTTGAAGTTGATCCTAATGCTTCATGTTGATCAATCTTCGATTCTTGTGCTTGGAGAAGTGTGAATTGTGGTGTGGAAGCACAGGAGGAAGCAAAACAGGGAGGAGAGACTCTCTTGCCGCCACAACCAGTTTCTGGAGGCTCTGAGAAGGTTCTCTTAGGATGGATGCCCAATAGGAGGGTATTTATACCCTAAATATCCAAAAGATACCCTTGGGGTACGTGGGCACAAGATCCAAGATTGATCCAGCATCTCCCTAGGGTGCCACGTGTCCAGGAGGAAGTTTAAGTCACAGAGATTCCGGAGTGTGTCGACCTGCCCTTGAGGTGTGTCGACACACTGTCCCAGACTGGCAAATCAATTCCCTGGGAGAGGTCTCTAGTGTCGACCTGAGATGGTGTAGTGTCGACCTGTTGTCCCAGACAACAAAACAGGCCTTCTGGGAAGGCTATCTAGTGTCGACCTGAGATGATGTAGTGTCGACCTGAGATTGAAGTCTGTTAACATATTCCTCTGGGATCTGTCTTTAGTGTCGACCTGCCCTGGACTAGTGTCGACACTAGTTGATCTTTTCTTCACATTTCTGCCTTTGCTCTGAGCCATTGTATCGACACCATTGATGGTTGTATCGACACCACCTTTGCAAGAAATGATTGTCCCTGAGAAAATAAACACATAAATCATTAGATAAATGTATTATCATGAATATAAATGATAAATGTGCTTGGAAACATGCTTTTTGAATATTGGTAATTCAGGTGATGTATTTCACATGTTCCAATTTTTATGCATTAAACTCACAGCTTGTCATCATCAAAATATTAGGGGAAATGACTTGTTTTCACACTCAACCCAACAAGATAGCCCTCACCTGTCGACAGTCGACCTTGGCCTGTCGACAGGCAGTGTTCAAATCCCAAAAACTGGTTCTAGGAGAACAGTAGCTCTCGACAGCCACTTCCTGGTTGTTGACATACACCTGTCTGAGGTGTTCAACTTTATCTGTTTCATGTCTAACCAAAGGTGAGACACTTTGGTATTAACCAAACTAGTTGTTTCCCTTATTTCCTTGGATTTCAACAACTATATCCCTGAGAAAGATTATTCAAATGTCATCCATATTCCACTATGGATTGTCTTTGAACACCTCAAGTATGATTGATTCCTACATGTGTACAACCTTCTGTAGATTTTGGCATTGAATCCTGAACCTTTGTTCTATGAGAGATCTTGAGTACTTGTCTACCCCCACTTGAATCTTTTATAAGAATGAATAATGATGACAATTTGTGGATCTTCATTTTCTTAGATTCCAATTACTTTATCACTAAGAGGAATAATTCATTTGCCTTCCATATCCTACTTTGGATTATTCATAAACCTTTTTTACATGTGAGATTCAAGCATTCCAAGTTTAATTGATTCTTATGTGGTTTCAACCTTCTGATATTACTGGCTTTGGACCATAAACCTTTATTACATGTGAGATTCGGAGTACTTGTGTACCACACTTGAATATTACTAGAAATAATTTATGATGACAATTTGTGGGTCTTTGGACTCATTTGAGTTATATGTCTGTGCAAATGGGGCTGGTCCAGTCCCGGGAGGAGCACCCGAATTCGTTTAGTGGTCGTGCAGAATGATAAAGGATCTATGGATGTTTGGTATTGCATCAATACAAGCTTGATTAGTCATCATGTTATTTTATCATGAGTGGATATATATTTGAACCAGAACATGAATTCTTATCCTGAATTCTTGACCATGCAATCTTGTTCAGTACTCCTGTTCTAGAATTATTATCTATTGACATGGTCATTCAATCATCTTTGATATTCAGCAGTGCTAACAGCTAAATTCATTGTTTATTCCTTGGTTATCATAGTCCTTTGATTAGAAGATTGAATCCTACTGGGCTAGTTAGCTCATCAAATCCTATTTTACTCAGGTATCTACAGTTCTACAAGGCGGGACATTGGGATTTGTGGACTGAGAGATCAACCTTTGCGGCATTTACTTTTGAATTGTAAATTGAGAATCGTGTAATACCTGTAGAATGATAGTTAATAGATTTTTATTTAGTGAAGTCCTCGAGCAATTTTCTGCTCGAATAGTTAAATTTTACTCGTGATTTCTTATTTGTTCACGTGCTGACATTTATAGATATATTAAATGTCAGGACGTGACAGAATGGTATCAAAGCATCGGTTGAGGATCCAAATACTTTAGAGTTACTGGACTTCAACATCCTGTAGTGACCTGTGAGGATGGGTAGAAAGCCTGAGGTTAAGCTAGATAAGTAAAGTTGGATATAGATTGTGTTGTGTATGAAATGAATATCTAGAGGTGGGTGAATAAATATTGATCAATTAAAGATTTAAGAGGTCAAGACTATGATCAAATCAGATGAAATAGTGTAGTCGGTGCACATCCAACCACATAAAGCAAGCAAAATTTTTAAGGTGGTTTGGTTCCTGTGTGGAGACCTATATCCACCCCTCACTAAACCAAGTGAGGCTTCCCTAACAACTCAAATGTGTGAAACACTCACACAATTGATGGCTCAAAGTTTCAAGATTGTTTTAAATCTCACAAACCTTACACACCTAGTGTAGGATTAAATCTGTTTACTTCTACTGGAGTAGACAACCAAACAGATTGGTGAAGAGAAGAAATAGAAAAATATCAAACTAGGGAGATTTCTGAAGAAATGCAGAAATATGCATACACTCTACACTAGAGTTTGGCTCTGGTCAGATAACTCCTTGAACTTCCAATTGCATTCTCTTAAGGCTTGAGCTCATCAAATTCCTCTTCTAATTGTAAAACAAAGATCAATTGTCTCTGAGTTGAGTTAAATACCAAAGCTTTGCTTCAACTGATCAGCAGCATGGTGTTAACGCACACAAACAATTTGACTTGGATCAGTAGGAAAAGTTTCAGTAGAGTCAATTCCATGCCTTCTAGAGTCGACCTCATTCAAGTGATTGCAGTTTTGACTAACTATCCATCATGTAGAGTTGATCTTGTAGCATTTTAGTGTCAACCCTACATATTGGTAGAGTCAACCTAACCTCCATTTGGAGTCAACCTCAAGCCGTATTTTTTCTCTAAGCAGTAACTAGAAACTTGATTAGAGCCGACATGATCTCCACGTAGTGTCGACCTAACCTTTATCTGGAGTCGACCTGATAGACTGGTAGAGTCGACTTGATAGACTAGTAGTGTCGACCTAATGTGATACTTTGAACTTCTGCGTTATAGGAAATCCATCAAGCATCGACCCATCCTTTGAATTGAATTGACTCATATGCATCACCAAACTTCAGTAGCCCATTCAGTATTACCTGTGTGTCGACCTATGAAGTAATCAGAGCCAACACACTTAAAAGACCGTTTGACTTTATGAATTTTCTTATGATATAAAAGACTTGTGTTAGATATTTATTACATTTTGCTTGACTTATAACATCATCAAAACTAGGGACACAACATAAATCATCTGTCATATTTTAAAATCCTATAAGGAAAAGACATCATTTAATCACAAAGGTTAAATGTATCAAGTAACTAGATATACACAGTAACAACTATATTAATAATATGAGTTAGAAAAGCTGAGTTTTAAACTACATGATTGATTAACTAAACTTAAATTTGTTTGTTCAGCCCAACGTGATGGGAGAAGAAACACATTGGAAAAAGGTTCAAGATGCAATGAACAACCTTGTTCAGTCCTTGGAGCAAGTAGTTCCAGTCGGTGATCAAGGGAAAATGGAATTACATGGAAATATTAGAAGTACAAACCCCCAATAAACAATGAGTGTTATAGTATCTATACGAAAGAGAACAATTCCCTCCAACAATAGAGAAACAATTGGCAATAAGACGGTAAGGAGGAACAAGAAGAGCAAAAAGATCAAGAAGGCCAACAAGCAAGAGAATGTTAACGCACAACCTAAGGAAGCTTGTGTGTGTTGTCACAAACCGGGCCATGTCAAAGAAAAATGTTGCTGGAAACAATGAGCATGTTTGAGATGCGTAAGTTTAAAGCATCGGATCTCCAAATGTCCATAACATCTCAGAACAAAGACAAGAGTTCAGAAAGACTTTAAGCCATAAGGAGAATTGACTGAGGCCATTAGAAGTAATTTTTATGTATAAGTCAGTAGGACTAGAGTATAGTGAGAGATGCTTAAGTTTAGTTGTTATAGCATGTCAAAGCTTAGTAAGTTTTACCAATCCATGTAATTTTGTAAGGCTGATTATGGAGTTCTGTACTAGAAACTTTATGTGATAAATAAAATCTTTGCTGTCTATCCTCATATTTTCAATACTCATCATTCTCGTCATGCTTTACTATCATTTCCAAGAGAATATGTATTCATATAACTCTCTGAGGATTAAGGTTATTCCTTGGTGGGGGAGACCTTAAGTAGGATATGCTATTAACAAGGATCTACTCAATACTTAATAAACTACTACCCGAAATAAAGAACATAGTGAAGGTTGCATCTAATTGAACCTATGATCACAACATGGCTCTTTAATATCTAAAAATGCTAATATATAGATCCCCATCAACTGACGATATCATGATAACAAGTTATATAGAAGGTGTATACATCATATGACATAATAATCATGACAATATCGGTAAGACTAATCTGGACTAAATAAAATTTAAAAAGATGAAAACTTAATCTTTGTGATCCATCCAAACTAGTCATGGAGTTTGGAGGACCAAACTCTTCTCTTAGTGGGGGAGAGTTGTAACACCCTAAAAATTTTATTTATTTAAAAATTAGAAAAAATGTGAAGATTTTAATTTTTAAACATAACTACTATCATGTGATGTAATTAACTATAATTTAAGATTAATTTGTACTAATAAATGTTATTCTAGTATCATACTCAGAGGTACGCACTCCGACAGGGCGACATTAGAATTTTGTAACGAAATTGAAATCCGAGAACACCATAATTTCCAGAAAAATATGCTGATTCTAGAAATGTAAATATCTTGAATTATTGCTGCCCAGATATCAAGATTAAGTCGAGATAATGATTTTATAGGTAATTTTTTGCTGGGTGAAAAATAAATCCTAAAAATTAAACTAAAACTACCATAATTTGTAAAACCTTTTAACTAGCTTATGGTTGAAATTTCAACTTGAATGAACACCATTTGGACACATAAACATGGGGTCAAATGGGTCAACTGAATTTCTAACTATTTACGGTAACCATTTTCTGGGTTAATTCTTGCTTACGTATTATGGGTTACGTAAGCTCATATCACATGGGTTAAACCGCCTACACGTTTCACCATAGGTGTAAGCCATGGGAAACATGCATGGTTAACGTGGCATGAATGTGGTAGATGGGTTTTTACAGCTCCACCTGTTTGGCTGAGTGCCAAACATGCATTGGAGATAGGAGGTTATATAAGCCTTCCCTTCACCCATCATGTGGATCTTTCCACATCTTGCTCAACCCTCCTGCTTTTTCCTACTCTTGCTCCTGCTACTACTGCTGCTGTTCTTGGAGTTGTTGTTGTTGCTGCTTGCTGGAGCTGTTGTTGCTACTTCACCCTTTGCACTTGACGTGGCTGTTACAACAAGCCTTACAGTTTTCTTTTCCCTACTGTTGTGGGCTCCTTCGTTGAGGAGAAGAGAAGGCCTTCATCTTCCTAAGACTGGTAGGATTCCTTCTTCTTGTCTTCATCTCTTACTTCTCCTTCCATCTAAGTTTTGGAATTAAAGTACCTACCTTGACCTCAAGTGGACATGAGATTCAGTAACCTCGCCTAGTTGCTTCTTTACTATTGAGTTCATATTTCTAAAATCAACACTCATGTCCTTAGAGGTAGTCTAAGTATTTGTAGGAATTCTTTCTTCTAGCCTTCCTCTTAAGCTGAGAACTCCATGTTTAGGTGTTTACTATGTTCACACTTGATTCTAATTCTGGAAACACCCTTAGAAATGCTTGATCTATCCAGTGTAAGTATGTTCTAGCTAGTAGTCATACCATGACCAAGCCTACTGGTAGGGAACTTCCTACCATATACAAGGGAATGTTGTTAGATGAATTGTACCTCCAAGATTTGTTTTCCTAAGTTTCTGGCTACTCATGTGTAAGTTGTGTTGCTTATATTCCATTGTTATCCTTCATGAAAAGTAGTGTTTAGAAGTGTAAACCAAACCCACTAGATGTTGTCAATCAGGCTTAGAATCATAGGAACACTTAGATGAGTATTTTGATATGTTGCACAACCATTTCTGGAAGTTCAGACTGCACATGTCGACAGCCAGAACCCACCTGTTGACAGGGATCGTGCTTCCAGAACCCAGATTATGCAGAACCACCTGCAGCTTTCGACAAATAACCTTCATCTGTCGACAGATAGCCCTCACCTGTCGACAGTCGACCTTGGCCTGTCGACGGGTAGTGTTCAGATCTGAGAAACTAGTTCTGGGAGGACAGTAGTTGTCGACAACCACTTCCTGGCTGTCGACATACACTTGTCTGAGGTGTTCAACTTGATCTATTTCATGTCTAACCAAAGGTGAGACACTTTGGTATTAACCCAACTAGTTGTTTCCCTTATTTCCTTGGATTCCAACTACTATATCCCTAAGAAAGATTATTCAAATGTCATCCATATTCCACTATGGATTGTCTTTGAACACCTCAAGTATGATTGATTCCTACATGTCTACAACCTTCTGTAGATTTTGGCATTGAATCCTGAACCTTTGTTCTATGAGAGATCTTGAGTACTTGTGTACCCCCACTTGAATCTTTTACAAGAATGAATTATGATGACAATTTGTGGATCTTTGGACTCATTTAAGTTATATGCCTGTGCAAATGGGGCCGGTCTAGTCCCGAAGGGAGCACCCGAATTCGTTTAGTGGTCGTGCGGAATGATAAATGATCTGTGGTTATTTGGCATTGCATCAATACAAGCTTGATTAATCATCATGTTATTTTATAATGAGTTGATATATATTTGAACCAGAACATGAATTACTATCCTGAATTCTTGACCGTGCAATCTTGTTCAGTACTCCTGTTCTATAATTATTATCTATTGACATGGTCATTCAATCATCTTTGATATTCAGTAGTGCTAACAGCTAAGTTCATTGTTTATTCGTAGGTTATCATAGTCCTTTGATTAGAAGATTGAATCTTATTGGGCTCATTAGCTAATCAAATCCTATTTTTCTTAGGTATCTACAGTTCAAGAAGGCAGGACATCGGGATTTGTGGCCTAAGAGATCAACCTTTGCGGCATTTACTTTTGATTTGTAAATTGAGAATCATGTAATACCTGTAGAACGATAGTTAATAGATTTTTATTTAGTGAAGCCCTCGAGCAAATTTCTGCTCGAATAGTTAAATTTTACTCTTGATTTCTTATTCGTTCATGTGCCGACTTTTATAGATATATTAAATGTCGGGACGTGACACTCCCTGCCTTGATTGGAATGCCCAGATGAGATAAAGTGCCATGTTGATTATAACCAGTAATTCCCTTAATCCGATTAGCAGTGGAATTCAATGCTTTATCAGATAGCACATAACAACTTTTGCTCACATTTATTTTCTAACCAGACGATCTCTCATAAGCATTAAAAAATTTACTACAAGAAAAAATGGGTTTAGAGACCGATAATTTCGGTCACTATTCGGTCACTAAATGATTCAGTGACCGAATAGGGATTGAAATTGTCGGTGAAATTTTTTTGGTTAGAATTCTGTGACCGAAAAATTTTGGTCACTAATTAGTCACTGATAGTGACCGATTGGTGACTGAAATGTTTCGGTCGCTATCAGCAACCGAAACAATCAGTCACTGATAGCGACCGAAACAATCAGTCACTATTTTAGTGACCGATTAGTGACTAATTGTTTCAGTCGCTAATTGCAACTGAACTAGTTCATTCACTATTTCGGTCATTATTTTAGTGACCGAAATAGTGACTGATTGTTTTGGTCATTTCGGTCACCAATCGGTCTCTATTTTTTAATTATTTATATATATATATAAACAAAATAATATGGGCATATAATAAAAATAAAAACTATACTATGACAAATGTCAACAATAATAAAATGTCCATAAAATGTCAACAATAATAGAACATAAAATGTCCACAACAATGCATAAAATGTTCATAACAATGAAAGGAAAATCATGAATCCTCGTCCTCGTCCTCATCGTCCTCGTCTCCTCCAACGCCACTCGATGAAGGAACCTACAATAGATATAACAATAATAAGTTAAAATTAAATACTACTATAAGCAATAAATTATTTAAATTTTTTAGATTTTATTCACCCCCTTTTAAACTAAATTAACTAGCTTAATGTGAATTCGAGCGTCGAGCTCAAACCGGGAGTCCGAATTGAACTCCGTCAGTTTCCACAAGTCACACTCATCGCCTCGACCGTGCTGGAATAAACCGGAGGCCGATCGGATTAGTATTTCAAATTTTGGACCCCCAAACCTAGCTAAGTTCTTCCTTTTAAAACAAAATAAAACTAAACTAACTTGCTTAAGGTAAATTTGAGCGTCGAGCTCAAACTGGGAGTCTGAATTGAACTCTGTCAGTTTCCACAAGTCACAATCATCGCCCTAGCCATGCTGGAAAAAACTAGAGGCCAATCGGATTAGTATTTCTAATTTTGGACACCCAAATGTAAGTTCTTCATTTTTAAAGTAAAATAACTTGCTTAAGGTGAATTTGAGCGCCGAGCTCAAACTGCGAGTCCGAATTGAACTCCATCAGTTTCCACAAGTCACAATCATTGCATTGGCCGTGCTGGAAATAATCGGAGGTCAATTAAATTAGTATTTCTAATTTTGGACCCTAAACCTAAGCTCCTCATTTTTTAACTAAACTAACTTGCTTAATGTGAATTTGAGCGCCGAGCTCAAACTGGGTGTAGTGCCCTAGAATTTTTATTGAATCATATAATGCAATTGTGTATGTATTTCTGCTTTTAGTTGCATGCTGTTCTGTGTTGATATTGGCGTCAAGATCTTCTGACGTTGACTGATGTTTGCGGCATGATCGTTTGTTGTTTACTTCTTGTTAACGACAGCTTCTTGTGTCGTTTATTATTTTCTGGCATAATGGATTTTTCGGGCAAGTATGTTGATGACTAAATCGATTGACGTCTACATCATGGCTGACGGCAACTTAGATTGACGTTAACATGACTTGCCTGTTTTTTATGTTACCGTTCCGGGGGAGAGAAATCGGCCATTTCCAAAAGCATTTAATGGGTAGATTCGTGCGTTTCTGATCCAATGGTTAGGATTAAGGCTTAGGCAATTGGTAGGGATCTTTATAAGACCCAGATTTAGCATTTGGGAGAGGCTTTTCGCACTGGTTGGGAAGAGAGAAAGGAGGGCCGAGAGAAAGGGGTTGCAGAGCTTGCGGCCTGAAGCTTTCTGGACCAAGAAGGATCATCTAGCATCGAGATCAGGGGCTTCTCCAAGCGGGGGAACTGTGCTAGAAGCGATTTCTGAGCGATTGAAGTCGCGGAGGAGGACTGCCTTACTGCCAAGGCGGGCTTCTTCGGATCTCTTTTCGTCACTCCAGAAGGAGGGTTAGAGGCAAGTGACATAGGGGATCGGTTTAGGATAGTGTAATCTTTAGTATTATTATTTTTACAGATTTTTAAACCATGGAAATAACGTGCGGGAAAGGGTATAAGTTCTATCATTTTATGTGAATTTTTGTGTTTTCTGAACGTATGAACTTGACGTCCATATCGACTGCCGTTTAGTTTTTATAAACGACAGCATCGACTACCGTTGATTTCTTGTAAACGACTAAGTTTCGGATGTCTACTATATGTTAACAGCGCTATGTGCCGTCGTCTACTGATATTAACGACATGACATGTGGACGTTGACTCTGTGTAAACGCCACATATTTGGCCGTTAAGTTTATCAGTGCTATTTTTTTCTGCAATTTGATTATATTTGCTCAACTGTGAATCATGCTTGTATGAAGTATTCGACCAGGGTATATTCTGTGTGATTCAATGTTGTATACTATGGACAGGAAATTGCAATGATGAATAGGCTATATGTATATATATATATATATATGTATGGTTGTTCCCTTGGATTTCTAATTGAATTAGCAAAAGAATTATGAAAAGATGCAAACATGATCCATTTTGTATTGCTGAAATTAGAGACTGTCCTACTGTTAGTTGGAACTTCAGATCCACTGTATTCGATTCTTGTATATCAATTGCATAATTTAATCACTGTTGTACCATGTTAATTAGTTCAGTTTTGCGAAGGTTAATTATGAAAAATGTTTACAGAACTCAGAAAATTTTGAAATTTTGCATGTGCGTGGTATGATCTGTATCAGATTTACTGTCAACATTTCGGGATTTTTAGGTCACCATACATATTGTTATGATTTTCTGAATGGTAGAATGCAAATAGACTTTAAATAAACATGAGAGTATATGTGCATGAATGGATGGGATATAAGTAGTATCATGATAGGTTTCTGTTATACATTAAGGTTTAATTTCAGAACTGAGAAAGACATGCCATGTGATATTTCATTATCATCTTGATAAGTTATGCATGAATGTATGAAAGCATGATAGAATTGTATGAGAATGTAGATTGTATGATTGTATACATGTAAATGCATTTGAAATGAATTGGCCAATAAGACATTTCTATGATAGAGGTAACTACGAGGAACTACACCATAGAATGCCCCTATGGTAATGGTTCACCTACATGAATCCGTGGGCAACGGACTGAAATCCTGGAGGTAGACATGTTCTACTGGTTAAGATGGGAAGGACTTTCCCCGGTATTGTGTAATCACCATGACTTCATCACTGCTTTGCCTAGGTGATAAGTGAATGACTACATGCTACATGATCTTTATCAATAGTGTGGGCTTTGTCTTGGCAACTACATGATAAATGACTACATGAACTACATGTCTACATGATATATGTCTACATGATACATGAACTACATGTTACATGCCATATGAACTACATGTCATTTGTTTTACATGCTACATGATGATTAAATTGCATGTTACATGATATAGGTTAAAAGAACTTGAGATTGTTTACATGTTTCATGACATTAAGCATATACCATGAGAATTTGATTACATGCTATGACATAGGTACATGTTTAGATCAATTGTTATATTATGAGATGTAAGTTATATGTCGTACCTGAATTGTTTTATTTCCATGATAAATAACCATGATATGTAAAGAATGATTGCCAAATAACTTAGAACATGTTGATATGAAGAACTATATTATATCAAGAATGTGAAAGAAATATGTTATCATGATTTTAAACCTAGTATATGTTATATATTGAATTGTCCTTCATGTCCAAGATGCTCTGGAGAGCTTTGTCCACTAACTCCCTTTGGGCCCAATTCTTCAGAGGCAAACACCTATTCAATTGTCATCACTCCGACGCTCATTTCCCATTTATGTTGGCGGCGGATAGGAAGATATGGCAGCAGGCAGCTCAAGTTATCCAACAGAACCATAGAATCATTGCTATGGATAGTAACTCCACTTCCCACTTCTGGTTTGATGTCTGGACAGGGACAACCCCCCTGAAAGATTTTATCCCCGAAGAAGCCTGGAACATTTTGACCAACAGGAACTGCACTATCCAACAGGTCTTCAGTGATCCGATGGGCATTCACTTGCAGATGGCCATCAAGTATTGCCCCACCAGCCTCCTATCCAGTTTCCTCACCACCAACAATAACCATGACACTTGGATATGGTGTGCTACTTCCAATGGGCAGTTCTCCACCAAATCAGTCCGCTATCTGCTCAATTCTGAAAACTCTGAACAATGGAAAGCTCTTTGGTCTCCTTATATTCCCATCAAGTGGTCCATTTTGTTGTGGCGTCTCACCCAGAATGCTGTACCTGTGGATGGGAGTGTGAAAGATAAAGGTGTACCCTTGGCATCTAAGTGCTCCTGCTGTCCACAACCCCAAGAAGAGAACGCCCTGCATCTATTTTTCAAGAGTAGCACTGCCAACCAAGCTTGGTCAGATCTGTCCCAACTTCTGCATTTCAGGAATATGGATATCACAACAATGGCTGATGGTATAATCAACTTCCTGACACAACCCGGAATCGCATCTCCTGCAGGTCGCCTTATGCGATGCACATTTATGGCTGTCATGTGGGAGATATGGTGCAGTCGCAACAGAGCAAGGTTTCGAATTGAAAACATGTCTGCCAGGCACATTATCAACAGGAGTATGCTCGCCATCCATGCAATTTGCAACTCATTCAAATTCCAGAAAATTCCCCAACCTTGGTTAAACATTCTCCGAAAGAACTCTGCAGGTCTGGACAGTTCAGAAATCAGAGCCCCAACTATTGTCCGCTGGTTCCACCCTCCGCCAGGCAGACTTAAGCTCAATGTGGACGGTGCCTTCAAAACAACATCAGGGCAAGCAGGAGGTGGAGGTGTCATTCGCAACCATGAAGGAACCATCATAGGTGGATTTGCACAGGCTTACCATGGCTTATCTTCAAGCATTGCTGCTGAAGCTATGGCCCTCCGGGATGGGATTTCTGTCTGCCACAACAAAGGAATTTCTGAAGTTCTAATTGAAACTGACTCTTATAATCTTTATCAAATTGTGACTGATCAAGCCCCTTGCCCATGGGATCTGGTATGTATCCTGCAGGACATCACAACCAAGTGTCGGAACCTGAAGGCAGAAATCATGCATGTCCCCCGGGAAGCAAACAAAGTTGCTGATTCCCTGGCCGGCTTTGCACTAACATGTACCCATTTTGTTACATGGGATTCCTGGGCTGATCTGCCCCCTGTAGCTAAGGAGCCCTACCACCTTGATAAGGTGGGGCATCCCTCCATTAGGCCGTAGGCCGCTGATGTAACCTTCCCCTTATCATATATAAAAACCCACCTCCAGCCGCCTGGGGCAGGTAGTGACCCTCTCACAAAGTGAGGTCGCCCCTACCTACTCCTTTGGTTTCGGCTATTTAAAAAAAAAAAATTGTCCTTCATGTGACTTGCTGGGTCTTTTAGACTCACACTTGATTAACATTTCAGGAGAGATAGAGGATACTCAGGAGTTAGTACATTCTGAGTCGGAGCGTGACGACGTGAAGGCTTAGAGCTTTGCTTGAGAGTGTTAGAGTGATTATGTATGTGGGGGAAATATGTACCTTTGATTTTATGCATTTGAACATATGGAATTTATTAAGTTTTGACTATTGTTATCCTTCTTTTATGCTTTAGACTTATTATCTGAATATGATGTTCATTGCAAGTATTTGGTTCCATGTTCCATTGCGTCTGATTGGAATTAAATTGTCATTTATGTATGTCTCAATCTGTATCGTCTATTGTTGGATATGTTCCACTATAATACCTCTATTGGATCCAATTTGAGTTGGAATAATTGTACTGGGTCTAAGAGAGGCGTTACAGAGATTGGTATCAGAGCATTCCAGGTTGTGCATGTACATAAATGGAATATCAACATTGTGTTCATATTCTTAAGTCTGCATAAAGAATTAGTCCAAGATTTATGTAGAATAATAGGTTATTATAATAAATGCCTATTTTGCAGACTATGGCTACCCGCAGACGTAGAGGAGCTGGTCTGACACGGGGCGATGAGTCAGTAGGAGGTTCGTAGGCTCCATCTTAGCAGGTACAGGACCAGACAAGCGTACCTTTGCCATCCCCACCACCACCTATGGATTATGGAGCATTAATGCAAGGATTGGTGCACGCGATGCAGACTCAGGCACAGACGGTAGCTGCTTTGCATGTGCAACTGTAGGCTCAGGTTAGTAGATAGGAAGTGTTATTCAAGGTGTTAAATGGAAGAACTCATCTAAGAGCTTGACTTGAATATAGGCGCAGGCACCTACTCACGAGGCAGGCTTTGGAGGTGTGTCGATGATGGAGCGGTTCAGTAGGATGACCCCACCTTTCTTTAAGGGGGAGAGTGATCCTATCATGGAGGAGAGTTGGCTTCAGGAGACGGAGAAGATTTTTCTTGCTATTCGATGCGCAGGTACTACATGAACTACATGTCTACATGATATATGTCTACAAGATACATGAACTACATGTTATATGCCATATGAACTATATGTCATTTGTTTTACATGCTACATGACTACTTGCTACATGATGATTAAATTGCATGTTACATGATATAGGTTAAAAGAACTTGAGATTGTTTACATGTTTCATGACATTAAGCATATACCATGAGAATTGGATTACATGCTATGACATAGGTACATGTTTAGATCAATTGGTATATTATGAGATGTAAGTTATATGTAGTACCTGAATTGTTTTATTTCCATGATAAATAACCATGATATGTAAAGAATGATTGTCAAATGACTTAGAACATGTTGATAGGAAGAACTATATGATATCAAGAATGTGAAAGAAATATGTTATCATGATTTTAAACCTAGTATATGTTATATCTTGAACTATCTTTCATGTGACTTGTTGGGTCTTTTAGACTCACACATGATTAACATTTCAGGAGAGACAGAGGATACTCAGGAGTTAGTACATTCTGACTCGAGCGTGAGGACGTGGAGGCTTAGAGCTTTGCTTGAGAGTGTTAGAGTGATTATGTATGTGAGGGAAATATGTACCTTTGATTTTATGCATTTGAACTTATGGAATGTATTAAGTTTGGACTATTGTTATCCTTCTTTATGCTTTAGACTTAATATCTGAATATGATGTTGATTGCAAGTATTTGGTTCCATGTTCCGTTGCGTCTTATTGGAATTAAATTGTCATTTATGTATGTCTCAATCTGTACCGTCTATTGTTTGATATGTTCCACTGTAAAATCTCTATTGGATCCAATGTGAGTTGGAATAACTGTACTAGGTCTAAGAGGGGTGTTACACTGGGAGTCCGAATTGAACTTTGTCAATTTCCACAAGTCACACTCATCGCCTCGACCGTGCTGGAACAAACCGGAGGCCGATCAGATTACTATCTCACATTTTGGACCCCCAAACCTAGCTAAGTTCTTCCTTTTTTAAACAAAACAAAACAAACTTGCTTAAGGTGAATTCTAGCGTCGAGCTCAAACCGGGAGTCCGAATTGAACTCCGTTAGTTTTCACAAGTCACAATCATCACCCTAGTAGTGTTGGAAAAAACCAGAGGCCAATCGGATTAGTATTTCTAATTTTCGACCCTCAAACGAAAGTTCTTCATTTTTAAAGTAAAATAACTTGCTTAAGGTGAATTTGAACGCCGAGCTCAAAATGGGTGTCCGAATTGAACTCCGTCAGTTTCCACAAGTAACAATCATCGCCCTGGTAGTGTTGGAAAAAATCGAAGGCTAATCAGATTAGTATTTCTAATTTTCGACACTCAAACATAAGTTCTTCATTTTCAAAGTAAAATAACTTTCTTAAGGTGAATTTGAGCGCCGAGCTCAAAATGGGTGTCAGAATTGAACTCCGTCAATTTCCACAAGTAACAATCATCGCCCTGGCCGTGCTGGAAAAAATCGGAGGCTAATCAGATTAGTATTTCTAATTTTGGACCCCCAAACCTAAGTTCTTCATTTTTAAACTAAACTAACTTGCTTAATGTGAATTTGAGAATCGAGCTCAAATCGGGAGTCCGAATTGAAGTCCATCAGTTTCCATATGTCACAATCATCGCCCCGACTGTGCTGGAACAAATCGGAGGCTGATCGGATTAGTCTTTCAAATTTTGGACCCACAAACCTAGCTAAGTTCTTCCTTTTCAAACAAAACAAAACAAAACAAACTTGCTTAAGGTGAATTTGAGCGTCGAGCTCAAATCGGAAGTCCGAATTGAACTCCGTTAGTTTTCACAAGTCACAATCATCGCCCTGGTCGTGCTGGAAAAAACTGAGGCCAATCGGATTAGTATTTCTAATTTTGGACCCTCAAACGTAAGTTGTTCATTTTTAAAGTAAACTAACTTGCTTAAGGTGAATTTGAGCGCCGAACTCAAACTGGGAGTCCAAATTGAACTCCGTCAGTTTCCACAAGTCACAATCATAGCCTTGGCCATGCTGGAAGAAATCAGAGGCCAATTAGATTAGTATTTCTAATTTTGAACCCCCCAAACCTTAGTTCTTTATTTTTAAACTAAACTAACTTGCTTAATGTGAATTTGAGCGCCGAGCTTAAACTGGGAGTCCGAATTGAACTCCGTCAGTTTCCACAAGTCACACTCATCGCCCCGACCATGCTGGAACAAACAGAAGGCCGATCGGATTAGTATTTCAAATTTTGGACCCCCAAACCTAGCTAAGTTCTTACTTTTAAAACAAAACAAAACTAAACTAACTTGCTTAAAGTGAATTTGAGCGCCGAGCTCAAACAGGAGTCCGAATTGAACTGTGTCAGTTTCCACAAGTCACAATCATCAATCTAGCCGTGCTGGAAAAAATCGGAGGCCAATCGGATTAGTATTTCTAATTTTGGACCCCCAAACATAAGTTCTTCATTTTTAAAGTAAACTAACTTGCATAAGGTGAATTTGTGCGCCGAGCTCAAGTCGGGAGTCCGAATTGAACTCCGTCAATTTCCACAAGTCACAATCATCACCCTGACCGTGCTGGAAAAAATCAGAGGCCAATCAGATTAGTATTTCTAATTTTGGACCCCCAAACGTGACCCTCAAACCTAATTATGTTCTTCTTTTTTAAACAAAACAAAACTGAAATTGACTGTTAAAATAGAAAAGCTAAAATAAAATTAATTTACTCACATGAGGGGCCCGTGTTGATGTCAATGGTTCTACCTGAGGAGGAATGCTGACCTGGGAGAGGGCTTGGAAGAGGGCATGTGAGATAGCCTGGGAGATAGCCTAGGAGAGCTAAGCCTGGACAGCGTCGGACACCTGCGTCTGCATCGTGTGGGCCAGACGAGACTCCAAACTAGAGATCTCATCTCGAATGAAGCCCATCATCTCACTGGGAGAAGTACCTGGAGCACCAGGTGTGGTGAATGCACTAGTCGCCTATGAGGTTGAACTCGAGGCGCCTGATAACACCCTGCTTGTGTCCATACTGTGCCCAAAACCATACACATGGTCTTTCTTTGGGGCACTCAGGATCTAATTGCGGCTGCTCCTCCCCGGCGTACTTCTCTGTCATCTGTTGGTTACACGAATCCTGTAAAAAATAAAATTGGCAATGTAATATTAATCTGTAATGAGAAAAAATAAATAGTGAATAGACTGTAAATACATACCGCAACCTCTCGGGCTCTGTCGCTAATGTACTGTTCTGTCCCCTTTTTCTTCTGTGTCTTATCAAACACCTCCGAAAATGTCGGAGGCTGTTTTAGCTCCTTTTCCTATTTCACAGAAAAACATCACATAAATGAGTACCTATATAAATAAAGTATTTCACAAATGGACATATGACTTACCAATCTGGATTGATGGGTCGCAAAGGAGACGGACCCACCTGTATGCTTATTGGCCTCTGGATTGGCAGCCCGATTCACTTTCATTGTTGTGTATGTAAGACCCGATTTCCCGGCTTTCCATCCGACGCCTGGGATGACTAGCCACTGACGCGTCCAGGCTGGGCGATGCGTTGGTGTCGCGGCGTGGGTGACCACCGCGACAGTCATCCGTGTCGCGATGTTCAGGTGCATCGCTTTCTCGTCGCATCTTGGAGTAACTCCTAGGGTTCTGTGTGCCTCGGCGTTGATCTTGGGATCGCGTTAGGCAGGGGTGTCGCATTCTGAAGGCAACATGTTCCCTATCGCCTTCTGGTTGGGAAGGCGACGGCCCCTGTGTCGCGTTCCGATTGTTGCTGTGGCTGCGTGCCACGTGTCCGCATCGCAGGTGTGAAGGCGACGTGCCAGGTGTCACGTTCACCTGAGGCGCCTACGCACGCGACGCGTGGTCTGGCATCTGTCGGCCTGTCAGAGGTCTTGTTGGAACTTTTAAGAAGGCGACATGTCGGGTGTCGCATTCCTGTTGTGATCACGACAGGGATCTTGTCGCGTTCTTAGGTTCCAAGGGATTAAGGCCGTTGGCCCCTCCTTTCTTCCCCTTTTCTTCCTCTCTCCCTTTTCCCCTCTTCTTAGGCGGTGGAGGGCTCCCTCCGGCGATCCGGTGCTGTGGAGCGGCCGGGAGCTCGTGCGGAGCGGCGGCGCATGCGTGGAGCGAGGAGGAGGCGGCCAACCGACGCGAGGGCCCCTTCGTAGGGTGGTTTCTCCGTTCTAAGGTAGGGATTTCTTGTGCCCTCTCCCATCCGGGTGGATAGGGAGCCCTCGGGGTTTTGTAGTTAGATTTACAGCATTCCCCATGCTCCCCTCCCCGTGTGTGCTTGTGTGGTAGCTTGGGGTGACCATGGTTGGCCCCATGCTCCGTTTGGGGCTATGCCTGTGATCGCGACAGGGTGGCTGTCGCGATACCAGTCTGGAGGCGATGAGCAACCTGTCACCTTCGGGTAGCGACAGGTTGGCCGTCGCGTTCCCCTTTGCCCTTTAGTTCCGGGTTTTATTCTGAAGGCGGCACCCAGGCTATCGCCTTCGGGGTTGCGACAGGGCAGTCGTCGCATTCTACCTTTGGGGTAGCGACGATGCCCTTGTCTCCTTCCTGTTCCCATGCCGTTTGGTTGCGGGCCAATGGCCCCGCTTGGGGTCCGGCCTTCTGATGCTGAACACGATAGGTCGATATGTCGCGTTCAGGTCAGAAGGCGGCCCCCTGGTCGTCATGACCTGGTGGCAACAGGTTGGCTGTCGCCTTCCTGTTCTGAAGGCGACACACCTGTGGTCGCGATCAGGTTTTTCTGGCTTTTGTTCTGCCTCGTGGTGTTCCGACTTCTCGTGTCGTGCCGGGTGTGCCGGCATTGGCCGACGGCCCTTCTGGGGTTTCTGGAAGAGGTGCCGTGTGTACCCGTGCTTGCTGGGCTTGTCTTGGTTACAAGCCAGTTGTGCCGTTTCTGTGGTGATTGCCCCACCTATTCACCCGGTGCTTGGCACTTGAGGGCTTGTCCCGTTCAGAGGTGGTCTCCGTTGCCTGGGACCCCCATCCTCGGGAGCCTGTTGAGGGAGTACTCCGGGCTATGAGCGTGCTCGAGTTGGCAGCCGACAGGGCGGACTCTGGAGCTGAGGAGAAAACTAGGTTTGGACAGCGGCGCTGAGTCATTTGTAGAGCTCTCTTGTCTGGGTCTGGGACGTCGAGGGGTTCGGAGTGCTTTCCTGGTGCAGAACAGACAGTCCTTTGTCTCTCTGCCTCTCTCTGCATTGGTTCCAAAGCCACGTAGTGGTGCTAGTTGTGAGGCTGCAGCTTGGCCAGGCTGCGGTGGTGCGTGTGTGGTGTGTTCTTGGCGGCTCTGTCTCGCCCTCGCGCGGGGGCGGAGGCATGAGCTAGGCTAGCGAGCAGAGCGAGTGGACCGCGGGTCCCCCCTCTTGGCTGCTAGCGGCGGTGGCTTGGTTGCTGTTGTTGTGACGACGTTTCCTCACGATGTTTCTAGGTGTTATCCGTTGCTCTAGTTGGTACGGCGGTTATAGCCTGTCCGTGCCTAGTTCCCTTGGGCATTGTTGGTCTGGCCTTGTGCAGACTCGTGCTTCCGGTGGTTCCCACTCGGTGTTCTCTCGGCTCCGTGGTTCCGTTTGTGGGTGCCAGTCCGTGGTGGCATCAGTGTGTATGGCTTCCCGACCTTGCGGTGTATTCGGGGTCCGGGGTGGTTCTGCCTGCGGGCCCTCGACTCTGTGAAGGTCTGAGGTGGCCGAGTTTGCGGTGAGACGTCGTTCTCACCTGGTTGTTCCGTGGTCTCGGCAGGTGTGCCGAGGGTTGCTTCCGCTCTGTGTCCGACTCCGTTGGTTTCTGCGGGAGTCGTGTGTGTGGCCCGACCTCGGTTGGTGGTCGTGGCGTTGTACTGTTCTCTTCCGCTGGTTAGTAGTACCATGCTGTAGGAGTTCCTCGCTTTACAGCTTTCTAGTGTAGTTTCCTATTTTCGGAGTTCCTACTGCTCTGGCCGGTGAGGGACTGGTAATCCCTACTGGGCCTTGTTCGCGAGGCTCACCCCCCTACTTCCTTCAGCTAGGGGCTCGTCGTCGCGGGAGCTCGGTGTCGGACGAGTTGCGGTGGCGATCATGGCACCGTGTGTTCTCAGCAGCAGTGAGAGCAAGTGTTGTGAGCTCTTGTACCTGAGTGAGCTGAGAGTTGTGTTTTGCAAGTCCTCCGGGTATACCTCTTAAGGACTGCACCTTTCTTCTTATACCTGTGCTTTTGTTTGGGACACGTTGTATAGACTTTTGTATATTGTACAGATTGTTATAGTTATTGGAATTCAATACATATCTCACTAGATAATTAATTATAACCCTTCCGGGTCTTCGGATCCGTGGGTGGCGACGCGAACTTCGGGCCCTGGTGGGGGTCTGGAGGGTCGGGTCGTTACAGTTGGTATCAGAGCGAGGGTCTACTGAGATTTGTAAGGAGTTAATAACTATAGCTATCCCAAAGGAAGGTACTAGTGCGCTGCTGACACTGTCCGACTAGTGTTAGGCTTGTGCTTTCAAATGTTTTGCAGGTGTGCTGCTTCCCTGCATGATTCATGCGCGTGTTGCAGGTTGCAGTTGTTGCTGTGCCGCGTGCGTGGCGAGTGTGGTCGCTCGGCGTGTTCGTGCCATAGCGGCGCGGTTGGCGCTGGACTCGCTGGCAGTGGTCTTGCTTGTGTGGAAGATGCTTGCGAGGCAGTCCAGGTGCGGTGCTCCTGGTTGTCTTCGGCCTATTTGAGTGTGTGTGCGTCGCGGAGGCTGAGAGAGCCTGCGTGTGGTGTGGCCTTCACCGGTGCTGGGTTGTTGCCCGTGGAACCTATGAAAGGTGTCTCTGCCTTGTTGGCTACCCCTTTGTTGTTGGGGTGTGTGTTGTCGTTGTTGCGTGTTTGGCCTCGTGTGCATGTGCGCCATTGTGTGCTATGCTCGGGACGCCGAGCTAAGCAGGTGCTTTGTGTGCCGTGTTGCACCGCTAGTTGAGTGCTGCGACATTTGTCTGTGGTCGTTGTCGGCCTGGCGTTGACTGGTTGTGAGCTCTGGTGAGGTGCTCCCGGAGTCCTTCTCTATTGGTTCTGGCGGAAGTGAGGTTTCCTCAGAACAGTGTTGTGCTCGTTTCTGGTTGCTGTGGCGTTGCCCTCTAGGCTGAGGTGCATCGCTTGGTTGCCCTGTGTTCTGGTGAGGATTTCTCTCAGGACTGTTCCTCGCTCGTTTCTGCTATTGCCGTGCTACCTCAGAGTCTGAGGTGTGTTGTTGGTTGGGCTGGTGCATTCTGGAGGATTTTCCCAGAACGGTGCCTTGGTGGTTCTGGTGGAGGCTCTCCCAGAACCGGCTTGCGTTGCTTCTGCAGTCCTGCTTGCTGCAGTGTTCTCTCTGATGGTCCGTGTTGTTTGGTCGTGGGGGTTGTGCATTCTGGTAAAGGTTCTTCCCACGATCGCCCTTTGTCACTTCTGGCGGAGGTTCTTCCCAGGAGTGCTCTGTGTTCGTTTCGGGCCACCGTTGTGTTGCCCCTGTGATTCGAAGTGTGTCGTTTGGTTGGGCTGCATTTTGGTGGAGGTTCTCCCCAAGGCTGCTTCGTGTTGTTTTGGTTGTCGTTGCTCTCTCTCTCTCTGTAGAGATGAGCTGTCATTGTTTCCGGTTGGACTGTCTGTGTTACAGTCTGCTTGAGCGTTGTCGGTCAAGGTGTTGTGCCCTTGGCCGTGCGTCTGGCTGCCGCATTGGCTATCTTGTCTTGTTAGTTGTTTCCAAGTTTCTCGGCCGTGCTGGCGGGACTTGTGTGTCCCTGTGGCTTGAATGGTTTGCTTCGTTTCTCACGCCCGGCGTGCTCTTGCAGATGGTGGTCTGGTGAGTACTGTCGGTGTCTGGTGGGCTATGCTTCTTATGGAAGCGTCAGTCTTGTGTTGTGGTTTTTCCTCTTGCATGTGGAAGAGACTCGTTGTGTGTGTCTCCTTCCTCTACTTTCCGTTGGTTGCTCAGGGTAGCGATGCTCCACTGTGGTGTGTGTTGCCAGGGTGCGCATTGTTGCGACCTTCTGGTGGAGTCATCTTTCCTTGAGTTGTTTTTGGGTTGAGCTGGTTGCTCCCCTCATGTTGTCGTTTCCTTGTGGCACCGTGGGTCGGTGGACCTGTTCGTGCCATTTGTCGTTGCAGTTATTTCTTGCTGCCTGCCTACGTAATTTGGGGCATTGGGTCCCTGTTGGTCTAGTGTGAGGTAGTCCCGTGTTCTTGTTGGGTTGCAGGCGTAAGCATTGCTCTGCTGTGCACCGGTTTTCTGGTTGGCTTGCTCGTGCAAGCGTTGTTCCGATGTATGATCGATTGTGTCTCGGCTTGTGCCTTGGAGGCTTTTCGTGTCATCGTTTTAGTGTTTGGCCTCTCTATCAGTCGCGATAGAGGTGGTGCCTCTTGCTCTTGCGCGCTAGGGGGGGTCCCTATGTTCTTTTGCTCCCCATGCGGCAGAGTCGGTGCTCCGTGTTTTGTGTGCTTCTTGGAGCCGACGTAGTTGTTGCGCTCTTGAAGAAGTTGTCAGCTTTCCATGCGTCTCCATTGTGGGTCTCTGGTGGAGAGCCCCTTCGACGGGCCCTATGTTGTTTCGAGCAGTTGGTGCAGTTGCGTGTGCTGCACCTTGAGCGTTCTTCGATGCTTCGTGTTTTCGCGCCTCAAGGGTTGGGGCCGGCATGGCCTATTGTGCCCTTTCAGGCTTGCGGTTCTTTGCGCGTGGCTTTTGGTAGGTCTCGGGTGGAGAGACCTTCCTGTTAGCTTGTGGCATTTTTTCGGCCGCTAGTGCACCTGTGTTGCACTTTGTTTAGTTTTGGTGCTTGTAGTAGCACCGTGTGCTCATGCTCGAGCGTTTCGGTTTGTGCCGTCTGGAGCCTGGGTGCATTGTGTTGTACATTGGGTGGCTCCTGGTGCTTGTGGTAGCACCATGTGTTGTGTCGTGTGTCTGTTCATGAGATTTGGGCATCGTTTCCCAAGTTTGCTCGGTGTTGGAGGCGTTGGACTTTTCGCTTCTGGGACACGTGTGATAGCCTGAGTCTTGTGGTTGTACCGTTACCGCTGTGGGGTGGCTGCTTTGCCTTGTCTAGGTAGCCCTATCGGTGGTACGCCAGGCTTTGGTCGTGGCCAGTGTCCCGGTTTTTCCTCTCGCTCTGGGAGCGATCGTGTTTGGCTATGGTACCCTGCTTAGGTTTGGGTCCCTCTGAGGTCAGTGTGTTGTTCTCGACCTCTGCGGTTGTTCGGTTCCCGTGTGGTTGTGTGCCTTTCTAGAGGTTGGCATGTTGGTAGCCTCGCTAAGCCCTGTGTGCGTGTGGCGGGGGTACTGCCAACTCTTCATTGGTTCTCCATTGTGCGTGGCATTGGTGAGTCTGGAAGCGTATGGCGGAGTCTCCTATCGGTTCTTCTGGTGATAGTGAGGCCTGTTGGCTTGCTAGTACTTGACCACGTGGTTTGTTGGCATTGTGAGGTGCTCGGCTTTTGGCTTAACCTCAGACATCTTCCATGTTTCCGTCACGGTGTGCCATGTTGTGGAGTGTGTAACTCCCAGTTTCTGTGGCCCCGCGTTCGTTTGGTGTCCTTGTCGGACCACGAGGAAGGTCTGAGTGAGACCTAGTGGTGATAGTGGATACCGTTTTCGCGTGTTGAGGTTCCTCCGCGTGCGTTTGTCGTCCCTGTTGGACCGCGAGGAAGGTCTGGGTGAGACCTAGCGGTGACAGTGGACGTTGTTCCATGTGTTGCGGACTCTCCGCGAGCACGATGTGCTCTGGTTCTTGTCGCTCGCGTGGCTTCTCGGTTGGGCTGATGATCGATGCTAGCTGCTGCTAGTAGCGTGAGACCGTTCCCCTGAGACTTGTGGTTGGTTCTCGGGTGTTCCTCATGTTGTTGTCGGCAACTGTGTGCTCTGTCGGGTTTTGCTAGCGACAGAGTAGGTTGTCGATCGGTTGGTCCCAACAGCGGGTCTGTTTGTGGCTACAGCCGTGCGGTTTTCGACTGGCATTTTTTGTTGTTCAGGTCTATTTTTGGCATCGCTCGGCACCTGTGGAGTTGTCGTTCCGTTTGGGGCCCACGTGTGGCTGGAGCGAGCCATTAGTTTTCGGTTGTGTGCTCCACCCGTGTGTTTAGAGCACGTTGGGTGAGCCGTTGGTTTTTTCGGCTTCGTGTGCTTCGCACGTATTTGGCTGTGCGATTGTTGCCACGAGGAAGTCGTGTTCAGACTTAGTGGCTATTTTGTGTTGGTCTTACATTTGCTCCCTGTGCTTCATTTCGTGCCTTGGGATCTTTTGGGCTTGTCCCATTTCGAGGACGAAACTGTTTTAAGGGGGGTAGAATGTAAGACCCGGTTTCTCGGCTTTCCGTCCGGTGCCTGGGATGACTGGCCACTGACGCGTCCAGGCTGGCCGACGCGTTGGGCGTGGGTGTCCACCTCGACAGTCATCCGTGTCACGACGTTCGGGTGCGTCGCTTTTTCGTCGCATCTTGGTGTAACTCCTCGGGTGTTGTGTGCCTCGGCGTTGATCTTGGGATCACATCGGGCAAGGGTGTCGCGTTCTGAACGAGACATGTTCCCTGTCGCCTTTTGGTTGGGAAGGCGACGACCCCTATGTCACGTTCTGGTTGTTGCTGTGGCTGCGTGCCACGTGTCCGCATCGCAGGTGTGAAGGCGACGTGCCAGGTGTCGCGTTCACCTGAGGTGCCTACGCACGCGACGCATGGTCTGGCGCCTGTCGGCTTGTCAGAGGTCTTTTCGGAACTTTTGAGAAGGCGACGTGTCGGGTGTCGCGTTCCTGTTGTGATCACGACAGGGATCTTGTCGCGTTCTCAGGTTCCGAGGGCTTAAGGCCGTTGGCCCCTCCTTTCTTCCCCTTTTCTTCCTCTCTCCCTTTTCCCCTCTTCTCAGGCGGTGGAGGGCTACCTCCGGCGATCCGGCGCTATGGAGAGGCCGGGAGCTCGTGCGGAGCGGCGGCGCGTTCGTGGAGCGAGGAGGAGGTGGCCAACCGATGCGAGGGCCCCTTTGTGGGGTGGTTTCTCCGTTCTAAGGTAGGGATTTCTTGTGCCCACTCCCATCCGGGTGGATCGGGAGCCCTCGGGGTTTTGTAGTTAGATTTACAGCTTTCCCCACACTCCCCTCCCCGTGTGTGCTTGTGTGGTAGCTTGGGGTGACCATGGTTGGTCCCATGCTCCGTTTGGGGCTCCGACTGTGATCGCGACAGGGTGGCTGTCGCGATACCAGTCTGGAGGTGACGAGCAACCTATCGCCTTCGGGTAGCGACAGATTGGCCGTCGCGTTCCCCTTTGCCCTTTAGTTTCGGGTTTTGTTCTGAAGGCGGCACCCAGGCTATCGCCTTCGGGGTTGCGACAGGGCAGTCGTTGCGGTCTACCTTTGGGGTAGCGACGATGTCCTTGTCGCCTTCCTGTTCCCATGCCGTTTGGCTGCGGGCCAATGGCCTCGCTTGGGGTCCGGCCTTCTGACGCTGAACGCGACAGGTCGATATGCCGCGTTCAAGTCAGAAGGTGGCCCCATGGTCGTCGTGACCTAGTGGCGACAGGTTGGTTGTCGCCTTCCTGTTCTGAAGGCGACAGATCTATGGTCGCGATCAAGTTGTTCTGGCTTTTGTTCTGCCTCGTGGTGTTCCGACTTCTTGTGCCGTGCCGGGTGTGCCGGCGTTGGCCGACAGCCCTTCCAGGGTGTCTGGAATGGGTGCCGTGTGTGCCCGTGTCTGCTGGGCTTGTCTTGGTTACAAGCCAGTTGTGCCGTTTATGTGGTGATTGCCCTACCTGTTCGCCCGGTGCTTGGCACTTGAGGGCTTGTCCCGTTCAGAGGTTGTCTCCATTACCTGGGACCCCCGTCCTCGGGAGCCTGTTGAGGGAGTACTCCGGGCTATGAGCGTGCTCGAGTTGGCAGCCGACAGGGCGGACTCTGGAGCTGAGGGGAAAGCGAGGTTTGGACAGCGGCGCTGAGTCGTTTGTAGAGCTCTCTTGTCTGGGTCTGGGATGCCAAGCGGTTCGGAGTGCTTTCTTGGCACAGACCAGACAGTCCTTTGTCTCTCTGCCTCTCTCTACGTTGGTTCCGGAGCCACATAGTGGTGCTAGGCGTGAGGCCGCAGATTGGCCAGGCTGCAGTGGTGCGTGTGTGGTGTGTTCTTGGCGGCTCTGTCTCGCCCTCGCGCGGGGACGGAGGCAGAAGCTAGGCTAGCGAGCATAGCGTATGGACCGCGGTTGGCTTGGTTGTTGTTGTTGTGACGACGTTTCCTCACGACGTTTCTAAGTGTTATCCATTTCTCTAGTTGGTACTGCGGTTATAGCCTATCTGTGCCTAGTTCCCGTGGGCGTTGTTGGTCTGGCCTTATGCAGACTCGTGCTTCCGATGGTTCCCGCTCGGTGTTCTCTCGGCTCTGTGGTTCCGTTTGTGGGTGCCAGTCCATGGTGGCATCGGCGTGTATGGCTTCCCGACCTTGCAGTGTATCCGGAGTTCGGGGTGGTTCTGCTTGCGGGCCCTCGACTCTGTGTAGGTCTGAGGTGGCCGAGTTTGCGGTGAGACGTTGTTCTCACCTGGTTGTTCCGTGGTCTCGGCAGGTGTGCTGAGGGTTGCTTCCGCTCTGTGTCCGACTCCGTTGGTTTCTACGGGAGTCGTGTGTGTGGCCCGACCTCGGTTGGTGGTCGTGGCATTGTACTGTTCTCTTCCGCTGGTTAGTAGTACCATGCTGTAGGTGTTCCTCGCTTTACAGCTTTCTAGTGTAGTTTCTTGTTTTCGGAATTCCTGCTGCACTGGCCGGTGAGGGACTGGTAATCCCTACTGGGCCTTGTTCACGAGGCTCACCCCCCTACTTCCTTCAGCTAGGGGCTCGTCGTCGTGGGAGCTCGGTGTCGGACGGGTTGCGGAGGCGGTCGTGGCACCGTGTGTTGTCAGTAGCAGTGAGAGCGAGTGTTGTGAGCTCTTGTACGCGAGTGAGCTGAGAGTTGTGTTTTGCAAGTCCTCGGGGTATGCCCCTTAAGGACTGCACCTTTCTTCTTATACCTGTGCTTTTGTTTGGGACACGTTGTATAGACTTTTGTATATTGTACAGATTGTTATAGTTATTGGAATTCAGTACATATCTCACAAGACTATTAATTATAACCCATTCGGGTCTTCGGATCCGTGGGTGGCGACGTGAACTTCGGGCCCTGGTGGGGGTCTAAAGGGTCGGGTCGTTACAGTGTAGGTTTCTTGCCATCTCTCTGCAGCCCATATGTTGCACAGACCTTCCCAGTAGTCTCTCCTCATCCATGTCGGTGTGCGCTCCCTCCAAAGAGTCAGGTCTACACTCTGACAAACTCTCTGTGCGTTTTTTCCTCGTAATACAACAAATGTTTATATTTGATCGGGCGGTGGTCATTTTTTTTTTTTGGCAAATATCTGGGGAGGTGGAAGGAGAGTGCTCACCCCTTCAGAGAAGGGATAAGGGAACCACTCCACCGCCACACAACACCCAGAGAGATTTTATTAATAAATGGTAAAGCAAAGTACATCAGGGCCTTAAGGAAGGAAACTCTGCCTTATCCAGACGACAGGGTCCCTTAACAGAAGGAGGAAGATCGGCCCAAGAAAACCAGGAATTACAAGGTTCAATAGAGGAGCAACCAAAGGTGGCCAGAGCATCCGCAACCTGGTTAGCTTCTCTAAAAACATGACAAATAGAAACACAGAGAGACTGACATTTGGATAAAATGTCAGTAACAGGATAAAGAAGCTTCCAGGGACAAGGAGACAGACCCTTAATGATTTGCACCAGAACCAAAGAGTCAGACTCAATAAGAAAATTAGTAACACCTTTAGCGCTGCACAATGTAATTCCATCCCTTAGAGCAAGTGACTCAGACTCAAGACTGGAATGAATGTTGGGATATCGATGTGCAAAGCAAAAAATAACATCCCCACGATCATTCCGAAGAACGCCACCACCTGCTGCGATGCCCGAAGAGTGTTTGAGAGCGCCATCGACATTGAGCTTGAATCTCCCCGTGGGTGGAAGCAACCATTTGACAATCTTTGGGCACTGTCTAAAGGGCTGAGGAAGATGAATCCCCCATTGAGAAATAGACCTACGCTGATAAGGTGCAACGTCTTTCAGAGCGAGCACAGAGGCGCTGATAGCATCCTGCACATTCATCCGAACTTTGAATAACACCTGAGAGATGGACATGGTAACTGAATCGTATCTTGCACGGTTTCGACTGCACCAAATCTCCCAAATAACAGATAAGAAAATGAAACGAGCAAGCTTCCACCAATCAGCACCGCCAAATCTGGTAGATAGGTAGGAGATGGGTGCACGCGCTGCATTTTGCACAGTCAAATTCTGAAACCTGAGCACATCAAAAAGAGAGACCCACACATCATTGGCTACATCACTGGTAAAAAAGCAGATGGGTACTGGATTCCTACACTTGGGATAGAGCAACAAGAACACTTGGAACAAAGAGGAATTCCAACACCCATCAGAACTTCATCCGTCGGAACACAACCTTTCACCCACGCCACCAAGATAGACCACTTTAAGGGATATCACGGCTCCAAAGATTGCCCCAGCCAGCAACCACCACCTTGAGAAAGATTCCTCACTGAAGAGGATGAAAATACCATGAGATTTTGGACACCAAATCCATTTATCAACATCACCATAAGCCTCAATAGTAATATTGAGAACCGTTGGGGGCAGAACTGATGTGCCAGCATAAGGTGGCTTCCTCCAGATTCCTGAATAGCATCATGACGAGAGGTGTTTGTGTGGAAGACTCCCGCCATATGTTTTTCTGGAACGAAGGAGTGAAGAGGAACAGACCCAGTCCAAACATCATACCAAAACTACCTTAGAATTTATGCTCGCAAGGAAAACTCGATGGTTAGAAGCAACCAAGGAGGACGCATGCCTCCAAAGTTTCCTATCAGCTGCAGACATCAACATATAAGTGGCTTCCGAGTAATGACTAGAATGAAGATATTTTGACTTGAAAAAATTACCCCACAAAGAGTCACCAGTAATCACTTTCCATAGCATTTTGGTTCTTAGAGCAATTTGCATGTCATGAATGTTAAGAACCCCAAGACCCCACACTCTCTGGGCTTCGCAATATTTTCCAGGAGACCCAGTGCTTCTCGGAGAGCCTTCATAAGAACCCCCGAAAAGTTGGCAAGCAACTTGTGAAAGCTTTTGATGACCGAATTAGGAATAGATAAAGATGACATAGTGTAGATTGGGATGGCAGATAACACATGTCTCACAAGAACCAGCCTTCCACCAAAGGACAGAAATCTCGATTTCCAAGCTTGAAGCCTTTGAGCCGTTTTAGATAGGATATGTGAGAAATAGATAGGCCTTCGCCTGCCATGATAAAGTGAAACACCAAGGTACTTGAAAGGAAGTGCACCCCTAGGAAAACCAGTGATATGGCCAATAGATCGGCTAATAGATGAAGATGCCTTTTCATGAAGAATAAAAGAACTCTTGGCCACATTAATCATCTGCCCCGAAGCTGCCTCATAGGCCCTCAAGAAAACCATAAGGCGCTGAACATGTCTGGCCGAACCATTGGAGAAGATGAGAGTATCATCAGCAAAAAGGAGATGAGATATGAGTGGACAACGTCTTAAGGTCTGATAGGCACCACCAATACTTCGACTAAACAAATTTGACAGCCCCCTACTTAAAACCTCTTGAGCCAAAATAAAAAGCGCAGGAGCTAGTGGGTCCCCCTGACGAACACCTCTGGATGACTTAAAGAATCCATGAATTTCACCATTAAAAAGCACAAAGAACCAGCAATTAGAGAGAAGAGGCTCAATAAGAGAAATGAAAGTGATGGAAAAACCGAACTTATGCAGCACCGCATAGAGGAAATCCCATTCCAATCGATCATAAGCCTTTGCCATATCCAGTTTAAGGATAACATTCCCACCTCTACATTTCCTGGTGAGATGCTGCGCCATTTCCATAGCCAAGGAGACATTTTCAGATATACTCCTTCCCTTAACAAAAGCACCTTGTTCTTCAGATATTAATAAAGGTAGAACCTGAGCAATCCTGTCATTTAGAATCCGGGAAATAATTTTGTAGAAGAAGTTGCACAGACTGATAGGCCGAAAATCAGCACAGACCTTAGGACGATCAATCTTCGGAATCAAAGCAATTAAGGATGAAGTGAAACCCCTGGGAAGAGCATGACCACAAAAATAGGCTTGCACAGCACTACAAACATCAGATTCAATAAAACTCCAGCATGAATGAAAGAAATGACCAGTGAAACCATCAGGCCCCGGGGCGCTATCAGGGGACATAGACATGACAACTCTTTTGATTTCTTCCATAGGCGGAATGGAACACAGCATGTCATTGTGGTTGCTGTTAAGGACAGTAGGAATAATACCCATTAACTCCTGACTAATGTTGTGGTCTTCCGATGTGAAAGCCTTAGAAAAGTGTGCAACAAATAAGAAGCCATATCGTCCTTATTATCCACAGGATCGCCCTCATCATTATTTATTTGGGAGATGATCGAATTTCTACGACGGGAATTAGCATAAGCATGAAACAATTTGGTATTCCCATCACCTTCTTTCAGCCACTTTAACCTGGATTTCTGTCTCCAAAAGATTTCTTCCTGAGCATGGCAGCGCAAAAGAGCTTGGCGGGCGACTTGCAACTGGTCAATGTTTCCCTGAGAGTCGTCAGCATCAAAATTTGATTGAGCAATTTGAAACTCATCTTCAGCATTCAAAACATTGTTAGTAACATTCTTGAAGGTATTCTTATTCCACTGACGGAAGAAGCTTTTCATGTACTTTAACTTCATTGCCATAGAAAGCAAAGGGTAAGATGAGTGAGGAGCGGCCAGCCAACTCTGCTTAGCGTCATCCAAAAATCTGTCATGGGAAGTCCACATTTGTTGGAAGCAAAATCTAGAAGGCATACGTTGCACAGCGGGAGAAGTAGAGACAATAAGAGGGCAGTGATCACTACATGCCCGAGATAAATGTTGAACTTGAATGTCCGGCAGGGTGAGAACCCATTCACCATTTAAAAGCAACCTATCGGGCGGTGGTCATCCATGCTGATCGAGACCGCGCCTCATCCGAAGGACGCATGAATCGTTAATTGCTCTGTACAAAAAAGAGTTAGTTAACTGAATGTAGGAGTAAGAAAATAAATAAATTATAATAATAAATTACATACCATGAACATCTGATACAACTCCTCCTAGACCTCCATCGGAAATCATTGAATCTATGAATAGGCCCAGAAAAGTGTGCCTGAATTGATCTTGTGATGAGTTGAGACGCTCGGGAGGGCTCTATTTTATCCCTGTAATTATGTAACTTGTTACAATGAATTTATGAACTAAATATACCTCCTTAATAAAAAATATATATAAGTTTATTACGTACCCATTTATCCACACCTCCCGTAGAGAGCTATCATAATAACTCCCCCCCCCCCCTTCCTGTAGACTGACAACATCCTCTGCCTCTAGCACCGTAGATGCACCTACCAAAAAAGCTGGAGGTGCGAAAACACTCGGTCCTAGACAAAAATGCACAACGACATAAGCAATGTACAAGAATATAAATAATGACTATACAAATACTTACAATTTTAAATATACATACCTGCTATTGTAGGAGGAGAAGGTGTACACTGACCCGAGCCTGTAACATTTTAATGGCATAAGAATCAATGCACAAAGAAACTACAACTTTAAATATACATACCTGCTGCTAGAGGAGGAGGCACAGAAGAATGACTAGAAGCTGTAACAATTTAAATGCCATAAATAATATGTATAAATAATACAAAAAGAAAAATACAACTTTAAATATACAATGTATAAGAATATCAATAATGACTATATAAATACTTACAAATTTAAATATACATATCTGGTACTCTAGGAGGAGGAGGTGTAAACTGACCCGAACCTGTAAGAATTTTAATGGCATAAGAATCAATGCACAATGAAAGTACAACTTTAAATATACATACCTGCTGCTAGAGGAGGAGGCACAGAAGAAGGACCAGAAACTGTAATAATTTAAATGGCATAAATAATATGTATAAATAATGCACAAAGAAAAATACAACTTTAAATATACAATGTACAAGAATATAAATAATGACTATACAAATACTTACAAATTTTAATATACATACCTGGTACTATAGGAGGAGGAGGTGTAAACTGATCCGAACCTGTAAGAATTTTAATGGCATAAGAATCAATGCACAATGAAGTACAACTTTAAATATACATACCTGCTGCTAGAGGATGAGGCACAGAAGAATGACCAGAAGTTGTAACAATTTAAATGACATAAATAATATGTATAAATAATGCACAAAGAAAAATACCAAAGAAAAATACACATACCTGATGCCGCATGGAAACCCCTCCCATTACTTTTTAAATAATATGTATAAATGATCATGCTCCATGCACCATATCTTCATGGGGAACATAAAAAATTAATGTTCATTAGTCAGTTACTTATATTGAAAGTGGGCAACTTTAAATATACTGAACAGATGTGAAACAATTCTACCCATTTTTAAATGATATGCATTTCATCATCAGATGGTGACGATATATCTAATTCAGCCCCATCTTCATCATCATCTTCACATTCATCACTGGTATATTCCACCTCCTCATCTAAACCTTCACATTCAATATATGTTTGCCTTCCACTACTCCCTTTTATCTCATGTGGATCGACTTCTTCGACCTCATTTCCTTTAGACAAGCAAATTGGCGCTTCAGATTCATCTTCTCCAGTATGAGCTGTCAACTCTACATCTTCAACCAAGTCTTCTTGAAAGAATTCAGCATTGACCTCTTCAGGTGTCTGATCAGTCATGTCCAATTCATAATCAGAGAATAGTCTTGACTTAACTCTGCAAACTGCCCACCAATCATTTCGTTCTTTGTTCGTAGATGATGGATAGCTTGTATAGTACACCTGGTGGGCTTGTGTGGCTAAAATGAATGGCTCATAAGTATATAATTTCAACTTATGTTTAAGCTCGACAATCCCATGTGTTGTGTCATTTCGAATAGAATTCGGATCAAACCAATGACACTTGAACAAGAATATATGATTACCTTGTCCTAGATATTGCAACTATAAGATCTTCTCTATAATACCATAGTAGTCATATTCATTTTCATTGTATGTACTTCCTTTAACACGTACGCCATTGTTCATGGTAGACTTACTCTGCCCATAGTCTTTTGTATGAAATCTATACCCATTCACAATAAATCCAGGATAGTTCTGTGCAATTTTCGATGGTCCATAGGCTATCTGATGAACTCTTTCATTAGTAATTAAACCTTGTTCAACCTACTTATCGAGAAGACTAGTTAAAAAGTGAACATAACTTATCTTTCGTACACTTTGAGCATGTAGACATGCGTTTTCTTAGCCATAAGGCCAATGACTTCTCTTGTTCTTTTTCAACCTCATAATCACTGAAATGTAGATTTTTTGAATTATTTCTTAATCAAATTGTCTGCAATATGATGGAAGACCACCTTCAATAGCTAGAATAAGGGCAAAAAAGTTATATACACAATAAATTGTGAGTTCAGCACTTTCTCAACATAACACTCTAGCTCATCACAATTTAAAAGAATATATATCTCTGCGGTGCATAACTCTCTGTCATCCAGCATGCGAGTTGAAGACAAATGGGAAACATATCATACATAAGGTGCAATTCTAAGAAGAAAAAAGTTAATATTCGCATATACCTCTCAAATAGATACATCCATCTATATTGCACTGGCCCTCTGACTTTAGCTTCATATGGTAGATGTACGAGTAAATGCTCCATTGATCGAAGAATGCAGATGGAAATATCTTCTCCAACTTGCATACGATGGTGACCACATTCTATTTGATAGTTTGCACATCCTCAAGCCTGAGTTCTGATGCACACAGAATCGTGAAAAATCGACTCAACTCAGACACTGCTCCCCATAAAGGCTTCGGCAACATGTCACGAAATGCAATAGGTAGCAACCTTTACATGAACACATGGCAGTCATGACTCTTCATTCCATATATTTTTCCCTTACTGACGTTGACAGAACAAGCAATATTAGACACATAACCGTCAAGAAATCTCAACTATTTCAGCCACTAACACATTTCCTTTACTTGTCCTCCTCCAAGCACATAAACTACTTTTGGTTTAATTGATTTCCCATTTACTTCAACAAGTTCTAACTCTGGACGTTTACAAAGCATGGACAAGTCTAAATGTGCATTCCCGTTGTCCTTTGTTTTACCTTTTATGTCCATAACGGTGTTGAACACATTATCAAAGACATTTTTCTCGATATGCATCACATCTAGATTGTGCCGCATAAGAAGAGTCAACCAATAAGGTAGCTCCCAGAAAATGATTCTCTTCACCCAGTTGTGCTCCTTCCCAAAACCTGAAAGGTGTCGGGTACTGCCCATCAGTTGTATGATATCTAGCAAATTTTCTACACGTGCTGCCATTTGGTGACCGGACAATCTCTCGAATATAACTTCATCTCGTTCCATTATGCTCTTTAGGAATGCATCTTTTTGTCTTTTGAAAGGGTGATCAGCTGCTAAAAACTATCGATGGCAATCAAACCAGCATGACTTCCCACCATGTTTAAGTACAAATGATTTGGTATTATCCATATAGTAAGGACATACTAGCCTCCCATGTGTGCTCCAACCAAATAGCATTCCATATGCAGGAAAATCACTAATCGTCCATATCAATGCTGCCCTCATGGTGAAATTTTGCTTTCTAGATGCATCATAAGTATTGACCCCCTCAGTTCATAATAATTTCAATTCATCAACCAATGGTCTGAGATAGATGTCTATATTTTTTGTAGGACTTTTAAGACCAGGAATCAATAAAGACAGGAACAAGTTCTCTCGCTTCTTGCACAAGCTCGGAGGAAGGTTGTGTGGTGTCACGAACACTAGCCAACTGGAGTAGGAAGCCACTGAACCTCCAAATGGATTGAATCCATCAGTGCACACACCAAGCCTCACATTATGCGACTCCCTTGAGAATATAGGATGAGCATGGTTGAAATGAGTCCAAGTTTCGCCATCTGTAGGATGACTCATAATATCCTCGTCCCTCGTCCCGACTTACTCTTTCTGTGTGCCACCTCATATGTTGAGCTGTATTTGAACACATATAAATCCGCTGCAGTCTGAGTGTAAGGGGGAAATATCGCAATGACGCATAAGGTATATCATTTCCCCTAGAATTGGCCCCTCTTTTAGGTTTAAACCTATCATGATGCAAATAGAACATGATACCTTATTTGCATCCTCTTTGTGATACAATATACAATGATTAAGACATGCATCTATTTTCACATATGCAAGTCCTAAATCATTGACCATCTTCTTGGCAAGATAAAAATTTGGAGGCAGCTTCTCATCTCGAGATAACATGCTCTTGATGATGAGGAGGAGACGATCAAAACAACTCTCTCTTATATGAAATTCAGATTTCAAGTTCAGCAACTATGACACCGTTGATAACCGAGTGTGTTTTTGACAACCATCCCACAATGGCTCATCAGCATCCTTAAGTAACTGATAGAATCTTTCGGCTCCCTTGTTCGGCACGTCTTCAGTGTATACAGGATCCTCATGTACATTGAATGTGGGACCAGCAGCATCTACAACCATAACCATGTACGTACTTGTGCCTCCCACATTACTAGGCTCGTGTGACCAAAGCTCCTCACCATGACATGTCCAATTCATATAACATTCAACAAACCCTTTTCTGTATAAATGGCGTTGAACCTCCCATGGTGAATTCCACTTCAAATTTTTACAAATCTTACAAGGATATTGGATGCAACCTTGGCTGTCTACTGCTACATTTGGATTCCCCAATGCAAACTGAATGAAAGTCTCAGGCCCTAAACTCCACAGACACCACATAATCAACTATTCTACGATACATCCATGAATGGTCTGAAGCCATTTTTTTCCTGTGCCCAACCAATATTAACAGACAAATAACTTTAAAATTTAAACTCAGAAAAAAACTAAATCTAACCATTTTCACACATCGTTCGACGCAACCAAAATGAATAGGAATGATATATTATTTAGATTATCACTTTTTACCCATCTGTGAATATTTGATTGCACTTAGATGGCCATTTACTATGTGTTTGTATAATTTGCTGAAAATTTTGGCAGCATCTCCCCACACCTCTCTGATATACCAAAAATATTTATTGATTAAGATATTTTCTTAAACACTTACTAATAAATGGTTAAGAAAATATTCTAAATCAATAAAGGTATATCAGGGAGAAGTGAGTAGACGCACCCGAAATTTTCAACGAATAATACAAACACATAGTAAATGACCACCTAATTGCGATCAAACATTCACAGACTGTCCAAAATGGGACAATTCAAGACTTTGGGTTAGATATAGACGTTCTTATCATTGAAAATAAGACTCGTGCACATCAATCCCAAAGTCTTGAACGGGAAGGTTCATTGACACAGTCTTAACATGCTCTCGTGAGTTGTGTGTAGTGTTAAATTGCTATGCACGCATACATAAAATTTAAATGTCACATAAATATGAAAGGAAAGTGAAAATAAAATCATACATATGAACAAGTGCAATACTAAATCAAATTCACACATACATGTAAATGAATTGTATTAAAGTAAGAAGTGCAATTTTTTTTTTTTGATAAACTATCCAAAGGGTCAGCGACCAGGAGAGTGCACCTCATCCCAAAGGGATGAGATGTTCTCACTCCCCCAGGTGATCAACCATTGGATACAATTTTATTTCTGAAAAAATAGAATAAGGAATGACACCCGACGCCAGGACGAAGCAACCTCCAGAAAAAACAAAGTACACCCGATCACCAACAAACAAAGCTAAAGGCATAACCCAAGCAAAATCATGGCCTAAAGTTGGGTAACCCAACTTTATCCTTAGTCAAAGTCCCCCTCACCTAAATAGGAAGATCAGAAATAAATAGAAAGACCGAGTTCCTCTCATGCGCACATGCATGTGAAGCTAGGGAATCCGCCACCTGATTTCCCTCCCGGAAGGTATGAACGATCTGAGGCTTTAGAATTTGCAACATGAGGGATATCCCATGCCACCAAGGCAAGACAGCCCAGTGAGGTAACTGCCCCATAGTAATCGCCCTGACTAGAGTGGCCGAATCCGAGTACAAAATGGAGACATTGAGCTTCCGATCCAAAGCCAACCTAAGGCCATCATGAAGGGCTCTAGTCTCAGCCAACAGACTACTCCCAGTGCCATAGAAGAAGGAAAAACCACACACAAAGTCGCCCTTGATGTCCCTAAAGCAACCTCCACCACTAAACTGAAAGTAAGCAATTAAAAGCAATCCATATAATAGTGTTTTATTGAATTAAGTTCGAATTAAGGATCTAATGTCTACAAGGAAGAGTTTGTACTCATTTTTATATTCCTAAATTGAGATGTATACCTAATTAGAGTTTGCATTGGCTTATTGAATTCCTCATGCTTAAGTGAGATGTAAGAAACTAAATCCATAGTAGAGAAACGGTGCAGGACACACTAATGTGGAGAACCCAGCGAAGGAGTCTACCGATGATTTGTAAATATGGCCCTAACCAACAAGAGAGAAATTTCATTGCCATATGTACCAAAAGTAATGGTGGCCACTGCGTTAGACATGGACTAGAGGTTAAAAAATGATATGATTTTTGCAGGAGCAATGTTACCTACCCAGTTAGCTGGATAAATCATTTATCCGATCAAGCATAGGATCGGTCGACTGTTTGCTTTTGGGGCATGGGAGTCAGACAATCGACCAATCCCACGCTTATTTACCCAAGCAACCGGGTAGGTAGCCTTCCTCTTTTTTTATGAGAGGACGCAGAACAGGGTTTTTGTCTACAAAGGATTGCATTGCTAACATGCTTCAATTTTTTATGGCTAATAAGAGTATTGATCTCAGCGTGGCTTTTCAGTAGCAATAAGATAGAAAACCATGCATAGGAAAATCAATGGACTTCCATATTAAGATAGGACAAGGAATGGAACCTTGAAGTCTAGCTGTCAACTATTCCTCTTAGTGTTTTGCTTTCTTTTTCTAAATAATTAGCCTATGGCTGTATCAATTCCAGCTGATTCATTATTTTTGTCCTTGCTGCAACATCCTTGAGTTGCTCTAGTGTAAGCTGCTCTCAGACTTTTATACAATTCAATTACCAATGCATTTGATTAACTATTCATGCAATATATACATTAGCTATAGCGATGTCTAATGCATTTACTTCTCATTGTCTTAACGTCTTAACATCACATCAAGGATTTGCTGGCTGATATCATTCTCCTGTGCGTAGACCTGACAGAAAGGTTATAAAGTTGATTAAACTTCTGGGTGGAAAATCACAACCTGAGCAAAAAAGAATTTTGTGTATGAATAAGGTTGATCTAGTGGATGACAAGAAGGACTTGTTGAAGGTTGCTAAAGAATTTGAAGATCTTCCAGGATATGAAAGGTTCAGAATTTTTTTTCATTTATTGATGTGGACTTTTAAGTTTGTTCCTTCTGCTCTCTTGAACTTTAGAAGCAAGACTAATTCCTAACTCATGTAAAGAGTGGTGATCTCATCTATCATTTTGATGTCTGAGATGGTTGCCAGAATCTTAAGTTGATCTCAAGCTGAAGATGAAATATAATACCAACAAATGGCTAGAAAGGGAAAAAGGAATGATCCTAGGTAATGGGAATGTATGAGTCTGGTGAAGGAACATATGGAATGTTATGGAACACATTCTACAAGACATGTCTTCACACTTCCTACAGTTCTTTCTTCATTTTTTTTATATTTTCTGCAACCTTCTCATAGTGCTAAAAATCTAAAACAATCTATTTAATTGGATACAACTTTCAGTAAGCATGACGCAAGATCAAGTATTGTAGTGATGTATATTTGAAATTGTGTACAGTTTTGATCACCAGAAATTGCATCAATCTTTTCCAATCCTTATCAATTAGGAAAAAGAACCAGGCATTAGGCAGGAACATCTAATTCAAAGACACCTATTATTGTTCCCTAAGCAACCCCACCCCACTACCCCCTAAGCAAACCCCCACCTCCCTGCCCCCACCCCATTGCCCCCTATGCAGAGCCCCACCCCACTTCCCCCCACCCCATAGCCTCCGAGCTCAAACCCCACCCAACTGCCCCCAACCCCACTGCCCCCTAAGCAAACCCCCACCCCACTGCCCCCCCCCCCCCCCACCCCATTGCCCCTAAGCAAACCCCACCCCACTGCCCCCACACCACTACCCCCGACCCCACTGTCGCTGAGCTCAAACCCACACCCCACTACCCCCCACCCCATTGCCCCCTAAGCAAACCCCCACCCCACTGCCCCCTACCCACTACCGCCGAGCTCAAACCACCCCCACGCCACTGCCCCCCACCCCATTGCCCCCTAAGAAAACCCGCAGCGCACTACCCCCCCCCCCCCCCACACACACTAGCCCCTAAGCAAATCCCCCACCCCACCACTGATGGATAACCCCCCACCATTGTATTGACAAAGAGAGATAGGAGGAGGAGGAGAGAGAAGGAGAGAGAGACAAAGAGAGATTGGGTTACCTGCTGGCGAGGGAGCGGCGGCGACAGTGCGGGCAACGGTGGCGGGGGCAACGATGGCGTGCGGGGCGATGGCGACGAGCTCTGGTGGGGGAGGGGCCGACAGCAACGACCTCTGGTGGGGGAGGGGGCGACAGCCACGAGCTCCAGTGGCTGGGGCGACGGCGACCAACTCCGGTGCCGGGGGCGACGACGACAACGACGAGATCCGGTGGTAGGGGCGATGACAGTAAGGTCCGGCGTCGGCGAACGAGAGAGAGGGAGAGAGGAAGAGAGAAGAGAGGAGAGGTGGTCGTCGGGTGGGGGAGTGGAAAGTAAAGGAGATATAGCGACCGAACATGTTCAGTCACTATTCAGTCTCTATCACCGCCAAATATTTGCGACTGCCAACATTCAGTCACAATTCGGTCTCAAATCAAAGACCGAATTGTGACCGATGAATTTCGGTCACCAAAATTTCCTCATGAAGGCGCCAAGCAAAAGGATTTAGTGACTGACAATAATCAGTCACTATTCGGTCTTAGATCTGAGACTGAATTGTGACTGAAATATTTCGGTCACTAACTGTAAAAATCAGTGACTGCATAATTTCAGTCACTATTCGGTCTTAGATCTGAGACTGAATAGTGACCAAAATATTCAGTCTCAAATGTGGTCTCTAATTTCGCTTTTTCTTGTAGTGATTGAAGGAATCTCCTGATGTACTTAGACTGCCCGTTCATAAAGATGAGAGTATCGTCTGCATATAACAGATGAGATATTTCTGTACACCCCCGGGGGCCTTTAAAAGGAGCTAAAACACCAATGGAGAACAGGAGCCGAATACCATGACTCAGAGCTTCTCCCATAATAATAAATAAGGCAAGAGCCAGGGGGTCCACTTGTCTTAGCCCTTTAGAGGAATGTATATTTAGATATGATAGTCAAGTCTTTTGGCCAGAAGAATCTGAAATAGGTTTCACTCTATATAGTAATGAAGATATTTTAATACAACCTCAAGAACGAGCTATAATTTCTACAGGTATAGGTATGCAATTTCAAATGAATTATTTTGGTATAATAAAAGGTAAAAATGGATGGTTAAAAATGTTAATCTAGATATTATAGAGGGAGTCATTAAGCCTTCCTATAGTGGTGAAATTAAAGTAATTATTAGAAACCATGAAGTAGATTCAATAATTAAAATTAAGCATGGCATGCAATTGTTAGATCTAATAATTCATCCAAAATTTTCATGGAATTGTCTAAACAAACAAACCATATAATAGTATGAATAAAAGAAAAAAGTAAAGTACATATGCTTTTACCAATTCTAGATACAGGAGCCAATAAGTCAATTATTGATAATAACACATGGCTTGAACAATATAAACAAGCTCTCTCTCAACCCAAATTTTTTTCTAGTATAATTGGTGAAATTAAATCTTCATTCGTAGCAAAAAATGTGTCAATCTATATTCATGACATGAATGATATTGAAGAAGAATTCATAGTCCTAAAAATATATTAGACTCTCCTATAGAGAAAATGATATAAGGAAATAACTTTATAAATAAATATTCTTCTGTAACCATTGATAGAGTTTACAATATCTTCACTAAAAATACAAAACTAATATCAATACCTAAATATTTTATTCTTAAAAACGTAAAATCCCAAATAAAATCAGTATCATAAACCTTTGAATCTCAGTTTCTTAATAGTTTATCAGAAATTTTCTCTGATAATCCATTACAACTCTTCGATAGAAGTATGAGATATTGTAAATATGAACTTCTTCAGGATAGCGTAGGAAAGAATATAAGAACTAAACCCATCATATACTCAAAATTAGACACTGAAGAATTTCAAAAACAACTATATGAACTAAAAGCTATACCTTTAGTTCAAAATAGTTCAAGTCCTCATACTTCCCCAGCTTTTATGGTCTACAATTATTCTAAACAAAAGAGGGGTAAAACTAGAATGGTCATTAATTATTAAAAAAATGAATAAAAATATTAAATTTAATGGTTTTCATATCCCCACTTGTGAAAGTATTATTAAAAAATTATAAATAAATACTGGTTAAATAAATTTGATGCTAAATCAAGTTTTTGGCAAATTAAACTAGTCGATAAAGAAACTAGAGAACTTTGTGCCTTCTCTACTCCATATGAACATTTAGAATGGCTTATTATGCCATTTGGAATTAAAAATGCTCCTCAAGTTTTCCAAAAATGGATGTATTCAATGTTTAAAGACTATGATAAATTTATTAATGTTTACATGGATGATATTTTAGTCTTTTCTGATTCATATGAACAACATTTAGAACATCTTAAAGTTGCTAGAGACATACTTATTAAGCATGGAGTTATACTCTCCCCCAAAAAGATTGAACTCTGTAAACAAAAAATTGAATATCTTGATAAAATTATAAATCATGGTACTATTGAATTACAAACTCATATTATTACTAAAATCAATGAGTTCCCTGATAATTTTACTACTCTCAAACAACCCTAAAGTTTTTGAAGAATCCTCAATTATGGTAGATGAGATATACCCAAGTTAAGTGAACTAACCAAACATTTACAAGACAAAGTGAATCAAGTCACCAAACAATATAAACAAGAAAATGATAAAACAGTTACCCGCTAGGACAATGATAAAATTCCTCTGACTCTTAGTCCATCAGTACTTCAAGAAATACAATATTTAAAACAGATAATCACCAAGGTCCCTAAAACTATATTCCCTACTGAAACCGATATTTTAACGGTATGGACCGATGCTAGTAACTTTTTTTGGGCCGATGTAGTTACCGTCGAACAACGTCATGATATTAATGTTGGATACTTCAGGAAAATTTCTTAAAGCTGAAATTAATTGTTCTACTTATGAAAAAGAATTTCTTGTGATACTTAAGACTGTTAAATGCTTTAAACATTGGCTATTACCAGCCAAATTTCGTATCAACACAGATAACCAAGGTTTACATCGGTATATAAAAATAAGAAAGAAGATCAGAATAGTCGCAGAATTAGATGGTTTATGCAAATAGAAGAATATTGCTTTGATATTAATTACTGTCCTAGATATCATAATTTACTTGCTGACTATCTCTCTCGTCCTTTGCAAAATGAGCAATAATGGTTTCCTAAGAGCAGCCCTCAAAGGAAAAGATTTGCAGTCTCAGCAACATCAATATAATCTAAGGATGATAGCCCCTCAAGCTCGGAGCAGACCTATAATAAATCTGAATTTTTTTGAAAAGAATATATCCATAGATCTTTCAAATCCTCATAATCAAAAAATAATACACTCAATAGCTCAAGCTAAGAGCTCATATCGATGCTAGGGAAACTTGACCAGATATGCATATGATATCATCCATAATATATGGAAGAGCTCTGGAGGTTTACAGAGCAACCCAGAATACATATCCAGTATCAGACGACTTGATGAATTCATAGCTACCATAGAATCCTTTATACAAAAGTTTAATGTTGATAGAGCCAATAACCAAGAGAGACTCTTTTCTCTTGAAGGTGAATTAGCTCTTCTTTGTAGTAGTCATAAAGATCTACTTATAAATATTGTTATTCCGTTTATAGAAAAATATATTGAGAAAGAATGCTCATCAAGGCAACTTGAAATAATTAATAATCTGCAAAAGAAAGAGCTACTCAGAAGTTCTTGAGAAATGCAAAAGAACAACAACCTATAATTATATTAAAAAGGAATTTCCTCCTGAGATCTATACTATATAAATCATAAAATATGGGATGATCCATGCATGAACTTATTCGAGAAATATGTACATAGTATAACAAGTTCATGGTTTATTAAGCGAATAGCTGTAACTTATGATCTTGTTGATGAAAAGGCGATACCTGCAATAGAACAAGGAATGATAAGTTTATTAATATTGTCTAGGCAACAAATAGCAGCCTTTAATTTTCCTATGATAGCTAAAACTGTTGCATGTTGGATTCTGGAGTTAATACAAGTCCTAGAGATAACTATAAGAGCCTCATTCCCTGAGTTTTCAATTGGGAGAACCTATCCTTCAATGCAGATATGGGAAATCACTCCCCAATATTCATATATTATACACTATGATAAAAATCTAGAATACCTTGATTGGCACACAGAACAAAAGAAAATTCACAATCATATTAAGAATTATCACAAATATCCCCCATCAGCAAGAAGCTGGAGTGATGTACGGATCATGGTGGTTGATAAGTGCAAGGTCATTCAACATCAAGAAGACACTCGCCAGCTGGATCCGAACCTTCTCGGACCCATCAGTTAAAAAATATTCGAAGACATTCCAGAAGACTTTTCCAATCATGAGTCGGAAATAATGGAGGAGGTCGGTTTCAACTAAAGCCACTTTTGATAAAGCTAATTTGAAAAAGAGATAGGCCACCTATATATGTAATGTATCAAAGGATATGTATTGTGTTACCTCAAATGTATGAAAAGATAACGGAGAATCTTCAAAGCTTAGCTGAAAGAGTGAGAGTCGGCAAAGCTCAGTTCTATATAAACCTAAGGCCCTCGAGTTGTGAGAGACATTGAAGTTTATAGGAATACAACTATCCTTGCTTCATCCACTATAAGTTTTCTTCTCTAAACCTTTTGTTTTTCTTATTGATCTACTTACACTCGTTCCTCTGCCCGTTCCTCCGTTGTTCTTTCCTCTACTCGCTTGCAGCTCACACCGCATCTACGAATTAGGTATCGAATTTATATTTGATTAATGTGTAATATACATATCATATTAACGTAAATACATTGATACAAATAATGTATATATGTATTAATGTCCATACATTCATATATTAATATATATATAATATAATTTATAATATATTAATTAATCTATATATATGAGTACGACAAGGAAGGTATACATATATACATAAGTATGTGTTTATATATATATATATATACATATATGTAATCATATATATATATGTATATCAAATATGCGATATAATGCACATATCATATGTTGTATATATATATGTCTATATATACATAGATATATACATGATACCAATTTGAGGGGAAGTGCGCGAACAGAGAAACGAGAAGAGTTGAATTTGAGGGGAAGCACGTGAACAGAGAAACGAGAAGAGTGAACATATGATGGAAAACAAAGTAGCTATTATTTAGATGGAAACTTAAAAGCGATGCCCTCCACAACCCGGAGGCATGGGTTTTTATAGACCCAGGGAAGGATCTAGATCTAGAGATAGTACATTATTCATGCTTATCCTACACCTCAACCTAGTACTGTATAAGATGCCATTTCATCGGCTAGTACAATAAGTAAGGCGACAACTTTAGTTAGCTTAGTACAATAATAGAGCATGCTGACTCAGAAAGTAGCTATAGGTTTTCTGGATCGACATCATCGATATAGTCCAAATTGCTATCCGACAAGTCTTCCGTGATGTCTTAGAATACCTTTTTACTGATGGGTCCTAAAATATTTGGATCGATCTTCTGGGAATCTTCCGGCTGTTGGATAACCTTGCATTTGTCGACCACCATTATTCTTCCATCACTCCATGATCTAGCTATAGATGGAAATTTATGATAATGCTTGATGAGACCGATATTCTTTCTCTATTCATGATCCCAATCAATCATTTCTAGTGGCTTTTCATAATACATCATGAAAGAACATTGAGGTGTTATCTCCCATATCTGCAAAGAGGGATATGTTCTCCCTATAGTTGGTTCGCGAAAAGTTGCTCTGATTGATATTTCTATGATTTGAATTAATTTAGGAAGCCAGCCAACAATTATTTTAACTATCATTAGGAAATTCAAGGATGTTATTTGCTGTTTAGACAAAATTAAACATTGCACCATTCCTTATTCTATGGCATATATCGCTCGTTCATTTACCATATTGTAAGTTACGGCTATTCTTTTTAAGTACCATATACTGATAATATTTTCCTTGTATTCTTCAAAGATGTCTATGATTGGATCATACCAAATTTTTTTATTTATTATATCAAACACTTGTGGAGGGAACTCCTTGCTTATGTAATTATATGTAGCAATTCTTTTTATTTTTTCAAGGACTGGTGAGACTGATCTTTGGTTTTGTAAATTATTTATCATATCTAATTGTTGCTTTGGACCTTCTTTTTGAATATATGATTCTATGAAGGGAAGGATGGTATTTATCAAAAGTTCTTTATTCGAGACAAACATTAAAACTGACTCTTTTTCTAAAGAAAATATTGTTTCTTGTTGATTATGCCTATCGATATAAAAATTATCCATATAAGACTCAATAGTGGCTATGAATTCTTCGAGTCGTCTTATTGCCATTATGTATTTGGGATTGCTCTGAAGACCTCCAAAGCTTTTCTAGATATTGTTAATCATATCATAGGCATATCTTGTCAAATTATTATGGACACATCTATAGGAACTTTTGGCTTAAGCTATATTATGAATAACCTTCTAATTATGGTTATTGGAAATATCTATGGATATATCTCCTTCGGCAAAGGCCAAGTTTATGATTGGGTTATTCTTGGGAGAATAAACTGCTGGACTATGGAGCTTTGAAGCTTCTTTATCTTTGCCTTTCAAGGCTGCTGACAAAAAGCTTTTGTTATTCATTCTGCAAGGGACGAGACAGAAAGTCAGCAATAATATTTTGATATCCAGGCAGAAAATATATTGAATAATTAAATTCTTCTAATTGCATAAACCATCTAATTTTTTTGACTATTTTGATCTTCTTTTTTGTTTTTGATATAATGATACAATCCTTTGTTGTATGTGTTAATACTAAATTTTGAAGGGAGTAACCAATCGTTAAAGTTTTTAATTGTCTTTAAAACTGCTAAGAATTCTTTTTCATATGTTGAATAGTTAATTTCAGCTTTACTAAATTTTCCTGAAGTATATCCAGCAACATCCTTTTGTTTTTCTATCGTAACTATACCAGCCCAATAGTTTTGACTTGCATCTGTTGATACTATTAGTTGATCAAGTTGTGTGGGAATAATTGTTTATGGAATTTTTGTTATGATTGATTTGAGATATTTGATCTCTTGTTTTTCTTCATCTGTAAGTGAGATTAACTTTGTCTGTTTCCCATCTGGAAACTATTTTGTTGTTTTCTTTTTTATGTTTTTTGTTCTCAGAGTTTATTTTGTTTCGAGGATTCTTGGTTAATTCGTTTAACCGTGGAATATATCTTCCGCCATAATTGAGTATGCCTACAAAACTTTGTAGCTGTTTTAATGTAGAAAAAGGTGTCTTGAAATTCTTTAATTTTGGAGATTATGTGTGTTTGTAGTTCGATTGTTCCTTGATCGATTATCTTTCCTAAATATTCAATTCTTCGTTTACATAGTTCTATTTTTTGGGAGAGAGAATTATTCCATGTTGTATGAGAAGATCTTTGGCAATCTTTAAATGTTGTATATGTTGATCATAAGTGTCCGAGAATACTAGAATATCATCAATATAGACTGTAATAAAATGATCATAATATTTAAATATTGAGTTCATCCATTTTTGAAAGGCTTGAGGAGCATTCTTTATCACAAAGGGCATGATGTTCCATTCAAGATGTTCGTATGGCGTAGAGAATGCACATAATTTTTTTCATTGTTGATCTTGTAATTTTATTTGCCAAAATCCTGATTTAGCATCAAATTTACTAAACCATTTTTTATTTTGTAGTTTTTTAATATACTTTCACAACTAGGTATATGAAAGCCATCAAATTTAATATGTTTATTGATTTTTTTATAATTGATTACCATTCTAGCCTTACCTCTCTTTTGTTTTGAGTAGTTTCTGACCATGAAAGCTGGTGAAGTATGAGGACTTAAACTAGATTGAACTAAAGTTATTTGTTTTAACTCCGTAAGTTGTTTTCCAAATTCTAATACATCTTCTTTTGAGTATATAATAGGTTTTGTTCTTAGATTTTTCTTCTTTATGATCTGGTAATAGTTCTATCTTACAATATCTTGGGCTTTTGTCGAAGTGTTCTAATGGATTTTCTGAAAATAATTCAGCAAGACTATTTAGATATGATATTTGAAAACTTTCTTGAGCAGTATTTATTGGTGATTTGTAAATTTTTGGAATTATGAAATATCGAGGAATTGTTATTTGTTTTTAATCTTTTGTAAGAGTGTTTGTCATTCTATTTATTATGATAGGACAGTATTTATTTATGAAATTGTTTCCTAAAATCATACTTCCAAGTCCTTCTTTGACAATATAGATATCTAGAATAATAAATTCTTCTTCATTTTCTTGATTATCTAAAAGATACATAGGAATATTTCTAGAAATTTGGTGTGAATCTATGTTTCCTCCTAAACCACTAAAGGTTTGCGGCTTAGAAAAAAATTCTTTATGAGTGATAAGCCAGTATTTTTCTTCTACTATACTTTTTGTTGCTCCAAAATCTAATACTGGGAAGAGGTTATAATGTTTTTCTCCTTGTAATTTAATTTTAATACATATTCTATTGATTTGTCTTGTGATTTCTTCCATTAACAGAATTCACATTTTTTATTTATTATAAGATCTGTTAATCATATATTTCACACTTTTAACTATTACTTTGATTTCACCATGATAAGAATGTTTTATTATGCCTCATGTGATTATTAAATCTACATTCATTAACCAACCATTTTTTTCTTTAATAATTCCGTAGAATTTTTTTCGTAGTATTATACCTAATCCTTTTGAGACTATTTTTCTTTGAAAAGGTTCTATAATTAATTCTTTATTGGAGAAGAGTGTGAAACCTATTTCTGATAATTCTGGCCAATCCATATTGTTGCTAAATTTTATTACATGTATCTTATGGGGTTTGTACATATATTCTTTAGTTTCATTTTTGAATGGATGTTCCATTCTAATCATATGTATAGATTCTGTGGTAACTTTTTCCATTGTAATTTGCTTCTGATTCATAGTGAATGTGATTGTATATGGATTTATTATTATAGGATTATATTGGTCTAAGATATCATTTCTTATAATTAAAGCAGTTGTATCAGTTGTATCAGGGGAAGTATAATGATTTGTAAAGGATAGACTATGTATTTCTTTATTGACATCTTCAATATATAAACCATTTATTTTTGTAATATGTTCTAAAGATGCTATATTTCCATTAAAGGTTATATATTGTTCAGCTTGTCTTGCTATCTCAATTTTATCTTCAATAATTCTACAATTGATATGAGATATTGAGGCTCTAGTATCTATTACTACATTTACTATGATTGTTTTTGTATTTAATTTAACTTGAATTCTTAACATAGTAAGATTGGGATAATTTTTTCTAGCTATCGTCATTATTTTCTTTTGTTCATTTTCTAAATATCTATTAATGCTATAAGATGATCGAGGTTGTTGAATAGAAATATTATCATCTTCTATGTTTTTAATAGTAAGTCTTCTAGGAAGAGAATCAGATCTTCTAAGTTTAATTTTATTATCTTCTATAATTAATTGTCTCGAGATTTGAGGCATATTTTTATGTTTTAAATTTTCTAAGGCTATATACCAGCCTCTTGGTAGACTTATTTGATCTATTTTTGGTTCTATTATTTCCGAATATGACAATTGATCTTCTAGCATCATTATATTTTGTGGGACAGGTCGAGTTGGCATATCATTATTCTCAGATAAACTGGCTAATAATTTAGTTGTTATTGTCAAGGGTTTGCTACCTTCAAGTATTTCTACATTCCTTAGTTCATGATATATATAAAGACCTTCATCTATGTTTTTATCACTTAAATTTATAGAGTATTGTGGAAAAATTCTAAATTTTAAATATTGATAGATTAAGTTACTTTGAATCATTCCTATTATTGATTGTGAGTCTTTGGTAAATCTTCTATCTGATATTATGATTGTCGTAGGAGAGTCTATTCCTTTTCTGAAATTAGCTTTTATAACTATATCTATACATCCTAGATGTAAGTATTTTATTTTATTTTCCCTTTTACTTGATTGTAACATTTGATTTATTTTTTATTTGCTTATTATTTGCAAATGTGTTACGGTTTTATTTGTTTTAGAAGAATCTATTGTTTGTTCAACCTTTCTACTAATAATTTTTCTTTTCTCCATAGATTCCATTTTAATTGATAAACCTTGTTTTTTTATATTTCCCAAGGTGCATTATGAATTTTTTCATAAATATCTGAAAGGTTGCGGAATTCCGTATATGGTAATCTAGAAGAGGGGGTTGAATAGATTACCGTTGATTAACAATTATTATCACCTTCTTCTTGCGAAAACACAAACTATAGAACCTGTAACAGATTTTGAACTCAACTTTGATGTGTGTGAATTGACAATAGATGAAGAAACAATCTATCATACGTGTGTAGAGACAACGTGCCTACCAAACATCTACCGTAGAAACGTGCAAACCATAGGACACAGAGTTTTAACGTGGTTCGGAGTACACAACTTGTGTATCCTACATCCACGGTCCACACACACACGCAGAACAGACTGCTTTTCAACTAGTTCGCGACAACAACACACACACACGAGATGTCTGATGTGCAACCACGATCAGAACAACTCAAAACCACCTGATTCAAGCACAAGGCCGCTTGAAACACAATCACACACACACAGTTAATAGAAAAGTGAAAACTGGAAGAGTTCTGAGTGAAAAGAATGAATCCTGATTGAGAACTCTTCTGGAGAACGTCTGGATGGAGTTCAAACTTCGTCTTGATAGCCTTGGGTAGATGGAGAAGCTTGAATCCACGACGTACTGTCTTCAACTCTGCTGGAACAACGGTTCTTTCTCTCTCTGAACAGCAGGATGAAGCAGAGCAGCAGCAACACCTCTTCTCCTTAGGTTTTCTTTAGGGTTGATGATGGTGGTTGCTTCTGTACGAAAATATCTCCAAAAAGTTCCTTTTATATGGTGTTCAAGTATGGAGAGTCGTGGTTTAAGGAAACACCCACACAGGGAGCACACGGAGATCTCGTATCTAGATTCTCTCTTCGTCTGTCGACAGGTCTCATATCATCTGTCGACAGGAACTTGTTTTCCAGAAGGCCTGTTTGCTGACTGCATGGATCTGTCGACAGGTACAGCTGGGTCTGTCGACAGGTGCCTGTTTTCCAGAACTTGTTTGTTCTATTTGTGTTGATCTGTCGACAGGGCTTGAAAGAGCTGTCGACAGGTGCTCTCTTTTTATGCTTTTCTTATTCTTTTTCTCTTGTTGTGGTACAAGGTCTGGAATGCAGTCTCACCTACATTAGAGAACATGATTAGTGAGACATAATCAATATATTTATCATCAATCAAAGTATGTGTATCATTTGCATCCACTTGTCATTGTCATCATGGTTTACTCATTTGTCATGCATTAATTTTGGTCCATGATTTTGTCATAATCAAAAACAAGGATATGTCATTTAACTTAGCATTCTCATAAGGATTCTTCATATGAGAACTCAACATTCTCCCCCTTTTTGATAATGACAAAATTTTCAATTTGACCAATTGATGTTCTCCCCCTTTTGACAACATTCAAAAAGATAACACATGCATAGAGCAATGGAACAGGAAGAGAAATTGTGCATGTCATTAATTGGGCATTCAGTACACAGTTGCACATATGACACATGAGTAATTGCAAAGAAGATAACAGGACAATTGACTTGGAAAGCAAATGAGAACATCTAGAACATGACCAAAACACTAAAGACATCTAGACCAATCATCCTAAACAGCATCATCGCCCGGCGGTGCTGAGGCTTGACGAAGCTCATGAAGATCAGTAGACATCCGTGTGAGTTTGAACTGTAGCTGGACTTGGGTATCTGCCAAAGCTTCAATACTTGAATCAACAGTGTCCAACTGTGTAGTTAGCCTATCAAAGCTCGTGTTCATATGAAGTTGCATCTGTGCAAGTTGGGCTGTGATAAACTCTCTGAGTGAAGGCTCAGTAGATGGTGGATCACTGGGTGGAACAATGTCTTCATCTCCCGGAGCATCTAGTGGCTCTGACTGGGAGTCTTCATCAGCAGGTTCATTGTCATCTTCTTCTCCATCACCAAAATCCTCGACCTCTTCAGCAGTAGACGGTCCTTTGCCTTTAAGGTCTCTAGTGACAACCCTTCAACCAACTTATAGCCCATCCTCTGGGCAGCAGTAAGATCATAAGAGTTGCGGCTTTTGAGCTCAGTCATCTTCTCATCAGGAATGGGAATGCCAATGAACAGGAGAAGAGACGTAATGGGGCAAGTATAAGGCATAGACCTATTGGGATTGCGAAGGCATGCCCGGATGTGAGAGACCATTAGAAGTAGGAGGTTCACTGGAGTACAGTTGAGAAATGCATGAAACAAGGACTTGTGAATAGCAGTCACAAGCTCCCTACTGTCATCCTTAGGGACAATGATTGTAGTAAATATATGGTGGATGAGACGATGAAGTGGAGGAAACTTGTTGGCATTCAGGGGCCTACGATCCGTAGGGTCGTAAGGCTGCAAAGTAATGAGTTGGTGGTATTCAGATGCTTCGAGATGATGTGTCAGGATATCAAGGCCCGAATTAGGGATTTGCAGTGCAGTGGAGAGCAAGTTGGGAGTGATCAGAAAAGGAGTCTGTCTCACCATGGTATAGAGGTCACTATTGGTGGACAGTCTAAGATTATTGAAGAACTCAGTCACAGCGGTTGAGGAGTACCATTTGTGATGGTAACAAAAATGGGACCAACCCTGGACGTCAAATAAAGGCAGCAACCCTGGAAAGAGATCCTCCAGTGACACGAAGTCGATGTAGCGGGGTTGCACAAACTTGGTGTAGGTGCCATGATCAGGAAGAAGCTTCAGATGAGCAGGAATGTGCAGTTCCGGCAAACGATCCTCCCTGTGCTTGGTGCGGCTCTTTGTGGGAGCCCTAGAACCGTCGCCATCTTGGGAGGAGCGAGGACGGCATCGGGAGGCAAGCTTCTTCGCCTTAGGAGCCATCTCAGGAAGGGATCTGGGTGTTGAGAGGCTCAGGAAAGGGAAGGAGACACAAGGAAGAAGAGCAACCACGAAGTGCCGACACTCTGCTCTCGCCCTGGAGAAAGGGGGTGTTGGGGAGAACCAGAAGAAGGAAGGGCGTTTGGAAGTGGGGAAGGGAGGAAGGGTTCGTGGGGACCTTTTAAAGAAGGTTTGAGAGAATTTGAAAGGGTTGGGTCCCACGAAATCAGCCCTAAAAGCTCGCCCGTTGGGCTTCCAAAAAGTGCCCTGCCTGCGGCTGTCGACAGGTGAACAGTTCCCTGTCGACAGGCACATACATGAATTGTGCCAGTGATGGGTTTTTGATGGAATTTCAAGGCCATGAGCATCAAATGTGGTGTTAAGATGAAACATAGCTAAATGCACATTATAACAAGGCATAGCCATAAATATTTAGACCACATCGAGCAAGGACAAAGATTTGGAAATAAAATTCCTGGACTCTGAAGTTGCCACATGAGAAATGCAGGGAACAAAATCATGAGGTTGTAAGATGACCCCCTTGAATAAGGCCATTGCAAGAAATTATTTTTCTTAGTGGATGACAATCAGAAGATGTATGAAGGATAATTCTGCATGGGTAATTAAGTGCTAACCACTAAGTGCCCTTGACAAGACAAATTGAGGAGACCACAATCTAATTTTTGACATGAAAAGGGCATGGGAGTGAAAAAGTGGTAATTAGGATTAGTAGACCTTTTGACATGAAGATAGACATTTGTGATGCCCGTATCCCCAGTTACTCGGTTGAAATGTCCATCATACCATTGTACAGAGATAATGAGTAAGCCTTTTGACACGTAGATAGACATTTGTGATGCCCATATCCCCGGTTACTTAGCAATACTCAACATTGCTCTGCTTTTATTCTCCTTTTTTGTTTTAATTTGATGGGATTTTTTATTTTCCCCTTTTTTTTTTGTTAAATTAGTTGTGTCTTCTCCATTAATAATTTTTACGGATCACATGAAGGTCAGGAAGTGGATGATACTTAAAAAACCAATGAAAGACTTACCCTTCAATGACCTTAGGATTGAGCACATGACTTTGAAAAATAATGATTCACAAGAGATTTATTCAAGTGAGTTAGGTTAGACTCATGGGTGTTGTTGGATGCACTTAAAATGAAACAACCTAGACTCACACAAGAATAGTATGCCAAAGTCATTGTGATGCAGACAAAGTCTTGGATATGTTGTGGATAAAACAAAATTATAATGTATGCAATCATCATTTTTCACCTTAAATACTCATGAGAAGTATGCTCATCAAAAGGATTGGCAATTAAGTGAGGAATGACTTGAAAAAGATGGATCTGTCGACAGAGGGAATGGACCCTGTCAACAGATGCACACAAATGAAGAGTGCTGAGTTCTGTCTGAAGAAATCTGTCGACAGATAGGATGGGCCCTGTCGACAGATGCACATAGTGCTGGTTTTCTGGGTTCTGTGAGGGATTTTCTGTCGACAGTTTGCAATATTGCTGTCGATAGGGATGTGTGCAGGACAGATTTTAAGGCCAGGAGGAGATAGAAAAAGGTGCTCCAAGCTAGGAAAAAGTGAGATGATGACATGAAAATGTTTCCCTCAAAAAGTCACTCATCTAGCTAGAGTTTCCTCCCCCATAGTGTGTGCAAGTGGAGACTAAACATTCAAAGCAACTTCACTAGATTTCCACAGATTTATCAAGCATTAGCACACAAATTCATGAATAAGTAGCAGAACATGAAAATTCCATTTCTTTGAAAAAGGGAATGGCCAAAGTGAAATGAATCCATATACCTTATTCAGAGTAGATGACCCTTATTTGCAATTAACTATGGATACGTGGCGGAGAATGTTTTCTCACGCATAATGAGAGTTTCCAAACAAGCATAACTTGTTCTTCCACACATCACCATTTGATATACCACATAGTTATTGCTCACAAGGTACATGTACTCCAAAGTTGGGTATTGAAATCATTGCATTTTGCATAAGCCCAATTCTCTTCTCAATGTAGTGAACCTATCCTCAGCCAATGTTTTTGTAAATATATCAGTCAGTTGTTTGTCAGTGGGTATGAAGCTAAGTTCCAAAGTTTTGTTGGCCACTTCATCTCTGAAGAAATGATGTCTGATTTCTATGTGCTTTGTTCTGGAGTGCTGGATTGGGTTCTTTAATAGATTTATAGCACTAGTATTGTCACATAGGATAGGTGTGCATCCAATGTCAATGTTGTAGTCAGACAATTGACTTTTTATCCACAACACTTGAGCCGCGCAACTCCCTGCAGCAACATATTCTGCTCTGCAGTGGAGAGTGCAACCGAGTGTTGCTTCTTGGATGCCCACGAAACCATGCAACCACCAAGCAGTTGGCAATAGCCACTAGTGCTCTTCCTGTCAGTTTTACATCCAGCATAGTCAGCATCAGAATATGATATCAGTTCAAAACTACTTCCAGCTGGATACCAAAGGCCCAAAGCACACGTACCTGAGAGATATCTGAATATTCGCTTAACTGCAATCAGATGGCTTTCCTTTGGACTAGATTGATATCTAGCACAAAGGCAAACACTGAATTGTATGTCTGGTCTACTTGCAGTAAGATAAAGGAGTGAGCCAATCATACCTCGGAATTGCTTTGCATCAACCGGTTTACCCTTCTCATCATTTTCCAGTTTTATGCTTGTGCTTATTGGTGTTGAGGCAGGCTTAGCTTGTTCAAACTGAAACCTTTTCAGTATCACCTTGACATATTTTTCTTGATTGATAAAAAAACCATCCTCCAGTTGTTTAACCTGCAAACCAAGAAAAAATTGAAGCTCTCCCATTAAACTCATCTCAAATTCACTGTGCATATGTTTTGAAAATTCCTCACACAGTGATGGGTTAGTAGAACCAAATATAATATCGTCCACATAGACTTGAACAATAATGTGATTGCGGACTTTTTTAGTAAAAAGAGTTTGGTCTACTTTACCTCTTGAGTAGTGTTTGCTTACCAGAAATGTGCTTAGCCTGTCGTTCCAAGCTCGGGGTGCCTGTTTCAAACCATAAAGTGCTTTGTGCAATTTAAACACATGGTTAGGTTTATCATGATCCTCAAAGCCAGGTGGTTGAGAGACATAGACTTCCTCTTTAATGTAGCCATTCAGGAAGGCAGTTTTAACATCCATTTGAAAAAGTTTGAACTTGTTTGAGCATACATATGCTAACATGATTCTAACTGCTTCTAGCCTAGCTACAGGAGCAAAGGATTCTTCGAAGTCCACACCAAATTCCTGATTATAACCCTTTGCAACCAGTCTAGCCATATTTCTCACCACTTTTTCCTCTTCATTTCGTTTATTCCTAAAAACCCATCTTGTCCCTATGACAGAAATTTCAGGGGTTCTAGGAACTAGACTCCAGACATTATTTCTTTGAAATTGCCCAAGCTCCTCATGCATAGCATCAATCCATGAGTTTTCCTTTAGAGCTTCTTCAACATTTTTGGGTTCCACTTGAGAAACAAAAGCTAGATGATTCTGTTCAACTATTTACCTGACTTGAAACCTAGTTTGAACTTTTTCATTCACATCTCCTATTATGTTCTCAAGTGGATGATCTTTAGAGTACCTGACATTTATGACTGTTGAAGGTCCGGGTTGATCTTGTACTTGAGGAGATTGTTCTAGAGGAGGGTGTACTTGAGGAGTTTCAGCTTGAGGTTCATCCTCTTGTGGATCTTCATCAGGTTCTTCTTCTCCCTTTTTGAAGAGGATGTGATGGTCCTCATCATCGTGGTACCTACGAAGATATCCACTTTTAGCTTTTGGTGCTGTTTGAGAGTTCTTCTTGGCTTTCACTTGAAGTGGTTCTGCAAGGATTGTTTTATCATCTTCATCGGGAGTCCTGTGAGAATTGAAATTGTCAGATTTTGCATGACGTTCATCAAAAACAACATGTGCAGTTTCTTCCACAGTTTTATTCTTGATATTAAACACCCTATAAGCTCTAGAGTGTTCTGAGTATCCAAGAAGAATACCTGGATCACTTTTGGCCTCAAACTTGTCTAGATCAATTTTATCATTGTTATGTATGAACACTTTTGAGCCAAAAACTCTGAAATACCCAATACTAGGTTTCTTACCTTTCAAAAGTTCGTAGGGAGTTTTCTTTATGACAGGTCTTACCATGGCTCTATTGAGTATGTAGCATGAAGTGTTCACCACCGCTTCTGCCCAAAACGTCGTGGCAAGTTGACTTTCAACCAAAAGAGTGCGAGCCATTTCCACCAAAGTTCTGTTCTTTCTCTCCACTACTCCATTTTGTTCCGGAGTCCTTAGAAAGGAGAACAAATGTTCTATCCCGTGGTGCCTGCAGAAATCAGAAAAAGAATTGTCATCAAATTCTCCCCCGTGATCATTGCAGATTGAGCATATTTTGTGAACATTTCCATGTTCAATTTTATTGAAGAATTCCTCAAACAGTCTCATTGCTTCATTTTTGTGTGCGAGGAACTTTACCCATGTGAACCTAGAGAAGTCGTCTACAATGACAAAACCAAAGCGTTTGCCATTGAGACTTAGTGTTCTAGTAGGTCCAAACAAGTCCATGTGCAGAAGTTCATAGGGTTTAGAAGTGCTTACCTGTGCTTTTGATTTGAAGGATTTCCTTGTTTGTTTTCCCTGTGCACATGCATCACAAAAACTTTCATTTTTCTTAAATAAAATATCAGGGAGTCCACTTACCAACTTCAGCTTCATGATCTTGTGCAGGACATTGTAGCTTGCATGGCCATGCCTACGATACCACAGTGTGAGCTCATCTTGTTTGTTTGCTACAAGACACAAGTTCTCATTTTCTGGATCATCTAAGTCAACCAAATAAATATTATTCACCCTTTTTTCCAGAAAACTTTAGACTTCCTGTTTCGTTATCAATGATTTGACATGAGTTGGATTCAAAGACAACTTTATGACCTTTATCACACAGTTGGCTTATGCTTAAGCAAATTGTGATGAAGGCTATCTACAAGCAGTACATTGTCCATAGAGTTAGAGGCATACTTACCAATTTTACCTATGCCGATAATCTGGCCTTTATTGTTGCCTCCGAAAACTACTTGACCTCCGTCTCTCTCCACCAGCAGACAGAATTTTTCTTTGTCGCCCGTCATATGCCTCGAGCAGCCACTATCTAAGTACCATTTGTTTTGATTTTGGGCTGCTAGGCATTCCTGCATATGTGGATCAGACAAGAGGTTTTGGTACCCAAATTACTTTGGGTCCCACTGCATCATTCATGCCAAACAGTAAATGCTTTGGAATCCAAATTTATTTGAGTTTCAGTTTATTTGGAATGTTCCAGCATTGTTTTTCATTGTGTCCAACTTTCTTACAAAAATTGCATGATAAAGTATTTTTCATGACAATGGGCTTTTTGTTTTGAGGAACATGCATGGCATTTTACCTTTTTGTTGCCTGGTCAGCTTTCCTTTAGAAGCTGGTTTCCAGTCCTGTCGACAACCCTCATTGGGGCTGTTGATAGGTTTTGCAGTTTTGTTAGCAACAAATTTGGTATTCTTGGGATCCTGTTTCTTGCCCTTGGCTTGACTTTTATTGTTCATTGATGGGATTTGTTTACTTGTGCTTGGGATGGAATCAACAAAAGATGTCAACAGATTTTTACCAATTACTTTTGGTTTAACAGGTTGATATCCAACCCCATGTTTTGCAACAAACACATTAGTTCCCAAGATTGCATCAAGATTTTGTTTACTTTTAACAAACTTAGTTAGATCTTCAGATTTTTCCTTAAGATGCTCTTCAGCCTTTTTCAACTTTTCTTTTACTTCAGTAAGTTCAACTTGGAGAGTTTCAAGGGAGTTGCTTAGATCATCTTTTTCTTTTTGAACTTCTTGGAGTTTCAGTTTCATGCCATCTATTTCCTCAATGTGTGCTTGTTCATCAATTCTCATCATTTCAATTTCTTTATTCAAGGATGCAATTTGTTCATTATAATTGGTGTCATAAACAAGGGAATTGACTTTCTTTTTGAGTGCTTTATTTTCTGACTTATATTCACAGAATTTTTCAAATAAAACAGTATAAGCTTCTTCCCATTCATCAACAGAATAAGTTTCAAAGAAAGAATTTACCTCATTGGAGTCGTCGCTTCTAGCCATTAGACACTGAACTTCATCATCTCTAGAGGTAGCTTGACTGTTCTCATCTTCATCTTCATCACTCCAAGTTGCCAACATTGCCTTGGCTTTCTTGAAGGTGAATTTCTCCTTTTTCAGTTTCTTCTTTAGCTCGGGGCACTCTCCTCTCATGTGCCCTTGTTTCTTGCACTCATAGCACACAACAGACTTTTTGTTAGAATTAGATTTATTAGCAAAATCTTTCTTTTGGAAAGGTTTAGAGTTACCTGACCCTCTCCTTTTGAATTTCAGGAACTTTTTGAATTGTCTAGTGAGCATGGCCATTCATCATCCTCACTCTCACTAGATGATTCAAACTCCTCACTTTCCTGAGGTGCATCCTTTTTGGAACCTGAAGAACTTTTCTTGGAAGCCTTTAAAGCAATTAACTTTCTAGGATTTTCTTCAGTTTCCTTTCTTTTCACATTTATTTCGTAAGTCATTAGAGAGCCAATAGTCATCCAATTTCATTTTTGAGAGATCTTTAGAATCCTCAATGACATGGCTTTGGTGTTCCATGAGGATGGAAGAGACCGAAGTATCTTCCTCACCAAATCACTCTCTGAGTATTCCTTCTTAAGACCTTTCAGACCATTTATAATTAGCATGAATCTTGCAAACATGTCAGAGATAGTTTCATCATTGTTCATTTTAAACATTTCATATTCAGAAACTAACATGCTTGCTTTGGATTCCCTTACCTCGGACGTACCTTCGTAGATCAATTCAAGTTTGTCCCACATCTCTTTTGCTGAGGTGCACGTGGAGACTCTTGAATATTCCTTTGGGTGGACCGCGCACTGCATCATGTTGAGGGCGCTCCAGTTGAGTGTCCCCTTTCCAATCTGGTCCTTTGTCCAGGTATCTTCATCCTCAGGAAGGGTGTATGCTCCTTTGCTGACGATCTTCCAAAGCTCGAAGTTTTGTGCTCTTAGGAATACTTGCATACGGTTTTTCCAGTATGTATAGTCAGTGCAATCAAAGAAAAGTGGCCTGGTCACTGAGTGTCCCTCGGCCATGTACCCCTTGTTAGATTCCATGAGATCGAATTTCTCCTGATTGTAAGATCAAACAACTATAACAGTAAATCGGAGAACCCTCACTTTGATACCAATTGAAAGGTTGCGGAATTCCCTATATGGTAATCTAGAAGGGGGGGTTGAATAGATTACTGTTGATTAACAATTATTATCACCTTCTTTTTGCGAAAACACAAACTGTAGAACCTATAACAGATTTTGAACTCAACTTTGATGTGTGTGAATTGACAATAGATGAAGAAACAATCTATCATATGTGTGTAGAGACAACGTGCCTACCAAACATCTACCATAGAAACGTGCAAACCATAGGACATGGAGTTTTAATGTGGTTCGGAGTACACAACTTGTGTATCCTACATCCACGGTCCACATACACACGCATAACAGACTGCTTGTCAACTAGTTCGCGACAACAACACACACACACACGAGATGTCTGATGTGCAACCACGATCAGAACAACTCAAAATCACGTGATTCAAGCACAAGGCTGCTTGAAACACAATCACACACACAGAGATAATAGAAAAGTGAAAACTGGAAGAGTTCTGAGTGAAAAGAATGAATCCTGATTGAGAACTCTTCTGGAGAACGTCTGGATGGAGTTCAAACTTCGTCTTGATAGCCTTGGGTAGATGGAGAAGCTTGAATCCACAACGTACTGTCTTCAACTCTGCTGGAACAACAGTTCTTTCTCTCTCTGAACAGCAGGGTGAAGCAGAGCAGCAGCAACACCTCTTCTCCTTAGGTTTTCTTTAGGGTTGATGATGGTGGTTGCTTGTAGGAACCTGAATTTTTGAGAAAAAAAAAATAAATAATAAATTAAAAAATCAGCTAAAGGGATATTCAATGAAAAGAGCATTAAATAAAACCCATTAAATGGAAAAGAGTAATGGGCTTTGCTTAATGGATCCTCTCGAACTTATTGGGTCAAAATATGAATTTACAAATAGTAAATAAAAAGAAAATACTCTAAATTCAGAGTCTTAATATCTCCTAAGTAGAAAAGGACTCTTTAAGCATTAAAAGAGGCAATAAGAGTTGGAATTGAATTCCTAAGCCTACCCCTTATGATTTAGCACGAATTTAGATCCCATCCTAACCTAAATAGAGGTTGGAAAGCAAGAAAGGAAGGTTGGAGTTAGGAAATCTCATAATTAAAGAGCAATTAGAATAGAAGTAGGAATAGGAACCCATACATGCATAAATACACCTCTTAAACCCTTATGGCCGGCCCTAGCTCGTGCAAAGTGGTTCTTGGACGTGGAGAAGAGGCCAAGGAGGAGGAGAAATCGAGGAGAGGAAAGTCCATCAAGCTTCTTCCTTCGTTCTTAGAGTTCTAAGCCCTAGACGATAAATCGAGTCAAAGGTAGGCATTCTCACGAGCAAAATTAAATTAAACTCGTCTGTAGGTAGTTCCAATCACCAGGAACAAAAGCTCTCTTGATTCCCTATTTTTCATCGAGCCAATCTTTTGTTCTTGATTTTAGAAGATCTGCAAACATGATAACCCTGAGACATCATGTTTAATTCAAATCTCCATGAATACTTGATCCCATGCTACGAAGTTCTTACTGTAGATACTTCATGTTGTTAGGGATCTTTTGCCCCTAAAAGCCCTAAATTTCATCAAGCATGCTAATCGAATTTAATCAATCTTTCTCTCTGTGACATGTTCTGAATAACCCGTTCTTGCTCATGTTCAAACCCTATATGAACCATGCTCTCTCTCTGATTTCGATTTACTGGAAGTGCCCTTACATGTCTACTTTAATTTGCAACTTGTTTCGTGATTTTTCATTGACTATGTAATTAGTTATGATTTTTCAAAGTACCCTGCGTCCAAACGAGTCAAGTTGGCATGCAATCTGATATAGAACATTGTTCCCGCTCGAACTCAGGTGAAGTACCTGAGAACGCGACGGCTCGACACGTCGCGTTCTCAGAGCCATTGCGACCAACATCTTGTCGCGTTCTGAACGCGACAGGAGACCCCGTCGCGTTCTGGCCGCCTGAGCAGACAGCCCTGTCGCGACCCGTACAGGACCCTGTCACGTTCCATCATGACTCTGTCGCGACCCTTACATGGGTACGTCGCGTTCACAGGATTTTGCATGAAAACCCATAAAATTTGTTACTCTCACTTTCTACAATATTCTTACGCCTTTTAACAGTAATACATGCAGTAAAAAAAAACATCTGTTTTAAAATGGAGCTATATTGAATGCTTTAGAATACATATTCACGACTTCTTTTCTATCTATGATCTCTCTTACACATGCACACATGAACCATCCATATATGGCTGAAATCTGGCATAAAATATCTCATAATGTATCTGGTAATTTATTACAATAAAGTATATTAATTGCCCTATTTTAAAGGACTTGTATTCGTTTCTTGTGTTGTTTATATACCAATATCGACACTCTACTGTTCTAGAATTCCTCTAGAATGTCGAGCACCTGTTTTTATAAACACACTTTACTTGGCTTGTGGTGAACTCTCCGTCGGATATTCCTTTCGCCGGACTAGTGAACCCTTGCACAAGGCCTCTGTAAGTCTCCTCTAATCATGGATTCTCACATGGTCGACGAGCCGGTTGTACCCTAACACCCATTACACCTTTAGGGATCGATATGATCCAAACGGCTATTAGAAGTTCACTCTCGTCTTGAATCATGCCGGACCTCTGGGCCTGTGCTTAAGATGGCCAGTGGTAGGGTCGTGAGTTCCACCTGACTGCCAACACCAAGTGCGCGTGTTGTGCAACTGTTAATATCGCATGTTTACTCGTCGCATTACGTGCAATGTCCACTAGCTCTCATCTGTACTCTACTCGCTTGTCTATTCACGTTCACTCTACTATCTCGTCTATTCATCTAGTGCTCTCATCTACTTCTTGGTACTCTATATTGGCCATTGTCTGATTGTCTAAAGATAAACAATATAACTAATGCCTGGCAATATATAAAGGGCCCGATCTGGTCCTGGGATGTGCGCTCGAAAGTGCTAGTGCCCATGGGAGTTAAATGATCAGAGTGTTTGGCATTACACTCAAGTGCTATCTATCTCGACTATCTATATGACAATCAAAACACAAAACGTGCTATACTCTCTCGATGTCTAGAATGACAAACAAGTGCTATACTCGTCGTGCTATTATTATACTTGTGCTAGTTGTGCTATGGCCATCCTGCTATTCGTGCTATACTCGATACTTGTGCTATTTTTGGAAACTATACTCGATCTCGTGCTATTATGGCTATCTTGTTACCTGTTGGGCTACCTCTTGCTATATTTTGACTCTCTTGTACTTGCTATCTCTAGATACTCTGCCATTAAATGCGTTAATTATTTAAAGCCTACTTGAGCCTAAGATTTAAGTCCTACTGGGCGTTATCGCTCACCCTACGTTATTTGATGTTGTGTTCTCAAGTGAGACTGAGGATGACACATACACTCACGAGGAAGGGAATGACCAAGAGTGAAGCCAGGAGCACCCTCGAGTCATCATGTTATCTTAGAGTTGTAGTTAGTTATTTCCTTTTATTACAATGTAATTGGGCCCTATAGAATGGCTCTGATATTAGTGGCTGTAACTAGACATTTGAAAAGTTATTAATGAGAAAGATTTGCTTTAGTATTATTCAATGTGCAATGGTTTGATGTCTAGTATTCGCTCTATACCTTTTTCTTGCAACTGCCTTCGCGCTCCGATATTCCGAGTCGGGGCGTGACACTGCTTCTATACGAAAATATCTCCAAAAAGTTCCTTTTATATGGGTGTTCAAGTATGGAGAGTCGTGGTTTAAGGAAACACCCACACAGGGAGCATACGGAGATCTCGTATCTAGATTCTCTCTTCGTCTGTCGACAGGTTTCATATCATCTGTCGATAGGAACTTGTTTTCCAGAAGGCCTGTTTGCTGACTGCATGGATCTGTCGACAGGTACAGCTGGGTCTATCGACAGGTGCATGTTTTCCAGAACTTGTTTGTTCTATTTGTGCTGATCTGTCGACAGGGCTTGAAGGAGATGTCGACAGGTGCTCTCTTTTTATGCTTTTCTTATTCTTTTTCTCTTGTTGTGGTACAAGATCTTGAATGCAGTCTCACCTACATTAGAGAACATGATTAGTGAGACATAATCAATATATTTATCATCAATCAAAGTATGTGTATCATTTGCATCCACTTGTCATTGTCATCATGGTTTACACATTTGTCATGCATCAATTTTGGTCCATGATTTTGTCATAATCAAAAACAAGGATATGTCATTTAGCTTAGCATTCTCATAAGGATTCTTCATATAAGAACTCAACAATATCTTCATTAAAAATTATTATTTATTTATTTGAGTCTTCAGTCTCTTCTTCTATCATATTAATTCCTAAAGAAGATCCTTCTTCTTTTGTGGTCATCATGAAGATATATTGTACATTATTTTGTTTGAATGGGTCAAATTGTTCAAACTCTTCTTCAAAATTTTCTAGGATACATTGATCCCATTTATTTTCAAAGTAGTTTTCTTCTTCTATGTGTTCTATGTGATTATCTTCAAAAACTATTTCTTCTGTTTCAGTTTCTAACTCATAATCATAATGTTGTGGGTCTGAGAGATCTTGCCCAAATTTATTTCATAATTTCTTCGATTATATTCATATTTATTGTATTAATTTGTCTTCTTCTTGGACATTTATTTGCATAATGTCCTTCTTCTCCAAATTTGAAGCATTTACACTTATTATTAATTTTTTTCTTTAAATATTTTCTTTCAAGATGAAAGACTTTGGGTTTATGTTTTAATCTAAATTTTCTTTTATAGCTAGGATAGCTTTGTGGAAACCTAAAAGGCATTTTATAATAATTGGGTTTCGGATATGGTTTTTGATTTGGTTTTTTGTAATAGTATCGAGTAGGAGGTCCACCATGCTTGCTGCGCAGAGGAACACAACCATAGAGAAGGGTTGGCAAAAGATTTTCACAGCAATTCGGAGGATCGGGAGAAGGGCTATACTTTTGAAAGAGATGTTTTGATTGGTGGAATGATTGTATTAAAGAAGATTCTCTACAATAGTTTCTAAATAAGGTTATGCTACAGTTTATTCTTGTAGAGAGACTATCTGTTCCAGCTCTACGAGCTTCTGTTTCAGCTAAGAATGAGTGGTAATAATCTTTAAGCTTAGCATCCCATGGTGAAGGAAATTTGTTAAAATATTCATGTTCCCCATGAGGCCATTTCTCAGGGTGGAAGTTTCCAAACGTAATTGGAATATTCTATTGAGAAATCAATTAAATAACAAATATTACATATTCTCATTTTACCTAGGATTGTTTCTATATCTTCAATATTGAGTACATCAACCATTATTGATGCTGTAAAAATTTTTAATAAAGTTGTTTGGTAATAAAAAGAAAATTTATACATATCTGTAATCATATATATATGTATATCAAATATGCGATATAATGCACATATCATATGTTGTATATATATATGTCTATAGATACATAGATATATACATATACATATATATATAGATATATATAACTATACATATTATATATATAGATATTATATATATAAATATATATAGATATAGATATTATGTATAAATATATATAGACATAGATATTATATATACAACATAGCTACATAGATATATACATATATATATAAAATATAGGAATAGATACTATATATATTAATATATATATATATTGTACATAGATATATAGATCCATACAAAAAATATATATTTATATATATACATAGATATATAGATTTATTTATAGAAATAGATATAGATATATACATTGATATTATACATAGATATATATATAGATACATAGAATATATAAATTAATAGTTATATATGTATACCTTCCTTGTCGTACTCATATATATAGATTAATAAATATATTATAAATTATATTATATATATATATCTATTATATATATATATATATTCTATGTATCTATATATTTATGTATAATATATAGATCTATTTCTATATATGTGATCTTAATATTTTAAATACTAATAACACAAAATAATATTTAACTAAATTATAAATACTAATAATACAAATATATATATATATATACATGTATATATATCTATGTCTATGTATCTATATTCTTTCTACCTATATCTATCTATATCTATATGTATATATATTTATCTATATATCTATGTATATATATATATATATATATATATATTCTTTGTATCTATATATCTATGTGTGTGTATATACTATATATGATGTTGATAATAATATATATGAGTTTGAACAGTTTGACCCATTCGAACAAAATAATGTACAATATATTTTCATGATGACTACAAAAGATGAAGGATCTTCTTCAGCAATTAATATGATAGAAGAAGAGTATGAAGACTTAAACAAACAAATAATGATTTTTAATGAAGATATTTATGAGAAAATTCATAATGCACCTTGGGAAATAGAAAAGAATAAAGTCTATCAGTTAAAATAGAATCTATGGAGAAAAGAAAAATTATTAGTAGAAAGATTTGAATAAACAATAGATTCTTCTAAAATAAATAAAACCATAACACATTTGCAATTTATAAGCAAAGAAAAAATAAATCAAATGGTACAATCAAACAAAAGAAAAAGTAAAATAAAATATTTACATCTAGGATGTATAGATATAGTGATCAAGGCTAATTTTAGGAAAGGTATAGACTCTCCTACAACAATCATATTGGCAGATAGAAGATTTACTAAAGACTCACAATCGAATAAACTTGGATGTTCTCTCTCTAAGGTTTCTAGAGAGAGAAGCTCTGTGGTTTCCTTCCCAGTTTGGCGCTGTCGGCCCTTGGGGCCTGGCCGGCCATGGCGGACGTAGGAGGGGCAATGCCTCTGCTTGCAGCCGGTCCTTGGCTGCCTCCTTAGAACTTCCCCCAGTGGATACAGAGTTGCATGCTCCAGCGTTCACAGACAAGGGTGAACCTGCGGTCTTCTTTTCTAAGGAGGAGATAGAGGCCTCGTTGAAACCTTTCATGTTCGCAGTGGTGGTGAAGACAGCGTATGGGAGGCCTGCTATTCTGGAAATCCGTTCTCACCTTTCATCCAGGTGTGGTCTCAAAGATCCGTTTCTCATTAGCGTGCTGGACAACTTGCACCTTCTCTTGAGGTTTAAGAGCCAAGATGATTATCTAAGAGTCCTCTTGCGTGAATCTCTTTTTGTTCAAGGTAAGTTATTCAGATTTTTCAAGTGGAATCCTTTATTTAAACCTCATGAGGAACCCTTTATAGTCCCTGTGTGGGTGGACTTTCTTGCTCTTCCGGTTAACCTCTACCAAAAAAATCTACTTTCCTCCATTTCTGCGAATGTTGGTCCAGTTCTTCAAATAGCCCACGCTACTCAACTTCTTCTTAACACAAAGGCAGCCAGGGTTTGCGTTGAGGTTTATCTTCTTAAGCCGCATCCAGAGAGAGTTTGGATCAGGATGGGAAACTTCAGAGGATATTGGCAGGAAGTTGTGTACCTGAACTTGCCAGATTATTGTTGCTCTTGTTTTAGACTGGGCCATGTTAAAGATAATTGTCGCTCTTCAGGGGAGGGGGTGCAGATTCCTAAGCATAATACTACTATATCTAAGGCCGCTATTCAACCTGCTAAAGTTTGGGTTCCTGTTAGTACTGGGGACGGAGCTGGCCCTTCGCGTTCAGATGATATGCCAACAGGAGGGTTTAATGGTGAGGGTTACACCCCTCCTGAGTCGTCTGTTATTCCTATGGCGACTGCTTCTCTGGGGGAGAAAACTGTTATGGATGAACTTTCTAAGTAGAATGATATTCCTCGTCCTGGGAATAACAATAAAGAGCATGATGAGAACTATCGGGTTACGGTTCGCAAGAACTGCATTACTCTTCAGGAGGATGGAGGAGTGGTTACATTTGATATTACGACTGGTGATCGTGGTAAGCATATCAGGGTTGATACTACAGAAAAAGATAATAAGCCTCCGGGTTATCATGATAATGGTCACGTTGCATGCCAAGAAGTTATTTCAGGTGAAGCCAGCGATGTACGACGATGCAGAGATGGCTATGTTCGGTTCAGAGACCGGGGTTCGGACAGGGAGTTGGATACTTCTCAGTTGGCTTTGATGGATAATTTTCTTATGTCTTTGAACCCTGTAGTGGTTGAGGAAGGGCATACAGATCGCAAAGTTTGGGTGGTTACTAGAGCTCGTGCTCAATCGGTTGACAGGGGGAAGGACACTGTGTGTTAATGAATTCTGCTATCTTATGGAATATCCGTGGTGTAGGGAATGCTAATTCCCGCAGGAGTCTCAAGAAGTTGGTAACTCAGCTGCATCCATCTTTTTTGGCTATTATGGAACCTAAGCAACCGTTAGAGAGAGCTTCCAAGTTATCGAGATTCATTAAGTTGGAGAACTTTGCTGGTAACTTTGATCAAAACTCTAAAATATGGGTTTTCTGGGATTCCTCTATCTGTTTGCATGTGGTGGAGAAATCAGATCAATATATTACCTTGGGTCTCATGAATAACGCTTCTTATTCTTGCTATATCACCTGTGTTTATGCGTCTTGTGATTATGGTTTAAGGCGCATCCTTTTTTCTGATCTGATAAACTTTGCATCTTCTGTGGATATTCCATGGTTGGTGGGAGGTGATTTCAACTGTATTTCTCAACCATCAGAAAAAAAGGGAGGGTCTTTCAGCAGTCTCAATGGGATGACCGAATTTAATGCTTTCATTGCGGCAATTGGTTTATTTCATGTTAGTTATATTGGCTCTACTTATACTTGGATGAATAATAGGATTGGTAGCGCTAATATCAGTGCCTGTCTTGATCGTGTGTTCTTTAATGCAAAATGACAGGCGACTCTTCCCGAATTTGTTGTCGAACACCTCAGGAGAGGTCCTTCTGATCATTGCCCTCTTGCTTTATCTTTCGTTGATTCTGCCAGCGGCCCTAGCCGTTTTGTGTTTCAAGAGATGTGGATTTCGCATGATACTTTCATGGGGGTTGTCTATGAGGCTTGGAATGCTAACACAGATACTTTTGTCAACCCGCTTCTTAGACTTCAGATGAAGCTGAAGGAGGTGAAAAAGATGATTAAACTGTGGAATAAAGAGGTTTTTTGCCATGTTTCCCAAATGGTTAGGCTGGCCTCTGAGGAGGTTGAGCGTCTCCAGGACGTTTTTGATGGAACTCCTTCTGATGATAATCGTGTGGCCCTATTTGCTACGAATGCCAAACTTCATATTACTTTGAACAGGGAAGAAGTTTTCTGGAAGCAGAAATCCAGAGTTGATTGGCTCATGAATGGTGACAGAAACACTGCTTTTTATCATGCCACAGTGAAATGCCATAGGAGGCGGTCTTATATTCATAGATTGAAAATTAATGGCAGTGGTGACTGGTGCTCTAACCAGGAAGTGCTCAGGAAGGAAGCAGTTATTTTTTTCCAGAACCTCCTCAATTCGGAGGATCATGTTGTTGATCCTGAGATTCTGGGCTGTATTCCAACGCTGATTACCTCTAACCAGAATGATATGCTTTGTAAAGTTCCCTATGAAGAAGAAGTTAAATATGTGGTCTTCTCTATGGACAGCTCAAGTGCTCCTAGCCTGGATGGCTTCTCGGGTCTTTTCTTCACTCATTGCTGGAGTATTATCAGCCATGATGTGGTTGCTGCGGTGCAGGGGTTTTTTGCGGGCTATGGTTTGCCTAGAGGGATTTCTTCATCCCTTATTACTCTCATTCCGAAAGTAGCGGAGCCTACCACTTTTGGTGATTTCAGACCCTTACGTGTCTGCAACTGTATTTATAAAGTTATCTCTCATTTATTTTGTGAGCATCTCACCCTGATCCTCCCTACTATTATCTCTGATGAGCAAAGTGCCTTTGTGAAGGGGCGCTATATTCTTGATAATGTCTCCTTGTCCCGCCATTTGCTTAGAGACATTGATCGGAAAGTCAGAGGTTCCAACGTCATGTTTAAATTAGACATGGCCAAGGCTTATGACAGGATGGAATGGGATTTCATTTTGCAGGTGATGAAGAAGTTTGGTTTTTGCAGCAGGTTTACTTCTTATGTGGGTATGATGTTATCCAATTGCTGGTCTTCTATCAACTTCAATGGGTCAGTTAATGGCTTTTTTAAATCCTCCAGGGGTATCCGTCAAGGTGATCCCCTAGCACCTATCCTTTTCATCATTGCCTCTGAAGTTCTTAGTAGAGGTCTGGAGAGTCTGTTTGCGAATGGGAGTATCAAGCACTTCAGTAGCCCACGTGGAGGTCTTCAGGTATCTCACTTATTATATGCAGATGATACTTTGGTTTTCATGAATGCTGGTATCATGAATGTTAAAATTTTCCTGAATTTTCTGCATCAATATGAAATGAGTTCTGGTCAGCAAGTTAATGCAAGGAAAAGTTGTTTCCAAATATCGGCTAAGGCCCCAACTATTCTGGTGTTCCGGTTGAATCACCTAACTGGGTACAGGCACCACCAAGGTAGTATGAGATATTTGGGTGTTCCGATTAAACTAGGTAGACTCAAGGTGAATGACTTCAAGTTTATGGTGGATTGTGTAGCAAACAAACTTGCTGGATGGAGATCTAAATGTTGTCCCAGGCTGGGCGGGCGGTCCTTATCAAATCAGTCCTTTTAAGTCTCCCTATATACTTGGCTAGTTCAACCTATATTCCTAAAAGGATTTGTAGGCAGATCGACAGACTTTGTGCTAACATCTTTTGGCAGGGCGCTGATGGAAACTTCAGGCGGCACTGGGTGTCCTGGGACAAAATGCAGAAACCTTTTGTGGAGGAAGGTCTGAACTTCAAAAATTTGGAAACTTTGCAGGTGGCCTTGGAGGTAAAACAAATATGAAATATTCTTCATGGCAACTCACTTTGGGCTCGTTATGCCAAGCAGTGGTTTCTCAAGCAGCAGCACATATCTGAAATTTGTACTCCTTTCCCCATGGGGGTCTCAAAGAAAGTCTTCCTCCAAGGGAAAGACTTGGTCCTTTCTAATACCAGATGGATGGGGGGTGATGGGTCCTCGGTTGATTTTTTCAAAGATGTTTGGATTGGTGGTAAAACATTGATGCAGGAGTTCAGGAACAGATTTCCTAATGACCATCTTTGGCCTAATGTTTCGGTTAAAGATATGGTTTTGGATGATAATCACAGGGTTTGGAACTGGATGGGTGCTTCCCTCCATCATGTTCAGGCTTCTCTATCTGATAACCCTGATACGTTTATCTGGTCTGGCAATGCTAATGGTATCTTCACTGTTAAATCTGCCTACTACTTTGTTTCTAATCCTGGAGTAAGTAGAAGTAGTTGGTTGAAAGTTTGGCACCACCCTATCCCACCTCATGCTTCCATGTTTGTTTGGAAGCTTCTTCATAGAGCGGTGCAGGTTGATTCCAGAGTTGTTGATTGTGGGATTCCTTTGGTGTCCAAATGTGTCTGTTGCAAGTCTCCCAAACAAGAAACTTTGGACCCCCTTTTCATTTCTAGTGATATCGCTGCTGAGCTGTGGAGCTGGATTGCACCGCTTCTTAGTAATAGGATTCATTTATCTGATCTTGCTACCGTTCGGTGCTGGAGCGTCATTACTAATACCAATCTGAATTCTGTGCTCCATTTCACTGGTTTGTTTTTTACAACTGTTATGTTATGGGAGGTGTGGAAATTCAGATGCACTACTCGCATGGAAGGGACTGCTATATCTTTGGACAGAATTAAAAATAAGGTTCTACTGATTGCTAGGAAAGTTTTGGACTCTCTTAAGTTTAATCGCCCCTTATCTTTCAGCCAAGCTCTCATTCTTAAGGACTTTAATGTTCATGCACAAACTAAAGTCAGGGCGCCTATAATTGTCAGATGGAATCCCCCTGTGAACAACTATTGTATTAATGTTGATGGTGCTTGTAAAGGCAACCCGGGTATTTGTGGTGGTGGAGGTTGCTTCAGGGATATCAATGGAGATTTTGTGTGTGGTTTTGCCTTCTTCTATGGCACTAGGAGCAGTCTTATGGCAGAGACTAGAACTATTTGTGATGGTCTTAGGTTGGCTCTGGAATGGCATCTTAATGTCTCTATTTTGTATTCTGATTCGGCTATTCTTGTCAGGGCTATTACTCTGGGGCAGTTACCACACTGGGCTTCTTCCCTTGGTGGCGAGGTATATTCTACATGTTGTAGATTCTTAAGCCTAAGATTGTTCATACATTCCGGGAGGGCAATCAGGTGGCGGATTCCCTTGCTTCACATGCATGTGCGCATGAGAGGAACTCAGTCTTTCTTTCCCTTATTGATCTCCCTCTTCCAGCTACGGGGGCTTTGCTTGTTGATAAAGCTGGATTACCTAGCTTTAGGCCATGATTTTTCATGGGGTGCTCTTCTCGCTTTGCTTGTTGGAGTTCGGGTGTACTTAGTTTCTTCCTGGAGGTTGTTGTGTTCTGGCATAGGGTGTTATACCTTTTACTAATTTTTCAGCAATAAAATTTTTATCCATTAGTTGATCGCCTGGTGGAGTGAGAACATCTCGTCCCTTTGGGATGAGGTGCACTCTCCTGGTCGCTGACCCATTAGATAGTTTAATTAAAAAAAAAAGACTCACAATCGATAATTGGAATGATTCAAAGTAATTTAATCTATCAATATTTAAAATTTAGAATCTTTCCACAATATTCTATAAGCTTAAATGACAAAAACTTAGATGAAGGACTCTACATATATCATGAACTAAGAAATGTAGAGATGCTTGAAGGAAGTAAACCTTTAACAATAACAACAAAATTGTTAGCTAGTCTATCTGAGAATAACGACATGCCAACTCGACCTGTTCCACAAAATATAATGATGTTAGAAGATCAATTATCTTATTCAAAAATAATAGAACTAAAGATAAATCAAATAAGTCTTCCAAGAGACTAGTATACAGCATTAGAAAATTTAAAACAAAAAAAACTTCTCAAATCTCTAGTCAATTAGTCATAGAAAATAATATGATCTGAATCTCTTCCAAGAAGATTAACTATTAAAAATATAGAGGATGATAATATTTCTATTGAACAACCTCGATCCTCTTATATTATTAATAAATATTTAGAAAATGAACAAAAAGAAATAATGACCATAGTAAGAAAAACTTCTCCCAATCTTACTATGATAAAAGTTCAAGTTAAATTAAATACAAAAACAATCATAGTAAATGCAGTAATAGATATTGGAGCCTCGATATCTCATATCAAGAATATAATTATTGAAGATAACATTGAGATAGCAAGGCAAGCTGAACAATATATAACCTTTAATAGAAATATAGTATCTTTAGAACATATTGCAAAAATAAATGGTTTATATATTGAAGATGTCAATAAAGAAATACATAGTTTATCCTTTACAAATCTCTATACTTCCCCTGATACAGCTGCTTTAATTATAGGAAATGATATCTTAGACTAATATAATCCTATAACAATAAATCCATATATAATCACATTCACTATGAATCAGAAGCAAATTACAATGGAAAAGGTTACCACAGAATCTATACATATGATTAGAATGGAACATCCATTCAGAAATGAAACTAAAGAATATATGTATAAACGCCACAAGATATATGTAATAAAATTTAGCAACAATACAGATTGGCCAGAATCATCAAAAATAGGTTTCTCCAATGAAGAATTAATTATAGAACCTTCTCAAAGAAGAATAGTCTCTACAAGCTTAGGTATAATACTACCTAGAAAAATCTATGGAATTATAAAAGGAAATAATGGTTGGTTAATGAACGTAGATTTAATAATCACAAAAGGCATAATAAAACCTTCTTATCATGGTGAAATCAAAGTAATAGTTAAAAGCTTTCAAAAAGATTCAACCATACATATTCAAAGAAATATAAGATTAGCAGATCTTATAATAAATAAAAAATACGAATTCTGTTAATGGAAGAAATCTCCAGGCAAATGGATAGAATATGTATTAAAATTAAGTTACAAATAAAAAATTATTATAACATCTTCTCAATTCTAGACTCAGGAGCAACCAAAAGTATAGTAGAAGAAAAACATTGGTTTATCACACAGAAAGAATCACTTCCCAGACCACAAACCTTTAGTGGTTTAGGAGGAAATATAGATTCACATACAATATCTAGAAATATTCCTATATATCTTTTAGATAATCAAGAAAACAAAGAAGAATTTATTCTCCCTGATATTTATATTGTCAAAGGACTTGGAAGTATGATTTTAGAAAATAATTTTATAAACAAATATTTTTCTATCATAATAAATAGAATGACAAACACTCTTACAAAAGACCAGAAACAAATAGTAATTCCACTATATTTTATAATCCCAAACATTTCCAAATCTCTGATAAATACGGCTCAAGAGAGTTTTCAAATATCGTACCTTAATAGTCTTACTGAATTATTTTCAGAAAATCCGTTAGAACATTTTGACAGAAGCCCGAGATATTGTAAATTAGAATTACTACTAGATCATAAAGAAAAAAACCTAAGAACAAAACCTATTATATACTCAAAAGAAGATTTGTTAGAATTTGGAAAACAACTTAAAGAATTAAAACAAATTTCTTTAGTACAAACTAGTTTAAGTCCTCATACCTCACATGCTTTCATGGTCAGAAACTACTCAGAGCAAAAAAGAGGAAAAGCTAGAATGATAATAAACTATAAAAAAAATCAATAGACACATCAAATTTGATGGCTTCCATATACCTAGTTGTGAAAGCATATTAAAAAATTACAAAATAAAAATGGTTTAGTAAATTTGATGCTATGTTAGGATTTTGGCAAATAAAATTACAAGATCAACAATCAAGAGAATTATGTGCATTCTCTAGACCATATGAACACCTCAAATGGAATATTATGCCTTTTGGAATAATGAATGCCCCTCAAGTTTTTCAAAAATGTATGAATTCAATATTTAAAGATTATGATCATTTCATTACCGTTTATATTGATGACATTCTGGTATTTTCAGATACTTATGATCAACATCTTCAACATTTAAAAATTTGTAGAGATCTTCTTATACAGCATGGAATAATTATCTCACCCAAAAAAATAGAGCTGTGCAAACAAAAAATTGAATATTTAGGGAAAATAATTGATCAAGGAACAATAGAACTTCAGACACATATAATAACCAAAATAAAAGAATTTCCAGATACCTTCTCAACGTTAAAACAACTACAAAGTTTTATTGGAATACTTAACTATGGTCGGAGATATATTCCACGATTAAGTGAGTAAACCAAACACCTTCAAAACAAAACAAAATTTGAAAATAAAAAATATAAGAAAGACAATAATAAAGTAATCTCCATATGGGAAATAGACAAAATAAAAGTCTCACTCACAGACGAAGAAAAATAAGAGATAAAATATTTAAAAGCGATCATAACAAAAATTCCAAAAATAATTATTCCCACACAATTAGATAAACTCACAGTATCAACAAATGCTAGTCAGAACTATTGGGCTGTGTAACACCCTCTTCCGACCGCACACACATATACATATCACATAACTTTTGATCAGAAGAGGGGTTACGCTGACAAATTTCGTAATGGGCAGACAAATCTGTGTAATGCATAAGTCTAGCAAACAATTCCACAAGGCAACTTTGAAAGTATTATACATCCACAAAGTAACAAAGTATTAATACCCATTATTTACATAAAGCCAATCTTCCTCTCTCTAGACTTTTAATAGTACAACAAAATCTCTAAAAAGTCACTAAAACTATGCTATTCTTCTTCATCGGCAGCGGAATTGTGAATCATCTATAGCTGAGATTATACACACCTTTAATATGAAAGGGGGGGGTGGAGGAAACAAAGGCATGAGTCAGAGGACTCAGTAGGTGAAAGTAAGCGTATATGGATCAGAATATATTTGCTCATGAACTTCATACTTAACAGAACATATAGCCAAATTTGATTTCATAATCGCTCAAATGAATTTCAGAACAAGAGTCATATATATCATTCAAAATTCAGACCATAACTTGATTTCAAAACGAATTCGACAGGCATCATACTGCTCTCAAGAGGTTACTAAATAACATAAATACATCCTCAATGCCTAGGTGATTCCAGCACATTGGATCTTGTTCATTGCGCAAGAACGGGGTTTATTACCCACCATCATCAGACCACTGACTTGGATTTACCTATAAATTATCGCCCACAGCTGACCACAAGTGACTAGTGCTACCACAAGTGATCCTAATTCCCTCTTTGAAAAGAGCATTGTCTTCAGATCATAAGTTATATTTCATGAGCACAATAGGAATAGAAATTCAAAGACAATTTGATTGATGATTAACCCAAATCATCTTGGTAATAAAATAGTTTAGAGTTCAAGAAAATGAGATAAACAACTCATAGGGTCAATAGTATAGTGAGTTTTCAAAGGATGGGACAAGAATTGGTGCTGAAAACACAACAGGACAGTATGTGTCGACAGCCAGAAGGTAGTTGTCGACAGGTACTGGTTTCTAGAACCATGTTTCTGGGATTTGGACAGTGCCTTTCGACAGGCAAGGGTCATCTGTCGACATGTCAGGGTCGTCTGTCGACAGATGAGAGCTATCTATCGACAACTACTGATTTTTCAGAAGTTCTGGGTTCTGGGAACTTGAGGCTTGTCGACAGATGATTTCCAACTATCGACAGCCGCAAGTCCAGCTTCCAGAAATAGATCTACACAACTCTAAAGACTCTTTTAAAGATTCCTATGAATCCAAATATGTTTAACACATCAAAGAGGGTCTTGTTTACATTTCTAAACATCACTTACATAAAGGAAAGAATTATAGACAATAGGAGTCCAAGCTTTGCATGTGAATGGCATAAAACTGGGAACTTGTAGGAAAAAGACTCTGTAGGAACATATCTACTCCTTCAAGCAATTCTTTCTCAAAGCTAAAACAAAATTCATACTAAGTGCAAAATCTACATCTTAAGACATGTATAATAACCAGAGTCTCATGAAAGCTTTACTGATCCTCATGACAAGAAACCAGAGTAGACACTCAAAGTCTGAGGTTCTAGTAGAAGAAAGAACAAGAAGAGGAGATTTTCCACAAAACCGGGGACAAATAGGAAACATGGGTTTCTAAGGATGAAGAAACTACAAGCATGAAAATAGAAAACTGAAGAGGAATCAGAGAAAGGAACCTACTTGACTTGAAAGGGGAATGAAGATTTTTCTTCTCCTTCACGTAAAAATCTATAGTAGCAGGAAGAAGAACAAGAAATCCACATATGTAAAAGCTTCGGCAGGTGCAATTGAGGAGATAATAATCAGCAGAACAAGGTACAATAACAGTCACAACCAGCAGCTGTTACACTCCAGTAGCCACAGCTCCCACAAGGATAACAGCGGCAGGAACAGCAGGAACAGGGGGTGGAAATATTTGCACGATTGATGAAGAGAGAGTTTTTATAACTCTTCCAGATTACATGCATGTCGGCACGTCAGCCACACAGGTGTTACGGTGAAAACCATTTCGTTTTACATAGTAACACGTTTACCATGCAAGGCCATAAAGCTTACACGTACGATTTAAATGTGTAAGTCTTCTATCCCATATGACAAGAGCTTACGTAGCCTCTAATACGTAAGCTATAATTACCCATAAAAATGGTTACCGTAAATGAGTAATAAATCGGCTGACCCATTTGTCCTTGAATTTTTATAACCAAATGATGTCCATTCAGGTTGAAATTTCAACCATAGACTAATAGGAAGATTTTACAAATTATAGTGATTTTAGTTAAATTTTTAGAATTTATTCTTCATCGAGCAAAAATTTACCCCAAAAATCATTGTCGGCTTAATCTTGATATCTGTGCGTCATTAATTCAGGATATTTATATTTTCGGAGTCAGCACATTTTTCTGAGAATTATGGTGGTCTCATAATGAAATTATGTTATCAAAATCCGATGTTGCCCTGTCGGGGTACGCACGACCGAAAGTAGTACCAGTATATGATAATGTGTCCTAAATACACTTTTAATTCTAAATATCTCAATTTAAGACTAATTGGTTCGCATAAACAAAAATTACTAAGTAAATCATGATGTTTAAAATTTGAGGATATATATTTCTCCCTCTGTTAAAATAAATTTCATCATCGAAATTGGCAAAATTTACTTGCCAAATAGTTGTGGATACTTCTATTTCATCTCTTGCTCTAACACCCACGCTTCTTCTTCCACGAGTGCATTTCTCCATAAGATCTTTACCATAGAAACTGCTTTGTTTCTGAGAACTCGTTCTTTCCTATCCAATATTTTCACTGGTTTCTCTTTTATGGTTAAATCTAACTGTACCTCCACACCTTCATGACTGATTATATGTGAAGGATCCATTATGTATTTTCTAATTATAGATATGTGAAACACATTATGAATGTGTGACCAAGAGGGCGGTAGAGCTAACTGATATGCTACTTCTCATATTCTTTGCAATATTTCAAAAGGCCCTACATATCTTGGACTGAGCTTTCCTTTCTTACCAAATCTCATGATACCTTTGGTTGGAGAGATCTTTAGAAATACATGATCACCTACGTTAAACTCTAGTGGCCTCCTTATTTTATCACCATACTTTTTATGTCTTTCTTGAGCTATTAGCAATCTCTTCCTGATTAATTTAATCTTCTTTGAATAGTTCTGAATTAATTCTGGCCCAATGAGACTCTTTTCTCCCACTTTTGCCCAGCGAGGGGTGATCTACAATGTCTACCATATAATGCCTCATATGGTGCCATCCCAATACTTGTATGGTAACTATTATTGTATGCAAACTCAATTAAGGGTTGGTAATCATCCCAACTGCCACGCCAATCCAAACTACAGGCTCTCAGCATGTCTTCTAGTGTTCTGATAGTTCTTTCAGATTGACCATTAGTTTGAAGATTATATGCCGAACTAAATTTTAATTGTGTACCCATGGCTGCTTGCAGACTTTTTCAAAATCTTGCAATGAACCTTGTATCTCTATCTGAAATGATTGACAAAGGAATTCCATGAAGTCTCACTATTCCTTTTATATACAATTGAGCCATCTATTCCCACTTCCACACTGGAATTTCAATTAGTTGCATAAGTCTAGTTGGCTTCTAGTGTTTAGCTTTTAATTGTTGGCATGTTAAACACCTATTCACAAATTCAACTATGTCCTTTTTCATTCCATGCCACCAAAATTGCTTTTTCAGATTTTGATACATTTTAGAGCTACCAGGATAGATCGAATACTGAGATTTGTGCCCTTCCTTCAATAATTCCCTTTTGATTTCTTCATTTTCCGGTACACATCTTCTATTTTGAAACTTGATCATTCCTTGACTATCTCTGATGTATCCTGGTTTGTTTACCATCTCTTCTAATTTTTTATCATGGTTCTGTGCTTCACCAATTTTATCTAGTAATATTGACCTTACTGTCAATTGTGCCAGTATCAAGTTTTTTTCACTACACCTTGGTGAGTAATCAATGAGATCTGTCATTTCTTTCCATTGTTGGTGTAATTGTAGTGCTCTTGATTTCTTTCTGCTCAATGCATCAGCTACCACGTTAGCTTTACCCAGATGGTAATTTACTATAAAATCATAATCCTTCAAAAATTCTAACCATCTCCTTTGTCTTAGATTCAGTTCTTTCTGAGAAAATATGTACTTTAAACTCTTATGGTCAGTATAAACTTCAAATTGTTCTCCATATAAATAGTGGCGCCAAATCTTCAAAGCATGTATAACTGCTGCCAACTCTAGGTCATGGGCTGGATAATTCCTTTCATGATCCTTTAATTGTTTAGAAGCATATGCTACCACTTTTCCATGCTGTATAAGAACACATCCAATTCCTCTTTGAGATGCGTCCGTAGACTCTATAAATCCTCCTGATCCTTAAGGTAAAGTAAGAACCAGAGTTGTGTTAAGCTTCCCTTTTAATTCCTAAAAAACTGGCCTCACATTTCTCATTCCACACAAAAGGTGTCTCTTTTCTAGTTAACTGAGTCAAAGGCGTAGCTATAGAAGAAAAACCTTCAATAAATCTCCTATAGTAACCAGCTAATCCCAAGAAACTTCAGATTTCTGATGGATTCTTGGGTCTTTCCCAATTCAGAATTGCTTCAATTTTACTTGGGTCTACTGCCACACCTTTTCCAGAAATCACATGGCCCAAAAAGTTCACTTCCTTGAGCCAGAACTCACATTTACTTTAACTGATGTTTTCTTAAGGTTTGTAGTACAATTCTCAAATGTTCCTTGTGTTCTTCTTCATTAGATGAATATATCAACACATCATCTATAAATACTACCACAAAATTGTTCAAATATGGTTGGAATATCATGTTCATGAAGTCCATACATACTGCAGGTGCATTAGTTAATCCAAAAGGTAGTACCAAAAACTCGTAGTGTCCGTATCTGGTTCTGAATGCTGTTTTGGGAATGTCATCCTCTTTAACTCTCAATTATCTTAGAGAATATTGTGGCAGACCGAAGTTGATCAAATAAGTCATCAATTCTAAGTAGTGGATATTTGTTTTTGATTGTGACCTGATTCAACTTCCTATAATCAATACATAATCTGAGGGATCCATCTTTCTTTCTTACAAACAATACCGAAGCTCCCCATGGTGACACACTAGTGTAGACACGCGAATTCAGCTCCGCCGTGGGCAAATTTCGTATTGCGCCATAATGCCACAAATGGCCTTCATTTTGCCTTGAAAGAGTGTCTTCCCCATCATTTTGGATCATCCCCATTTTCCTCGGTGCTTCCCCTTCATTTCCGGAACCCCTCGGGTATCATAAGCTTGAATTCTTTATCGCGGCAGGTATAGCAACTGCGTTCTGAAAGGCGTCCGGCGCACCGGACACGATTCAGGATACTAGGCTTATCGCGACGGCCTTCAGGGGCGCAACCTTATCGCGGCCGGTATGCGGGCCGTGACTATTATTAACGCGTCGGCCCTACGCGACGCGATAATGAAGTCTTATTTTATTTATGGAAAATGTATGTTTTATGAACGCGTCCGCCATAAGCGACGCGATTCCAATTAACTTTTCGGCAAAATTTTCATAAATAAAATAGGAAGGATTATCGCGCCGTGCAGTGCCGACACGACCCAATTTTTAGTCGCGTCCAGCCGCCCGGACACGATTCAGTGTGGCCCGAAAATTCGTCGCGCTCAAGCCCATAATTATGAGAAAAGCCCGAATCGCGTCCTTGTCAGAAGACGCGATTTAGAAGGTCAAATCCTAAAAGCTTCCAGCAGACAAGCGCATTTATAAGCTGATTGCCTCTAAGGTAATCGCGTCGGCCATGGCCGCCGCGTATCATGTCGCGACAGCCCTCGCAGACGTGATTCAATCCTTTATTGCGGCATCCTAACAGGATGCTATTCAGAGACATTGATGGCAATCATGCGCCTGTCTCATCAGATTGACCTTCTAAAATGCGGCCTACCGCCCAAACGCGTTTGAATCCTTGTCGTGGCGCCCAAGCCCGATGCGATTCAAGTCGTGGCCTGCCGCCCAGACACGATTCAACTCCTTGTCACGGCGGCTGTACCCGACGAGATTCAAAGATTTACCCCTATAAATTGACCCCCGAGGATCATTTGTAGGAAGGGGGTTCCAAGAAGTGGAGAAGCCCTGCCGGACTGGCGACCCGACGTCCTCCGTCCTCGCCTTCTTCCACGCGTACCAGAGCGGAACGAGGTGGGAGCATCTTCCTCCTCTTCTTCCTCCATTCGTTCAACCGGCAACTGGCCCGTCACGCCGCACCAACATTTGGGGAAGCACCCCCCTTCCTCTTTCTTCTTTTATTTGCATTTCCACCCCCTCTGGGCCCCACGTGGCTCTTTACATTTTCAACTCCTCCGGGCCCCACGTGGCCCTCCTTTTCCATTTACACACACATGCATGCATACACACACACACCTACATTTAGGGGTTTAAAAGCCACCATCCGGTAAGTACACCTCTATATTCTTTTATTCTTTCATTTCATTTATTTAGGACTGTATACTACACGTGGCTAATCCCCTCTTTCTTTACTTTTCTTTGTTTATTTTGTCAGGGTAATCAAATGAGGAAAACACCCTCTACCGCGGCCGGCCGTGTTCGTAGAGGAAGATAGAACCCACATCATCCCTCGCGTAATCTCCCCGCTAAAAAGGTACACTCGTGATCACTCCTTCCATCCCGCACCCCTTTCCGTACGCCTCCATTCGGTACCCACGTGCACCTAGAGATCACGATCCACCCCCCACATAACATCCCTCTTTGTGGACAGCGTGTTTAGTCCCCTTTCGGCGGCATCTACAGATTGGCGATCACGGTGGGACTTCTTTTCGTGTTTCCCTTTTAATTACCCTCCTCCTCTTGTGCCCCATGTGGTACTCCTCTTTTATATTTATTTTATACTCCGCAAAAGTATGCAGTGTGTTTAGTTTCATTTTCTATTTTTCCCTATACATTTTCTGCTCGTTTCTGCTTATTTTTCTGTCCTCAGGTGGCTGTTGGAATCGCGTCCAACACAGAGGACGCGTTCATAACGCGTGCACTGAATAGGACACCTTTTGTTTTGATTGTCGCGGCGGCCTAAGCTGACGCGTTTAGCTACCTGGTCGCGGCGGCCTTCGCCGACGCATTCCTGTTGTCGCGGCAGCTAATCCCGACACATTTCTTTACTACTTTTTTCCTGCTTTCCGTCTTCTTATCGGGTGTCTGTTTTGAATCGCGTCCCACACAGAGGACGCGATTCACAGCTTGATAACGCGGCCATTAAACCGGACACATTTCTGTTTCTTATCGCGGTGGCCAGAGCCGACGCGTTTCTGTCTGACAGTGACCGTCCACAGGGACCTGTTCGCGGTTCTGACAGCCTTCCGGGGCTTTTATATCCGCATCTTGGTGACTGGACGTGATTCAGCTTTGACAGAAATGCGTCGTTCTGCCATTTCTTTGATATAAACTGTGCATACAGGGCATTCTTGCATCTGTCGAGGGACCTCCTTCCCTCATATCCTAGGCTCCACACACCTCTCTTGGTAAGGGCAACCTCTCCTTTGGGCATTCCATCTCATTGGACTAGGGAACCTTTGCCAAGAGCCCTGTAAGACTCCGTACCCCGTAGATTCCCTCACGGTGGACTGAGCTGGCGGTACCCTTTCGTTGACTCGGCTTCAATATCCTATTGCGTGGTGAGAGGTGAGCTTAGTTGTACCCCGAAGTATACTCACCTGGAGTGGCACAATATTTTTCAATCCCTTAATTAATTGTGAAACTCCTAAAAACCAGTGATAAGCATCACAACTTGTTTGAACCATCATTGATTGATTAATCTTTGTTCAACCTTGTCTGTTTGCTTGCTTGTTTAAAAATTGACCTATATTATCATGCCGATTTTCATTATGAGGACTATGAGGATAATGTTAGATCTCCATATTTCCAATCCCATGTCCGTCCATCTCACCACCGTAAGGGACAAACATCCACTTCCTATGGTTATGTGCGCACACCGCGCACTAGCCTATCTGATGTCCCTCCATACCTCACTCCAATCAAAACCCGGCAAGAGCCTGTCCCCCACCATGATCCCACTGTCCAGCATGTCCTACATGCCATTGATCAGCTCACACCTCAACAACTCAATCTGATTCAATCTTTAGTTGAGGGTGTGACTCCTTCTACCTCTCCTACTCCCAGGCACCTGCCTTTGTACATTCCGGCGACTTCGCCACATACCCCTGTATATCCTCCATCACCTCGGCCCCCTGGCCAATCGCACTCCCGTGCTCCGGTCTAAACAGACCGTCTCTTGGGAAGACCCATTAACTCACGGCCAGCCCCATGTACTCCCTCACATGCCCAGCGGCAACCATCCACTCCACTCCAAGATGCTCTTCTCCAAAAAGTGAATAATTTGGAGAAATAAATAAATAAGCTTTCCAAGCCTATGGATGACCTCGTCGCCGCCATGCCGGCTCTCCCTCAAATTTATATTCATCCTTCGGAGATGTCAACGTACCAAATGTACAATGGCACAGGGAACCCCTACCTCCACATTAAAGAATTCCTTTATGAGTCTTCTCATTGGCAATGTGACCCCATCACGTTGGCATATTTATTTAGAAAGTCTCTTGACGGCCCTGCCCTCGAATGATTCTACTCCTTAGAACCAAGTGAGGCAGGAGACTTCCGCTCTCTGCATAAGAAGTTCATTCAGAGATACAAAGAACGCGTCAGCCCCTACCTCTCTATCACGGATCTAGCATCCGAGAAGATGGGGGCCAACGAGGCATTTGTACAATTTGCTGACCGTTGGAGGTCAATGGCCACGCGCTTGCAGTATGAGCTCTCGGAGTCAGAGCAAGTTAAAATAATCATTTTTAACTCTACTCCGAGGTTCAGGCACATCTTGGCCATGAACCAAATCACCTCCATGGAGGAGCTCTACGAGCGGGGACGTTACATTCAGGCACATCTAATGGACTCCCCGATCGCAGAGCTATTTGAACAAATTAAACCGAGAAAGAACGTATGAGTGGACGCCATCCACCATCCACCTCACCACTCTACAACATACACTCCATGTATACCTCCACAACTACCCATCTACTGTGGCATGCCGCCACCCAGGTGTTCACTGATTCGTCCTCCTCGGACTCAACAACCTCCAACTGGGCCCTATGATACCCCTATTTTTAATGAAGAAGATCCTGCGCCCTACGATGCGCCTGCTCCGGCACCCGTGCCAGCTCCCATGCCGATTCCGATACCTCCACCACAACAACCACAACAACCTCCACTTCCACCACAGCCTGTTGCTCGGGCTGAAGTTGCCCACGCCGAACCCCTCCAAGGAACCACTTGGTGCTAGGACAATGAACCTTCTGGGGTCATGTTTGTATGCCATTTACCTACACCTCTTACATTACCCTCCATTGTCATTAAACCTTCCATAATTAAGCCTCCACCCACCATTACACCAATCATCACAACTCCCATTACGCCAACACCCCTGGCAACCCAAACTGAACAAATCTTCTACTTCATACCCATTACGCCTCCACAGGCCATACAGCTTTCCACTCCATCCGCCTCTACCCCCAACCAACGGAGCAGGCGCAAGTTTTTGAGTAATAAGCAGAGTCAGCAGAAGGAAGCCCTGGGACCGGGCATGCTTTTTAAAATCTAAGATTGTATTCCTCGCATGTCGGTCATTGTTTCCATACCAGGCACATTTACCGAGTAGGAGTCCTCCCCTCCAATCATGGCCGTCAAGAGGCCTTCTAAATCTATGCCAATCGTACCTGTTGCCAACCGGGTTTATTTTAAAATACTCATAGGGAATCTCTCCCTCCAAGCTCTCATCACCCCTCACACCATTATTGTGAACCTTCCCACTCTAGTGAAGGGGTCAGCTTCCCAGATTGTGCTTACGCACTCCAAGGCCAAATCATTGGCACAATCTATTACTCGAGGGGTCATGCCCCCTTCCATATCACATGCTATACAATCTTTGGGCACGGTCCCCTCATTGCTGCTTCCAACTCTGTCAGTGGAACTCCCCACTCTTTCTTTCAGCTATATTCCTAAGGAGTTACCTCTATTGCTTGAAATGCCGATGGGAGTCAACAATCCAATCATTGAGAGCTGTTCAATCTCCCAGAGAAGAGCAAGACCATCTGCCCGCTGGGCAAAAATTATGAGGAAGTACTTGAGGGTCAAAATGCCGATTCCCAAGTGGAAGCCTAAACGCTGGGCAAGGTAAAAGGCCAGGGAATTTTCATTTCCCTCTTCTTGTGAATCATCTTTTGTGCTGCTTAGCACCTTTCCATGGGTTCTCCACATTCCCTCCCCACGGGAGGCATTTTATTTTCATTTATTGTACAATCCATCCTCTTGCACCGGGCATTGCGCCCTTTTTTGTACTCCCCTTCGTGCCCCACGTGGCACATCTCCTTCCAGTGCCCAACGAGGCACATCTCCACCCCATGCCCTACGTGGCACATCTCCTTTTAGTTCCCCACACGACACATCTTCATCCCGTGCCCCACGTGGCACATCTCCATTCAGTGCCCCACGTGGCACGTCTCCATCCTGTGCCCCACGCGGCACCTCTCCATCCTGCGCCCTACGCTGCGCACCCTCCTTTTTGGCCCCTTGCCGCCCGTTTTTTATTTTCTCTCCTCCGGCCCCGCCGGATTCTTTTCTTCTTTCAGGGCACTGCGCCCTCCTTCTTCTACAAACCCCTCCGGCCCTGCAGGAGTCTCCAAAATCTTTCTCCGCTCTCTCCTTGCCGCCTTTAATCGGGTCCTTCGACCCTTCTCGCATTGTTTTCGGGGTTTTAGCCCCCACTCGTCGTTTTTATTCCAAACAAAAAATGTAAATTCTTGTATACCCCAGAGTCTCACCCCAACGCAGGGCATTCTTCCCCTTTTACCTTCCAAAAACTCTTACTATATCAAAAATCCAAAAAAAAAATGAAAATTCAGCATTGCCATGCCGTCGCAGCATTTCTGTTATAAGAATTCTGCGCCAGGAGTCCAAAATTCACTCTCGGGTTATTAAGGATTGCCCTTAGTGCGGGCACTTACACACACTTCACGGCGCCCTAAGCCAATTGTTCGCGGTAGACATCGTCACCGTCACCGTCACAGCCTCGCCTGAAAGGCACAAAAGTCTGTTTCTCCCCTTAGTCGGCCAAAATATGGGTTGTAGAGGTAGTCTGGGCAAGGCAACCAACTTGAAGCACCTCCATCATAAGAGAACGTCTCCAAAATGGGAAAAATCAAATGACCATGAAAAGTCAAGTCAAATGCATGTCAAGAGTGGCAAAGTCCCCGCGGAGATCCAAATGGACCCAGCCGTATGCATGCAAAAATCAAAATCAGATCAAGTCAATAGGGTATGGCAAAGAGTGGAAAAGTCCCCGCGGAGATCCAAATGGACCCGGTCGTACGCATGTCCCTACAATCAATTGGTCATCACTCAAGATTCCAAAATAATTCAAAAGCCTCAGTGCTTAAATGAGACAGAACCTTCTGACGGTTGTGCTAAGGAAGGGAGCCAACACCCTGCTCTTCAAATACCCATATCAAGCTTGTCTCCAAGTTTTCTTCCCTTCTCCCTGCTAGACTCAGTCACCTATTCAAGCATGGCTTTGATAGTGGCTCTGTTAACCAAGTGCGATCAGCCCCCGGGCGCCACTTAAAACGCACGCCCTACTCTAGGCATTCTTTAATGAAACGGGAGGTAACAAAGACCCCTCACCAGTCAACTTTTATAACCCTAATGTCGCCATGGCATGGTATTGTTCCAAAATCACAAAAAAATCAAATACTTTCAAAACCCACAAAAATCAAATATTTTCAAAATCAACAAAAAATCAAATATTTTCAAAATAAAAAAAATCAAAATATTTCCCAAAACACAAAAAAAACAAAATATTTCTCAAAACTCCAAAAAATTTGAATACTTTCAAAAATCCAAAAAGTTGTCCGATGGTATTGCATGGCAAGCACATTGCCCCTTGTCTGCGTCAGATCACATCAATTCTTCCAATCATGGGTTCCTCCCACCTTGCACTCCAAAATCTTTGGCCAAGTCCAATTATCCTCATGGTTAAAATAAAACAAATTGAATGAGCCATGCTTGTTGTTTAATGCTTTTTCCATGATGCATGCTCCATGCTATTGAATGTTGTTTTTCCATGATTTATGTTTTTCTTGGCTAACGAAGCATTGAGTGCAGGATTCGAGTTACCTCATCCGGCGCTACATCAGGCTGCTGCTGCCTTCACCATCAACTATCTGCATCTACTATATGTTATGTTGCCCAGTTAGGTAGCCCAGAGGGGGTGAATGGGTCTTTTGATTTTTATCAATTAATACATGTTCACTAAAAACGTTCGCAAAGAAATACACTTTGAAGATTGTTAGTGTTAGTAAAGAAAAACAACAATCACAAGAGGACAATCACACAACACCAGATGTATCCTGGTTCGGACCTCCTTTCCACAGAAGTCCTACGTCCAGTCCCTGAGCAACAATTCAGGATTTTACTAACTAGGGTACAGTGCCCCTACGGACACTACAACACCCAGCTCAGCTGGTCTTCTCCTCACAGCCAGAAGAGGAACAACACCCTGGATACCCCACCAGGTCTTCATTCACACCAGAAGGGCACACACACACCCTAGATACCACCAAGTCTTCAATCACACACGAAGGGTACAACCACAGAAGCAAGCAAGCAGGAGATTAAGCCCCTAGATCAAGCTTTGACAAGCTATGATCTAAAGCTAGGGACTAAGAGAAATGAGATCTACTAACACAAGCTCACTGTTAGAACCAAACAAGCTCTCTCGGAAATCTACAAACAATATAGAGAGCAATGAGCTAATCTAATGGAATGAGGCTTGGCTCTTTCTTGAGAACTCGCAGAAGACTTGATGATTAGAGTGATTTCTATGACTATCGTTCTCTATATCTTCTTCTGAAGCTTCTTTCTTCAATATATAGCTTCAATTTGAAATCTGAACGTTGAAGTATCTGTTGCCTCTAGCTTTTGGTGGACGTTAGACTTAGTGGCACTTGGAAGCTTCTAGTCAACAGTTTTTTATCCATTTGTGCACGCAAACAGATAGGATCTTCTGAACTGTCCTTCAGCTACTACAGGGTCCAACGTTGTATGACGAATGGTTGTCAGAGACCTGCATATATTAAATTCTAAAACAGTAGACAGCTAAGCTGTCTCTTGTTGTCAGACATCGTTGGTGTGAGTACTCACCAAAGTAGTAATGCTATTTTGTTGTTCTAAAAATGCATAAAGAGTAAGCACGATAATGGACTATATCGTCTGCATGCATGCAGAGATACGTTCAGTCTTCATTAAATACACAGATGTTAGAAAGATATGTATGAAAACTTTGACTATTCAACGCTGTTTAAATATCAAGTCGTTATAAACATAAAATCGATGCATCCATGACTTATAAAATCGTTATGCACCACTAACCGCCAAATCGTTGTATCTTAGCATCAAATCGTTATGTTTCTACAAAAGAATCGTTATGAGTTCTAAAGAAGTCGATGCGCGAAGCAAATCGATATGAGCTCTAAAGAAATCGATGCGCGAAGCAAATCGATATGAGCTCTGAAGAAGTCGATGCGCGAAGCAAATCGATATGAGCTCTAAAGAATTCGATGCGCGAAGCAAATCGATATGAGCTCTAAAGAAGTCGATGCGCGAGGCAAATCGATATGAGCTCTAAAGAAGTCGATGCGCGAAGCAAATCGATATGAGCTCTAAAGAAGTCGATGCGATGACTTAAGGAATCGTTGCGATGAGCAAATCATTACGAAGTCTTAAGAAATCGATGCGATGACTTAAGGAATCGTGGCGATGAGGAAATCGTTACGAAGTCTTAAGAAATCGATGCGATGACTTAAGGAATCTTTGCGATGAGCAAATCGTTACGAGGTCTTAAGAAATCGTTGTGATGACTTAAGAAATCGTTGCGAAGAGCAAATCGTTACAAGGTCTTAAGAAATCGTTGTGATGACTTAAGAAATCGTTGCAGAAAGCAAATCGTTACGAGGTCTTAATAAATCGATGCGATGAGCAAATCGTTATGAAGTCTGAAGAAATCGATGCGATGAGCAAATCGTACGAAGTCTGAAGAAATCGATGCGATGAGCAAATCGTTACGAAAACAACTTCTTTTTATTCACGCAAAGTTATGAGTAAATCGTTACGGCTCTACTGTAATATGAACAGAGTCGATGTGGACTTAGCTAAATATCATGCTTGAACTTACTTTTACTACAGTAGGAGTAACACTTACCAATTTGACTTGATTTTCCATTGTTACTTTTCCTGTGCTTAAGATGTGTAGAGAAGTTTTGTTAATCACCAAAATATATGTAGATTATTTAAATTACATGGGGATAGTTAGATCATCAATCTCCCCTTTTTGGTGATGACAAAACAAGGCAATTAATGCAACTATTCTGAAGTAATTTCTAAGAGTTTTCGAAATGAATGCAAGAATAGTATGTATTTCAGATATGAAATAGTTCTCCCCCTTTTTGTCATATAAGCAAAAAGCAATAGAGCTGAGACAAAGAAACAAAAAGAAGAGACAAAAGGAGAGTAATTTTCATTGATCTTGAGGCCGGAGGGAGGGATCAAGATAGAAGGCAGGAGATAATAAAGAGGCAAACTGTCTGATGACAGGAAATGTCAATCTTTCTTGTTCTTCAAAATGGCCTTGAAAAGCTCCAACCTCAATTTGATATGAGGGTCCCATGGTGGGAGCCATCCTCTTGAGATGAATTTGCCTTTGCTCTGAAATAAAAACCCCATATTGTTCACGGATGAGGGCCATCTCGTAGGTTTAGAAGGACCCAAAGCTGGCAAATAGAAGAAATTTGTCCATCTTGAGGGGATAGTAGATCTGATGAGACAAGAGCTCCTTCTTTAAGTCATAGAAAACCTTGAATCTCTCAAACCCAAGTCATATAGGAGTCTCTGATGAGGTGAAGAGAATTTGCATCTAGAAATTCACCTGGAGTGAGAGGAGGTTGATTGGAGCTGACCTGAGAAGCGTTCAGATCTGACAGCTGCTGAGCAGAGAGAGGGTAGAGCTTGGTCCAATCAGTAGGGGACAGCCTCTCACATTCAGAAAGAATGGGGGCAAGGATATCTGCTTTGATATGCCCCACAAGATAGTGCTTGAACACAAATCATTGGAAAGAGAGATCACGGCCCTCATACACTGACAACCTGGCCATGACTCTGGCAGCTCTCTCAAAGACAATGGTGCCAACAGAGGAGTCCATAATCAAAGAGTGGAGAGGGGGAAGGAACACAACATCTGGAATATGTAGGGTTGCAAAGTCAACCTGAAGAGGTTCAGTATGAGCTAACCTGGAGCTGAGAGCCTTGATAGCTACTTGAAATTGGCCCAACTGAGGTTCAGCAATGCGATTGACATAGCAGTAGTTACTGTACATCAGATACTGCCTGATAAACTTGATCTCTTTCTGAATGAAGGGTCCAAAGAGATTTTTGTGATGGATCTGGAACCATTCATAAATAGGAAGAGGAGCTTCCCTAGGTGGAAATCTGGCAGCTTGAACTCTACGGAATCGAGAGTATAGATCTTTGTTGCTCCGAGCCCACTGCTCTTCAGTTTTGGCTTCAGTCATAGAGAAGATTTTTGACTGTTGAGCCTTGGACAGAGAGGTGTAAGGGAGAATGGTGGTAAGATGATTTGAAAGATTTTGGAAGGGAAGGCCAAAAATGTGAGCAAAAACCACTTTTTGAAGATATTCCTCATATAGGTGTTTCTGCTGATTTGCAACAGCCAAGGAAAACCAAAGTGGAGGATAGAAAGGTGCAGAGGAAACTGGATGGGTGGAAGTAAGTCTCCTCCTTTTAGAGACAGGGCTAGAAGAGCCTGTCCTGTGAATATGGGTCCCAACAGCTAGGACTGAACGAAGTATTGCTACTTCAAATTCATCCTTGATATCCTGGATTTCAACCTGAGTGAGTTGGGCACCCTCAGGAATAATGGTAATAAAGGAAGGAGGTGTAGGTGGATTGAAGATTGAGGCAGGAGTTATGGTAGGGAGATCAGAGGGTCCTTAGGAGGAAGGACCAGAAGAGGAAGAGGGTCCAGCTGAAGATGATGCTGGAAGAATCTGAAGAGAAGATGAAGGTGGAGGAATGATGGTGGAAGAATCCGGAGATGAAACAGATTGAGGAAGAAATGGTGTAGGAGAGGATATAGTTCTTGGACGGGGTCGTTTAAAGGTGGTTGGAGCTGGAGGGGCAGTGGATGAGGTAGGTGGAGAAGGAGGGGCTGGAGTGGGAAGAATAGAGGGCTCTGAAGCTACAGCCTATGCCTCTCCATCAGCCACAGAAACCACCAAGGAGGACACATCCTCAACCTGCCCTGCTGACCCAAAATCCTCAGAGAGAACAGCACCCTTAGCAATCACATCCATAATAGGTTCTTCTTCAAGAAGTGGCCCTGATGGCCTCTCTTCCTCAGCACACTGCTCAGATACTTCTGCTCTTTGAAGGAGGTCAAGGGACTGGACTATAAAAGACTCAATTTGCCCTGAATGCCTTGCAGCTTTAACAGATGGCCCTGATGGCCTAACATCTAGATCAGATGGCCCTGGTGGCCTAGCATCTAGATCAGATGGCCCTGGAGGCCTAGCATCTAGATTAGATGGCCCTGATGGCCCCACTGGAGAGTGAACAGGAGGGATAAATGAAGATTCTGCCCGGGAAGATAGTAGAATTTTAATCGCATCAAACTCTCCTTTCATCCAATGAAACCCTTGCTTGAACAGATCAACTTCAGTTCTTAAGGACTGCACACCACTGTTCAAGACTTCAAATTCTGTGGCTGCTGAAGTTTGGTGACTGACAATAGACTGAATGTCCAATTGGATAGAGGACAAAGTTGAATTCTGCTTGGTCAGTCTTTTAATAATTGGCTTTAAATTTATCTTCAGCTGCTGCTTCTGAGATCTCTTGTGAGTCATTCTCTTTCTTTTGGTGCCAGATTTCTCGCTTGGCCCCTCAAGGTTTGGATTTACACCATCATCAACATTAATGTTGGCATTTTTCATGTGCTCCCCCTGAGGATCTGCCTCCTCCTCAGTTCTTTGATCTGAATGAGGTGCCGCTACCTCAGCTTCTTGGACAGAAGCATCTGCTACTGAATCTTTCTCTTGGGCAACTGCTTGCTCCCCCTAACTGGGAGCATCTATCAACACATCTTCTTCAGTATGGCCTGAAGCCACAGCTTCCTCTACAAAACATCCAGGAGATTCTAAAATGACAGGAGTGCTTTGAATAAGATCTAAGGCATTTCTAAGCACTGAAGCAACTTGAGAGGAGGGGAGAGGATCTCCTGAAACTGATCCAACAGGGATAAGGATCTCAGGAGGAATGTCCTCAATCCGTCTAAAGGAAACATCAACCACTGCGGGAGCTTGAGCTGCTGCTGCTGATCCGACTCCTGGTGCCTCTGCTGCTGCTACTGATGATGCCTTTGCTGCTGCTGCTAGTTGAGCAATTTCTGCTGCTACCTCATGCTGAACTTCTTGGGTTTTGCCAATGATGGCTTCACCCTCAGCCACAGTGGTTTTTGTCCAAACTCCATTGATAACTGAGAACCCACTCTTCCTCAAATTTCTGGACCTAATTGCTTGGCCAATCTTTTCTACAACTGCCCCAGACAGACTTACTCCAAAGTGATTAAAGATTTTTGTAAGCAAATGAGCATAAGGAAGGTATACATTCAATTTGCTTTTGGTATCCTAGATTTGATCATGAGCAAACTTCATTCTTTCTAAAATAACCTTGGCCATATTCACTTCTTGATTCTGAACGGCCCAAAACATCATATCTGAGTCCGCTTTGGTGCAAGTTGAGAAAGTTGTACTTCGAGGAACTAAGATTTGACAATCTATGAAGTGCAGAAGATGATTGAAGGCATTCAACTGGTTTATGTCCAACTTCCCATCCTTCAACTTAAATTCGGGATCAATAATTCCAAGACCCTTAACTGGGGTATCCACTGTGTGGATCCCACTATGCCCTGATGTGGACACACCAAACAAAGATTTCAACAAATCAAGGTCGATTCTGATGTGGGTACCTTTGACCGAAGATGTCAAAGACCCATCTTCCTCTGACTTCAAACAGACATAAAACGCCTTCACAAGGTCCGGGTAGCTTACCTCTGAAAGGGTTGCGACTTCAGTCCATTTCATTCTGTCCAAAGCTTCCACAATACTGTGCATCCGATTCTTCTCAAGATCTGCAACATCCACTGCCTTATTGCCACACAGCTTGGCCTTCACAAACGTGAACCTCTCCTGCTGCTCGGCCATTAGAAACTCAGCGCTGTAGCCCCCAAGACTGCCGGAAACAGCTGGTGCGGCCATGGATTTGGGTGGAAAAGTTTTAGGAGGGATGAGATGGTGGCAGAAGTGAAAGCCCTCAAGAAATTCTTCACGGGAAGAAGTGAGAGGCTTCAAATTTTGCAGAGAGTCGATGTCGGAATCGTTAGGGCATCGGCTCAGGCAACCAGACAAAAGAGGGAAAAGGTAAAAGGTAGGAGATGAATCATTCCCACATCGATTTTGGAGTAAATAAATGAATACTTTATCGAAAAGTGAGGCGCCAAAAGGCGGGAGGAAACGACAAACAAGTTTGACTTTTTAAAAGGACTTTTCCAAGAGAGACCGAAAAAAAAAAGTTGAGTATATCTTTTGCTTAACGCCATGGAGAGAAAGATACCTTAAATTCTGAAAATTTATATATCAGTATAAACAGAAATCTTTTCACAAATTACACATGCCCAATTCCCTTCTAAGAGATGTGAATCTCTCTTCGGGTAAGGCTTTTGTTAAGATATCTGCTAACTGGCCATTTGTATCAATAAACGAAATTTCAATATTACCATTTGCTACATGATCACGGATAAAATGATATCTAACCTCAATGTGTTTGGTCCTTGAATGCTGGACCGGATTTTTGGTGAGATTGATAGCACTGGTGTTGTCACACAATAGTGGAATTGATTTGATATTTAATCCAAAGTCCTCAAGTTGTTGCTTTATCCATAGGAGTTGTGTACAGCAACTTCCAGCAGCCACGTACTCAGCTTCAGCTGTAGACAGTGCCATTGAATTTTGTTTCTTGGAGGACCAGGAAATCAAACATCCTACAAGAAATTGACAACAACCACTGGTGCTTTTTCTATCTACTTTGCATCCAGCGTAGTCAGCATCAGAGTATTCTACTAAGTTAATTTCACAAGATTTCGAATACCACAGACCTAAATCATGAGTTCTAGCTAAGTATCTAAAAATTCTTTTGACATTGATTAAATGAGATTCTCTAGGAACTGCTTGATACCTAGCACACATGCATACACTAAACAGGATATCAGGTCTGCTAGCTGTTAAATAAAGCAAAGAACCTATCATACCTCTGTAGATCTTTTGATCTACCTTCTTACCATTCTTGTCACTGTCCATCCTTATTGATGTACTCATAGGTGTTGACAGTGGCTTGGTGTTATCGAATCCAAATTTCTTTAGAAGCTCCTTTGTGTAGTTGGCTTGACAGATGTGGGTGCCATCTTTTCCTTGCTTGATTTGTAGTCCAAGGAAATAATTGAGCTCCCCCATCATGCTCATCTCAAACTCTCCCTGCATCAACTTTTCAAAATACTTGGAAAAGGATTCATCAGTAGATCCAAAAATAATGTCATCTACATAAATCTGTACAAGTAATATGCTTTTAACTTTCGATTTGACAAATAGAGTGCTATCTACCTGTCCTCTAGTGAAACCATGATTTAATAGAAAAGAACTAAGCCTTTCATACCAGGCCCTAGGTGCTTGCTTTAAATCATATAAAGCCTTATGAAGTCTAAAAATATGATTAGGAAATTCTGTGTCATCAAAACCCGGAGGTTGTTCCACATAAACTTCCTCTTTGATAAAACCATTTAAAAATACGGACTTAACATCTATTTGAAATAATTTTAAATCTAATGTCGATGCATATGCAAGTAAGATTCGAATAGCCTCAAGTATAGCTACAGGTTCATAGGTTTCATCGAAATCTATGTCTTCCTCTTAGGAATAGCCTTGAGCCACCAGTCTGGCCTTGTTTCTTAGGATCACACCAGTCTCATCCAATTTATTTCTGAACACCCACTTGGTGCCAATAACTGGATGGTCTGATGGTCTGGGAACAAGTGACCATACCTGGTTTCTCTTGAATTGATTAAGTTCATCTTGCATGGCTATTATCCAAGATTCATCAGTTAGAGCTTCATTGACTGTCTTAGGCTCTATTTGAGAAACAAATGCTAAGTAATCACAAGGTATTACATTACCTCTCGTTCTTACCCCTGCAGATGGATCACCAATAATGTTCTCAAGTGGGTGATCTTTCTTGTATTTCCACTCCTTTAGAAGATTTTCATGAGTAATGTCCTTTTGTTGCAGGTCTTCCAGAGGTGGATCATCCTTGCCTTCAATTGATGTATCCTTTAATTTTTTAGACAATTTATCTGCATTATCAATGTCACTATCTTCTTCCTTTCTCAAGGAAGGGTTAGTTTCATCAAAAATGATATAAACAGACTGTTCAATTAATAAAGTACGCTTGTTAAATACTCTATAGCCTTTAGGTTTAGAAGTGTACCCCATGAAGATGCCTGCATCTGATTTGGCATCTAACTTACCAATATCCCCTTTTCCATTGTTGTGGATGAAGCAAGGACATCTAAATGTCCTGAAGTGACTGATCTTTGGCTTCTTTCCCTTGTACAGCTCGTAGGCAGTCTTCTTTAGGATTGGCCTGATCATTACTCTGTTGATGATATAGCTTGCTGTGTTTATTGCTTCAGCCCAGAAATATCTTGGAAAATCATATTCTGACAACATTGTTCTTGCCATATCCAATAAGGTTCTGTTCTTCCTCTCAGCAACTCCATTTTGCTGTGGTGTCCTTGGTGCTGAGAAATTGTGCTCAATTCCTTCACTTTCACAGAATTTTACAAACTTCTCGTTCTGAAATTCACCTCCATGATCTGATCAAATACTAACAATGCTGAATTTCTTGTCCTTCTGGACCTTCTTACTAAAACTGACAAAGCTTTCAAATGTGTCAACTTTATGTTCTAGAAATGACACCCATGTAAATCTGGAGTAATCATCAACTATAACAAATCCAAAATTCTTTCCTCCAAGACTGGTGGTCCTCATTGGCCCAAATAAATCCATGTGAAGGAGTTCTAAGGGTTTTGAAGTGGTTACCACAGTCTTTGACTCGAAGGAGCTTTTAGTGTGCTTTCCTTTTGCACATGGTCTACAAATACCTTCCATTTTTGTGCTGACTTTTGGTAGACCTTCCACTAATCTTTTCTTTAATAATTTCCTCATACTGTCTAAGTTGCAATGTCCTAATCTTCTGTGCCATAATTCAGTTGATTGATCTCTATTTGCTGCCAAACAGACATCTTGTTCTTTCAGTTCTTCAAGATACAGAACATACAGATTCTTTTCTCTATTAGCTTCAAAAATGACTGCTCCATCCTTCATGATAATACACTTGGATTCTTGAAACTTTATTTGGTGACCCTTGTCACATAGTTGGCTGATGCTTATGAGGTTATGCTTCAAACCCTTTACACAAAGAACATCTTCAATTATGGGTTTTCCTTTACTGCCAACTGATCTAGTACCCATAACAGTGCCTTTCCCATTGTCTCCATAAGTAACTGTTCCTTCTTCGGCTTTTAGTTGAGAGAAAATTTTTCTGTTCCCTGACATATGCCTTGAGCACCCGCTGTCCAGGTACCATTTTGATGCTCTAAGGCCTCCCTGAAATGAAAACACTAAACTTTAGGTACCCAAATTATTTTGGGTTCTGATTGGTTAGTATCATTGATTTCACTTTTGATTATCCATTTCTTATGTCTTGTTGGGCATGTTGTTATGATATGTCCTAACTTGTTACAGTGACTACAGCAGGATAATTTAGTTACTTTTTCTATATATTTGAAATCTGCTTTGTATGCAATGTCTTGTTCAGGTACAAATTTTGGTGTTGGATATGTTTTAGGATAAACTATAGTTTCTTCATTATCTGGGGGTGTATATCCTAATCCATTTTTCTTCTTACCTGATCTTCTAGCACCTCTTAATATGAGGGAGTTCTTACCATTTGTGAATTTTTCCAATGTGCTAGATAACTTTTTATTTTCTTCTATTAATGAGTTTATTTCTGTTTTCAGTTTTTCTGAGCTGGCTTGTTTTTCCAATTTAATTATTTGTTCATTCTTATCTTTTAGATCTTCACATAATAACTCATTTCTTCTTTTAAGTTCAGTTAACTATTTTTCTATCTATTCATTTTCTGATTTTAGATCTGAGTTTGTGTTTTCTAAGCAGGTAATGTTTTTCTTACTAGCTTTCAATAATTTAGATACATCTCTATATTTATCATATAGTTCATTGAATGCTTCCTCTAAATTATCCGAATCAGAATCATTGCAGGAATCAAAAGAGGAGTCAGATGCTACCTTATCATCTGTATTTGCCATGAAAGCCAAGTTGGCTTCTTCTTCATCACTGCTCGAGCTTGACTCACTGTCTGAGTCGCTGCTGTTTTCCCAAGCGGCTGCCATTGCCTTCTTCTTGTATTTCTTGAATCGTCTGAAGTTGTCCTTTTTCTTGTGTCCAACTTTCTTAAGCTTTGGACATTCTGCCTTGATGTGTCCAGGCTTCTTACACTCATAACATATTGGATTAGTCTTCTTCTGATCTATTCCTTCTGACTTCTTGAAATCCTTATGTCTCTTGAAGTGTCTTCTGCTGGATTGGAACTTCTTTTTCTTGGCCAAAATTCGCTGCAATCTTCTTGATAGCATTGCTTCTTCATTTTCGCTATCCTCAATATTCTCATTTTCATCTGAGATTACTTCTGACGAGTCCTCTTCAGCTTTCAGGGCATTGGACTGCTTCTTTCTACTTGAGGACTCTCCTAGTCTCTCCATATTGATCTCATGGGCCATAAGAGACCCAATGAGCTTTTCCAATGACATTCTTTTCAAATCATTGGCTTCCTCAATGGCCGTTACCTTTGGAGTCCATGAGGATGGTAGAGACCTAAGGATCTTCCTGACCATATCTCCCATTTCATAAGTCTTTCCTAGTCCAACTAACCCATTTGTGATATCTGTAAATCTACTGAACATCTGGGTTATGGACTCACCTGATTGCATCTGGAATCTTTCATATTGAGTTACAAGAATGTCAATTCTTGTCTCCTTCACCTTTTCTATGCCTTCATAAGTAATTCTGAGCTTTTCCCACATCTCCATTGCGGATTTGCAAGCTGAAACTCTGTTGAATTCTTTCTTGCTTAGGGCACAGCATAAGATACTTTTAGCTTTACAATTCAAGGAAATCTTTTTCCTGTCATCATCTATCCACTGAGCCTTCTCATTAGTGACTAGTAGATCACCTTCTTCTACTATGGACCATATCTGATAATCGTGACCTCGTAGAAAATATTCCATTCTGGTTTTCCAGTAAGTGTAATCTTCTCCATCGAACAATGGTGGTCGGTTAACTGACTGACCTTCGAAATGACCTTGGGCTGCCATGGATCTTTACTCTTCAGATCGTTGGATCTTCTTTTTGTCGAAGAGACTCGCTCTGATACCACTTGTTGCCCATTTAGGTAGCCCAGAGGGGGGGGTGAATGGGTCTTTTGATTTTTATCAATTAATACCTGTTCACTAAAAATGTTCACAAAGAAATACACTTTGAAGATTGTTAGTGTTAGTAAAGAAAAACAACAAACACAAGAGGACAATCACACAACACCAGATGTATCCTGGTTCGGACCTCCTTTCCACAGGAGTCCTATGTCCAGTCCCTGAGCAACAACTCAGGAATTTACTAACTAGGGTACAGTCCCCCTATGGACACTACAACACCCAGCTCAGCTGGTCTTCTCCTCACAGCCAGAAGAGGAACAACACCCTGGATACCCCACCAGGTCTTCCTTCACACCAGAAGGGCACACACACACCCTGGATACCACCAGGTCTTCCATCACACACGAAGGGTACAACCACAGAAGTAAGCAAGCAGGAGATTAAGCCCCTAGATCAAGCTTTGACAAGCAAAGATCTGAAGCTAGGGACTGAGAGAAATGAGATCTACTAACACAAGCTCACTGTCAGAACCAAACAAGCTCTCTCGAAAATCTACAAACAATGTAGAGAGCAATGAGCTAATCTAATGGAATCAGGCTTGGCTCTTTCTTGAGAACTCGCAGAAGACTTGATGGTTAGAGTGATTTCTATGACTATCGTTATCTATATCTTCTTCTGAAGCTTCTTTCTTCAATATATAGCTTCAATTTGAAATCTGAACATTGAAGTATCCATTGCCCTTTTGGTGGACGTTAGACTTAGTGGCACTTGGAAGCTTCCAGTCAACAGTCTTTTATCCATTTGTGCACGCAAAGAGATAGGATCTTCTGAACTGTCCTTCAGCTACTACAGGGTCCAACGTTGTATGACGAATGGTTGTCAGAGACCTGCATATATTAAATGCTAAAACAGTAGACAGCTAAGCTGTCTCTTGTTGTAAGACATCGTTGGTGTGAGTATTCACCAAAGTAGTAATGCTATTTTGCTATTCTAAAAATGCATAAACAGTAAGCACGATAATGGACTATATCGTCTATATGCATGCAGAGATACATTCAGTCTTCATTAAATGCACAGATGTCAGAAAGATATGTATGAAGACTTTGACTATTCAATGCTGTTTAAATATCAAGTCGTTATAAACATAAAATCGATGCATCCATGACTTATGAAATCGTTATGCACCACTAACCGCCAAATCGTTGTATCTTAGCATCAAATCGTTATGTTTCTACAAATGAATCGTTATGAGTTCTAAAGAAGTCGATGCGCGAAGCAAATCGATATGAGCTCTAAAGAAGTCGATGCGCGAAGCAAATCGATATGAGCTCTAAAGAAGTCGATGCGCGAAGCAAATCGATATGAGCTCTAAATAAGTCAATGCGCGAAGCAAATCAATATGAGCTCTAAAGAAGTCGATGCGCGAAGCAAATCGTTATGAGCTCTAAAGAAGTCGATGCGCGAAGCAAATAGATATGAGATCTAAAGAAGTCGATGCGCGAAGCAAATCGATATGAGCTCTAAAGAAGTCGATGCGCGAAGCAAATCGATATGAGCTCTAAAGAAGTCGATGCGCGAAGCAAATCGATATGAGCTCTAAAGAAGTCGATGCGCGAAGCAAATCGATATGAGCTTTAAAGAAGTCGATGCGATGACTTAAGGAATCGTTGCGATGAGCAAATCGTTACGAAGTCTTAAGAAATCGATGCGATGACTTAAGGAATCGTTGCGATGAGCAAATCGTTACGAAGTCTTAAGAAATCGATGCGATGACTTAAGGAATCATTGCGATGAGCAAATCATTACGAGGTCTTACGAAATCGTTGTGATGACTTAAGAAATCATTGCGAAGAGTAAATCGTTACAAGGTCTTAAGAAATCATTGTGATGACTTAAGAAATCGTTGCAGAAAGCAAATCGTTACGAGGTCTTTAGAAATCGATGCGATGAGCAAATCGTTACGAAGTCTGAAGAAATCGATGCGATGAGCAAATCGTTACGAAGCCTGAAGAAATCGATGCGATGAGCAAATCGTTACGAAAACAACTTCTTTTTATCCACGCAAAGTTATGAGTAAATCGTTACGGCTCTACTGTAATATGAACAGAGTCGATGTGGACTTAGCTAAATATCATGCTTGAACTTACTTTTACTACAGTAGGAGTAACACTTACCAATTTGACTTGATTTTCCATTGTTACTTTTCCTGTGCTTAAAACTTGTAGAGAAGTTTTGTTAATCACCAAAATATATGTAGATTATTTAAATTACATGGGGATAGTTAGATCATCATGTTATACCCTTAAGAGCATACCAAGGACCTTGTGACTCTAAAGAATCTGGGATTTGAGTTCCCCTCTACCAAAAACAATGATTATCCTAGAGGATCCTTAGCCGCACGGATAGGCCGTTATGCTTGGCATGTGAGAACAACGGACCCATGCATGAAACCCCGGTCCTGACTCACTGACGTGACAATATTATCCTTGGTTATTTTCTACTCCTCGTTTAATCTTTATTTTCCTTTTAGCTCAGCATACACACATATTGAAATCTCAGTGGAAATCCACTCTATCAAGCCAATTTGAGGGCCGTCCGCGCCCCAAATTCCAAAGCAATTTGAAATATTCCATTCTAGGTCGAATACCCAACCCCATTTGTTGTCGCCTCTGGGCCAATTTCCTCAAGAATCCTTTGTTTGGACTTATCCCTTTTATTTTCCTTCTCTCTCAGAGATCCACCTGAGGCAGTGGCAGATGCCCTCGATGGTGCAACCTAACGGATTGTGTCCTTAGGTACTTCCCCGACGGTGGAAGTTGATATCTCCTTCTCTCCCCAAGATCCACCTGAGGCAGTGGCAGACACCCCCGATGGTGAAACCTAACGGATTGTGTCCTTAGGTACTTCCCCGATGCTGGAAGTTGGTCTTTTCCTTTCTTGTCCTTTTCCTTTGTCCAAGCATTTGTTTCTTTAGGTTTACTTCCCAGTGGTGACTCCTTTGGGTGTTGATGAAAGACTCTTATCAGGTGGCAGTCCCCAATAATTATGGGTGTCTATTTTTCACCTTGGCGTCTACTTTTCAGTCCGCTCCACTGCACTCCACTTCGCTACACTTCATTTCTTTCATTTCACTTCATTCCACTCACTCCATTAGGCTTCACTTCGTGTCCCTCTGCTCGCTCCCCTGCAAAGCAAACGCCAAGGCGTGGCAGCTGTAAACACGCGAATTCGGCTCCGCCACGGGCAAATTTCGTATTGCGCCATAATGCCACAAATGGCCTTCATTTTGCCTTGAAAGAGTGTCTTCCCCATCATTTTGGATCATCCCCATTCTTCCCCGGTGCTTCCCCTTCATTTCTGGAACCCCTCGGGTATCATAAGCTTCAATTCTTTGTCGCGGCAGGTATAGCAACTGCGTTTTGAAAGGCGTCCGGTGCACCGGACGCGATTCAGGATACTAGGTTTATCCCGACGGCCTTCAAGGGTGCAACCTTATCGCAGTCGGTATGCAGGTCGCGACTATTATTAACGCGTCGGCCCTGCGTTATGCGATAATGAAGTCTTATTTTATTTATGGAAAATGCCCGTTTTATGAACGCGTCCGCCATAAGCGATGTGATTCCAATTGCCTTTTCGACAGAATTTTCATAAATAAAATAGGAAGGCTTATCGCGTCGTGCAGTGCCGACGCGACCCAGTTTATAGTCGCGTCCAGCCGCCCGGACGCGATTCAGTGTGGCCCAAAAAGTCATCGCGCTCAGGCCCGTAATCATGAGAAAAGCCTGAATCACGTCCTTGTCAGAAGACGCGATTTAGAAGGTCAAATCCTAAAAGCTTCCAGAAGACAAGAGCATTTATAAGCTGATTGCCTCGGAAATTGCCTCTAAGGTAATCGCGTCGGTCATGGGCGCCACATTTCAAGTCGCGGCAGCCCTGGCAGACGTGATTCAATCCCTTATTGCGGCGTCCTGACAGGACGCTATTCAGAGACATTGACGGCAATCATGCGCCTGTCTCATTAGATTGACCTTCTGAAATGCGGCCTATCGCCCAAACGCGTTTAAATCCTTGTTGCGGTTCCCAAGCCCGACGCGATTAAAGTCACGGCCTGTCGCCCAGACGCGATTCAACTCCTTGTCGTGGCGGCTGTACCCGACGCAATTCAAAGATTTACCCCTATAAATTGACCCTCGAGGGTCATTTGTAGGAAGGGGGTTCCAAGAAGCGGAGAAGCCCAGCCAGACTAGCGACCTGACGTCCTCCGTCTTCGCCTTCTTCCATGCGTACCGGAGCGGAACGAGGCGGGAGCATCTTCCTCCTCTTCTTCCTCCATTCGTCCAACTGGCAACCGGCCCGTCATGCCGCACCAATGTTTGGGGAAGCACCCCCTTTCCTCTTTCTTCTTTTATTTGCATTTCCACCCCCTCTGGGCCCCACGTGGCTCTTTACATTTTCACCTCCTACGGGCCCCACGGGGCCCTCCTTTTCCTTTTACACACACATGCATGCATACACACACACACACCTACATTTAGGGGTTTAAAAGCCACCATCCGGTAAGTACACCTCCATATTCTTTTATTTTTTCATTGCATTTATTTAGGACTGTATACTACACGTGGCTAATCGCCTCTTTCTTTACTTTTCTTTGATTATTTTGTCAGGGAAAACGCCCTCTACCACGGCCGGCCGTGTTCGGAGAGAAAGATAGAACCCACATCATCCCCCGCGCAATCTCCCCGCTAAAAAGGTACGATCGCGATCACTCGTTCCATCCCGCATCCCTCGCCGTGCGCCTCCATTCGGTGACCACATGCACCTGGCGATCACGATCCACCCCCCATATAACATCCCTCTTTGTGGACCGCGCGTCGAGTCCCCTATCGGCGGCATCTACAACTAGGTCTAATAAAAGCTTGATCTAATAAGTCTTGCAACTGCTTCTTTAATTCTGTCAACTCAACTGGTGCCATTCTATAAGGGGCTATAGATATAGGAAAAGTCCTAGGCAAAAGTTCAATAGCAAAATCAATTTCCCTACTTGGAGGTAATCCAGATAGATCATTTGGAAAAACATCTGGAAATTCCTTCACAACATTAATATCTTGGACTGATATCTGTTTATGCTCATTTGATATGGCCATTACACTTGCTAGGTAGCCTTGACAACCGTTTCTTAACCATTTAATGGCTTTAAGTGCTGATATAGTCTTCTTGTTTCCATTAATCCTTGGACATCTATAGCTGAAATCTTCTAATCCCAGCCTTTTAAATGTTAAGACTTTCTTATAGCAATCTAGTAATGCATGATTTTCTGCCAACCAATCCATTCCCAGTATTATGTCAAAATCTTGCATGTTGTCCAGTACATATACATATGTTGTAAGTTCATGCTCTCCTATTTTCAAGTTTATTTCAGGGATGACAGAACTAAGAATAGCTATTTGACCAGTAGGACAGTCAAGTACCATACTTTCTACCAATTGCTCTAGTTTCTTAGATATAGAATCAATAAACATCTGAGAAATAAAAGAGTGAGTAGCCCCAGGGTCAAATAACACTCTAGCATACATATTTTCAGTTAGGAGAATACCTTCAGCTACTATAGGGGTGTCTTGGGCTTCTTCCTTTGTCAGAGCAAAGACTCTAGCTGGTCCCTTGGGCGGTTGTTTTAGGGCTTGCTGAAAGTAGGGTTGTGGCTTTTGTGCTTTTGACTGGTCTACTTTGAGTGGACAGTCCTTAATCATATGCCCTTTCTGACCACATCCAAAACATTTTCCTGCTACTTTCCAGCATTCATCACCTGGGTGTTTCCCTCCACATTGCACACACACAGGCCAACTCTTTTTCTGTTCTCCCTACTGCGTAGTTGAATCAATCTTTCGCTTATGACCTTTCGTTTCCTTGGTATACAGATTTTTCTTCTTACCCCCATTGGTTTCTTTGCTTTTCATATACTCTATAAACTCATATTCCACTATAAATGCAGTTTTTAATGCCATTGCCATGCTTTGGGGATCTAGTGTAGCTACCCTGCTCCTCACATTGGGTTTCAATCCTCACACAAATTTCTTTACCCTTCTGAGTTCATTGTCACAAATGTGAGGTGCATACTTTTATAATTCAGTGAATTTGGTTTCATATTCTGCCACAGTCATATCTTTTTGCTCCAATTGCAAAAAATCCACTTCTTTTCTATCCTTGATGTGCGGTGGAGTGTATTTCTCATACAATTCTCTTAGGAATTCTTCCCAACTAATGTTATCCCCTATGTTTTTGAATGCATTCCTTATGGCAGATTGTCACCATTCATCTGCTCTATCCTGAAGCATATAAGTTGCCAATGTGACTTTGTCTTCTTCTTCACATCTAATTGCCTTAAATATTTTTTCCATCTCTCTAACCCAACCTTCTACAACTTTGGGTTGACTACTTCCTTTGAAGGCTAGAGGTCCCATCTTCTTAAACTTTTCTAACAGTGATACGCCAGAAATTCTTTCTCCACCTATATCTTGTTGGTTCTTCATTAGTGTTTATACTAACCCTTGAAATGACTGCATAATAGTAGCAAAATCAGGAGTCCCGGCTCTTCCTTCTTGAGGGTTACTGGCCGATGGAATATTATGGACTTCCTCCCTAGAACCTTCCTCAATTTCCTCAGGTATAACCCCACTGGATGTGTCGATAGCTTTCCCTTTGTCTGCCATTTCCTAGATACCATCAACACATCTAATTAATTCATACTAGCCACTTGAATTTTAAGAACAAAATAATCTTTAGAAATTCTAGAATACACACAAACGTTTTATTTATTTCCTTTGTGAGAATAGTCACAGAGATGTCTATTATCCATAACTTTGCTCTGATACCACCTCTGTAACACCCTCTCCCGACCGCACACACATATACATATCACATAACTTTTGATCGGAAGAGGGGTTACGCTGACAAATTTTGTTATGGGCAGACAAATCTGTGTAATGCATAAGTCTAGCAAACCATTCCACAAGGCAACTTTGAAAGTATTATACATCCACAAAGTAACAAAGTATTTGATGATCAGTCCATCTCCAAATAATTTTATTTAATTATATACAATTTTGGTGATTAACAAAACCTTAACAAATATTTTCTAACAATCCTTTGTGAAGTTCAGCCACAGGAAATAATCCAAGCAAAATCTATAAGTTATTCTCACACACTATTATTTAAAGTTCAGAGCATGTATTTCTTCTAAGTCCACATCGATTTCCTTTATAGTATAATGATTCCGACATCGATTTCATAAGAGAAACAACGATTTCGGTCTCACATCGATTTCATAAGTGAAACAATGGTTTCGGTCTCACATCGATTACATAAGTGAAACAACGATTTTGGTCTCACATCGATTTCATAAGAGAAACAACGATTTCGGTCTCACATCGATTTCATAAGTGAAACAACGATTTCGGTCTCACATCGATTTCATAAGAGAAACAACGAATTCGGTCTCACATCGATTTCATAAGTGAAACAACGATTTCAATCTCACATCGATTTCATAAGAGAAACAACGATTTCGGTCTCACATTGATTTCATAAGTGAAACAACGATTTCGGTCTCAAATCGATTTCATAAGTGAAACAACGATTTTGGTCTCACATCAATTTCATAAGTGAAACAACGATTTCGGTCTCACATCGATTTCATAAAAGAAATAACGATTTCGGTCTCACATCGATTTCATAAGTTACACAACGATTTGATCGCTATAACGATTCGATAAGTTACAACATCGATTTGATCGTTATAACGATTCGATAAGTGAAACAACGATTTGGTCGCTGTAACGATTTGCTCTCACTTAAACAACGATTTGCTCCTACAACGATTTACTCTTACTCAAACAACGATTTACTCAAACAACGATTTGCCTTAGTTAAATAACGATTTACTTGGACAACGATTTCATTATTATTATCTTCTCCGATATTCCTGATAATGTCCATACTATTCAAATATATTTTCAAAACTCTGTGGAGTTCAAGTCTTCCCACGCATACTAAGATTTTGATTATTTCACACGAAATCCTCTTTCTTATTTGATATATCGCATAGGGTCTTGATTTGCGTGATGACAAGATATCCTTTCCAGTTTAAGTATATCATTACTGCACGTCTACCAGGGTTGACTGACAATGTAGACAAAAAGTTTGTCTAGGTATCTGTGTTTAATGCATGCAGGCTTTTTGTAGTAAAGCACGTAAAGTATGGATCCGTCAACCTGTCGAAAGGATAAAAGATTCAGAAGATCTTTCCTGAAGATGCAAAGACCAATCCAAGTGTTTGTAGCTGCAAGCTCATCTCTGCATGCCTACGACCAGTCTCTCTAACGGACATAAAGCTGTGAGATAACGGGCATCTAAACGGCTACTTCAATGGTCAAAATATGTTGCAGAAGATATATAGAAGACTGACGACTCCATGAAGACCACTGAAGTTTTTGAAAGAGATAGAGCTTCACATTCAACTGAAAAACATCTTGCATGCATCAGATAGAAGAGCTCATTCGCTTCAATCCACCATTCTTAAGCTCTTAGCTCTCAGCCTTTCTTGCTTAGCCTTTGGAGAGCATTTGTAGTTCTGAGAGATTTTCTTGTTGAAAATCTTTGTCTCTCAAACATTGCCTCAGATCAAGCAATCTGTTGTAAGCTTGGTCTAAGGGCCTTTCGCCTTTACTCACATTCCTTGTGTGTATTCCTCTTCATGTGTGAAGAGAAGATCTGTTGGAAATAGGTGGTTGTTATTCCTTTCATTGTGGAAGGAAGACCTGTGTATCAGGTGGTAGTTTGTACCTCTTCGGGTTTTGAGGAGAAGGCCAGCTGCGGCTGGATATGTAAGGGTCCTTAAGGGGGACAGTACCCTTCATTAGTGAAATCCCAAGTTGTTGCTTGGGGACTGGACGTAGGACTCCTTGGGATAGGAGGGCCGAATCAGAATAAAAATCTCCTGTTGTTGTGTGATTGTTTGTTTGCTTGTTTGTCTTCACTCTTACTAACACTAACTATCAATTTTAGTGTTTTATGTTAAGCATTTTTATTGACAGGTTTTAAGTTATATAGAATTTTAGCAATCTATTCACCCCCCCCTCTGGGCTTGCTGGCTGGGCAATAGTATTAATACCCATTATTTACATAATGCCAAGCTTCCTCTCTCTATACTTTTAATAGTACAATAAAATCTCTAAAAAGTCACTAAAACTATGCTATTCTTCTTCATCTCTTCTTCATCCGCAGAGGAATTGTGAATCATCTGTAGCTAAGATTATACACACCTTGAATCTGAAAAGGGGGGGGGGGGTGGAGGAAACAAAGGCATGAGTCGGAGGACTCAGTAGGTGAAAGTAAGCCTATATGGATCATAATATATTTGCTCATGAACTTCATACTTAACAGGAACATATAGACAAATTTGATTTCAAAACGGCTCAAACAAATTTCAGAATAAGAGTCATATATATCTTTCAAAATTCAGACCATAACTTGATTTCGAAATGAATTCGACAGGCATCATACTGCTCTCAAGAGGTTACTAAATAACGTAAATACATCCTCAGTGCCTAGGCGATTCTAGCACCTTGGATCTTGTTCATTGCGCAAGAACGGGGTTTATTACCCACTCAGACCACTGACTTGGATTTACCTACAAACTGTCGCCCACAGCTAACCACAACTGACTGGTGCTACCACAAGTGATCCTAATTTCCTCTTTGAAGAGAGCACTGTCCTCAGATCATAAGTTATATTTCATGAGCACAATAGGAATAGAAATTCAAAGACAATTTGATTGATGATTAACCCAAATCATCTTGGTAATAAAGTAGTTTAGAGTTCAAGAAAATTGGTGCTGAAAACACAACATGACAGTATGTGTCAACAGCCAGAAGGTAGCTGTAACGTCGCGTGCTTTTCGGATCCATGCGGATCATGTGTATTGTGGTTGTGGCGGCCGTTGTGAGGCCAATGTGAGTTGGTTGTGTGGAATGTATGGTGTGGATGCGTGGTTTGAGCAGGTGAGGTGCAGGGTTGGTCCTGAAATGAAACAAGACATGCTGCAGTTCAGCTGAAGTTGGCGGCCAGGGGTAGCCGTTGACTGGTTGGCGTCCAAGTTAGTGGACGTTGACTTCATGAACTGGGCGGCAGTAGATGTGGACGTTAAGGGTGGCGGTTGCTGTTGGCGGCATGGGGGTTGACGCCAACCTGTCAGTTCTGCAGGTTATAGGCTCACCCGAGAGCAGTTCTCTCAGCTCACTCTCTCTCCCTCTTGCCCCAGCTTCGTGCCCCGGTGACTCTGAAGCTTCCAACAGGTTCTGAGGAGTGGTTGGACGGTTGTTGAACGCGTGGCGTTGCCGAATTGCGCGAGGAAACGTCGCGGCGTGGTGCAATTCCCGTGGGAGCTCGCGGAGGGCTCGGCGTGAACCGGGAGATTGTGGGAGGTTCTAGCGTGTTCTGAGGTAGGGGACAAACCCGTTTAACTCCGTAGAAACATTAAAATACAACATAACCACCGGATTCAGCATGATAATGTGTTTTCAGATCAAGTTGCACTATACGGGGATAATGGGTGGTTTGAGTAGTTTAATGTGTGAAGCATGTTGTAATGGGTTGTATTGGGTTCTGGCATGCTAAAGGAACTGCATTTGTATGTTTTTCTGTAGTTAGAACGGTTGGAAAGGCCGCAGAGCCGAATTAGGGTTTTTGCAGGGTTTATGGCCGGAGAACTTGGCGTCAACATCGTTTGTCGCCAAGATCCTCAGCCAGGATGTTAACGGCCAGGTCCCTTGCCGTTGACTGGTTGTAAGCGGCAGTCGATGTTGCCGCCTACTGGTTATGAGCAGAAATGACTGATTTCAGTATTTATCGATAATGCATGTATGTTGACACATAAGGTGCACTGAGTGCACATGGTTCTCGTGTTTAGCATACAAGGTATGCTGTTAGTTACTTACTTTTGTGACTGCACGTTGTTTACGCGAGTCAGTGGGTTCATGTGTAGTGGACCGTTGTGTTGGGTTTTCCATATATCATGTTTTTGATGATCACATTAATATCCTTGAACATTGATTTAATGCAAAATTGATGTGCTAACTAACATGAAAAACACCATGAAAGTGATTGAGTTAAACATTGCTAAATCATACAATGTATATCACTAACAATGTATTTGCATGTAGGTGCACAAGCATGAAAGATGGAACATTGAAGAGGCATTGAAGAGATGAGCAAAAAGCACAAAAAACTGTCAAAGAGGTGTATCTGTCGACAGATGCAGTGTACCTGTCGACAGATTCATACAGTCATTCCAAGACAGAACCCAGGTTTGCATATATGAGTGCATCTGTCGACAGATGCAAATTGCCTGTCGACAGACACACTCAGAAACTCAATTTCCTGAAAACCAGTTCTCAGCCTGAGTGCGCCTGTCGACAGATGCAAGTGCACCTGTCGACAGACGACGGAAACATGAGATTTTGAGTTTCCAAATCCGGCCCCCACTTGGGTGTTTCCTTCCTCCACGACCCCCACCTTTACCTAACACTATATAAGCATCCTTTTGGAGCCAAATTCACATAGAGCAGCCTCCCAACCAAGAGCCTCCAAGGGACCAAGAGGAAAAGCCCCAAATTGCTGCTCTGCTTCAACTTTCCGCCCAGATCGTCGTGGAATCACCATCTATACGGAGCTGAAGCCGGATCGTCATCAGTTCAACCTTCTACATTGATCAATCTACATCCAATCGAAGTTTGAAGAGCGTTTGGACGATCCACGAGAAGAATTCAAACCGGATTTGTTCCCTAATTCCTAATTCTTCTCCATTTCATAATTTCCATTCCATCGTGTGTGTGTGTGGTTGTGTTTCGAGCATCCCTTGTGCTTGATTCACGAATTTGTGGTTGTTCTGATCGTGTTTCATCAGACAACGTGTGTGTGGCTGAGTTGTTGTGTTGAACTCGCTCATAAGCAGTCGTTTCTGCGTGTGTGTGTGGACGGTGGATGTAGGATACACGAGTTGTGTACTCCGAACCACCTTAAATCATCGAATTCTGTGGTTTGTTCGCGTTTTGCGATAGATGATTGGTAGGCACGATGTTCATACGCACGTTTGATTCCCTGTTCTCATTTAGATCAACTCAAGCTGTCTCATACTTAATCGAATTCTAATCAAGTTTCATTAAGATCGCCGTAGCATTGAAAAGAAGCCATCAATAGTTAAAAATTGCCGTAATCTATTCAACCCCCCCTTCTAGATTACCGTATTGTGTATTTCCGCATAACCCTTCAATTGGTATCAGAGCGGGTTTCTCCGATTTACAGTTTTTCGTAATTTGATCTAGCGATCAGGAGATTTTCGATCTTATGGATTCTAGCAAAGGTTATATGGCCGAGGGACATTCAGTAACCAGGCCACCCTATTTTGATGGCACTGACTATTCTTATTGGAAAAATCGTATGCAGGTATTTTTGAGAGCTCAAAATTACGAGCTGTGGAAGATAGTCAGCAAGGGACCATACGTGTTGCCCGAGGACGAAGACACCTGGACAAAAGATCAAATAGCTAAAGGAACTCTCAACTGGAGCGCACTAAACATGATGCAATGTGCGGTGCATCCAAAGGAGTTCTCAAGAGTCTCCACATGCTCAACAGCAAAAGAGATGTGGGACAAACTTGAACTCATTTACAAAGGTACGTCCGAGGTAAGGGAAACTAAAGTTAGCATGTTAGTGTCTGAATATGAAATGTTCAAGATGAAAACTGATGAAACCATATCAGACATGTTTGCAAGATTCATGATAATAGTTAACAGGCTAAAAGGTCTTAAGAAGGAATACTCTGAAAGTGACTTAGTAAGAAAGATACTTCGATCTCTTACTTCATCTTGGAATACTAAGGCCACTGTCATTGAGGATTCCAAAGACCTTTCCAAAATGAAATTGGATGAACTAATTGGCTCCCTAATGACATATGAAATCAACATCAAAAGAAAAGAATTAGAAGAAAATCCTAGGAAGTCAATTGCTCTAAAAGCATCCAATAAAACATCAACAAGTTCCAAGAAATCCATTCAACAGGATAGTGATGAGCAAGAAACATCTAGTGAGAGTGATGATGGTGAAATGGCAATGCTCACTAGACAATTCAAGAAATTTCTGAAGTTCAAAAGGAGAGACACAGGTAACTCTAAACCTTTTCAAAAGAAAATTTTTTCACAGAAATATGAGTCCAACAAAAAATCTGACATTGTTTGTTATGAATGCAAGAAACAGGGGCACATGAGAGGAGAATGCCCGGAACTCAAGAAGAAGCTGAAGAAAGAAAAATTCATCTCCAAGAAAGCCAAAGCAATGTTGGCAACCTGGAGTGATGAAGATGAAGATGAAGATGCACAAGAAACATCCGATGATAAAGAAGTGAAATGCTTGATGGCTAGGAGTGATGACTCCAGCGAGGTAAATTTCTCATTTGATGATTTCACTGCAAGTGAATGGGAGGAAGCATACACTACTTTATTTGAAAAATTTTGTGAATATAGATCTGAAAATAAAGCATTAAAAAAGAAATGCAACTCCCTTGTGCATGATAAGAACAATGATGAACGAATTGCATTCCTGACAAAAGAATTAGAAATGATGAAAGTTGATGAAAAGACTCATAATGAAGAGATGGATTGCTTGAAAATGAAATTGCAAGAAACACAAAAAGAAAAAGACTGTTTAAGCCATTCTATTGAATTCCTTCAAGAAGAACAATTAGAAACAAAGAAAAAGTTGGAACAAACTGAAAAGGAACTGAAAGAAAAATCTGAGGACTTAATGAAATTTGTAAAAGGGAAGCAAAATCTAGATGCGGTTTTGGGCGCCAAAATATATGTAACCAAGCATGGGTTAGGATATCAACCTGTCAAACAAAAGAAAATAGGAGAGTCATTGATCACTTCCTTTGTTGATCCTAGCCCAAGCACAAGCAAGCATGTTCCCACAAAGCATAACTCAAGACAGTCTCAGACCAAGGCAATGCAACCCAAACAAAATGTTCCCAACAAACAAAAGAAAAAGTCATCTGTCGACAGATGCAATGGTGCCTGTCGACAGACAAGAACAGTTTCAACTAATAAACAGTCTATCAAGCAACAAAAAATTGAAAAGAAAATTCCTTCATGCAATGTGTGTAAAAAGATTGGTCATGATGAAAAACAATGCTGGAATAATCCAAAGAAACAAAAATTCAAACAAGTTTGGATTCCTAAACATCTACTTTGTTGCATGAATGAAATTTTGGGACCCAAAGTAATTTGGGTACCAAAACCTCTTGTCTGATCCACATATGCAGGAATGCCTAGCAGCCCAACATCAAAACAAATGGTACTTGGATAGCGGCTGTTCGAGGCACATGACGGGCGACAAAGCTAAATTATGTTTCCTAGTGGAGAAAGACAGAGGACAAGTCATCTTTGGAGGTAACAACAAAGGCCAAATAATTGGCACAGGTAATGTTGGTAAGTGTTCCTCCAATTCAATTGAAAATGTACTGTTGGTTGATGGCCTTAATCACAATTTGCTTAGCATAAGTCAATTATGTGATAGAGGTCACAACGTCATCTTTGAATCAAATTGTTGATAAAGAAACAGGAAGTGTAAAATTTTCTGGAAAAAGAGTGAATAACATTTACTTAGTTGACTTAGATGATCCAGAAAATGACAACTTGTGTCTTGTTGCAAATAGACAGGATGAATTGACCTTGTGGCATCGTAGGCTTGGCCATGCGAGCTACAACGTGTTGCACAAGATCATGAAGCTCAAATTGGTAAGTGGACTTCCTGACATTTATTTTAGCAACAATGAAAGTTTTTGTGATGCATGTGCACAGGGAAAACAGATCCGGAAGTCTTTCAAATCTAAAGCACCGGTAAGCACATCTAAACCATATGAACTGTTGCACATGGACCTTTTTGGACCAACTAGAACTCTAAGTCTCAATGGCAAACGTTTTGGTTTTGTCATTGTAGATGATTTTTCTAGGTTCACATGGGTCAAATTCTTGGCACACAAAAGTGAAACACTTGCAATATTCCAAGAATTTTTTAATAAGATTGAACATGGCAATGTGAATAAAATATGTTCAATACGCACCGATCACGGGGGAGAATTTGATAACAATGCATTTTCTGATTTTTGCAGGCACCAAGGGATTGAACATCTGTTCTCTTCCCCAAGGACTCCAGAACAAAATGGAGTAGTGGAGAGGAAAAACAGAACATTGGTGGAAATGGCTCGCACTCTTCTAGTTGAAGGCCAACTCTCCAAAAGCTTTTGGGCAGAAGCAGTGAACACTTCGTGCTACATTCTAAACAGAGCCATGGTAAGACCTGTGATAAAGAAAACCCCCTACCAGTTGTTGAAAGGTAAGAAACCCAACCTTGGGTACTTCCGAGTTTTTGGCTCAAAGGTATTTATTCATAACAATGATAAATCTGATTTAGATAAATTTGAAGCCAAAAGTGATCAAGGTGTTTTTCTAGGCTACTCAGAACACTCTAGGGCATATAGGGTGTTTAACAATAAAACACGCACTGTGGAAGAAACTCCACATGTCATTTTTGATGAGACTTATGCCAAATCTAACAGCTTGAATGTTAACAGGACTGAAAAAGAGGATGAAGGAACATCGCTTAAGGATCTACAAGTCAAAGCAAAAGACAAATCTGAAGAAGATTCCAAGACCAAAGGTGGATATCTTCACAGGGACTACGATGATGATGATGAAATAGCATTCAGAAAACAAGATGAAACACTTGAAGAGAATCCACCAGAAAGTGAACCTCCTGAAGAACGACATTCACAAGATCAAATTCCTCAAGGGCAAGATACTCCCGGCCCTTCAACAATCACAAATGTGAGGTATTCCAAAGATCACCCACTTGATGATGTGATAGGTAGTTTAAATGATTATGTTCAAACGAGGTCTCAAGTAAGAAAAATAATTGAACATGATCTTTTTGCTTTTGTTTCTCAAGTGGAACCCAAAAATGTTGAAGAAGCCTTAAAAGATAACTCGTGGATTGATGCTATGCATGAGGAACTTGGTCAATTTCAAAGAAATAATGTATGGAGTTTAGTTCCTAGAACCCCTGAAATCTCTATCATAGGAACTAGATGGGTGTTTAGGAATAAACTTAATGAAGAGGGAAAAGTAGTCAGAAATAAAGCAAGACTCGTAGCAAAAGGATATAGTCAAGAGTTTGGTGTAGACTTTGAAGAGTCCTTTGCTCCTGTAGCCAGGTTAGAAGCAGTCAGAAATTTATTGGCATATGCATGCTCCCATAAGTTCAAACTTTATCAAATGGATGTTAAAACTGCTTTCTTAAATGGCTATATCAAAGAAGAAGTCTATGTCTCTCAACCACCAGGTTTTGAAATTCTGAAATGCCTAACCATGTGTATAAATTGCACAAAGCTCTTTATGGCTTGAAACAGGCACCTCGAGCTTGGTATGATAGACTAAGCAATTTTCTGGTAAGCAAAAACTACTCAAGAGGTAAAGTAGACCAAACACTCTTCACTAAGAAAGTTCGCAATCACATAATTGTTGTTCAAGTTTATGTGGACGATATCATATTTGGTTCTACTAACCCTTCACTGTGTGAAGAATTTTCTAAACACATGCACAGTGAATTTGAGATGAGTTAATGGGGGAGCTTCAATTCTTTCTTGGTTTGCAGGTGAAACAACATAAAGACGGATTCTTCATAAATCAAGAAAAATATGTCAAAGAGCTTCTCAAACGATTTCAATTTGAGCAAGCTAAACCGGCCTCCACCCCAATGAGCACAAGCATCAAATTGGAAAATGATGAGAAAGGTAAACCGGTAGATGCAAAGCACTTCCGAGGTATGATTGGCTCACTCCTTTATCTTACTGCAAGTAGACCGGATATTCAATTTAGTGTTTGCCTTTGTGCTAGATATCAATCTAGTCCAAAGGAAAGCCATTTAATTGCAGTCAAGAGAATTTTCCGATATCTCTCAGGCACATGCAATTTGGGTTTTTGGTACCCAGCAGGCAGTAGTTTTGATTTGATCTCATATTCTGATGCTGATTATGCTGGATGTAAAATTGATAGAAAAAGCACTAGTGGATATTGCCAATTCCTTGGCGGTTGCATGGTTTCGTGGGCATCCAAGAAACAACACTCGGTTGCACTCTCCACTGCAGAGGCAGAATATGTCACTGCAGGAAGTTGTGCAGCTCAAGTGTTGTGGATCAAAAGTCAGTTAGCTGACTATAATGTTCAAATTGGATGCACACCTATCCTATGTGACAACACAAGTGCTATCAACCTTTCAAAAAATCCTGTCCAACACTCAAGGACTAAACACATAGAAATCGGTCATCATTTCTTGAGAGATGAAGTTGCCAATAAAACCTTGGAACTTAATTTCATTCCCACAGAAAAACAATTGGCTGATATTTTCACCAAACCCTTGTCTGAAGATAGATTCACATCCTTAAGAAGAGAATTGGGTTTGTGTAAAATGCAATGAAACTAACTATCCATATTGGAGTACATGCTCTTTATGTGTGAATGACTATGTGGTATATCAAATGGTGAACTGTGGAAGAACAAGTTCGGCTTGTTTGGAAACTATCATCATGCGTGAGGAAATATTCTCCGCCAAGTATCCATAGTCCCATTGCATATAAAGGTCCTGTACTTTACATAGGATTTTTAGTTTCCTTACATTTTATCATGTTAACTCCATGAAACAATGTTTTTTCTGTGATCATGTGCTTGTGTGTGACTTTCTTTAAATGATCATGTTTGCCTTGTATCAAATGCTTATGTGAATCCTTGCTTAGATGTTGTGTCAACACGTGCACACACTATGGGGGAGTGAGTTAAGGATAGATGAGTATTCTCTTGAGGAAACTCCTCCTACATGTTCTTGTTGAATTCACACTTCCTTGAACTCAATGTGTAATCAATCTGAAACCAGAAAAATCCACTCTGCTCCTATCTGTCGACAGACACATTCCATCTGTCGACAGACACATTCCATCTGTCGACAGGTACACTCAGTTTTGTTCTGACAGAAACTTCAATTCATCAGTCTGTGTGCATCTGTCGACAGACAGATTCCTTCTGTCGACAGATACACACATTCTTCTTTATTGTTCAATTCCTTCTTCATACTTCACAAGAAAGTGTTCATTGATTGATTTAAAGGTAAACATTAGTTTGTTTGTGTGCAATATAACTTTTTCATATCCACTTCATGTCAAAGTCGTGAACCAAGTCTAAATGTTGTTTGATGCAACACTTGATTGAGGTCTTTTTAGATCATTTTGAACACAATGAGCAAACCAAATGATTTTTAAACATCTCCTTTGAATAACTCCCTTGTCGTTAAACATGAATCTAAAATGATTTGAAAAATCAGAAGATTCTTGAATTTTGATGTTCTACATTATAACTTGCCTAAAGAAATCTCATGTACTTGACAAAAAGCAAAAAAAAAAAAAAATAAAAAAAAAAGGGAGAAAAGCTACCTATTTCTGCGGTTCAATCAAAAATTTATCTCTCTTTATGGGATGGAGGTAGAGCAATGATGAAAATGACTAAGTAACCGGGGACATGGGCATCACCAATGTCGGTCTTCGCGTCAAAAGGTTGTTTCATTATCTCTATACAATGGCTTGATGGACACTCACATTGAGTAACTGGGGGTATTGGCATCACAAATGTCTACCTTCACATGAAAAAGTGAAAGTGCTCCTCATTTCCACTCCTTTCCATCTTCGTTGTTTAAAGATTCTAAAATCATACCAGAAATAGAGTGAAGCCTCCGAAAACTTTTTATGTCAAGTCCAATGTGCCTCTTTTGGATAAGATATTCTTGTAGCCATCTAATTCAAATGTCATTTGACTATCATCTCTATTTAGATGCATGTTTTTTCTTCAACGGCCTTAATCAAAAGAGTTATTTAATTTTCACTGGCTATTGTGAAATGTGTTCTTCATGATCTAATTAAAGAACTTATCGGTTTTAATTCAAAATCATTTTAGAATTGTGTCATGTCTTCATCATAATGGATATGAATTTTTATCTTGCACATACACCCATTTTGCCTTAAAACAACAAATGAACACTTGTCCCTTTGAAAATATTGTCAAAAATCAGTTTTAACCAAAAAGGAGTTATCTGTCGACAGATAGACTGTCATCTGTCGACAGACGACGGCGCAGACTCATTTTTGAACCAAACCCTCGCGCCGGTTCACCTCTTTTTCGTGGGGCCTCTCTTTTAAAACTCTCTAAACCCATTCTAAGGCCTCCCACGACCCATTCTCACCCCTCCTCTCTCATTCCCTCCTCCTCCTCTCCAAACCCCCTCTCTTTCCCCCTTCAGGGCTCCGTCTCCGACGATCCTGCTGCTCCTCGTCTGGGATCCCTCCACTCTCCCTTCACACACCATTCTCATCCTTCTTCCTGAGATGGCACCCAAATCGAAGCTTCTCGCTCGCCGTCGTCGCGCTCCGACGGACGCCGGAGAAAGCTCCAGGGCTCCTTCCGAACGCCGCAGCAAGCATCGTGAGGATCGGTTGCCGGAACTCATTGTTCCTCAAGGTCTCCGTCTTATCCGGCCGACCGGCACCTTCAAGAAAATAGTCCAATCCCGGTATGTGGACTTCGAGTCCTTAGCACCGATGTTCCCCTCACTCCTACCCTATTTTGACACACAAGGGTGGACATCCTTCTTGTACTCCCACTTGCAGTACTCTCCAACTGCCGTCTCCGAGTTCTACAATAATCTAGGGCTTTCTGATCAGGGAGATCTCTACTCTTCAGTTAGAGGCACTCGTTTTCGCCTCACCGCCAATCTTATCTCCACAGCCCTTGAAATTCCAAACTCAGGAGTTGAAATCTTCAACTACACTCCCTCTGCTTCTGAGTACTATGAGCTTCTCACGTTGGAACCTTATGACTCTACCAAGGAAATTGCTCGTCTCAACGCCAACTCCTTTCCTCCTTTGATCCGGATGATCCATCACAACTTCACTACCTTGATCGTCCCGAAGGATGGAAGCCGGGAGTTAGTCACCGAGGTCCACAAATCCTTGTTCATATTTTTCCTCAAGTGTCAAGAAATCAATCTGCCTGAACTCATGATAAGCCTCATCCGTCGGTGTTTCTCTAACACCAAAAGATCAATGCCATATGCTTGCCCCATCACCTCTCTTCTCATTTTCCTTGGCATTCCTATCCCTGCAAGTGAGCTCATCTCATTAAAATCCCGTAGTGCTTTTGACCTCACTGTTGCCAACCGAATGGGCTACAAGATTGTAGACGGTGTAGTCACAAGGACTCTCAAAGGAAAGAAACCACAAGGAGCTGAAGAGTCAACTGATGAAGAAGACAATGAAGCCGATGAAGCAAATGAAGGCAGTGATGAAGAACCTCAGGATGAGCAAATGCCTGATCAAGCTCAAGAATTTGCTGATGTATCTGTGCCTCAAGAACAATCCATTCGTGATTACTTGGCACAAATCCATCAAGAAATGATCTCAGGATTTGCTCAGATGACTTCAAGATTTGATCAAGTGGATGCTCGCCTCAACACTCTAGATGACCGGCTTGACCACCTCTATCCGAGAGAGATGGATCCCGTCATCCTCCTCCTGCTGATCATGACAATGAATAGAGGGTCTCAGGGTCATTAGAGGTCACTAAGAGTCTTAGCTGGGAATTAGTCTCACTTGTCTAGTCATCTTTTGCTTGTTCATGTTATTTCCCTTTCTTTTGATCTTTATTGAGTCATGTAATGCTTGTCAATTGTACTGTGAAATTTCAATGATCAATCAATGAAAACTCAGTTCATGTTTATTTGTCTCCAAATGTGCATGACTTGACCTTTTGTATGTTGTCAAAAAGGGGGAGAACATCAATATGCATCAATTGAATGTTTTTGTCATCATCAAAAAGGGGGAGATTGTTGGGTTTTCCATATATCATGTTTTTGATGATCACATTAATATCCTTGAACATTGATTTAATGCAAAATTGATGTGCTAACTAACATGAAAAACACCATGAAAGTGATTGAGTTAAACATTGCTAAATCATACAATGTATATCACTAACAATGTATTTGCATGTAGGTTCACAAGCATGAAAGATGGAACATTGAAGAGGCATTGAAGAGATGAGCAAAAAGCACAAAAAACTGTCAAAGAGGTGAATCTATCGACAGATGCAGTGTACCTGTCGACAGATTCATACAGTCATTCCAAGACAGAACCCAGGTTTGCATATATGAGTGCATCTGTCGACAGATGCAAATTGCCTGTCGACAGACACACTCAGAAACTCAATTTCCTAAAAACCAGTTCTCAGCCTGAGTGCGCCTGTCGACAGATGCAAGTGCACCTGTCGACAGACGACGGAAACATGAGATTTTGAGTTTTCAAATCCGGCCCCCACTTGGGTGTTTCCTTCCTCCACGACCCCCACCTTTACCTAACACTATATAAGCATCCTTTTGGAGCCAAATTCGCAGAGAGCAGCCTCCCAACCAAGAGCCTCCAAGGGACCAAGAGGAAAAGCCCCAAATTGCTGCTCTGCTTCAACTTTCCGCCCAGATCGTCGTGGAATCACCATCTATGCGGAGCTGAAGCCGGATCGTCATCATTCAACCTTCTACATCGATCAATCTACATCCAATCGAAGTTTGAAGAGCGTTTGGACGATCCACGAGAAGAATTCAAACCGGATTTGTTCCCTAATTCCTAATTCTTCTCCATTTCATAATTTCCATTCCATCGTGTGTGTGTGGTTGTGTTTCGAGCATCCCTTGTGCTTGATTCACGAATTTGTGGTTGTTCTGATCGTGTTTCATCAGACAACGTGTGTGTGGCTGAGTTGTTGTGTTGAACTCGCTCATAAGCAGTCGTTTCTGCGTGTGTGTGTGGACGGTGGATGTAGGATACACGAGTTGTGTACTCCGAACCACCTTAAATCATCGTGTTCTGTGGTTTGTTCGCGTTTTGCGATAGATGATTGGTAGGCACGGTGTTCATACGCACATTTGATTCCCTGTTCTCATTTAGATCAACTCAAGCGGTCTCATACTTAATCGAATTCTAATCAAGTTTCATTAAGATCTCCGTAGCATTGAAAAGAAGCCATCAATAGTTAAAAATTGTCATAATCTATTCAACCCCCCCCCCCCTTCTAGATTACCGTATTGTGTATTTCCGCATAACCCTTCACGTTGTTACTTGTGGTTTACCTGAGGTTTCACATGGTTTGTGTGTGACGTGCACGTGGTTCTGTGTACGTGGCAAGTAGTACGACGCCTACCGTGGTTACCTCTCCAGTTGGGTGCCCCAGGTTCTTTGTGAGCCAGGCTGTTAGCTTGGGGCTTTGTCCCGGTACTTGTGCTGTACCGTCGAGGTCTGTGTCGTCTGACCTGGACACCCTCACTCTTGTGTTGAGTTGCACGTCCGGCTGAGGGAAAGACGACAGTGGGACAGTGACACTTGTGTTTGTCTTTAGTCACTTGTAGCGCGCTCGTAGTTGGGGGTACGGACACCAGTAGACGTACTGGACCACAGCTAGTCCTTTTCCAGTGCCTCACTCTAGAGAGTTCCGGGCCAGGATCTCTAGAGGTGTCAAGCATGGGCCTGTGACCGTGTGGTCCGCAGGTGGTGGTGTTTAGTTGGTCTCCACAGTTGCTTGACCTTTTCACGTGGAGCGGCAGCTGGACCATTCGTCCGTGGCTGCGAGACTGAGAGGTAGACCTGTGCTAGTTTGTCTGAGTCAGTTTCTGGTGTCGCGAACCAGTTCACGTGGCTCGTGTTGGCTGTCTCTACTCTAGCTTGTACACCTGTTTGGGTTTGCCGTTTATTTATTATTGTTACTTGACCTAGTCGGCAAACGGTGAGAACATTTACAGCTTTAATATTTTGTTTAGCTATTCTATAAATTGTTGGTATTGTTTACTGCTTTCGTACTTGTGGTTTTGGTTTGCTCGGTGTTGGGGGAGTTCCCTACTGAGCCAGTGACTAGCGAGGCTCACCCCTACCCCCACAGGTGAGGGCGAGGAGGACGTTTCCCGACCGTCGTCCAGTTCGGAGCCGCGTCGTAGCGGTGCAGGGTCAGTACCTCCAGCTGTGTAGTGGCAGCTTCAGCAGTGTAGCTTAGTTTGTTGTTTACTTTCTTTTGTTGTACCTCGGGGTATGCCCCAGGCTCTTGTACATTCTTCCAGTTTAGTGGAAATTTGGCTATGTAACTTGTGAATTATATATATATAAATGGTGTGTTCCTTTGTGTTTACACGGACTGTGGTTTGGTTTCCCTTGCGAGGCTTCGGCCCGTTCGCGGGAGGCGGACTCGAATCAAGTACGTTATCAGTTTAACAGGCTTGGCCGAGGCATTCTGCCACAGTTGGTATCAGAGCAAGGTCCGTGTTAATATAAGGGAACTAGAAAGATACATAGCCTTATTTTGGTTTTTGTACACTGCTGGTAGGGACCCTGGTTTTTGATAACTTGTTGTTTTGGTTTTTGTTTGATGTTTTGTTTGTGTAGAAAATTTCTGGAATGGCTGGTAGAAGAGATTGGGGTGGTGGAGGAGATGATCCGGAGGAAAGCACCCACCGTATGATAGAGAGAATCTGGGAAAGCCTCACGGATATTCAGGCAAGGATGGATCAGCAGGCGCCGGTACCACCAGTTGCAGTGCCACCTGGGGATGGAGAGGCAGTACCTGTAGCTCCAGTTCCGCCGAGAATGGAGGTACCTTTTGCAGCACCTGTGCCACTACCACCACCAGTGTTAGCAGAGGAACCAGTGATGCAAGTGAAGAAATTTCTGATATTGCAGCCCCCTACCTATTCTGGAGGGCCGAATCCAGATACAGCTGAGAATTGGGTTCATGAAATCGAGAGGGTCTTTGCGACTATGCGTTGTCCAGCAGCAGATAGAGTTGTATTGGCTGCTTATCAGTTGAGGGGTTTTGCCTTGGAATGGTGGCAATTGAAGATGCAGACCACCTTCGCAGGTAGGACAGAGGAGGCCATCACTTGGTCGGAATTTCTTGATGTATTTAACGATACATTTTTCCCGATTCAAGTGCAGCAGGTAAAAAGGGAGCAATTCCGGACTCTCCAGCAAGGTAACTCTTCGGTTCTAGAGTACCAGATGAGATTTATGGCACTCAGCCGTTATGCACCTTATGTTGTTTCTGATAATAATATGATGGTTGAGTACTTTATTAGAGGCTTGAGAGTGGAATTGCAGGATGCAATAGTACCTCTTATGTGCAAGATAGTGGAAGAGGCAGCTCAGAGAGCAACTACCTTGGAGAGATCTATTCGGACTCGTCAGGCAGGCGAGTCAGGTTCTGGTAGTTTCCGGCTACCACAGCAGACAGTGGGTGCGAGTAAAGGTAAAGCACCAGCAGGACCTTCTACATCAGGCTTCGGTAAATGGGGTCAGAAATTAAAGCAGGCATTTAAAGGAAAAGGAAGAGGATGGGGAGGTCGTCCGCAGTTCCAGCAGGGCCGAGGTAGGCCTGAGGTGGAGGAGTCGCAGCAGAGTACAGCTAGGCAGCCTGTTACTCCACCGGGCTATAGATGTTATAATTGTAATCAGCCGGGACATTTGATCCGCAATTGTCCCTATCCAAGAGAGTATGGATATGGTAGAGGTGTGCAGCAGCAGCAGCAGCCTCAGCAGTTTCAGCAGCCACAATTAGGTCGTGGCAGAGGAGCACTACAGCAGCGAGGAAGAGGCCGGGTTATGGCTATCACCCGAGCCCAGGCGGAGGCATCAAATCTGATAGAAGGTACTTTACCCCTTTATGAATATTCAGCAAGAGTTTTATTTGATTTGGGTGCCTCTCATTCTTTTATTTCTGAAGAATTTTTGGACTGCATGACTCATCCTTTAGAAGAGAAATCTTGTGAATTGGTAGTGGAGGTTCCTTCAGGTGAGTTTTTGCTCACTTCGAGCTACATAGATGAAGCTCATGTTGTGATTGAAGGAAACAAGATGCCGGGTCGGTTGTATGCCCTGCGGTTAACTGATTATGATATTATTTTGGGAATGGACTGGCTTGAGATGTATGGAGCAATGCTCGATTGCAGAAAGAAAAGGATCAAATTTTGTCATCCTAATGGAGCAGTGTTTGAATATCAAGGTATGCCTTTCTATACCACTAAGTTCCTGATTTCTGCAATGAAAGCTAGAAAATTGATAAATACTGGGTGTGTGGCCTATTTAGCCTCGGTGAGTTTGGTAGAGGCTAGTCAGCCAGTTGAAGTAGTTCCCGTGGTTAGGGAATTTGCTGATGTTTTTCCTGAGGATTTGCCTGGTTTAGCTCCACATAGAGAGGTGGACTTTTACCATTGAGTTGCTGCCAGGTACCATGCCGATCTCTAAAGCTCCATATCGGATGGCACCAGCAGAACTTAAAGAGTTGAAAAAGCAATTAGAAGAATTATTGCAAAAAGGGTTCATTAGACCGAGTCATTCCCCATGGGGAGCGCCGATTTTATTTGTGAAAAAGAAAGATGGGAGTTTCCGGATGTGTATTGATTATAGAAAGTTAAATGATGTGACCATCAAAAATAAGTACCCATTGCCAATAATAGATGATTTGTTTGATCAATTGCAATCAGCGAAAGTATTCTCTAAAATTGATTTAAGGTCTGGGTACCATCAGTTAAGAATTAAAGAAGAAGATATAGACAAGACAGCATTCAGAACTAGATATGGTCACTTTGAGTTTGTGGTTATGCCTTTTGGGTTGACTAATGCTCCTGCAGGCTTTATGGATCTGATGAACAGAATTTTTCATCCATATTTAGATCAATTTATTGTGGTCTTTATTGATGATATTCTGATTTACTCAGCATCTGAAGAGGAGCATGCAGCTCATTTGAGGTTTACCCTGCAATTGTTGAGGGATAACCAGTTATTTGCCAAATTCAGTAAGTGTGAATTTTGGCTGAAAGAAATTCAGTTTCTGGGTCATGTTATCTCTGCTAAAGGAGTAGCTGTGGACCCGAGTAAAGTGGAAGCAGTAATGAGATGGGAAGTGCCTAGGACAATAACTGAGATTAGAAGTTTTCTGGGATTAGCAGGTTACTATAGGTGCTTCATTCAAGATTTTTCTAAAATTACGGCACCTATGACTAAGTTGACCAGAAAAGGGGTGCCTTTTGTGTGGTCCGGTGAATGCCAGAGAAGCTTTATGGAATTAAAGAAAAGACTTACTTCAGCACCTATATTGACATTACCGGCTGGGAGTGGTGGTTTTGTATTGTATACTGATGCTTCAAGGAGAGGTCTTGGAGCAGTGCTTATGCAGCATGGTAAAGTGATAGCATATGCATCCAGGCAGTTGAAGCCAGCAGAAGAGAATTACCCCACTCATGATTTAGAGTTGGCAGCAGTTGTATTTGCCTTAAAAATGTGGAGGCATTATCTGTATGGCGAAAGGTTTGAAATTTTTACAGACCATAAAAGATTGAAATATATTTTCTCACAGAAAGATTTGAATCTTCGCCAGCGCAGATGGATAGAGTATCTAAAAGATTATGATTTCAGTTTGGCTTACCATCCGGGTAAGGCCAATGTTGTAGCTGATGCCTTGAGCAGAAAGGCATATATGAATTTGATGATGATTAAAGAGTGGAAGTTGTATGAAGAGGTAGTGGAAAACTCCTTATATGTGCCCAGTAGTCAGCGACGGGCAGTGCTAGCTGCTAGTGCTGTAGAGCCGTCTTTATATTGGCAGATTATTGAAGCTCAGAGAGCATATGCCAGTTTGGCTGAAATTGTGAAAATGGAAGGAGTTACTATTGATGATAACTGTGTGATTAGACTCAGAGGCAGGTTATTTGTTCCTGCAGAGAGAGAGGTGAAGCAGCGAGTATTAGAAGAGGCTCATAAATCAAGGTACACTATTCATCCGGGTAGTACTAAAATGTACCATGATTTGAGAAAGCATTTCTGGTGGCCTCTTATGAAGAAAGAAATAGCAGAATTTGTTTCAAGATGTGCTATCTGTCAACAGATTAAAGCAGAGCACCAGAAGCCTGGAGGTTTATTGCAACCATTGCCCATTCCACAGTGGAAATGGGATGATATTACTATGGATTTTGTAGCAGGTTTACCAAGGTCGAGTTCAGGGCATAATGGAATATGGGTATTCGTTGACAGATTAACCAAGGTATGCAGATTAGTGGCAGTGAGTATGTCTTGGACAGTGGACAGATTGGAAAATATTTATGTTGAAAAGATTGTTCCACTGCATGGTATTCCGAAGACAATTGTATCTGACAGAGATCCAAGATATACTTCTGGTTTTTGGAGAAGTTTGCAGAAGGTGATCGGTACTGAGTTGAGGTATAGCTCCGCTTATCATCCCCAGACAGATGGTCAGACAGAAAGGACTATCCAAATAATTGAAGATATGTTGCGAGCTTGTTGTTTGGTTTGGGGAGGCAGCTGGGAGCATCATTTGGGTATGGTTGAGTTTGCCTACAATAATAGTTATCATACTAGTCTTGGGATGGCACCTTATGAAGCTTTATATGGAAGGCCATGTAGAACCCCATTAAACTGGCATGAAGTGGGAGAGAGGCAGTTAGTGGGTCCTGAATTGATTCAGCAGACCACTGAAGTAGTAAAGCTTATTAAAGAGAAATTGCAAGCAGCTCAAAGTAGGCAGAAAAGTTATGCAGATGTCCGGAGAAGACCACTTCAGTTTGAGGTGGGAGATTTTGTTTTCCTGAGAGTTTCTCCAAGTAAGGGAATTATGAGGTTTGGCAAATCTGGGAAGTTAAGTCCAAGATATGTGGGACCTTTCCAGGTGATTGAAAGAATTGGGGAAACCGCTTATAGGCTGGATTTGCCAGTAGATTTTGCAGATGTGCATGATATTTTCCATGTTTCTATGTTGAGGAAATGTATTGAAGATCCAGCTCAAATAATTAGATATCAAGGTGGTGACCTGAGGCCGGACATGACAATGCCAGAATATCCGGTGCAGATCACAGATCGAAAGATGAAGAAGCTAAGAAATAAAGAGATTGAGCTAGTAAAAGTGAGATGGGAAAATAGGTTGGGAGGTGAGGATACCTGGGAGTTAGCCGAGGAAATGGCTAAAGGGTATCCCTATTTGTTTGAATAAGCTTTTGTATTTCTTTTTAAATGATAGTACTTGTAAAAAGTGTGTATGTTTAAGTTGTTTAACTTTGAGTTATGTTATGAATTTCGAGGTCGAAATTTTCTCTTTAGATGATAGTAATGTAACGTCGCGTGCTTTTCAGATCCATGCGGATCATGTGTATTGTGGTTGTGGTGGCCGTTGTAAGGCCAATGTGAGTTGGTTGTGTGGAATGTATGGTGTGGATGCGTGGTTTGAGCAGGTGAAGTACAGGGTTGGTCCTGAAATGAAACAGGACATGCTGCAGTTCAGCTGAAGTTGGTGGCCAGGGGTAGCCGTTGACTGGTTGGCGTCCAAGTTAGTGGACGTTGACTTCATGAACTGGGCGGCAGTAGATGTGGACGTTAAGGGTGGCGGTTGCTGTTGGCGGCATGGGGGTTGACGCCAACCTGTCAGTTCTGCAGGTTATAGGCTCACCCAAGAGCAGTTCTCTCAGCTCACTCTCTCTCCCTCTTGCCCCAGCTTCGCGCCCCGGTGACTCTGAAGCTTCCAACAGGTTCTGAGGAGTGGTTGGACGGTTTTTGAACGCGTGGCGTTGCCGAATTGCGCGAGGAAACGTCGCGGCATGGTGCAATTCCCGTGGGAGCTCGCGGAGGGCTCGGCGTGAACCGGGAGATTGTGGGAGGTTCTAGCGTGTTCTGAGGTAGGGGACGAACCCGTTTAACTCCGTAGAAACATAAAAATACAACATAACCACCGGATTCAGCATCATAATGCGTTTTCAGATCAAGTTGCACTATATGGGGATAATGGGTGGTTTGAGTAGTTTAATGTGTGAAGCATGTTGTAATGGGTTGTATTGGGTTCTGGCATGCTATAGGAACTGCATTTGTATGTTTTTCTGTAGTTAGAACGGTTGGAAAGGCCGCAGAGCCGAATTAGGGTTTCTGCAGGGTTTATGGCCGGAGAACTTGGCGTCAACATCGTTTGTCGCCAAGATCCTCAGCCAGGATGTTAACGGCCAGGTCCCTTGCCGTTGACTGGTTGTAAGCAGCAGTCGATGTTGCCGCCTACTGGTTATGAGCAGAAATGACTGATTTCAGTATTTATCGATAATGCATGTGTGTTGACACATGAGGTTCACTGAGTGCACATGGTTCTCGTGTTTAGCATACAAGGTATGTTGTTAGTTACTTACTTTCGTGACTGCGCGTTGTTTACGCGAGTCAGTGGGTTCACGTGTAGTGGACCGTTGTTACTTGTGGTTTACCTGAGGTTTCACGTGGTTTGTGTGTGACGTGCACGTGGTTCTGTGTACGTGGCAAGTAGTACGACGCCTACCGTGGTTACCTCTCCAATTGGGTGCCCCAGGTTCTTTGTGAGCCAGGCTGTTAGCTTGGGGCTTTGTCCCGGTACTTGTGCTGTACCGTCGAGGTCTGTGTCGTCTGACCTAGACACCCTCACTCTTGTGTTGAGTTGCACGTCCGGCTGAGGGAAAGACGACAGTGGGACAGTGACACTTGTGTTTGTCTTTAGTCAATTGTAGCGTGCTCGTAGTTGGGGGTACGGACACCAGTAGACGTACTGGACCACAGCTAGTCCTTTTCCAGTGCCTCACTCTAGAGAGTTCCGGGCCAGGATCTCTAGAGGTGTCAGGCATGGGCCTGTGACCGTGTGGTCCGCAGGTGGTGGTGTTTAGTTGGTCTCCACAGTTGCTTGACCTTTTCACGTGGAGCGGCAGCTGAACCTTTCGTCCGTGGCTGCGAGACTGAGAGGTAGACCTGTGCTAGTTTGTCCGAGTCAGTTTCTGGTGTCGCGAACCAGTTCACGTGGCTCGTGTTGGCTATCTCTACTCTAGCTTGTACACCTGTTTGGATTTGCCGTTCATTTATTATTGTTACTTGACCTAGTCGGCAGACGGTGAGAACATTTACAGCCTTAATATTCTGTTTAGCTATTCTATAAATTGTTGGTATTGTTTACTGCTTTCGTACTTGTGGTTTTGGTTTGCTCAGTGTTGAGGGAGTTCCCTACTGAGCCAGTGACTAGCGAGGCTCACCCCTACCCCCACAGGTGAGGGCGAGGAGGACGTTTCCCGACCGTCGTCAAGTTCGGAGCCACGTCGTAGCGGTGCAGGGTCAGTACCTCCAGCTGTGTAGTGGCAGCTTCAGCAGTGTAGCTTAGTTTGTTGTTTACTTTCTTTTGTTGTACCTCGGGGTATGCCCCAGGCTCTTGTACATTCTTCCAGTTTAGTGGAAATTTGGCTATGTAACTTGTGAATTATATATATAAAAATGGTGTGTTCCTTTGTGTTTACACGGACTGTGGTTTGGTTTCCCTTGCGAGGCTTTGGCCCGTTCGCCGGAGGCGGACTCGGATCAAGTACGTTATCAGTTTAACAGGCTTGGCCGAGGCATTCCGCCACAGTAGCTATCGACAGGTACTGGTTCCAGAACCATGTTTCTGGGATTTGGACAGTGCCTGTCGACAGGCAAGGGTCATCTGTCGACAGGTCAGGGTCGTCTGTCGACAGATGAGAGCTATCTGTCGACAGCTACAGATTTTTCAGTAGTTCTGGGTTCTGGGAACTTGAGGCCTGTCGACAGATGATTTCCAACTATCGACAGCCGCAAGTCCAACTTCCAGAAATAGATCTACACAACTCTAAAGATTCTTTTAAAGATTCCTATGAATCCAAATATGTTTAACACATCAAAGAGGGTCTTGTTTACATTTCTAAACATCACTTACATGAAGGAAAGAAGTATATACAATAGGAGTCCAAGCTTTGCATGTGGATGGCATAAAACTGGGAACATGTAGGATAAAGACTCTGTAGGAACATATCTACTCCTTCAAGCAATTCTTTCTCAAAGCTGAAACAAAATTCATACTAAGTGCAAAATCTACATCTTACGACATGAATAATAACTAGAGTTTCATGAAAGCTTTACTAATCCTCGTGACAAGAAACCAGAGTAGACACTCAAACTCCGAGGTTCTAGTAGAAGAAGGAACACGAAGAGGAGATTTTCCACAGAACCGGGGACAAATAGGAAACATGGGTTTCTAAGGATGAAGAAACTACAAGCATGAAAATAGAAAAGTGAAGAGGAATCAGAGAAAGGAACCTACTTGACTTGAAAGGGGAATGAAGATTTTTCTTCTCCTTCACGTAAAAATCTACAGTAGCAAGAAGAAGAACAAGAAATCCACACAGGTAAAAGCTTCGGCAGGTGCAGTTGAGGAGACAATAATCAGTAGAAGAAGGTACAATAGCAGTCACGACCAGCGGCTATTACACTCCAGTAGCCACAGCTCCCACAGGGATAACAGCGGTAGGAACAGCAGGAACAGGGGGTGGAAAGATTTGCACGATGGGTGAAGAGAGAGTTTTTATAACTCTTCCATATTACATGCATGCCGGCACGTCGGCCACACAGGTGTTTTGGTGAAAACCATTTGGTTTTACACAGTAACATGTTTTCCATGCAAGGCCATAAAGCTTACACATAGGGTTTAATCGTTTAGGTCTTCTATCCCATGTGACAAGAGCTTACATAGCCTCTAATACATAAGCTATAATTACCCAAAAAAATGGTTACCGTAAATGGGTAATAAATTGGCTAACCCATTTGTCCTTAAATTTTTATAACCAAAAGATGTCCATTCAAGTTGAAATTTCAACCATAAACTAATAGGAAGGTTTTACAAATTATGGTGATTTTAGTTTCATTTTTAGAATTTATTCTTCATCTAGCAAAAATTTACCCCAAAAATTATTGTGTCGGCTTAATCTTGATATTCGTGCATCAATAATTCAAGAAATTTATATTTTTGGAGTCAGCACATTTTTCTAAGAATTATGGTGGTCTCAGAATTAAATTCTGTTATCAAAATCTGGTGTCGTCCTGTCGGGGTACGCACGACCGAAAGTAGTACCAAGTTATGATAATGTGTCCTAAATACACTTTTAATTCTAAATATCTCAATTTAAGACTAATTGGTTCGCATAAACAAAAATTACTAAGTAAATCATGATGTTTAAAATTTGAGGATATTACAGGCTGGAATGGTTACGATAGAAAAACAAAAGGATGTTGTTGGATATACTTTAGGAAAATTTAGTAAAGCTGAAATTAACTATTCAACATATGAAAAAGAATTCTTAGCAGTTTTAAAGACAATTAAAAACTTTAAACATTGGTTACTCCCTTCAGAATTTAGTATTAACACAGACGACAAAAGATTATATCATTATATCAAAAACAAAAAGGAAGATCAAAATAGTCGAAGAATTAGATGGTTTATGCAACTAGAAGAATTTAATTATTCAATACATTTTTTGCCTGGATATCAAAATATGATTGCTCACTTTTTGTCTCGTCCTCTACAGAATGGAGAATAGCTTTTTGAATGCGGCCCTTAAAGGAAACAATATACGCCCACAGACCAAAATACCTGCACTTAATCCAAAACCAAGTACTAATGAACCAATGGAATCTCATGATTTCACATTTAATATAGATTTTATACATTTTCATAAAAGAGCTGATTATATAATCCAATGGACTCAGTTAGTTTTTTCACTTCAATTTATGTACCCTGATTTAATAGTAGCAAATTTAATAGACTTCTTGATAAGTAAAATGAAAGAATGTGCAGCATATGCTATAGTCTATCAAATAGATTTAGAAATTTTTCAGAATATTAGAAATTTACAAATATTTGAACAAGCTTTATTTCAATTCCAAACTGCCCTATTACAATTCTTTACAGCATCAACAAATGTTGATGTACTCAATATTGAAGATTTAGAAACAATCCTAGGTAAAATGTGAATATGTAATATTTGTTATCTGATTGACTTCTCAACAGACTATTCAACCCATGTTTGGATACTTTCCCCAGAAAAATGGCCCCATTGGGAGCAAGAATATTTTAATAAATTTCCATCACCATGGGATGCCAAACTAAAATATTATTATCATTCATTCTTAGCTGAAACAGAAGCTTGTAGAGCTGGAACAGATAGTTTATCTACAAGAATAAATTGTAGTATAACATTATTCATAAACTATTGTAGAGAATCATCTCTAATACAATCTTTTCATCAATCTAAACATCTTTTTCAAAAGTATAGCCCTTCTCCAGATCCTCCAAATTGTTGTGAAAACCTTTTGCTAACCCTTCTTTACGGTTGTGCTCCTCCATGCAGCAAGCATGGTGGACCTTCCACTAGAACATACTATTACAAAAAACCATCAAAAAAACCATTTTATAAACACAATTATTCAAAAAAGCCTTTTAGATTTCCAAGAAGTTACCCTAGTTATAAAAAAAGACTTAGGATGAAGTATAAACCAAAGACCTTTCACCTTGAAAGAAAAAATTTAAAGAAAAAATTTAACAAAAAATGCAAATGCTTCAAATGTGGAGAAGGAGGACATTATGCAAATAAATGTCCAAAAGGGAAACAAATAAATACAATAGATATGAATATAATTGAGGAAATTTATGAAATAAATTTTGGAAAAGATCTATCAGATCGAGAACATTATGAATACAAGCTAGAAACGAAAAGTGAAAATAATGAACTAGTCTTTATAGAAAATATAGAAGAAATTGATCATCATAATAATATAGAAGACTTTGAAGAAGAGTTTGAACAGTTTGACCCATTCGAACAAAATAATGTACAATATATTTTCATGATGACTACAAAAGAAGAAGGATCTTCTTCAGGAATTAATATGATAGAAGAAGAGTTTGAAGACTCAAACAAACAAATAATGATTTTTAATGAAGATATTTATGAGAAAATTCATAATGCATCTTGGGAAATAGAAAAGAATAAAGTCTATCAGTTAAAATGGAATCTATGGAGAAAAGAAAAATTATTAGTAGAAAGATTTGAACAAACAATAGATTCTTCTAAAACAAATAAAACCATAACGCATTTGCAAATTATAAGCTATGAACACAGCGAATGGAATATTATGCCTTTTGGAATAAAGAATGCCCCTCAAGTTTTTCAAAAATGGATGAATTCAATGTTTAAAGATTATGATCATTTCATTACCATTTATATTAATGACATTGTGGTATTTTCAGATACTTATGATCAACATCTTCAACATTTAAAAATTTGTAGAGATCTTCTTATACAACATGGAATAATTCTCTTACCCAAAAAAATAGAGTTGTCCAAACAAAAAATTGAATATTTAGGGAAAATAATTGATCAAGGAACAATAGAACTTCAGACACACATAACAACCAAAATAAAAGAATACAACTTTTCATTGCTCTGTTCTCTCTCTCTCTCTCTTTTTCATCTCCACCACTTCTATTCCGTGCCTCCACCATCATGTAAAATTATTCAGCATCAAGAAGACGACAAGCATATAGACCCAAATATCCTTGGGCCTATCAGTTGGCAAATATTCGAAGAAGTCCCACGAGACTCTTCAGATGATGACCTGGATGAAGTCGGCTCTGATTAATAATGCAGCATCTCTAGAAGCATCTTCAAGATAAGATCTCCAGCTAAGTAGAATGACATAAAGAGCATCTTAACAGTGTGATAAGATATTCTGTCTTTTTCATATGTACTGTAAGCATCTATGCACAGTAGTTGGTGATAAGATCGAATCTTTCTATTATATGATATGTACTATATCACTGTAATGATAAGAGCGAATCTTGGTCCATAGTTGACAAGGATTGCTCTATATAAACCTATGCCTCTAGGTTGTGGAGGGCATCGCTTGTAAGCTTGCATCTTAAGAATACAGCTTTTCATTGCTCTGTTCTCTCTCTCTCTCTGCTTTCCATCTCCACCACTACTATTCCGCGCTTCCACCATCAAACTGGTGTCAGAGCAAAGTTGTTGTTCATGATCATTGTGTTCATCTATGTTCGTGTTGTGCTTCTCAACCTCGCTCTGCTCATTCCCATCTTTGTTTTGGTGTTTCTATTCTGTTGCGAGCTCTTTATCTGTGTGATCATTTCCGCCATTAGGAAATTTTGCAAGGTATAAAGTCTGAATTCTGTTTATCTATTTCTTTTACTTCCGACCTTTTAAATCAGTATATATATATATATATATATATATATATATATATATTAATATGTATCATATCATATTAATGCAAATACATTCATACAAATAATGTATAGATGTATTAATGTCCATACATTCATATATTAATATATATAATATAATTTATAATATATCTATTGATCTATATATATGAGTATGACAAAGAAGATATACATATATACATGAGCATGAGTATATATATCTATATACATATTTGTAATCATATATATACGTATATCAAGTATGGGATATAATGCACATATCATATGTTATATATATATATATATATATATATATGTCTATAGATACATAGATATATATAAATATAGATATTATATATATATATAGACATAGATATTATATATACAAAATAGATACATATATATATAGGTATAGATACTATATATATATATATATACATATATATATATATATATATATCTTTGTATTGTACATAGATATATAGATACATAAAAAACAAATATATTTATATATATACATAGATATATAGATTTATAGATATAGATATATACATATATATATATATATATGTATATTATATTCATAAGTCTATTGTTTGTACAATTATTGGCGACTGTCTTTTCGTGGTTTTACTTCAGTCATTACTATGAATGTAGTTAGTGCATATGCACCACAAGTGGGTTTAGAAGAGGACATTAAAAAGCAATTTTGGGAGGCTATTGATAGATTGATCCATAATATCCCTAGTGAAGAGAAAATTTTTATCGGTGGGGATCTTAATGGCCATGTGGGTAAAAATAATAGAGGATATGAGAGGATTCATGGAGGATTTTTCTTTGGTGAGAGAAATGACATGGGCTTTAGTATTCTTGATTTTGTTATGGCCTATGATCTAGTAATTGCTAATACCTTCTTTAAGACGAGAGACGAACACCTAATAACTTATAAGAGTGGTACACATAAGAGTCAAATTGATTATTTTCTTATTAGAAAGACTAATAGAGTTTTGTGTAAAGATTGCAAAGTTATCCATGGAAAGAGTTTAGCCCCACAACATAGGTTACTAGTAATAGATATCCTTATCCAAAAATTTAAAAGAAAAACCATCCTAAATAATTGCTCTAAGATTAAGTGGTGGAATTTAAAAAGTAAAAATTTGAAAACATTTAAAAATCATCTAATAAAAGAAAATATTTAGAATTTAGACCAAGAAGTTAATGTAATGTGGAAAATGTTGCAAATTGTATAAAGGTGAATCTAAAGGCAAAAGGAATGTAGAAAGAGAGGCTTGATGGTGGAGTGAGGAAATTCAAAATACTATTAGAGTTAAAAGAGATTGTTTTAAGGCTTGGCAAAGTAACAAAAATAGCCAAACTTTAGAAGCTTATAAAATAGCTAAAAAGAGGGCTAAAAGAATAGTTAGTGAAGCTAAATCAAAAGTGTTTGATGAATTATATAATAAACTAGGAACCCGAGAGGGTGAAAAAGATATATTTAAACTTGCTAAATTAAGAGAAAAGAAAAGTAGAGATCTAGATCATATTCGTTGCATTAAAGATGAAGATCAAAAAAATTTAGTTAAGAATCTAGAGGTTAAAGAGAGATGGTGTAGCTATTTTCAGAAATTACTTAATGGAGATTGCTTTAAGGATGTCTCTTTAGAAGAGAATCATGAGTCAACAAAATGTGATAAATATCAATATTTCAGGCGTATTAAGATGGCAGAACTGGGTGATGCTTTAGGAAAAATGAAATTGGGCATGGCCTTAGGACCGGATGGCATACCTATTGAAGTGTGAAAAGCCTTAGGAGACATTGGTATTAAGTGATTAATTAAACTTTTAAATAAAATTTTGAAGGAACAGAGAATGCCAGAAGAATGGAGAAAAAGTGGTGTGGTTCCTTTCTATAAAAACAAAGGGGATATTCAAAACTATAATAATTATCGTGGAATTAAACTTATGAGTCACACTATGAAACTTTGGGAAAGAGTAATCGAGAAATGAATGCGATGTACAACTACTGTATTGGAAAATCAGTTTGGTTTTATGCCAAGTAGATCTACTACAGAAGCTATTTTCTTATTATGACAGTTAATGGAGAAGTATAGAGAGATGAGAAGAGATTTATATATGGTTTTTCTTGATTTGGAGAAGGCATATTATCAAGTAACAAAAGATTTGATTTGGTGGACTTTAATTAAGAAGGGAGATTCTCAAGGATATGTTGGCTTGATCCGGGATATGTACGAGGGTGCCACTACTAGTGTGAGAATTATTGCTAGAGAGACTTGTGAATTTCTGGTCACGATAGGTTTGCATCAAGGTTCTGCTTTAAGCCCATATCTCTTTGCTCTGGTTATAGACAAGGTAACTAAGCAATTACATGATGATATCCCTTGGTGTAAGCTATTTGTGGATGATATTGTCTTAATTGATGAGAGTATTGATGGTTTAAATGCTAAGCTAGAAATTTGGAGACATGCATTGGAATCTAAAGGTTTTAAAATCAGTAGGAGTAAGTCAGAGCTTATGCATTGTAATTATAACAATAAGAGGGTGTTACAGAAAGATATTGTTCAAATTGATGGACAAGACATTTCTAAGAGTAGTAGCTTTCGATACTTAGGTTCTATCATCCAACAGAATGGGGAGATTTATGACGATGTGGCACACAGGATTAAGGTAGGTTGGCAAAAATGGAGAAGTGCATCAGGAGTCCTCTGCGATCGTCGTATACCAGTGAAACTTAAATGAAAGTTTTATAGAACGGTAGTGAGACCTACATTATTATATGGTACGGAGTGTTGGGCAGTGCGAAAGGAATATATTAACAAAATGTGTGTGGCGAGGATGAGGATGCTGAGATGGATGTGTGGTAAGACTAAGAAAGATAAGATTAGGAATGAGCACTTCCGTGGGGATTTGGGGATAGCTCCGATTGACAAAAAAATGAGAGAAAATAGACTTACATGATTTGGACACGTGCACCGTCGCCCTAACTCGGCGCCGGTTAAAAGATGTGATAAAATCTTAGTGAATACCAGTAAAAGAGATAGGGGAAGGCCTAAAATGAGATGGTGCAAAGTTATTAGGAAGGACTTGAACTTCTTGAGTTTAAACATGACTATAGCACTTGATAGAAATTTGTGGCGGAAAAGAATTCATGTAGCCGACCCCAAATAATGGGATAAGGCTCTGATGATGATGATGATGATGATGATGGAGAAAGCCATCTACATAAACTATGTACACGGCTAGAAAAGTCGTCTACACATGTTGGATATGTAGACGGCTATGAGGAGCCGTCTATATATGTTAGTCGTCTACATATGTTATGGAGACGATTCCATCTAGCCATCTACATATGTTGGATAAGTAGATGACTATAATGAGCAGTCTAGAAATCAAACATATGTAGACGGTAATTTTTTTAACCGTTTACAAATACTCCTTTTTGTAGACAGCCACGATTTTCAACCGTCTACATGTACTATCTTTCTTGTAGTGAACCATAAATACTAGAATACAACTATATGCACAAAAATATAACCATAACACTAGAATACAATTGTAAGCATAACGTTGTATTCAAATGTTTATGATTATATTTTGGTACGTATAATTGTATGAGTGTATTTTAACCTGAAGAACTAGTTTACAAGTAAAAAAATATTTTGAAAAAAAGATTTGAGACATTTAATGCGTGCTTATTGAAAACTATCAAAGCCCAATCCTCCATTGCACTTAGAGTATCTGGACTCTTATGTTCATGACGGTTTCAATGTTCATTTTGGATGCTTAAACATTGATATCTCGAATAAACAAGTGTCTATCTTTTTTATACTATAGTATATATCTAAGAGTTGCATATGATTAGATAATTACTCAAATAATCTTCAGTAAATGTAATCCCCATCAAAGGATTAAATGTTTTTGTATGTGAAAATTTTCCACAAAAGACGCGATTCGGTTGTAATCCCCTTCCCAAGAAATCTGCCACTTTGGGTCGTGTGAGACTAATTTACCCGTGCAAGGTAGACAAGGGCACCGAAGGACAAGCTATAGGGCAGAGTCCCATTAAGATAGAGCAAAATAACGACGGCATGCTTGCCGGCCGATGGTAACATTACCCACCATTTGCTGAGAACAGTGGATCGTTCCAAGTCGCTGTATACTTTGCAAGGCAAATGACGTGGTTCTCGAGGGATCTGTGGGATCAACAAGTTTAAATTTAGCGGTGGCAAACTGGCAAAAGTCTCTGCTCTCAAATCTGTTGCCCATAGATATCAGGTGGGGCTGTTCGCCATCAACACCGGTTCCCGTTCTTATCATCTCTGTCACTGCTAGCTTGCTCGCAGCTGGCGCCAGCTGGGAACAAATGGACGAGGAATAAGAAGCGGCCATCGCCGTTAGGTCCACCCAGGAAGGGGACGCCGGAGACTGCCATTCTTTAATGGCACCCCATGCATGCATGCTCCTCTTTGGGTGGGCATTTATGATGGTGTCCTTTCTTTAGTCCCATTCATGCATGCTCCTTTTTGGAACTGGGTTGAGATCGAACCTTAGCCTCGTATGTAGGTATACCCACGTCTTTCCATCCCAACACCTCCGTCTTCATCTCTATCCCTCTCCGTCTATTATTCTGGGCTCAACCTCTCCACCACCAATTCGCCTCACCAGCTTCCCGTTTCCGGTGACGAGTACGTGAAAGTTTATACAGAAAGTGCCCAGGCAACGTACCATTCCTTCCCTGGTAGTTCAGAAGCTGTGGGGTCGAGTCCGTCCTGCCCACAATACAATAGGATCTGCCTCCAAATTCATGATGAGAGAAACAAAAGCCGATCCCTCCATATCACCGTCTCGAGGTTATCACCGTCGATGGCACTGTGGCGCGTCACACGAGCACCATCAGAGATGTGGCGCCATGGTCCAGACAAATCCATGGTGTTGCTTAATTCAGTGCATCATATTAATTGTCATATTCTTAGTAATAGCTGTGATGCATGGTGAACACACGTGTGTCGGCTCTGGAACAATCAGATCATTGCCAGTTGCCACACCTCACTAGCCTTGTATGCCGGCATGTCGCTGCCACGCATTTGTATTTATTCCTTTCCGCTATGGAAAACCCCTTCCTACTCCAAAGAAAAGAACAGCGCAAATATTCCCACACTTAACCCTTTTGCCTTCTGAACAGTCTTGTGGAGTGGGTTAGTTCTCAAGCTTCTGCATATCTCTTTGGCTGGTTTGACACGGGATTGGTCACTACTTAACTCCATTTTTTAATTTTTCTGATTTAACATAAAAGGTCTTCTATTCTAAGATAAGCTTCATTTTCCCTATTCGATACGTAATAATGAGTGGGAGAAAAAGTGTAGATAAATTTTTAAAACCACCGGATAGGCAATGCCACCTTGTGTGACCCAAGATCGATTAACTTGTCAAATAGGCGGTTCATCCAAGATAGTATCGATGAAAAGTATCTGCTGTCCTAAACCACAAATAAATATATCCTATACAATAAATAAAAGATTAAAAAAATCTCTATATCACTATCAAGGTGGCCGGCAAAGGAGAGAGATAAATTAATTATATTCTATTTACAAATTAAAAAGAAACCAAAACTTTAAACTATAATTTCTTAATATTATGAAATAAGTTTTTAAGAGTACAAATTTTGTAAATAAAATAAATTTTATATATCATCGAAACGAATACAGAAAAAATGGATGCCGAGATATTTGTTTCCGCATCTACTAAAAAAAATCAGAAATAGATGGAAAAATCAGAAATTGGATATCCATATACACGTGCCATGTCAAGAGAGACCGAAAGAATCAAGAACACGAAAAATAGTTGAAGACTTGAACGAAGAGAGGGAAAGGAGCAGTTGGAGAGATACAAAAATAAATGGGAGAGAGAGGAGAAAGATTATATTTCTGCCCACCTTATGTCTCTCCTATACTAGGTAGGTAGGTAGACATAGAGATACGATAGAACTCAAGAGGTTATATTGGACACTCTGACTTGATCGATCAAGCGAATTCCAACCTAGTTTGCGGCTCAAAGTCTGAGTCCTGTTACAACAGATTGAGCCCAACTCGTTTTAAATATGTAACGTCGGCCCAAACTAAACTGCTAATTTGTGTTGGGCCGTAGGCCGGACATATACAGTTGAAGTGGACTTTTCTATTGGGCGGTAGCGTCATGCACATGGCTGCGGTCCGCGGAGGGCCGATAACACCTGGTTCTTCTTCTTGTCCTTATCGTCTATGCCTGTGCTTGGCAGCTGGCGTCGCCTTCTGTGAACAACAGGAAGCGCTGTACAGAGGTTTCATTCCATCGTAGGACAAAACACTAAGTCGTAGGCCTTCTTTAATGCAATGCTCCCTTTTGGTACGTTGTTTCATCTCTCTCTCTCTCTCTCTCTCATCCCTTCTTAAGTATGGTGGCTCAGTCTCTCCTCCATCTCGCCTTCAACTTGCAATTGTAATCTCTCCCTCCATCACCATGGGTCTCTCGAGGTGCCTTCTCGTTGTTCTTCTCCTTGCTTTCCTTTGTGCTCATCTCGTGACATTGCAGGTACGTACGCGTAAAAAGGACACCTCGTTCCGATGGGCTTGTTCTTGCTTTCTTTAATTTGCCTCGGTCGTGCACAAAACTTTTCCATTCCCAAGTACCTATTGATATGAATATTGCACAGAAAACAAGAAAAAAGGGTTCCACTTCGTTTACTGATCAAGTTGATAACTAATAAGCCCTGCTGATGAGAAGTGCGCTTGTGTCAGCTTCAGGCTGTGGACGCTGCTGGTGAAGGAACGTCCCTCCAGTCCACAATAGGTTTGTATGTATCCAAGTTCATAATTAGTATTATAAGCTGGTTATCATGCTTGCATCTTAATGTGTTCCCCCGATGAGTAGCTAGACTGGTGTAATTTGTTAGTCCGCACCGCTCGGGGTGCCTTAATGGATCTGGGACTGCGTGCACATCCAGAACCATATTCCAATGCAGGCAGCAGGTGCCATGCATGAATGGGATTTACATGGTATAATCCGATTAATCGGAGACAACGCTGGGATGCAGATGGGCAACGGTGTTGTCTCTGGTGGATCTAAAAATTTTATTTAGTAAAATCATCTTAATAAATAATTTGTATTTATAAATTTATTTTAAAATTTTAGTGAGGCCATTTTATTTAAAAAATTTCTAACCATAGTTGATATAATAAAAAATTTTGAACTCCTTAATAAAATTTTAAAAATTTAATAGAATCAGGTAACCTCACTGAATTATATGTAGATCCACCTATAGATGTTGCTCACTACAGATATGTTTGACGATATAGGTGACTAGCTGCTGCCTTCTTACTTAGTTCCTTCTTTGTCAACATATATTTGATTAATTATTCTTATATGCATATTTCAGACTGCAATAGCGCTTGCGCGGGCAGATGCCGGCTGGCGTCGAGGTACAAGATATGCATCAGGGCCTGCGGGACGTGCTGCCACCGCTGCAAATGCGTGCCCCCGGGCACCTCCGGCAACAGGGAGGCGTGCGGCCCCTGCTATGCCAACATGCCCACCCATGGCGGTCGCCTCAAGTGCCCTTGAGGATCTGATCATGCACCTACGTACGCACGCACGCGTGCTGATCTGAATAAAGCCGGCCATCCGTATATATATCTCGTGCCATCTTGTTGTGCTCACATATATGTAATCTATGTATTGTATGCACTATATATGTGCATCGTACTATTGTATGTGTTGTATGGTAGAAAGAAGACTACCTCTCTGTTATGAATAAATGATATCATGTGGACTGCAACTTTGTCGGTAGGCCTCTTGTAACCAGCAGGATCTATATGTATGAGCAAGTATTTAAGCAAGCAGAGACATTAATTACGAAAATGGGATAAAAACTGGAAGGTGAAAGGGGTCCTCGTGACAAAATTGTATGATACATAATTATGTAATATTTTTCACATTTCTGATGTGGTAACTAGACGAAGAGTGCTTGCCTACTTACACCAATCAGTAAAATCCTGGTTCCTACTTGAGCGACACTACCCACGATGAGTCTGGACCCAAAGCCCAATGGGCCGATGCCAGTTTCCCAGGCCTAGGCCTGCTATATATCCCTCCCTTTCCATCCTTGAAACAGTTAACCAGCCGCGGACAAATTTAAACTGGTGAAGTTGAAAATTGTTGCATTTCGAAATCATTGTCTAATAAAATATTGTTGATTTGTAAACCCAACCGCAAAAGGATCATAAGTACAAGGATCCGGTATATTTTTTTTTCTTCTCTTGTCCAATGAGTACATTAACTGCGTGGGGGTTCTGGCATGTTGTGCTTCAACTTCTTAGCACATAATTTTTTTTTTCCAAGAGGGTGACTGACTCAGTAGCTTTTGTAGGGAAGATGCTTAACAATGTTTAAGGGAAGACGCTTAATTACAATGTTTGAACTTGTACCTCCTGATCAACAAGGATTTGAAAATGCTTTAATAATAATGTGATAAGATCCCGGAAAGCTCTTAGTGTGGAAACACAATTTTGAGAACAGAATCCACTTTTGTCTGTTCAACAGGTTTAGAAACCATATTTTTGGGAAAGAATGGTAAATTGCATGATAAGACTGCCCTCATTTTTCAATATGAAATAGAGAAAATTAGTAGTAAGTGGGGAAGTAAAAAGATTTTATTATTGGTAGAGCCAAAATATCTTCCCTTATGGCAATAAGTACAAGTATATTACAACCACTAATCAAGGTAACAAGTACAAGTATATAACATGTCAAGCAATGATTCACAAGATAATTGTCATAGATCAATCAAGCAAGTCAAGTACTCAAATATAATACCAAACACTCTAGTCAATCAATTCATATGGTAACATGTATTTTTAGGCACTTCTCCTAGGACCAGACTGAGCCCTTTTTCTATTATCATGCATTGGTTGTACATACAAGATCCCATGTATCTCTAGACAATCATGTATTGGCTATCGAGTTCCAATGATGAAGCTATGTAAGGTGAACATAAATTACATGATGCTCAAGCAATAGAGAAGGAGTTTCGAGTAGAACAGCCACATCAATGATTGTTTCTTGCCCAAAACATAGATAGAAAAAGTGTCTACCCACTCGGACATAGCACTGGCAAAAAGAGTCTAAATGTGGTCATAGTAATCGGCGCATTTACATCAAAGATGTATTGGCCAATACGAGCGCAATAAGAACATGTGCAAGAATAAATTACACACAAGATACAAACATGCATAAAAATTTGGAAAAAACTTGCCTTAACGATTCAACATGCTTACAGTAAGGTTCTAAATTTTTGTGGTACAACCGACAAGACTACCAAGTGGGAATCCATGGCTAGCAAAGAATTACAGAGGTATCAAATGAAGCCATTTCAATCCAGTAGGAGGAGTTTTTTACGGAAGGTCCGAACTTCACTGAGGGGTGTGCAATCAGACAATACTCGAGAATCATGTAGGATCCATGACTAGCATAGCGGCGGAGAAAATGGTTGATAAGAACCATCCACTTCATCAAATATCATAAATTAGTTTTAACGCAAGGGTATCATGAAATAAGGCCAAAAATAAAGAGTACATTAAAATTATCATGATGATATAACAGAAGTAAAAACTGAATAATGATCATGGATCAAGTTTTCACAAGGTAATCAAGAGATGGCACATGATGGAGTCAATATTACATGCTTAAAGAGTTTAAATCATCTTTTATTTACATGTATAGTTACTAATTTAAGCATTTTTAGGGTTGAATAGTAATTAGATGGCATGGGTTTCATGAATTTGTTGCATTATTTTCAATAAAAAAGGAGTTTTAAAACCAACAACCTAAACCCACGGGGCCTGGCAAAAGTGTTCAAAAACGTAGTTAGGCAGCACAACACATTCACATTAAGAGAATGTGTTGGCAGTGGTGAGTGCATCTTAAACGTGTGCTATCATGCAGGCGCAGTTAAGAATGCAATCTTAGTAATCACCGTATTTTAATACAGTGATCTTGCTTATGGTCGTTTTCCAATCCAAACTCCAAAAACTCAACTTTTAATGGATCAAAAAGAGAGAAAATGCATGGAAAAGTTTTATCACATGCATCTAAACCTACAATGAAGATTAATCGACATATAGTTAAAAGATTTACAAGATTTAGGTGGATTACATGATCATGCTTTTACTAAAAATCAACTTTGTATCCATGAAATACTTATAATATAGTGAATCAAAATTGGGGAAAATAATGTAGTCAAGATCCTAGACATGTAACTGACCCTTGTAGATGCTGTTTTTTGCTCCTTTTCAAGGGGACGAAGAACAGTAAGCCCACAAAGAGGGGTGGAGAATGAAAAATGGGTGGAAAAGATGCAAAATAAAATAAACGTGATCGCTAGGCACACGAGGGTACCGAATGGAAATGCACGCGCGAGGGGTGCGGGGGAAGGAAGTGATCGTGAAGAATACCTTTTGGAGCGGGGAGATTGCGCGGGGGATGGTGTGGGTCCTTTCTTCCTCTACGAACATAGCCGGCCGCGGTAGAGGGTGTTTCCTCGTTTGATTACCCTAGCAAAAGGACAAAGAAAATAAGGGAATTAGTCAAATAAGGCATATAGTATCGAATTCCAAACGAATAAATGAAATAAATAAAAATGGGGAGGACTCACCAGATGGTGGTTTTAAACACCTAAAATATAGGTGTGTGTGTGTGTATGCATGCATGTGTGTTTAAAAAGAAAGAGGGGCCACGTGGGGCCTAGAGGAGATGAAAATATAAAGAGCCACGTGGGGCCCGGAGGAAGTGGGAATGCAAATAAAAGGGAGAAAGAAAGGGGAGGGGGTGCTTCCCCAAATGTTGGTGCGGCGTGACGGGTCGTTGCCGGAATTGATGGAGGACTCCGAGGAAGACGCTCTTGCCTCGCACGTGCAATGGAAGGAGACGACGGCGCCAGACTCCGTGGAAGAAGAATGGATCAACGTGGGTGATGGCCCGGAGTCGAGGTTGAGGTGAGAATCCAATAGAGCTTTGCCGCTTCATGGAACCCCCCTCTACAAATGACCCTCGAGGGTCAATTTATAGAGTTGAAAACTTGAATCGCGTCAGGTACAGCCGCCGCGACAAGGAGTTGAATCGCATCTAGGTGGCAGGCCGCGACTTGAATCGCGTCGGGCTAGGGCGCCGCGACATGGATGGAATCGCGTCTAGTCGGCAGGCCGCATTTAAAGAAGGTCAAAGTTGATGGGACATACGCATGACGACTATCATGTCTCTGAGTCGCATCCTGTCTGGACGCCGCAATAAGGAGGGGAATCGCGTCCGCCAAGGCTGCCGCAACTTGAAACACGGCGGCCCTGGCCGACGCGATTACCTTAGGGCAATTTCCGAGGCAATCAGCTCATCAATGTGCTGGTCGGCTGGAAGCTTTAGGATTTGACCTTCTAAATCGTGTCGCACTGACAGGACGTGATTTCTGGATTTTGTCATTATTTCCCGGCGTAGGCTCTCAAGTGCGGCGACTTCCGGGGTATAGCATTTTTGACTTTTTAATCGCGGCGGCCAGGCCGGACGCATTAATGATGTCGCGTCCCGCATGGCCGTCACATTAAGGTTGCGCCCCCAGAGGCTGTCGCGATAAGGATGCGCCTGTTATAGCCGTTGCAATGAGATCATGAATCACGTCCACCAGCCCGGACGCCTTTCTTAATGCGGTTGCTATACCCGTCGTGACAAAGAATTCAAGCTTTATAATGCCCGAGGGGTTTTGGAAATAAAGGGGAAGCACCTGGGAAGGATGGGGTTGATTCAGAATGATGGGGGAAATACTCTTGCAAGGCAAAATGAAGGTCATTTGTGGCATTATGGCGCAATATGAAATTTGCCCGCGGTGGAGCCGAATTTGCGTGTCTACAGCTGCCACGCCTTGACGTCTGGTTTGCAGGGGAGCGAAGCGAAAAGACACGAAGTGGAGTGTAATGGAGTGAAATGGAGTGAGGTGAAGTGAAAAGAAATGTAGCGTAGCGAAGTGGAGCACAACGGAAGCGGACTGAAAAGTAGACGCCAAGGTGAAAAATAGACACGTATAATCATTGGGGACTGCCACCTGATGAGAGTCTTTCCCCAACATCCAAAGAAGTCACCACCAGGAAGAAGACCTAAAGAAACAAATGCTTGGACAAAGGAAAGGGAAAGAAAAGGTGCCACGTGGGGTGAAAAGGAAAGAAAAGATCAACTTCCAACGTCGGGGAAGTACCTAAAGACACAATCCGTTAGGTTTCACCATCGGGGACATCTGCCACTGCCTCAGGTGGATCTTGGGGAGAGAAGGAGAGATCAACTTCCAACGTCGGGGAAGTACCTAAGGACACAATCCGTTAGTTTGCACCATCGGGGGCGTCTGCCACTACCTCAGGTGGATCTCTGGGAGTAAAGACGAAAAATAAAAGGGATAAGTCTAAACAAAAGGTTCGGAAGGAAATCAGCCTGGAGGCGACAATAAAGGGAGTTGGGTATTCGACCCGGAATGGAATATTTTCAAATTACTTTTGAATTTGGGGCGCAGATGGCCCTCAAGTTGGCTTGGAAGAGTGGTTTTCCACTGAGATTTCAAGATGCATGTATGCTGGGCTAAAAGGAAAAATAAGTTCAAAGAGGAGTAGAAAATAACAAAGGATAATATTGTCACGTTGGTGAGTCAGGACTAGGGTTTTATTCATAGGTCCTTCGTCCCCACATGCCAAGCGTAACGGCCTATTCGTGCGGCTAAGGATCCTCTGGGTTAATCATTGTTTTTGTTAAAGGGGAACTCAAATCCCAAATTCCTCAAAGCCACAAGGTCCTTGGTATACTCTAATAGGGTGTTTGGTTACAGTTTTTTACCTCTTTTTTCTCTAAATTTTAAAAAAGAGAGAAGTCAGATACAAAGAAGTGTTTGGTAAGTATTTTTTTTTTTAGGGAAGAATTTTTTCTCTATGTAAATCTCTCTTAAAAAAAAACAAGTCTCACCGTGTTTTTTTTTTAAGAACAGTGATTCTTGCGCCCTCACCCCCCCCCCCCACCGCCAGCCGGAAGCCCCCCCCCCCAGCCCCAAACACCCCCACTGGCGCCCCCCCCCCGGCCCTGCTCCCCCTCCCCCGCCCCAGAGCCCCCCACCGGCGCCCCCCCCCGCCCCTGCTCCCCCGCCCCCGTCCCCCCCCCCCGGCCCTCCCCTGCCCCCCAACCCCGGCGCACCCCTCCGCGCCCTCCCCCCCCCCCCCCCCGGCCCTGCGCCCCCGCCCCCGGCGGCCCCCCCCCCACCGCCCCTGCCCCCGGCACCCCCCCCCCCACCGGCCCTGCTCCCCCCCCCTCGGCGCCCCCCCACCCCGGCCCTGCACCCCTGCCCCTGCTCCCCCGCCCCCAACGCCCCTCCTTCGCCCTTGCCCGGGCGCCCTCCCCCCTCCGGCTCCCAGCGTCCTCCTTTCTCCCCCTCCTTGGCCCATGCCAAATATCTTACAACACTTTTTTATAATTTTAAAATTTAGATAGAAAGAGAACATGTTATAATTTTTTAGATAGAAATAGTCTTTTAAAAAAAGTTGCTCCCAAACACCCTATAAGGGTATAACATATAGATAACTGATGGTGGGGGCAGCAACTGCAGACTGCTTGCGCCGGATGAGGTAACTCGAATCCTGCACTCAAAACTCATTAGTCAAGAAAACAAATATCATGGAAAAACATTCAAAGCATGACTTCGAGCATTAATAATGCATTTTAAATAAACAGCTCATTCAGTTTGTTTTTAACCATAAGGATAGGTGATCTCTGGCCAAGAAGTTTGGAGTTCAGGATGGGAGGAACCCATGATTAGAAGAAGTGATGCGATCTGACGCAGACAAGAGGCAATGTGCTTGCCATGTGCAATACCATCGAAAAACTTTTTGGATTTTTTTGAAGTATTTAAATTTTTGTGGGTTTTGAGAAATATTTGAATTTTTGTGGTGTTTTGGAAAATATTTGGATTTTTGTTGGATTTTTGGAATATTTAGATTTTTTGTTGGTTTTGGAAATATCTGATTTTTGTTTGGAATTTTAGAATTTTGGGAATATATGATTTTTGGAGTTTTGGAAATATTTGTTTTTTTTTTTTGAATTTTTTTTTAATATTGCCATGCCATGGCGGCATTAAAGTTATAAAAACTGACTGGAGAGGGATTCTTGTTTCCTCCCGTTTCATTAAGGGTTGCCCATAGTAGGGCCTGTGTTTTAACGTAGCGCACACGGGCTAATTGCACTCGGTTAACATTGCACTACCAAAGTCATGCCTGAAAAAGGCGACTGAGTCTGGCAGGAAGAAGGGAAGAAAATATGGAGATAAGCTTTATATGGGTATCGAGGGGTTGGGTTTGACTTCCTTCCTTGGCACAACCGTCAGAAGATTTAGTCTCATTAAGCACTGGGGCTTTTGAATTATTTTGGAATCTTGAGTGATGACCAATTGATTGTAGGGACATGCGTATGACCGGGTCCATTTGGATCTCCGCGGGGACTTTGCCACTCTTTGCCATGCCCTATTGACTTGATTTGTTTTTTATTTTTGCATGCTTATGACCAGGTCCATTTGGATCTCCGCGGGGACTTTGCCACTCTTGACATGCATTTTGACTTGTTTTTCTTGGTCATTTGATTTACCCATTTTTTAGGACGTCTTCTTATGACGGAGGTGCTTTGGGTTGGTTGCCTTGCCCAAACTACCTCTTCTACCCATACTTTGGCTGAGTAAGAGGAGAAACAGACTATTGTGCCTTTTAGGCGTGGCTGTGATGGTGATGGTGTCTACCGGGAACAATCGGCTTAGGGCGTCGTGAAGTGTGTGCAGGTACCCATGCTAAGGGAAAACCTTAATGACCCGGGGGGGGGGGGGGATTTTGGACTCCTGGCTCGGGATTTTTATAACAGAAATGTTGCGACGGCATGACAATGCTGGATATTCATTTTTTTTTTTTTTGGACACTGCTAAAATATAGTAAGATTTTGGAGGGTGAAGGATGACGAATGCCCTGCGTCGGGGCGAGACTTAGAGGTCTACAAGAATTTACATTTTCTGTTTGGAATTAAAATGATGAGTGGGGGCTAAAACCCTGAAAACAATGCGAGAAGGGTCGAAGGACCCGATTAAAGGCGGCGAGGAGAGAGTGGAAGAAAGATTTTGGAGACTCCGGCGGGGCCGGAGGGGATTGGAGAAGAAGGAGGGTGCGGTGCCCTAAAAGAGGAGAATCCGGATGGCCCGGAGGAGAGAAAGGAAAAAGCAGTCCGCGAGGGGCCAAAAAGGAGGGTGCGCAGCGTAGGGCGCAAGATGGAGAGGCGCCTTGTGGGGCACAAGAGGGAGTTGTGCCACGTGGGGCACGGGATGGAGACGTGCCGTGTGGGGCACAAGAAGGAAATGAGCCACGTGGGGCACTGGAAGTAGATGTGCCATGTGGGGCACGGGAGGGAGTTGTGCCATATGGGGCACGGAAAAGAGAGTAAGGGGTACAAAATGGGGCACGATGCCCGGTGTAAGAAAAAAGATGAAGATAAAATGTCTCCCGTGGGGAGGGAATGTGGAGAACCCACGGGAAGGTGCTAAGCAGCATGAAAGATGATTGGAAATAAAATGGAAAAGATGGAGGAGGCCCCGTGGTCTTTTGCCTTGCCCGGCATTTGAGCTTCCACTTGGGAATCGACGTTCTGACCCTCAGGTACTTCCTCATAAATTTTACCCAACGGGTAGATGGCCTTGCTCTTCTCCGAAGGATCGAGCAGCTCTCAATGATTGGATTGTTGACTTCCGTCGGAGTGTCAAATGATAGTGGTAACTCCCTTGGAATGTAGTTTAAGGAAAGGGTGGGGAGTTCCACCGATGGAGTTAGAAGAAACAATGAGGGGACCGTGCTCAAAGATTGTATAATGTTTGATATGGGAAGGGGCACGACCCCTTGAACAATAGATTGTGCCAATGATCTGGCGTTTGAGTGCGTAAGCACAATCTGAGAAGCTGACCCCTTCACTAGAGTGGGAAGGTTCACAACAATTGTGTGAGGGGTTATGAGAGCTTGGAGAGTTTGATTCCCTATGAGTATTTTGAAATGGGTGCGGTTGGTAATTGGAATGATTGGCATTGATTTAGAAGGCCTCTTGACGGCCATGATTAGAGGGGAGGACTCTCGCTCGGTAAATGTGCCCAGTATATTGACAATGACCGGCATGCAAGGAATAATATCTTGGAGTTTGAAAAGCATGCTCGGTCCCAGGTCTTTCTTCTTCTGCTGTACTTGCTTGTTGCTCCTTAAAAATTTACGCCTGCTCTGTGTAGAGGCAGATGGAGTGGAAAGTTGTATCGCTTGTGGAGGCGCGATGGGTATGAAGGGGAAGATTTGCTCAGGTTTGGTTGCCAATGGTGCTGGCGTAGTGGGAGGTGCGATGGTTGGTGCAATGATGGGTGGAAGCTTAATAGTGGAAGGCTTAATGATAATGGAGGGTAATGTAGGAGGTGTAGGTAAATGGTGTACGAACATGACCTCGGAAGGTTCATCGTCGTAGCACCAAGTGGTTTCCTGGATGGGTTCGGTATTGGCAACTTCAGCCCAAGCAACAGGCTGTGATGGAGGTGGAGGTTGTTGTGGTTGTTATGGTGGAGGTATAGGAATCGGCATGGGAGCTGGCACGGGTGCCGGAGCTGGCGCAACGTAGGGCGCAGAAGCTTCTTCATGGAAAATAGGGGCGTCGTAGGGCCTAGTTGGAGGTTGTCGAGTCCGAGGAGGATGAATCAGTGGACGCCTGGGTGGCGGCATGTTGTGGTAAATGAGAATTTGTGGAGGTACACACGGGGTGTATGTTGTATGGTGGTGAGGTGGATGATGGATGGCATCCACTGATCCGTTCTTTCCCGGTTTAATTTGATCAAATAGCTCTACGATCGGGGAGTCCAATAGATGGGCTTGAATTTAGCGACCACATTCGTAGCGCTCCTCCATGGATGTGATTTGATTCATGGCCAAAATGTGCTTGAACCTCGGAGTAGAATTGGAAATGATTATTTTGACTTGCTCTGACTCCGAGAGCTCATGTTGTATTCTCGTGGCCATTGACCTCCAACGGTCACCAAATTGTACAAAGGCCTCGTCGTCCCTCATCTTCTCGAATGCTAGGTTCGTGATAGAGAGATAAGGACTAACGCGGTCTTTGTATCTCTAAAGGAATTTCTTATGAAGGGGGCGGAAGTCTTCTGCCTCACTTGGTTCTAGGGAGTAGAACCATTCGAGCGTAGGGCCATCAAGAGACTTTCTAAATAAATATGCCAACGTGATGGGGTCACATTGCCAATGAGAAGACTCATAAAGGAATTCTTTAATGTGAAGGTAGGGGTTTCCAGTGCCATTGTACATTCGGTATGACGGCATCTCCGAAGGATGTATATAGATTTGAGGGAGAGCCGGCATGGCGGCAACGGGGTCACCCTTGGAATTTGAAAACTTGTTTATTTGTTTCTCCAAATTATTCAATTTCTGGAGAAGAGCATCTTGGAGAGAAGTGGATTGCTGCTAGGCATGTGAGGGAATATGTGGGGGTGGCCTTGAATTAATGGGCCTTCCCAAGGGGCGGTCTGTTCGGACCAGGGCATGGGAATGCGAATGGCCAGGGGGCCGAAGCGATGGACAATGTACAGGGGCATGTGGCGAAGTCGCAGGAATGTACAAAGGTGGGTGCTTGGGGGAAGGAGAAGGAGAAGGAGAGGGAGGAGTCACACCCTCAACTAAAGATTGGATCAGATTAAGTTGTTGAGGGGTGAGTTGATCAAGTGCATGTAGGACAGTTTGGACTGTTGGATCATGGTGGGGGGAAGGCTCTTGCCGGGTTCTGATTGGAGTGAGGTATGGAGGGACATCAGGTAGGCTACTGCGCGGTGTGCGCACATAACCATAGGAAGTGGAAGGTTGTCCCTCACGGTGGCGAGATGGACGGACATGGGATTGAAAAGACTGGACGCTTGAATTATCCTCATAGTCCTTATAATAAAAATCGGCATGATAATATTGGTCCATTTTTAACAAGAAAGTAAACAAACAGGTTGAACAAAATTAAGTCAAGCAATATAGTTCAAACAAGTTATGATGCTTAGCGCTTGTTTTAGGAGTTTCACAATTATTTAAATGAATTGAAAAATATTGTGTCACTCTAGGTGAGTTCCTAGTTGGGAAAAAGATGAGTACTTCGGGGTGTAACTAGAATCACCTCTCACCACACAATGGGATGTCTAACCCGGGTCAACGGAGGGGTACAACCAGCTCGGTCCGCCGTGAGGGAATCCACGGGGTACGGAGTCTTATAGCTTTCCGGGAGAAGGTTCGCTAGTCCAAAGGGACGGAATGCCCAATGGAGAGCTTGCCTTCACCGGAAGGGTGTGTGGAGCCTAAGATATGAGGGAAGGAGGTCCCCCGACTGATGCAAAAATTCCCTATATACAGCAATTTATAACAAAAAAATGGCAGCAAAGGGGGCACATTTGCGTCAGTCAGTCAAATCGCGTCCGGTACAGCAACTGCGATTTGACTGAATCGCGTCCAGTCACCAGGCCGTGGATCTGGATGCCACTGAAGGCTGACAGAGACGTGGTTGGTCCCTGTGGACAGACTGTCAGATAGAAACGCGTTAGCTTTGGCCGCTTCGACAAGAAACACAAACGTGTCCGGTGTGCCGGCTGCGTTCTCAAGGACTGAATCGCGTCCTCTGTGTGGGACGCGATTCCAAATAGGCACCCGAGAGCAGAAAGGCAAGTAGGAAAGAAAGCAGCAAACGCAGGATATGTGCACAGTGGAAAAGGAAATAAAACGAGTCGGCTTTGGCCGCCGTGACAATGAGAATGCGTCGGCAACAGTCGCCGCGACAAGGCAGCTGAACGCGTCGGCTTTGGCCGCCGCAACAACAAAACGAAATGCGGCCTGCACAGTGGACGCATTATGAACGCGTCCTCTGTGTTGGACGCGACTCCAACAGCCACCCGAGGACAGAAGAAGAGGCATAGGAAAGCCGGAGATGTCTAAAAAAGACGAAGAAAATAAAAACTATAGCATGCAACACAGTATAAATCGGGAAAAGAAGGGAATGTGCCATGTGGGGCACGAAGGAGGAAAGTAATAAAAAGGGAAAACACAAAAGAGGTCCCACCGTGATCGCCAATTTGTAGACGCCGTTTTTCACTCCTTTTCAAGGGGACGAAAAATAGTATGCCCACAAAGAGGGGTGGAGAATGAAAAAAAAGTGTGGAAAAGACGGAAAATAAAATAAACGTGATCGCCAGGCACACGAGGGTACCGAATGGAAATGCACGCGCGAGGGGTGTAGGGGAAGGAAGTGATCGCGAAGAATACCTTTTGGAGCGGGGAGATTGCACGGGGGATGATGTGGGTCCTTTCTTCCTCTACGAACACGGCCGGCCGCGGTAGAGGGTGTTTCCTCATTTGATTACCCTAGCAAAAGGACAAAGAAAATAAGGGAATTAGTCAAATAAGGCGTGTAGTATCGAATTCCAAATGAATAAATAAAATAAATAAAAATGGGGAGGACTCACCAGATGGTGGTTTTAAAAACCTAAAATATATGTGTGTGTGTGTGTGTGTGTATGCATGCATGTGTGTTTAAAAAGAAAGAGGGGCCACGTGGGGCCCAGAGGAGATGAAAATATAAAGAGCCACGTGGGGCCCGGAGGAAGTGGGAATGCAAATAAAAGGGAGAAAGAAAGGGGAGAGGGGTGCTTCCCCAAATGTTGGTGCGGCGTGACGGGTCGTTGCCGGAATTGATGGAGGACGCCGAGGAAGACGCTCCCGCCTCGCACGTGCAATGGAAGGAGACGACGGCACCGGACCTCGTGGAAAAAGAATGGATCGACATGGGTGATGGCCCGGAGTCGAGGTTGAGGTGAGAATCCGACAGGGCTTCGCCGCTTCGTGGAACCCCCTGTAGACACCCGGTTTTGACTAATGGGTTGAACCATATTTCTTGTTATCTTAGTGGGCCCCTAATTGGTCACTCACTTTGAGCCCATCATTTGCCTTGTTTTGAGCCCTTTAAGCCATTAAAATGCCTTGAAATCCCGAAATTTATCACTTGAGAGAGTCCTTGGGGCATAATAACTCTTGTCTTATCATGTAGTTGGCTGATAATTCTCAAATAATCCGGATTTATTATCGCGACGCCTCGTGGCGCCGCGTCTCTAGTCGCGACAGTTCGGGCGGTCGCGACAGCCCATGCATTATCCATGCACGTGGGCAATGCTGTCGCGTCCTCCCGTGCCGTCGCATCTTAGTCGCGACCCTACGATACGTCGCGACAATGACCGAATCCTCTGGCCTCTATAACTCCCCCCTATTTATCCTCCTTTTGAACTCAACTTAATCCTAAGGATTATCCCTACCCCTTGGGGCGGGATCCTAGCCTTAGGGACTCTTGTGAGGATCCCTAAGGACTCTCAATCCGATTTTTATAAGGCTTTATCTCCCATTATGATTTTTTAAAACCTTATTGAAGAGATAATATCACTTATTCTCATCCCAAGCTCTATATAAGCAAGGCCCCTCCTCAAGGACGGGGAGAGCCTCATTTTACCACCCCGAAGGGCTGCCGAAATTTCCTCTCACCCGTACTTAGCACCGCAGCTACTCATTTTGGCAATTTCCCTTGACCTTCCACTCCACAAAAGCCACTCCTTTCGCCATTAACGGAGCACGGAACGTGAAGAGGGCGACCCCGACGATCTCCTGGAGTTCTTGCGCATCCTTGGAGCTGCACCCACGCCAGGGAGCCGCCCCAATGGGGCTCATTTTCTTCTCCCTTCTCTCCTCTTACTTCTACATGCATTTTTGTGTTATTTTTAGATAGAGCACTTTCACTGTCTACCCACATTTTCCCACACCCATAGGGGTTCAAAACCACCCCAGGTGCGTTCCCACCATGATCTCCCATTTCCTTCTATTTCTAGAGTAGATACTATGCTTAATGTATGCTAATAGGGCATTTTCTTTGTGATTTTCTGTGGTTGGCAGACAAACAGGTGAAATCTACGAGAAGCTCTAGTTCTCCGGCCGGCTGGAGGACGAGAAGAAGGTCCTTACCTTATTTCTCCCGCATTCAGAGAATGCGACGGCCGAGGGTGACGCGACCATAGACGCGTCGATGAAAGCTGACGTGACATCAGTCTATCGCGGCGCCCATGGCGACCGCGACACCAGGTCCGTTTCTATTCTCTCTCCTCTTCCTAGTTTAAGTCAGCCATTATCTCATTTTCATTCTTAGGCGACTTGCTAGGTGGCGATCACATCCTATTTTCTATGCTTATAGTTTTAGTATCCATGTTTGTGTCGAGGGGGGGTACAATCCCCGTGATTACACCTTTTGGCGATCACGGTGGGACCTTCACTGCCACCCTCGTAGATTTTTCTGACTGTTTGCTTGCCATGCTTTCTTGTTGTTTGTCACTATAGTGCCCTGTTGGTGTTTTGATCTTTGTTTCCTGCGCATTTCCCTGCTCTATCATTGTCGCGACCGATCGCGTTGACGCGACCTTGTCGGGACGCAACGGGAGGACGCGTTATGAGTCAGTGTTTGTTATACACCATGTCCTCTCTATCCAATGCCCATGAGAGCATGCATCTTTGTTACATTGCCTAAATCATGTTTGCTCGTGTCTCTGTCTATTAGTATCCTGTCAAGGTTCGGGTTTTCCGTTTAGTTTTATTCGTAAGTTTTCAGTTATTATCACGGCAGCAAGAGAGGACGCGAACATGTCGCGGCTTGGCCAAATGTCGCGTTATCAGGTTTGCTTTGTATGTTACTGTTTTATCCATGAATCGGTTTTTGTCTGCTTCCTGACTCATGTTGTATCATTATAGAGTCTCTTGGTGTTTCTTAGTTTTGTAGGATAGTCTATTTGAGTTGGGTTGGTGACTCACTGTGTTTTCGGGCCTCTGTCATTATCGCGGCGGCCCGCGCTGTCGCGATAGGGTCGCGGTGTACCCGGCCGTCGCGACTCTGCCCGAGGACTTGTTTTGTCGCCCTGTTTGCTCCTTATCTTCATTCTTGCATACATTTGGGGCATTTAGTCCCTTGCATACGCTGCTCATCCCATTTGATCAGGTTCCCCCTTGGTTGAGTGAGTCCTCTCACCTACGAACACTCGTAGGCTGACTCGGGCCCACCTTCCGAGGACCTCCGTAAGTCCCCGTGGCCGTACGCACGTTGCGGTTCACCGGGCTGGTTGTACCAGTTGTACCCTTAGTTTGAGCCATCCTCGTGTGTGACTGTGCACCACCCTTAGCCATACTGGAGCACTTGAGTCCATTCCTATTAGGGACCGCATGACCGAGTGACATCTCTTTAATCAATTCACTTAAAAGGTCAAGTTCAAACCTTAAGAAATTTGCGTTTTAAGCATGATAACTTGAGTGCTTTGATCCCCCTTCTCATCTCTGTCTTTCTTGTCGTGATAGAGTTTAGGTGTGTCACTTTCCCCAAATTGGCTGGGGGTGTATGCGTCATTGTTTAGGGAGATCGAGTCAGTCCCCTCCAATCCTTGTGCTTTATCATAATCCCCTCTTCGACATGGACCAATTCCGGGTCCTTTCTGACGATGCCCTTCCCCTTGGGTTGCTCGAGGAGGTGGCCCAACCTTCCATGGCCACTCTCCCGGGGCATATCCAGCCTCCCTCCATCACCGGGATTCGATCTCGTCCTCCTTCTCCTCCTGGGGGTGATGACCCCCATTCTCAATTCAGCCAGCTCCTTCCTCACCTCACTCCGGATCAAGTCCAAGAGTTCATAGCTGCTACCAAGGGGAAACAACCTTCATCTCCCCGGGGTCAAAATTCAGCCCGACCGGCGGATTCCTCCGCCCACGTCGCTTCAGCTCCCCACCTTTCTTCGTCTGGGACAGATCCTACACCTCTCCGTCCTCGGGCCATTCATTTTTCAGAACTAAGCTACCTTCCCCCACGAGATGTTCGGCCTCGATCCCCTCCAACTACGTACTATACGGCCGAACCAGCTCCTCTCCCTCGCGAGAGGTCTCATTCCTTTGAGCAGCCACGCTCCCTTGTCTCTACGCATCAAGTCCAATCTCCCTCCGATTTCTTTGCGGAGTGGACAAACATGAAGAAGGAGCTTCATGACCTCCGGAGACAGATCGATCCTAGGAAGGTAGCCGACATCGCCCTCCCATCCTTCCAATACCTCCGGGTGCCTCCCCAGTCCGAGCTCCCTATATATCGTCGATACTCTGGGGTAGGGGCCCCCTATGTTCATCTGAAGGACTTCATCTATGAATCAACACCACACAAGTATGATCGCCATCTCATGGCGTACCTGTTCAGAAAATCCTTAGATGGTCCAGCATTGGAGTGGTTCTATTCATTGCCTCCCGAGGAAGCCGAAGACTTCCAAATCGTCCAAGAAAGGTTTCTGCAGCAATTCTAGGATCGGGTGGGACCCGAATACTCTTTTGTGGATTTAGTAGCTGAAAAGATGAAGCCAGAAGAGGAGTTCTCCACCTAGGCTGACCGGTGGCGCTCCTTGGCCGCCAAGGTCCGTTGCCCAATGCCTGAGGAGGAAAAGGTAAAGTTATTGATCTCCAACGCCACACCAGCCTACCGAGCTATTCTGGCCATGAACGACATTTCTACCATGCACCAACTATATAGCCGAGCCCGTTTCATTCAAACCCAACTCAAGGACTCGCCTATACATTCCATGTTTGAGACCCCCAAGGCCCGTTATGCCAAGAAGCCGCAAGGCCCAGTCACCGAGGGGATCCAGACCAATGAACAAGTAGGTGTCGTTAGCAATCCCCAAGGCCCAGTAGGTAGGTCTCCCTATACCCAGCAAACCCAACAATCTTGGAACAACAACAACAATAGGCAGCCACCTCCCTAAGGACAAAATCCTCCTCAAGATCAGCGCCAATACTCTCAAGTCCCTCCACCTCAAAATGGCTATGCCCCCAGGAAGCCCAATGGACCCAAGAGAGCCCAATACCCTCCATTGCCCGAGTCTCTAGCTGATGTCTTTGCAGCCCTCATGTCACTAAATGCCCTGAGACTCCCTCCTGAGAAGGCAAATTGGAATATGGCGGCCGATCAAACAAAGTACTGCATCTATTTTCGTCATCCGGGCCACAATGTGTCCGATTGCTTCCAATTCCGGGACATGATATATGATCTCCATGAGCACAACCAGATTGATTGGGCAGAGATTAAGAGATTGATCCAAACTTTAAGGGACCAACAGGGCCAGAGGCAACAGCAGCAACAACAGAGGCGACAGCAGCCACCGTAACAACAACAACAACAACAACAACAGTACCAACCCTTCCAGCAGCAATACCAACAACAGCAGCAACAGCAGCAGCCGCAGCAGCCAGAGAATGATCTAGGCATAATCCGCAATCCCATGCCGCAACATCAGCCTGCTCCGAACCCTCAACCAGCTCCACCACCTCCTCCACCTGCGCATGTTAACCCCGTCATCCACCATCCACCACCAGAAGCCTAGTGGGTCTTCGATGACGACCATGAGGTAGGCCAGCTTCTGGTTATTTCTCAGGTCATGCCCACTGCTCCCGCACCTACATCCACCATGACTCCCTCCCTCACACCCCACATTGCCACCATCATCTCGCCATCCTATTCCCCTGTCATGTCGCCCATTTTTCCTCCACCCAACAACGTCCCATTCTCCCCTACACCAGCACCATTACTAGCCAACCCTTCTATCCTTGACACCCCTACCCCTCCACTCCACCATAATCTTGCCCTCCGGAGCAGGCGAATGTTCCATCGGATGTACCCTAACGCATCCGTGCCTATGTCAGGTCAACCAAGCCAACAAACCAACAATCAGCAGCAACAAGATACAGAAGAGATTGATCCAGCACCGGGAACCCAATATGATATCCTGAAGCACCTTGATCAGACCCCCACCAAGATTTCCATATTAGAGCTCATTAAGAGATCACAGGCTCACTAGGATGCTCTCAGGGCCTTTTTGCAAAGAGTCATGGTCAGCGAAGACATGAATCCGAACAACCTACCCTCAGTGCTCTCAATAGTGAACAGAGGACCCACCATTACCTTTTCTGACGGTGAGTTGGCTGCCCCAGAAGCCAGAAAAATGCCCTTTGTGTGACACTCACCATAAACAAAGTGGCCGTCGATGCAGCTCTAGTGGACACAGGAGCCTCTATTAATGTATGTCCACTAAGCACTCTTAGAGCGTGCAACATATCGGAACGTCAACTGCAGCCCACGCCTACCACCATCGCTGCGTATGACAATTCGCGGCGTGCCAGCCATGGAGTCATCACTTTGCAAGCAGAATTGGGTCCTCTCATCATGTCTGTGGAATTCTATGTATTGAAGATTGATCACACCTACAAGGCCATCTTAGGGCGTCCATGGATTGAGTCGTTAGGGGCAGTGCCATCTACAGCACATCAGTGTCTGAAGTTCCCTTTCCAAGGGCGGATAGCCAAGGTAAAAAGTGTGACGACGACACATACAGTGGAAGCCGTTGAGAGAGTGCTGCCATCAGTATGGCCATCCAATAAGCCCATCATCTCGGTGCTGGACGTCAACTACACTTGGGCCTATACTTTCTCTTCTAACCGCCCAATTGGGTCTCCCCTATAATGGCAGCCAGGAAGGATGTGAGCACGAACACAAAGGGGTGGGACATCATGTTCAGGCTGGGTTATCAGTCAGGAAAAGGTCTGGGTGCTCATCTCCAAGGGCAAACCAAGATTGTGGCCACCGCCAAGAAATTCACAAAGCGTGGCCTTGGATTTTCAGAATGGGCCACTTTCTCATCTCCTCCACAATCAGACCATGAACCGCTCATTTGGTCCTTATATGAGCACTTTGTCAGAGGGCCCATTCATCCCGGATATAACACCACCATAGAAACACCAAGATCAGCCTATCAAGCTTTAGAGGAGCAGCGGCCCAACAAGAAGAAGAGAGCTGAGGAGGATACTGAGGATTCGGATCAAGACGATGTCGTCTCATCAGTTAATCTGTTGTTTGAAGAATCAGAAGCTGAGGAAGAAGAGACAGACTTAGAAGACCTTATTTCTGCGGTCAATCGGCTTTTCAGCGAAGAAGATGTGCTGCAAGTGGCAGCGCTATCAACATCAGCAACCACCGCTAGGCGACAGTTGCCTGGATTTGGTGAGGAAAACCAGTCGGATCATTCACCCCTGCTTATACAAAAGCTCTGGCCAGGGTTCTCCCGGCCTCCTACTCATTTTGTTTCATCCATACTCAATTTTAATGTTAGTTTCATTCCTTTGCCTCTCCCTTTCATTGTCAAAATCTCACCCGCCGCCGTTGAGACGTTCATTCGTCCTTCACCCCACTTCATCATTTTCTTTAATGGTTCGGTCCTGTCTTTTTTTTTCCGAAGCCATTTAATCTAATGTAATTCCTTTTTATTCAAAAAAAAAAAACAAAAAAAAAATCAAATAAAAAATAAAAGAAATATATAGAAAATTCAAAAAAAAAAATTAACAAAAAATTAAATTCCAAAAAAGTGTGTCTTCCCGCTTCCGACGGCGATCCCCGTCACCCCCTCCTGCTCCTGCTTCCGACGGCGATCCCCGTCACCCCCTCCTGCTCCTGCTTCCGACGGCGATCCCCGTCACCCCCCTTCTGCTCCTGCTTCCGATGGCGATCCCCGTCACCCCCCTCCTGCTCCTGCTTCCGAAGGCGATCCCCGTCACCTCCCTCCTGCTCCTGCTCTCGACGGCGATCCCCGTCACCCCTCTCCTGCTCCCGCTCTCGACGGCGATCCCCGTCACATCTGCTCCCCGGCGGCCATCGTCGCCCTTCTTTCGCTCTATTCGCGCCCTCTCCTGGCGGTCAGACATGGCCATTTCGGGCGATTCGGGTGAGGGGCCTTCTGCTCCCCTACACCCCGATGCTATTGCCGGCACCCTGAGCTCGGGTGGCCCGCTTCCTCCTCCAGTCCCATCGGGGGACCTCCGCGGCCCTGACGCACCCTTTGTTTTCCTTTCCAATAAACCTCTGGACGCTTCTCCAGAGCCTCTTGTAAATATCAAATCTAGCTTAAATTCAGGGGTAGTTTCTAGTAAGTCCCCATCCCCGTCTAGGAAAAGGAAAGGTAGTGGCATACCCCATAGATATCTCTTAGACTTAGTTCAGAGGTGTGGCGCTCTTCTAGCTGTCGAAGAGTTCGTCAAAGAAGCAGTGACTTTGAACTTGGAGGAGATGCCGATAGAGGAAGGGCTAGACGATGGCTTTGGGATATATGAAATCGTAGCCGAAGAAAACCTATTAGATGAGAATGATGGTGAGATAGAGGATGCTGCTGAGGCGTATGCTAGTGGTATGAGGAGATTCGATGAACCTACCTCAGCAGTTGATGAACCTACTAAAGAGATAAACGTGGGAACTAAAGAGGACCCCAGGCTCTTGACCATAGCTTCCGGCCTCCCTCCTGAAGAAGAAGGAGCACTCATAGAAATGTTGAGGGAGTTCAAGGATTCGTTTGCCTGGTCCTACGATGACATGCCCGGCATTGACCCCGATTTGCTAGAACATAGGTTGATCCTAAAGCCAGGGGCAGTTGCCGTCAAACAAAAGCTAAGGAGATTCCTCCCCCACATTGCTTTGAAGATGAAAGAGGAGATTGATAAACTACACAAAGCTAAGTTCATCCTTGTAGTCCTCTATCCTTTGTGGGTGGCAAACATTGTCCCGGTGATGAAGAAGGACGGAAGAGTGCGTATCTGCATAGACTTCCGAGACTTGAATAAGGCATGTCCTAAGGATGATTTCCCCTTACCTCATTTAGATGTCTTGATTGATAATACAGCAGGGTTCGAAACCCTATCATTCATGGATGGATATTCCAGTTACAACCAAATTCGTCTAGCCCCGGACGATCAAGAGAAGACCTCCTTCACCACCCCATGGGGAACGTATTGCTATGTGGTTATGCCGTTTGGACTAAAGAATGCCGGCGCCACTTATCAAAGAGCAATGTTAGCTATCTTCCACGACATGATACATATTGATGTTGAGGTTTACGTGGATGATATTGTGTGAAGTCGAGAACTCGAAGAGAACATTCCTCCGTGCTTGCCAAAGTCTTCCGTCGCGCACAAGAGTATCAATTGAAGATGAATCCAAAGAAGTGCGTGTTTGGAGTTTCCTCAGGAAAGTTGCTAGGCTTCATAGTTAGTAAACGGGGGATTAAGATAGACCCGCACAAGGCCAAGGTGATCAACGAGATGCCTCCTCCCAAGAACATATCCGAGCTTCGAGGTTTGATTGGTCGGCTGCAGTTCATAAGGAGATTTATATCTCAGCACTCTCAAAGATGTCGTCCCTTCTACGAACTGTTGAGAGGAGGAGTTAATTTTGAATGGAACGATAAGTGCCAAGAGGCCTTCGATGAGCTCAAAAGTTATCTTATGAATCCGCCCGTGCTTCAGGCGCCTAGACCTGGGAAACCCTTAATCCTATATCTGTCAACAATTGAGGACTCCCTAGGAGCTGTCCTTGCTCATCATGATGAATCCGGCAAAGAAAGGGCAGTCTACTACCTATCTAGGCTCTTCAATCCTTCCGAGCTCAAACTCACCACAATGGAGAAAACCTATGCAGCGCTAGTCTGGGTAGTGCAGAAATTGAAGCACTACTTCCTAGCTCATAAGGTGAGTTTGATTTCTAGAATGGATCCTATTAGGTATCTCCTGGAAAAGCCAGTCCTCGCCGACAGATTGGCACGCTGGCAAAGTTTCCTCTCTCAGTTTGATATCTCCTTTATCGTTCAGAAAGCCATAAAAGGGTATGCAATTGCTGAGCATCTTGCTCACCTCCCTCTTCCTCATAGTGATACGGTTCAAGAGGAATTCCCCGATGAAAACCTATCACTTGTCTCTCATGACCCCTTCTGGTCGCTCCACTTCGATGGAGCTCTTAATTCTAGGGGACGGGGCATAGGTGCAGTCTTGCTCACCCCAGAAGGGATCACCATTCCTTTGGCTTATCAACTCCAATTCTACGCCACCAATAATATCTCCGAGTATGAGGCTCTCCTAGCCAGTCTTAAGCTTGCCTACCATTTAGGCGTGCGTCACCTCAAGATCATAGGAGATTCTCAGCTCGTTCTTCGGCAAGTCCTCTCTACCTATCGCACTCGTGACCCCAAACTCAAGCCTTATCAAGATCTGGTCACGCTCCTAGCCAAGCAATTCCGTCAACTCATCTACATTCATACTCCTCGCTCTCAAAACATTCTGGCCGATGCGCTGGCATCGTTAGCTTCGTCTCTCTCCTTCCCTCTCAGCCGTAGTGCAGAGATTATCACTGTTCAGAGGTTAGAAGCTCCCTCAACTCAGGATCCTTGGTTCTCAAACCTTAGGAGCTCCCTAGTTCTGAAGGCATAGAAGAAAGAGGCGAAGGAATTGTTGCTTGTTGAATTAGGAGAATTAATGGAAGAAGAGAGGCCGTGGTACCATGAGATTGAGCAATTTTACAGAGACGGTACCCTCCTGGAAGAAGCTGAAGCAGAAGATAGGCGAGCTATCCGTAGAGCGGCATTAAAGTATACCCTCGTGGGTGAAGTTCTTTACGGACGCGCTCTAAATGGCATGCTTCTTAGATGTGTGACCGATGAAGAGGCTTGGAAGATAGTGGAAGGATCCCACTCCGGTGAATGCGGAGGGCATGTGAACGGTCAGATGTTAGCCAAAAAGATCCTTAGGCAGGGCTACTACTGGCCAACCCTAGAAGAGGACTGTGCCACCTACGTTCGTAGGTGTGTCAAATGCCAAATCCATGCCGATAAAATCCATGCTCCGTCTTCCTCTTTGCATCCACTATCTTCTCCTTGGCCTTTCTCCATGTGGGCCTTTGATATCATCGGGCCCCTTGGTGATCCTAATGCTCAGATAAAACAAAAATCCTTCATCCTCACTACTACTGAGTATTTCACCAAGTGGGCCGAAGCAGAAGCATTTGCAGAAATCAAAGGTTCGACCGTGTGTAGATTCATCATGAAGAACATCATTGCACGATTTGGAGTACCAGGCAACCTCGTCACTGACAATGGACCGCAGATCATATCCCAAGAGGTTCGAGACCTATGTAAGAGGTTCAATATTTCCTTACATCATTCGTCTCCTTATTATCCACAGGGCAACGGCCAGGCCGAAGCCACAAATAAAACACTTTTGAAAATTCTAAAGAAAACCTGTGAGTCTAATAAATTCATTGATTGGCCAGAAAAGCTAATTGAGGCTTTGTGGGCCTACCGCACCTCCATCCGCACGCCCACGGGGCAAACTCCTTTCTCACTTACATATGGAATGGAAGCGGTATGCCCACACGAGATCCTCATCCCTTCGCTAAGAATTCAGCTGGACAAGGAACTTAATCCCGATGAACATCGGGAGGCGTTGCTTACACAACTAGAACTCTTAGACGAACGGCGTCTAGCTGCAGCCGATCATGTGCTTTCATATCAAAATAGACTCTCAAGATCTTTTCAAAATAAAGTAATTGAGCGTAAGTTTCAAGAAGGAGACATGGTTTTGTAGCGAATTTTCATAAAACCTGGAGGTCCAAGGTCAAAATTTTCTGCAAACTGGGAAGGGCCGTACGTCGTTAAAGAAGTGTACCCGGGGAACGCGTATAGGCTAGTGAATGCCGATGGCGATGAACTCTCTCACCCATGGAATGGATTATATCTTAAAAGATTCTACCCCTGATAATCAGTCTTTTGATAACAACACCAATTGACAGGTAGCCGTTTGCCAGGTGTCTCGCTCCCTCTTCTATTGGCGGAATAATATTTATGTGCAATCACATACTCAACACGGTAACCTAAGGTCATTGCCCCTTCATGTATGGTGTTCTCGCTTAGCCCTCGCTCAGGGAAGCAAAAGGTCAATTCTCTCCCAACTCGGACAAGGTCTCGGGGCAAGGGGAGGGCTAACATGTAAACCTGCAACAGTATAAACTATGTGTTTGAAGTCTCAAAGAGGGACGGGCAGTTCTAAGAAAAGCATATAGCATAAAAATAAAGCGACGAAATGATAAAATGAAGGGGCATGTTAAAGAGTGGCAGTACAGTTCCCCGCGGGACGCCCTTGAGCCCGGTCGCACGCATGCCCCAGTCAGAAAAAAAAAAGAAAATGCTGTGGCCCTAAAGTCCCTGGACAATAGATGAATCTCACATGTGGCGTACTCGTTGCAAGTCTTACAAGTCAGTAACCCCGACCCCGAGATTAAGTCTTATCACATTTATATTCTTCCTATCCTCCCTAAAATGACCAAAGAATCTCTACACTTGGTCTGTGTTGGAACATTGACGTCCCAGGGGCAAGAAATCTTAGCGAACCTAAGATGAATATGTGTTGCACATAAATCTTACTCGTCAAAAGTGAGATGGAGGCAGGACTCAGGGTTAATCGCTCAAGATTAAGAAGTGTTGTTACCAAAATTTCAAAAAAAATCAAAAAAAAAAATCTCAAAATCCAAAAAAAATCAAAAGATCCTCAAAACCCCAAAAAATCAAAACTTCAAAAATCCAAAAAAAAAAATCAAAAGATCCTCGAAACCCAAAAAAAAATCAAAAATTCAAAAATCCAAAAAAATCAAAAGATTCCCAAAATCCAAAAATATATATAATTTTCAGAAGAAAAAAAATCAAAAAAAGTGTGTACATATTGCTTTTCTCTAGCATGCTTTATTTTCATTGTCTTTTCGCCTATTCAATAAGGCTCGGCCCCTTGACAAATTACGGAGTTAAGAGTTCTATCATTTTAACGCAAGGGGCTGAGCCTAAGAACAAGATCTAACTTGTTCTTCTAAGTGTGTGTAGGAACAGGCATTTCAAAAGCAGAGTACATTGTCGCACTCAAGACTCCCTTTCTCTCTCGCTTGTTTGAAACTCGCCTCTCACTCGTGTCAATCGCAAACCATTCATTTATCATAAATATTGGCATAAAAGTAAAAAGACTGCACTAAGCTGTGAACGATATGTACATAAATAAAGGGGAGGTGGCTCACAAGTCTCCTCACTGTCCACCGCCACTCTCCCCGGACCCCTCCTGCCTATCCGGAGGTGGTAGCATCTCGCCACCACCCCTGCCATCATGGGCACTACCCTCACCCTGTCGGCGCCTCTCCTCCTCCTCGTTCCTCCGCCTCCTGGAGGAACCTGCTAAATACTGACCGACGGAGGCGCTGGTCGCTCTGCTGACGCTCGCGCCGCTCCGGCTCCGACTACGTGAACGGCCTATGTCCGTCACGATCTGCTGAAGGCCCCGCGCCAGTGTCTGCTGTGCCAACAACTCTGTACGCAGTCGGGTGACCTCCTCCTGGTCTCCGGGCGGCCTCTGCACTCGCAGCGTCGCCAGCTCCCTCGCCATCTCCGCCACCTGTGCCTCAGCTGCCTCCGCCCGGATGCGCAGCCGGTCCCTCTCGCTCCGGGTAGTCTGGGCCTCTCCCCGGAACCGATCCCTCTCACACTACAACTCCATGGCATGCTCATGAGTCAGCTCCAAGTCTCTCTCCTGCACAACAAGCAATCAATCAGCATCATTTGGAAATGATCAACTCAAGCCTTTAAATGTACTTACCCGCTCCTCCAAGTGCCTCTGAGCCTCCTCGGCTCTCAGCACCGCCCCTGCCAGTCGAGCCTCCAAGAGCGATGGAGAGCCCCCTGCACTCCGAGAGGAGGCACCGCCTGCCCCGGTACCCCTCACTCTCTCCAGCTCACTCCGCTGCATACAAAAGACATGTCAGTTTCTAAAATCTGCTTGAGTTAAATCAAAGGCTGAAATTGATCAAGGTACTTACCAGCTCCGCTGTCTGCCTCTGGGCTGCCTCCCGATCTTGCACCGCCGACTGGAGCAAGGCTCGGAGCGATGCGATCTCACCAGTCACATTCACCTGCAATGAATTGCCAAATCATCAGTTCTAATCCATAAATCCAAATTCTTTGAGCCATGGTTTAGAAGTCTTACCTGGTGACGGGCGCTCTTGTAAACCTTTCCTCCATACTTCAAGGCATACGCCTGGAGGTAGGCATCGTCAGTGGTTGCATCTGATCTGACAGCCTTGCCCTTGCGCTCCCAATTCTCGATTTGCTCTCGCGCTCGCTCACGCCAGTCTGTCGTGTCGTGAAGTTCCCGAAAGCTCCAACCCGGCCGGCGGAAACGGTCCCGGACGGGGAACTCCACTACACTCTGCCTAAGGCCTAGTGAACGCTGGGTCAGGAATAGGTTCCGAGGTAGCACAAGATTTAGCGCATGCAACCACACCGACCTACCGAAGTAGGGGCTGGCCGGCGCCAACCAAGGCTGTCCCTCATCACCCTCACCCAAATATGGCTGCCAAACCACCTGCAAAAAGGGGAAAAGAAATCAGTCATTAGGCAATTGAATCAAGCAGATAATTTAAGCAAAGCGAAAGATTGAGGGTACTTACATCTAGGTAGGGGTAGCAGTCGATGGCCTCCTGCAGGCGCTCCAGCTGGTCGGCAAGGTGGCGGGTGTCTCAACGAGAGTCCCAGCGGCGTGCAATGGGCACGAGGCCCGGCCGTGAAAGATCCCCTCTCCCCAAGACTGGGAGGTGTAGATAGGCCCAAACCTGCAAGATGAAAGACAAGTCAGATGACAGTTTAAGCAAATGCAGTTTAATTCTAGAAAGGTTAGAGGAGAAGGTGTACCTGGAGAAAGGGGTAGAAGCCGCTCGTAGACGTCTGCCGCTCTGAGGCGCTCAAGCCGTCGAACTGGTGCGCTAGAAAGGCTGCTCCCCAAGCATACCCCCCTACCTCACCTAGGTCCTCTAGCAAGGGCAGAAAGCGGCAGTAGACTGCGTCGCCTCTCGTGGCAAACAAGAGTCTACCAAGAAAGAGAACGAGAAAGCGGCGCAAGTCCAAGTCTGCCTGCGGCCCAGGCTCGCTCGCTAGCTCCCTCCGGCTGACCCTAGCTAGCCTCTGCAGGTACTCATCCTCACTCTCCCCTGCATTCTTCCCCGCCTCATACAAGCCCAGACTCTCCTGCAATGCTACCCTAGGCACTAGGGAGGACCTGCGCTCTACTGGGAGGTCTAGGAGGCGCTCGGCTAGATCGTGATAGCAGGGGTAGGTGTAACCGCTCACTACCCGCCTGTAGACTCTGAACCCCGTGATCCGGCTCACATCCTCCAAGCTGGGGATCATATGCCCCATGGGAATGCAAAGGCACTCGCCTCTGCGTCCCACCTGCTCCGCAGAGCCTGTGTAAGGGCCGGATCCACCCTCATTCTCTTGATCCTAAAAATCTCCCCAAACCCCATCTCCTCTACCCGCTCTCGCTGGAAAGGGGGGAAGGCTAGGAAAGCAGCTAGCACCAGTGTCCATGACACTCGGGCCCTCATTTCACTCTGCAAGATTCATTCAAGTTCAATTCAGGCTTTTATTTTGTGTTCGGGCACCGCAACCTTATCGCGTCAACCATCAAGGCCGCGATAAGGTCGCGTCTGTCCTAGACGCCGCGACATTGTCGCGACGCCTCGCCCCGCCGCGACACCATGTCGCGGCAGGTCGTGCTGACGCGTTCTCAGAGTCAAACCGGCCGGAGCCCTCTTTGTTTGATCCTCCTTTTCTTGGGCGTTTCGCCCTACATTCGCCCTCCAGGGGCTCCATCTACCTCTATTCTACTATCATTCAAGGTTTCGGGGTCAAGTTACTTACCGTTTTCATGGCCTTCGCTCTTTTCTTCCGTTCCTCCTCCACATTGACGACCGGAGCCATCTTCTCCTCCTCCTCCTCTCCCATCGCGACCTCGGGCACTTCCTCCTCGACCGGAGGCTCCTCCACCCGTCGTCGTGAGCTCCGACGCTCCACTTGGCGTTTCCTTCGCGATGAACCTTCACTGGTCTCTTTTCCCCCATCCATCGCAATAGGGTTGTCTTGGAGTGGTTTGTTTAGCTAGCAAGGAGGTCAGAGTGCAAGGGGGTCGGGCAAGAGGTTCGAAGGTATGGAAGCTTGGGATTTTGAAAACCGGAAAGAAGGAAGGAGGGCCGTCCGTTTGTTTTTGAATGAGTCGGTTCTTGACGCGACGCAGCGGGTGGTCGCGTTCATGTCACGCCCCTCTGGGCCGCCGCGACAGAGTCGCGTCACCCCGCTTGGCCGCGACATAAAGGCGACACCCCTGACTGTCGCGTCATCAACAGAGCTCATTTGCGCGTGCAGGAAATTTCGTCTATTCATTCAATTTCAAATCATTACATGCTCTAATCTTCTCTAAACAATCAAACAATGCTTTCAAATCCTTTCCTAATTATCATCTGGCCTATCAAATCGAATCAAATCAAATCAAATCAAATGTTCCCTCCCACTGGTTGAAGTTTCTTCAAAGCTTCAACGTATTCCTTGGTCGCATCATCGTCTTCTTCCACCTCATCTTGAATCACGCTCATCGCGCATCCCTCCCAGTGGACGACGGCGCTGCGCATGTCGCGCTCGTCCTGTGCATCGCCCCTCTTCCTCTCTTGAATAGGCGGGAAGTGCGAGAGAAGCGGAACCACCGTCCGGGCCGCACCGCATTGGAGGTGGCAGCGGTCCGGGTTGTAGGAAACTAGCGCCCCATTGCCCAGCAGCCTCAAGGCAAGCCCAGCGCATTGAGGAAGGTGGATTGTCCGGCCTTGCATGAATCGAGGGCGCATGTCAAAATCCACCGCGGTCAGGCTTCAGAGGTACTGGCGCCATGCTTGTATGCCTTTCACTTGAGCCGTTTTGCACCAAGGCCGGGTGCTCATGTGAAGTCGTCCGCCCACGTATGCCAGCGGATGGTTCAGCATTGTCTTGCATTCTGTGCTCCGGTTCTCCACCGCCCGGAATTGGATGTGCATCCCCATCCATAGCTCAAGGGCGACGATCGATCCATAGAAAGGCCCCCCGAGTTCTGCAGAGGTCAGGCTAGCATATAGAAAACCCAAGACAGCTTGCCCAATTTTCATACCTTCCGAAATAGAGTCAATGATGCTAAGGTTGCCGAAAGAGATGGCGCCGTCGGATTCCGGAAAGAGTATGACGCCGCAAATGCATATGGCGGCTGCCTTGGCAATGGCGGTGTAGTTTGTGGTCTTCCGCTTACACTGGGAAGTAATCCACTGAGAAATTGGAAGAAGATGGACGTGCATACCACTAGTCATGGAGTAGAGATCGTTTTTCTTTGTGGTGATGTAAGCCAAGATGCTCCATGAGTTGATCTGCTCCACGATGTAGGAAATTGCCAATTCTTCGCCCCTTTGATAGCGTGGGAGGCCAAGCATGATCTCCAACTCTTCCAAAAGGATTGTTGCTTCAAATTCAGGGAAGATGAATGAGTTGGTTTGTGGATGCCATAGCTCCACCATGGCCGTGACACTCTCCCACACATGCACTAGCTTGTTGTAGTTTTTGGCCAGCACGAAGACAGTGGATAGCCCCCACTCCTTCAAGTGACCAATAGACGTGGGCGGTAGTAGCTCGAGCATAGGCACCATCCATGGCACCTTTGAGAACCGCCGTTGGCCAGGGAGGATCTGAGATGGAAGAAGAAACATGAAGAACAGAGGGGAAAAGAGGAGAAAAGAGAAGAGCAAAACAGAGCAAAACAGAACAGTGCAGAAAGTTCAGAATTTCAGAAAGGAAAGGCCACTTACTTGGAGCCCCGGACGCGTGTGGATGTGCCCCGGGATGGGGGAGAGCCGCTTCAGATCGGCGTGCGATTCCCTAGCAGCCTTTGGGACGGAGTAGGGGGGATGTCCTCTACAAACGCCGAATAACTCCTCTTCATGGTTGCAAAAGAAGAAAAAAGCTTGAAATTGAGGAGCAGAGGATGCCAGGGAATTAGCTGCGGGATTAGCACCCCAAACCCTCTATTTATAGAGTCATAAGAGTTAGAAACCCACTCTAATCCCAAAACTAGGTGTTAGGATAAGATTAGAAGAGGTTTAGGAGTCCTAATGTTACTCTAGGTGTTTTAGGATAAGGGTGAACTCCGATTTCCTGGTCTTTCCGAGCTCTGTCCGAGTCGCGACGCCGCGATCTGACGCGACCAGGTCGCGACAGGGCGCTGCGACGTGACATTGTCGCGGTCATCCAGGATGCCGCCTCTCTACCCGAGGGTTGTTTTCATCTCTGAGCTGTGTATATATGTTGTTTGATTATTTGTAATTGTTGTGCTTATTATCTTATTGTGTTTGTTTCTTCTAAAAAAAAAATTCAGAAATTCAGAAAATCAAAAAAAGGAGACTTCGTCACAAGTAAGTCAGGTATTGTATTTCTTCTCTACCCCTTGCATTACTATATGATATCCTATCTATTATATCATTTCAAGGACCGGCTGGTTCTCAATGTGTTCTGAGATTTGAGTTCTCCTTTACCAAAAATGATGATAATCTAGGTGCACATTGTTAATCGTTGGAAAGGCCGCTGAGTTGCTTAAGTTCGGGGACGATGGATTCAGGCCTACACAGCGGTTGTGGGTAGTCTATTGACCCATTCTTATTTGGCTTAGTAATATTATCCTTGATGTATTTTCTATTCTCCCTTTTCTTTGCATTCGTTTTGATGATTTCTTTTACTTTAGCCCAGCATGCATCATGTAGGACTTTGAGCTTTCCTGACTCATTCTTGACCATTGATGAGCTCTTGTTGAGTGCCCAATCATCCTTCAAATTCGAAACAAGAAATCCAATTCCACTCCGAATCGGAAGGTTTGCCTCCGAGTGAGTTGTTCCCGTCAGTTTGACAAGAATTTCCCTGTCTGGATTCTCTATCCAAACTTTCCTTTTTCCTTTGATCCGTTTTGGTTGCGAACCGCTCCCAGGACAGAGTCATGAGTTACCTGCCTGGCACGCACATGTCCTTCCAAAACGAAACCTGCAGGCCAATCGGCTAGGGTACCTCTCAATCGAGGGGTTGATCGTCCTCTTCTTTTCCTCTCGTCCAGGCTTGTGCTCTTCTTTGCATTCTACCCGAACAACCGACTCGGGGCTTTCACAAAGATTCCAATTGCCTGTTAGTTAGATCGGGTGTCTCTTTACCTTGGCTCCCCACTTTTCGGTCCACTCCGCGTCATCTCCGTTCCGCTATCACTTCGTGACATCTCCACTCCACCTCCACTTCGCTCCCCTGCAAAGCGGAAGCCAAGGAGGGGCAATCTGTAGACACCCGGTTTTGACTAATGGGTTGAACCATATTTCTTGTTATCTTAGTGGGCCCCTAATTGGTCACTCACTTTGAGCCCATCATTTTCCTTGTTTTGAGCCCTTTAAGCCATTAAAATGCCTTGAAATCCCGAAATTTATCACTTGAGAGAGTCCTTGGGGCATAATAACTCTTGTCTTATCATATAGTTGGCTGATAATTCTCAAATAATCCAGATTTATTGTCGCGACGCCATCTAGTCGCGACAGTTCGGGCGGTCGCGATAGCCCATGCATTATCCATGCACGTGGGCAATGCTGTCGCGTCCTCCCGTGCCGTCGCGTCTTAGTCGCGACCCTACGATACGTCACGACAATGACCGAATCCTCTGGCCTCTATAACTCCCCCCTATTTATCCTCCTTTTGAACTCAACTTAATCCTAAGGATTATCCCTACCCCTTGGGGCGGGATCCTAGCCTTAGGGACTCTTGTGAGGATCCCTAAGGACTCTCAATCCGATTTTTATAAGGCTTTATCTCCCATTATGATTTTTTAAAACCTTTTTGAAGAGATAATATCACTTATTCTCATCCCAAGCTCTATATAAGCAAGGCCCCTCCTCAAGGACGGGGAGAGCCTCATTTTACCACCCCGAAGGGCTGCCAAAATTTCCTCTCACCCGTACTTAGCACCGCAGCTACTCATTTTGGCAATTTCCCTTGACCTTCCACTCCACAAAAGCCCTCCTTTCGCCATTAACGGAGCACGGAACGTGAAGAGGGCGACCCCGACGATCTGCTGGAGTTCTTGCGCATCCTTGGAGCTGCACCCACGCCAGGGAGCCGCCCCAATGGGGCTCATTTTCTTCTCCCTTCTCTCCTCTTACTTCTACATGCATTTTTGTGTTATTTTTAGATAGAGCACTTTCACTATCTACCCACGTTTTCCCACACCCATAGGGGTTCAAAACCACCCCAGGTGCATTCCCACCATGATCTCCCATTTCCTTCTATTTCTAGAGTAGATACTATGCTTAATCTATGCTAATAGGGCGTTTTCTTTGTGATTTTCTGTGGTTTGCAGGCAAACAGGTGAAATCTACGAGAAGCTCTAGTTCTCCGGCCGGCTGGAGGACGAGAAGAAGGTCCTTACCTTATTTCTCCCGCATTCAGAGAACGCGACGGCCGAGGGTGACGCGACCATAGACGCGTCGACGAAAGCTAACGCGACATCAGTCTATCGCTGCGCCCATGGCGACCGCGACACCAGGTCCGTTTCTGTTCTCTCTCCTCTTCCTAGTTTAAGTCAACCATTATCTCATTTTCATTCTTAGGCGACTTGCTAGGTGGCGATCACATCCTATTTTCTATGCTTATAGTTTTAGTGTCCATGTTTGTGTCGAGGGGGGGTACAATCCCCGTGATTACACCCCCCTCTACAAATGACCCTCGGGGGTCAATTTATAGAGTTGAAACTTGAATTGCGTTGGGTACAGCCGCCGTGACAAGGAGTTGAATTGTGTCTGGGTGGCAGGCCGTGACTTGAATCGTGTCGGGCTAGCGCGCCACGACATGGATAGAATCGCGTCCGGTCGGCAGGCCGCGTTTAAAGAAGGTCAAACTTGATGGGACATGCGCATGACGACCATCATGTCTCTGAATCGCGTCTTGTCTGGACACCGCAATAAGGAGGGGAATCACGTCCGCCAAGGCTGCCGCGACTTGAAACGCGGCGGCCCTGGCCGATGCGATTACCTTAGGGCAATTTCCGAGGCAATCGGCTCATCAATGTGCTGGTCGGCTGGAAGCTTTAGAATTTGACCTTCTAAATCGCGTCACGCTGACAGGACATGATTTCTTGATTTTGTCATGATTTCCCGGCAAAGGCTCTTTAGTGCGGCGACTTCCGGGGTATAGCCTTTTTGACTTATGAATTGCGGCCGCCAGGCCGGACGCGTTAATGATGTCGAGTCCCGCATGGCCGTCGCGTTAAGGTGGCGTCCCCAGAGGCCGTCGTGATAAGGTTACGCCTGTTATAGCCGTTGCAATGAGATCTTGAATCTCGTCCACCAGCCCGGACGCCTTTCTTAATGCAGTTGCTATACCTGTCGCGACAAGGAATTCAAGCTTTATAATGCCTGATGGATTTTGGAAATAAAGGGGAAGCACCGGGGAAGGACAGGGGTGATTCAGAATGATGGGGGAAATACTCTTGCAAGGCAAAATGAAGGTCATTTGTGGCATTATGGCGCAATAAGAAATTTGCCCGCGGTGGAGCCGAATTTGCGTGTCTACAACCATATTTAGGGTGGTTTAATTAGATTAAGCCTATGGGGACACCTACCTTTGGGTCGTTTGAAGAAGCTAGGTCAAAACCAACAAAGAACACCAAGATCCTATGGTTTTCCTCACCACAAGAAAAAACACAGATAGCGACCGATGATTTCAGTCGCAATCGATCACTAAAGTGAATAGTGATCGAACTGTGACCGAAATTGTCGGTGAAGATATGTTGGTCACAATATTAAGACCAAAATTTCTCGGTCTCTGTTTTGAGACCGAATTTTTTCAGTCGCTATTCGGGCTCAAAATTGACGACCACATAATATAGCGACCGAAAATTTCCAGTCATAGATTTAGTCTAAAATCTGTGATAAATTTTTTGACTGAAAATTTTCGGCAGCTGAATGCACGTTTAGCGGCTAATTATTTCAATCACAGATTCGGTCACAAAACTAAGACAGAATCTGTTACCGAAATAATTGATCACAAATTGGTCTCTATTTTTTAATTTTTTTAAATATATATATATATATAATAAGAATAACCTATTTTACAAACTTAATGAAAATAAAAATCACACAATCACAAAAGTAAAATGATACATAAGCATAATGTCTACAACAATAAAATGAAATAAATATTCTAGATCCTCAGTGTCGCGTCCTCCTCGTCCTCCTCGTCTCTTCTGACGCCACTCGATGAAGGAACTTACAGTGGACATATAAGAATAATAAATTAAAATTAAATAATAAAATAAATTAAATATTAAATTATTAAAATTTATTTTTTCATATACATTCACTCATGTTTAAATTAAACTAATTTGGTAAGTGTGAATTTGAGTGTCGAGATCAAACTCGAAGTCTGATTTGAACTCCGTCAATTTGCACAAGTCACTCTCATCTCCCCAACTGTATTGGGACAAAAAGACGTCCATCAGATTAGTATTTCTAATTTTGGACCCTCAAACCCGATTTCTTTGTTTTTAAACTAAACTAATTTGGTGAATGTGTATTTGAGCACCGAGCTCAAATTGGAAGTCCAATTTGAACTCCGTCAATTTCCATGAGTCACTCTCATCACCGCAGCCGTGTTGGAACAAGTCGGAGACTGACCGGATTAGTATTTCTAATTTTGGACCCACAAGCCCGAGTTCTTTGTTTTTAAACTAAACTAATTTGGTGAATGCGTATTTGAGCGCCGAGCTTAATCATGAAGTCTGTTAGTTTCTCCAAGTAACTCTCATCGCGCCAGCCATATTGGAACAAACCAGATGCCGATCAGATTAGTATTGCTAATTTTGGACTCCTAAACTTGAGTTTTTTTTTGTAAATTAAACTAATTTGGTGAATGCTTATTTAAGCGTCGAGCTTAAACTGGAAGTCAGATTTGAACTTCATTAGTTTTTACAAGTCACTCTCATCGCCTTGATCATGTTGAAACAAACTAGAGGCCGATCGGATTAATATTGCTAATATTGGACCCCCAAACCCGAGTTCTTTGTTTTTAAATTAAACTAATTTAGTGAATGCATATTTAAGCGCCGAGCTCAAACTGAAAGTCCGATTTGAACTCCATTAATTTTTATAAGTCACTCTCTTCGCCTCTACCATGTTGGAACAAACTAGTGTAGACACCCGATTCTGGCCCATAAGTTGAACCACATTTCTTGTTCTCTTAATGAGCCCCAAGTTGGTTACTCACCTTGAACCCATCTGTTAGCCATGTTTTGAGCCCATTAAAATCCCAATTTTCACTTTATCCCATCCAATTATCATTTCAAGAGTCCTTGTGCTTAAATAATTGATTATTCTCTTAAACAATTGATCAAAACCCAAGAATAATCGACCATCCTTAATGCGACGGGTCGTGGCGTCACGTTAGTCCAGGTCGCGGCACCCTTGGCCGTCGCGACGGCCCATGCATATCCATTCACGTGCCTTTATGGTCATGACCATCTTGGCCGTCCCGACAAGCCTCATCGGGTCCCTACGACCCATCGCTACATGATCTACATACGCTGGCCTCCGCTACCACCTCCACTTTACCCTCCTTTGGGCTTATCTTCATCCAAACAACCCCCCACACCCCCAGCCATGGTTTGAGGGTCCATCTCTCCTAGGATTTGTTGAGCAACTATCCCTAAGAAATTTAAAGAGTTTTATAAATTTCAATGAATATTATTTTTGCTATGACAAATCTTTAAATATATATTTTATACCAAATATATCACAAAAAATTGCATACAAGAAAAACTCATGAACACTCAAAAAAAACTTTCTAAGGCCACAAACCTCTCCTATAGCCTACTACATCCGACTGCTATATTCAACTACTAAATCCGACTCCTTTAGAATCGCAGCCATATATCATCCAAATTTTTCTAAGTCAACATCTTTACTCTGCATTCGATTGATAACTTCGACTCATACAGCCGAATGTCTTTACTCTGCATTCGATTGATAACTCCGACTCACACAGCCGAATATCTTAGAGCTCACTACACTGTATTCAACTGCTATAATCAAATTACCTTGTTCTTCCCTAAAGTCGAATCACTTGATTTTTCTTTAGAGTCGAATCATTCTTATTTCCTAAGTCGAATCATCTGTTTCTATACATTCGACTACACTGACAGAGGTACTTGTACTTTACCTTTTCACTGTCAGTTCTGTATCTTCAAAGATATACATATTATCAAGTCTATCCTGATTCTGATGTATCCTGAGTTTAATTTGGTTATAAAAAAACTTGTTATATGAATTTCTTACTGAGGCCACAAAAATATTATTATTTAATAATTCTCTGACAGGATATGACTTGTCATTCTTAAAACATTCATCCTGTGCAAAACCTGTTTCTGAAATGTCTTTTTGAAATCTTTTAGTCTTGATGCTCTTGCTTTACTTTAGCATTCACAAGACACAAAGCATTTATGTAAATCTCAGATGCATGGCATCTGACCATCTCACCTACCACTGACAGACCCATGCTTTACTTTTTTGTCTGTCTTCTTTATTTACTGAAAAGCTTGTGGGATACTAGGTTCCATATCCTGTGCTGTACTCACTGACTCACCTACCACAAGGGTATGGAGATGCACTTCTCCTTTGCCTTGTCCTTACATCAGGCATTAATTGAGCATGTGTTTAGCACGTCTCTCTCTCAGCTGTGTTCTGCAAGAGCTTATCTTCTAGCTATGGACAAACTTAAGACCTTGGGAAAATGCAATTTTGAAGACCTACTGGATAAATTCTTCAAGATCCAAAGGATCCCAGAAATTCTCTTCAAACGGCCAAATTGCAAACGGTCACCAAGCTCCGACGGCTATCTTCTCAAATGGCTAGATTTTGAAGTCTATAAAAGGAGCTCAAGAGGAAAGGAAAAGGTGTGCATGCATGAAGAATCGAATACAAGCCTACATCTCTTGAGAAAAGCATCATTCAAATCTTTCAAGCTCTTTCTCAAGCTTTCCTGCTAGCCAATCTGAGAGCTTCTTTCTGTCAAAATTCTCTTTTGAGAAATTCTGTTGGGTGGCAACTGTAATTGTCATTATTCATCAAGTCCACCCTTATTGCTTCAGATAGGATTCAGTTTTCATCTTCTGATCTTTTTATCCTTCTGAAGTCAGTGTGTGTTTGTGCTCAGACTTGAGGCAAACACACAAGTGTTTTAATCTCCACTACTCTTTGTAATTTTTCTGCAGAAGTTAGTTTCTGCATTTGCCCCTCCTGAGAAGGGAAGGCCTTGTGAAAGGCAGTCTTTGTACCCCTATTTAGGGAAGACTTGCTTGGAAGCAAGTGGGTTTGTAATTCCTCTCAAGGGTGAGAGAAGGCCAATTTGTTGGTAGTTAGTGGAAATCTCAAGTGGTTGACTTGAGGACTGGATGTAGGACTTCCATGTGGGAAGGGCCGAACCAGGATAAAATCCTTGTGCATTTCTTTGTGTGATTGTTTCCGCCAAGTACACACTTGAATCACACACATCACACTAAATACTAACATATCTATTTAGTGCTGTGGTTTTCAGAAGAAATTTTTAAGATAAAAAGTCCTATTCACCCCCCCTCTACGACTGTTTGTTTGTCATTTCGATCTAATAAGTGGTATCAGAGCCTGGTCTTCTCATAAGAGTCCCAAGAGATTTGAGAAGAAATGGCATCTGAAGCTCACAACTATGAAGGCCAATCAGTCACAAGGCCACCCTTCTTTGATGGTGAAGATTATCAATATTGGAAGATGAGGATGGAATGCTTCATCAGAGGTACTGACTTCGACCTATGGCAGGTAATTGAACAAGGTGATTTTCAAGTCCTTGCAGAATCCTCTTCTGGTGCTCTTTCAATTGCAGACAAAAGAAATATGTCTTTAAATTTTAAAGCAAAAAATTATCTTTGTTGTGCTTTATCAAAAAGAGAGTTTAATAGACTTTCAGCATGTAAAACAGCTAAGGAAATGTGGGATAAACTTCAAGTAACCTATGAAGGTAATGATAGGGTTAAACAAACAAGAATAGATATACTTGTATCCCAATATGAACAATTCAAAATGCTTCCTAGTGAAAATATAACTCAAATGTATAACAGATTTTCAAACATAATTGTCGGACTAAGTTCTTTAGGAAAAGTCCTAACTAATGAAGAAACAGTTAGAAAAATCCTAAGATCTCTAACAAATGTATGGACCCCTAAAGTTACAGCCATAGATGAAGCCCATGACCTAACACAATTATCTATTGATAAATTAATAGGATCCCTTATGGCTCATGAAATTAATATGGAAAGATTCTCTGAAAATTCTTCAAAAAAGAAAATAGCAAATGCTTTGAAGATTGCAGACTCCTCCTCATCTGAAGATTCCAAAGAAAAATCAGATGACAGTGATGATGAGGCAATGCTCTCAAGAAAGCTGCAGAGAATTTTGGCAAAGAAAAAGAAGTTTGGGTCGAAGAGGTTCTTCAAGAAGGAAAAAAAGAAGGAACCTACTTGCTATGAATGCAATCAGCCAGGACACTACAAGTCAGAATGTCCCAAGCTTTAGAAGAAGGATCAAGCAGAAAAATTCGACAAAAAGAAAGGCAAGGAAAAGAAATTCAAAAAGTTAAAAAATAAGGCAATGGCAGCAACATGGGACAATGAAGAAGGAACCAGTTCAGAATCCTCCAGCTCAGAATCCGAAGAAGAAGAGAAGACAAATCTAGCCCTCATGGTAGGACTAGAGCAGGTAAACTAAAAAACCTCCTTTACTTTATGTTCTGAATCCGATTCTGATATCCTTGAAGATGCCTTCAATAAACTTTATGAAAAATATAAGACATTAGTAAAACAAATAAAAATAGTCAAACTAAATCTTCTGAACCAAGAAAAAGCTAACACCTTTCTTAAAAATGAAACAAAAAGATTAAACAAAAGTTTAAGTGAAATAAAAAGAACTAATGAACTACTGTGCGAAGACTTAAAAAATAAAAATAGCAAAGTCTTGGAAATTGAATCAAATCTTAAGGAACTTAAAAATGAAGGAAAATTGTAAGAAGAAAATAATTATCTAAAAGCCACTATTGAAAAAATTTCCAACTGCAAAACCTCACTATTTGTTAGAATCAAAGGAGCTAGGTCAGGAAAGAAAAAGTATGGATTAGGATATACACCTCTACCAAACGAAGAAGAAATTATTCGACCACAAGTATATCCAACTCCTAAGTTTGTAGCAGAAAAAGAAATCAAAAATTCAAAAAGGGTGAATCAGCAGGTCTACAAACAAAGACATAAATTCACAAACAATACACATAAGAAAAATTCCTTTGATTTGTGTTGTACTCATTGTAACCAATTAGGACACACTGTCAGCACATGCAACACTAGATATTTTAGATGGATTCCTAAAACTAACCATCAAGGACCCAAGAAAATTTAGGTACCAAAAGTTACAGTTTAGCTTTGTTTGCAGGGTCGGCTGAGGGCATCCAAATGGTATTTGGATAGTGGATGCTCAAGACACATGACAGGAGATAGGAAGCTTTTCACAAGTTTTAGAGAAGAAACTGGTCAAGTAACTTATGGAGATAATGGAAAAGGAAAAGTGCTAGGATGTGGAACAATTAGTACTAAAGAAAAGAACCTGATTGAAGATGTCATGTATGTAGAAGGTTTGAAGCACAATCTGATTAATATTAGTCAATTATGTGATAAAGGGCATTTGGTAAGTTTTCAGAATGATAAGTGTATAATTCAGAAAGATAACAAGACAATTTTTGAAGCACAAAGAATGAAGAATTTGTATACATTGCAACTAACAGAATTAAAAGAAGTAAATTTATGCCTGGCTACTACCAAAAGTAATGAGTCTGATTTGTGGCATAGAAGACTTGGTCATGCTAGCACTTCAGTGATCAAGAAATTAATAAGGCATGATTTAGTTGAAGGTCTTCCCAAAATGAAGCTTAAGAAGTATGGAATATGCTCAGCCTGTGCAAAAGGAAAGCAAACCAAGACCTCTTTTCAGTCCAAAATAATTGTTACAACTTCCAAGCCTTTGGAGCTAATTCACATGGATTTGTTTGGACCAATGAGGACAGTCAGTCTTGGTGGAAAAATCTATGGCTATGTGTTAGTTGATGACTACTCAAGATACACTTGGGTATCCTTTTTAGAAGCCAAATCTGAAGCTTTTCAAGCATTTCTGAAGTTTAGCAGAATAGTTCAAAAAAATCAGAAATTTCAGATTACCAGTGGTAGATCTGATCATGGTGGTGAGTTCAAGAATGAAGATTTTCTGGAGTTCTGTGAAGAAAATGGAATTGAACACAACTTCTCAGCTCCAAGAACTCCTCAACAGAATGGAGTAACAGAAAGAAAGAACAAAACACTGTTAGATATGGCCAGAACAATGCTAAATGAGTATAATTTGCCAAAGTACTTCTGGGCAGAAGCAGTAAATACAGCATGCTACATAATTAACCGATGTATGATCAGATTCATTCTGAAGAAAACACCATATGAGCTGTACAAGGATAAAAAGCCCAATATCAGCCATCTCAGACCTTTTGGATGTAAGTGCTTCATCTTAAATAATGGTAAGGATAATTAGGGAAATTAGATGCTAAAAGTGTTGAAGGTTTTCTGTTAGGATATATTTCAAAACCTATGGGCTATAAAGTGTTTAATAGAAAATCCTTAACTATAGAACAATCAGTTCATATATTATTTGATGAAACTAACCCTTCTATCAAAAGGATAGAAGAAGAAGAATGTGTTGATGATCTCTGCAGGAATTTTGAAAAAACTTCTCTTGAAGAAGAAAAAAATGAAGAAGTGGAAGATCCTCCATTAGAAGATCTTCAACAACAAGAAGAACCACAAGAAGGGCTACCTAGAGAATGGAGGTACCACCGGGACCATCCTAGAGAAAACATAATAGGTGATCTCCAAGATAGGGTAAGAACAAGAGGTATGCAAATTCCTTGTGATTTCTCTGCCTTAGTTTCACAAATTGAGCCTAAGACAATCAATGATGCACTGGGTGATGAATCTTGGATCCTTGCTATGCAAGAAGAACTTAATCAGTTCAAACGCAGTGAAGTTTGGACCCTTGTGCCTAGACCTATTGATCATTCAATTATTGGAACCAGATGGGTTTTCAGAAATAAGATGGATGAATCAGGGGTAATAACTAGGAACAAAGCCAGACTTGTAGCTCAAGGATATTCCCAAGAGGAAGGCATAGATTTTGATGAAACCTATGCTCCAGTAGCTAGATTAGAGGAAATTATAATTTTATTAGCATATGCTTGCTCTCTTAACATTAATTTATTTCAGATGGATGATAAAAGTGCTTTTTTAAATGGTTTTATTAAAGAAGAAGTATATGTTAAGCAACCACCTGGTTTTGAAGATAGTAAGTATCCTGATCATGTTTTCCATTTAAAGAAAGCACTGTATGGTCTAAAACAAGCTCCAAGAGCTTGGTACGAAAGATTAAGTGCTTATCTTATATCACATGATTTTATAAGAGGTAAAGTAGATAGCACCTTATTTATAAAGAAGTTTTCAGATGGAATCTTAATTGTGCAAATCTATGTTGATGACATTATCTTTGGATCTACAAATGAATCACTCTGCAAATTCTTTGAAAATTTGATGCAAAGTGAGTTTGAAATGAGCATGATCGGTGAGCTCAATTATTTTCCTGGATTGCAAATCAAGCAGACCAAGGATGGAACTCACATCTGTCAAACGAAATACATTTCATATTTACTCTCTAAATATGGTTTTGACAAATGTAAGTCCTTAGGAACACCCATGAACTCAGGCATTAAGTTAGATAGTGATCCTCTTGGCAAAAAGGTAGATCAAAAGATCTATAGAGGAATGATAGGATCACTGCTCTACCCCACTGCAAGTAGACCAGATATAATGTTCAGTGTTTGTCTCTTTGCAAGATTCCAAGCTGATCCAAAAGAATCTCATGTTCATGCAGTTAAAAGAATTTTTAGATATCTTATAAATACGAGTAATTTAGGCTTATGGTATCCCAGATGTTCAGATTTCAAGTTACTTGGTTATAGTGATGCTGACTATGCTGGATGCAAATTAGATAGAAAAAGCACCAGTGGTACTTGTCAAATTCTTGCAGGGTGCTTAATATCTTGGTCTTCCAGAAAGCAGAACTCAGTAGCTTTATCCACCACAGAAGCTGAATACATTGCAGCTGGCAGTTGCTGTACTCAACTCTTATGGATCAAGCATCAATTAGAAGACTATGGTCACCAGCTCTAGGAAATTCCAATGCTTTGTGACAACACAAGTGCAATAAATTTAACCAAAAATCCTATCCAGCACTCAAGAACAAAGCATATTAAGGTTAGACATCACTTCATTAGGGACCATGTAAGTAATGGCAATATTTCACTTGAATTTGTTTCTACAGAAAATCAACTTGCAGATATTTTTACAAAACCTCTTCCTGAGGATAGATTTACATCAATTAGAAGAGAAATATGTATGTGTAATCCTGATTAACTTATGAAGGTTATGTTTGAATTAAGTGCTAAGACTTGTTTGAACTCACTGCAAAAACTCATCCTGAAAAATCTCTGAGTCCTACATTCGACTCATGCATTCGACTCATGAAGAACTGATGCATTCGATTCATGTTATAATGTTGCATTCGACTGATGCAGTCGAATACCTAATTCGATTCATTAAGAAATTGTGGAACGGTGCTTACTATTTAAAATTAGGTAACTGACACCTCATTATGACGCGTCTCTTCATGACTTAATGGTCAAATCATTCAATCGCGTCCGTTAATCCTGAAATCAAGCGCCAGTTACTTTTCCCCTTTCTATACCTATCTTTCAACACACCCATTTGAAATCTGTCTTCGACTCTCTTGTCCTCATCTGCTCTTCGTGCCTTCACTGTTCCACGGCGAAGGACACTCAGAAACCTCCAAGAATCTTTTTTTAAGAAAGGTACGATCTTTCACCTCGCCTCTGTGGTTCTTTCTCTCCTCTGCCGGTTTCCTGAGCGATTTCTCTTTCTTTCGTCTAGATGGCATCATCTAGGGCTCTTGAATCTGTCCAGTTGACCCCCGATTAGCTTCAACGCTTGGCCAAAATCCCAATCTGTCCGGGAAAGGCTGTAGAGTTTTCTCACCTTACTGGAAGTCTATCTTGGGTAGAAGAGACCCTCAGTGCCATGGGATGGACCAAGCTGTGCCAGATTTCTGAGCTGTCTGTCGAGTTTGCAATTAGAGCCTTTTATGCTTCCCTATAAGTTTCATCCGAGAATGCTATGATAGGCTATATGAAAGGAACCAAGATTACCATTTCTGAGGAGCTATTAGTGAAAATGTTGGATTGTCCAAACTCTGGACACAAGCTCAGTGAGTTCGTTCCACTGGAGAAGCAAAAATTAGGGATTATTGAAATTTTGGGGACAAGCAGCAAGAGAGGGCTTCAGGTTAATGAGTTATCTTCTGAGAAGAGGCTAATCCACTCAGTGATCATAAATATTGTGACCCCGAGAGCAGGAACTCACTCCTCCATTACTGCAAGAGATGGAAATCTCTTATTTTGGGCTATTCAGAGACACCAAGTAAATCTGCCCGCAGTAATCCTAGAGAAAATGATAGCTTCAAAAGATCTGCAGGAATCCCTTCCATATGGTTCTCTACTGACTCTCATTTTCAAGAGTTTTTCAGTTGATCTTTCTGGAGAGCTTTTGGTTGGAACAAAAGAGAAAATAGGCATTTTCACTCTAAGAAGGAGCCTGGTGATTGAGGAGGCGGCTTCCCTAATCATCCAAGGCTGCTGCATGACCAAGGACTTCACCCCACGGCCGCCCCATTGGCGCTCTTTCTTCCTTTCCTCTTATCACTCATTTTCCTAGCATGTTAGCCTTAGTTTCAATCATATTTAGGGCAACTTGTTAGGTGGCGATCACATTCCTTAATCCATGCCTTGAATATTTTAAACATGTTGTGTGTTTCGAGGGGCGCACAACCCCTTGATTACACCTTTTGGCGATCATAGTGGGACCTTCATTGCTAGCCTCGTCGATTTTTGCTTGTTTGCCTTCCATGCGGTGTATTTATGTGTTTAGTAGAATCCTGTTAGGTTTATTTCTGTGTTTTTTCTTTCCTTCTGTTCTCAGGTGTTGACGCGACGCATCGTGCGGTCGTGACCATATCGCATCCATAGGGGCAGACGCGACTGAAGGTACGCGTTACCCCTCCATGTCCTTCATCCTGTTCTTTTTCTGAAAGTGTTCTTGTGCCTCCTTCATGTTTCTTTGTCATGTTTACCTGCATTTCTCTTTTCTAGAACCCTACTAGGGCTCGGGTTTTCCTTTTATCTTCACTGTTTATTTTCGGGCCCTATCGCGGCTGGTCAGGCCGCCGCGACCTTGTCACACCGACGTTGGAGGACGCGACTATAGGTACACTTTGTATGTTATTGCTTTCTGTTTATGTATCAGTTTCTATCTGTCTAGGGAGTCTTCCTCCATTGTTTACTTTCGTCCATGCTGTATTGCGCTTTAGGGTAGTCTATTTGTACATTATTTGCGTGCAGCAGTAGGTTTCTGCACTCTGTGATTATCGTGACTGCACCCTAGGTCGTGATAAGGTCACGACGGATCTGGTCGTCATGACTTCAGCAGAGACCTGTCAGTTGCTGTTTGTTAGCTTATGATAGAATTTGCATGCACCCCGGTGCACATAAGTTCATGCATACACTATTGTTTCGTGTAGATTAGGTTTCCTCCTTGGTAGTGGAGACCCTCTTACCCACGAGCAATCGTGGGCTGTCCAGGGACTGCTACTGAGGGCCTTCGTAAGTCCTCATGGCCGTACGCACGTTGCGGTTGTCGGGCTGGTTGTACTCGTCGTACCCCTAGATCAGGTTGTTCTGCGCGTGAGTTGTGTACCCCCCTTTAGTTACACCGGAGTACTCGAGTACCTACCTATTAGGGTCCCTTTCGGCCGAGTGCAACCTCACTAATTAATCCATTAAAGGCTAAGTGCGAACCCTAAAATCTTAATGATAATCATGTCAACTTGGGTGCTTTCTTGATATACTCCCTCTTATCTTACTGTCCATTCTTGTGTATTAAAGTCTAGGTTTTGTTTGGTGGTCGTGTCGTCTCCCCTAATTGCTTAGGGGTAGTGTATAAATCATTATCTAAGTTTTTCGAGTTAGTCTCCCAAAACCATTATACTATGTCATAATCCTCTGTTCGGTATGGATCATTTTCGTGTCCTTACCAGTGATTGTTTACCCATTGGGCTTCTGGAGGATGTGGCCCAACCTTCTGCGGCCACCCTCACGGGGCAGATCCAGCCCCCTACCATCGTGGATGATCAGTCTCGCCCCCCTTCTCATTCTGGGATAGATGACCCACATGTGCAATTCAGTCAACTCCTCCCCCATCTAAGCCCGGCCCAAGTTCGGGAATTTCTGGTAGTTGCCAAAGGCAAGAGCCCTCTATCTCCACCCTCTCATAGTTCTGCCTAGCAGGTGGCTTCCTCTGCCCCTATTGCTTCTGCGCCACATGTACCCTCTACTGTGGCAGATCCTACTCCCTTCGTCTGCGGGCCATTCACTTCTCGGAGCCTAGCTACATTCCAGCATGGGAGGTTCTGTCACGCCCCAACGCGGAATATCGGAGCGCGAAGGCAGTTGCAAGAAAAGGTATAGAGCAAGTACTAGACATCAAACCATTGCACATTGAATAATGCTAAAGTAAATCTTTCTCATTAATAACTTTTCTGTGTCTAGTTACAACCACTAATATTAGAGCCATTCTACAGGGCCCAATTACATTGCCATAAAAAAAAAATAACTAACTAGAACTCTAAGATAACATAATGACTCAAGGGTACTCCTGGCTTCACTCTTGGTCATTCCCTTCGTCGTGAGTGTATGTGTCATCCTCGGTCTCACCTGAGAACACAACATCAAATAACGTAGGGTGAGCGATAACGCCCAGTAGGACTTAAATCTCAGGCTCAAGCAGGCTTTAAATAATTAACGCATTTAATGGCAGAGTGTCTAGAGATAGCAGGTACAAGAGAGTCAAAATATAGTAAGAGATAGCACAACCGGTAACAAGATAGCACAATAGCACGAGATCAAGTATAGTTTCCAAAATAGCACAAGTATCGAATACAGCACGAATAGCAGGATGGCCATAGCACAACTAGCACAAGTATAGTAATAGCACGATGAGTATAGCACTTGTTTGTCATTCTAGACATCGAGTGAGTATAGCACGTTTTGTGTTTTTGATTGTCATATAGATAGTCGAGATAGATAGCACTTGAGTGTAATGCCAAACACTCTGATCATTTAACTCCCATGGGCACTAGCACTTTCGGGCGCACATCCCAGGACCAGATCGGGCCCTTTATTTATTGCCAGGCATTGGTTATATTGTTTATCTTTAGACAATCAGTCAATGGCCAGTATAGAGTACCAAGAAATAGATAAGAGCACTAGATGAATAGATGAGATAGTGGAGTGAACGTGAGTAGGTGAGCGAGTAGAGTATAGATGAGAGCTAGTGGACATTGCACGTAATACGTCGAGTAATCAGACGATAGTAACAGTTGCACAACACGCGCACTTGGTGTTGGCAGTCAGGTGGAACTCACGATCTTCCCGCTGGCCTTGTTATGCACAGGTCCAGAGGTCTGGCGTGATTTAAGATGAGAGTGAATCTCTAATAGCCGTTTGGATCATATAGATCCCTAAAGGGTATCATAGGTATCAGGGTACAACCGGCTCGTCGACCATGTGGGAATCCATGATCAGAGGAGACTTACGGAGGCCTTGTGCAAGAGTTCACTAGTCCGGCGAAAGGAATATCCGACGGAGAGTTCACCACAAGCCAAGTAAAGTGTGTATATAAAACATGTGCTCGACGTTCTAGAGGAATTCTAGAACAGTGGAGCGTCGATATCGGTATATAAACAACGCAAGAAACGAATACAAGTCCTTTAAAATAGGGCAATTACTATACTTTATTTCGGTAATTTACCAGATACATTATGAGATATTTTCTGCAAGATTTCAGCCATAAATGGATGGTTCAAGTGTGTGCAAGTGCAAGAGAAATCATAGATAGAAATAAGTCGTGAACATGTATTTTAAATTATTCAATATAGCACCATTTTTAAGTAGGGTTTTTACTGGGGGTATAACGGTAAGAAGGCGTAAGGATTATTTAGAAAGTGACAAAAATATTTTTCATGGGTTTTTCACCAAAATCTCTGTGAATGCGACATGGTTCAATGAGGGTTGCGACAGGGTAGCAGATCGCGACATGGGTACTGTCACTACGGCTTTGTGAACGCGACAGGGTCTTGTACGGGTAGCGACAGAGCGGTCTTGCTCAGGCGGCCAGAACGCGACGGGTGTCCTGTCGCATTCAGAACGCGACAAGAAGGGCGTCGCGACGGGCTTGAGAAGGCGACGTGTCGGGCAGTCGCTTTCTCAGGTCCGTGGCCTGGGTCTGACAGAGTTCTGCTCTGTCTTGGATTACGGTCCAGAAACTTGCCTTCTTGACATAGGGTAGTTCAGAAAATCATAACTAATTGTATACATGATGAAAAGTCATGAAATTAGGGGAAAATGAAACTAGACATGCGAGAGTACTTCCAGTAAATAGGAATTCGAGAGAGAGCATGGTTTGAACATGGTTTGAGGACGAACAAGAACAAGTAATATAGAACATGCTACAGGGAGTAAGATCGATTTAATTCGAGTAACATGCTCAACAGAATTTAGGGCTTTTAGGGGCAAAAGATGCCTATCATGCATCAGTATCTCCCATAAAAATTTGGAGGCATGAGATAGAGTATGCAAGGAGATATGAATTAAGCATGAAGGTTCGGGGTCATAAGAGTTACAGAACATGAAAAATCAAGAACTAAAGATATACTCGATGGAAAATTATGAAACTTGAGGGTTTCGTTCCTGATAGTGATGACCAAACTGTCCCCATAATAAATATTTCCATGTATTTATATATTAATTTTGATGATTAACAAAATAACACTAATGGATTACTTGAGCCTTAAGTACAGGAAATAAAAGAAAAATGAAAGTTCAAGACAATCTGGTAAGTCTCATCAATTCTATCCAAGTCTTTGTATCGACTTCTTTGATAAGCAGAACGATTTCCTCTTTGACCGGAAAACTCAAAACAAATCGATGCCGTAACGATTTCTTTAGACCTCGTAACGATTTCTTCAGAACTCGCAACGACTCTTTAGTCATAACGATTTCTTTAAGACTTCACAACGATTTCTTTAGAGTTCATAAGGATTTCTTCACTGATCATAACGCCTTGCTTTGCATAACGATTTCGTGTAACGATTTCCTTACAACTCGATAGTCATAACGATTTCGTGTAACGATTTCCTTACAACTTGATAGTTATAACGATTTCGTGTAACGATTTCCTTACAACTCGATAGTCATAACGATTTCGTGTAACGATTTCCTTACAACTCGATAGTCATAACGATTTCGTGTAACGATTTCCTTACAACTCGATAGTCATAACGATTTCTTGTAACGATTTCTTTAGAACTCACATCGACCTGCTTGTTGTAACGACTTCATAAGTTATCACATCGACTTCCTTGCAGTTCATAACAACTTGCTATAATTCATAACGATTTCATAAGTCAGCAAGATTCTTTTTATCGAATTTCTTGATGCATCAGTATAATGATTTTTTTTAATAGCGTTGAAAAGTCAAAGTCATATCTTGTCCGTTGACTGCTATGCATAAATGCTCTCTGATCGTATCTCCCATGCATGCAGACAATATCTTCCATTTCTATGCTACTCTGTCTACGTACTTTTTTAGACAGAAAGGAGCTTTGCTATATACTGCAATATCTGTTCCATCTCAACTAACAATAGACAGCAGTCCTAGCTGTCTTCTATTTATTGATGATATGCTTACAGATATCTGACAAGACTCATCTGGACAACGTTGGACACAAGATACAGAGTTCTATGACATCTCTTTGGCGTGTACACAAGGATAAAAGACTGACGATCAGAAGCTTCCTCAGTGACCAGTCTAACGTACACAAGGATAAGAGACAACGGACACTTCAACGTTCGAATTTGAATCAGCAGTTTAAATAGAAGACTCAAGACGGAAAAGACAGGGAGTGCGCAACAACGCTTGATTTCCGAAGAAGAAAGAAATCCATCTCTTAGAATTTTTAGAACTTTGAAGAAGAGCGAAGCTTCCACTCAAACCTTGTTCTAAGCTCTTAGCTCTCTGTGCTCAAAAGGAATCTTCTCATTTGTAAGAGCCTGTGTGGTCCTTGGAGAGAAAAACCTTGTTAAATCTCTTTCTCTCTCGGGGGCTTAGGAGCTTCAGGTTGTAGCTGGTCAAGCTAGAATCTGAAGCCTGTTTTCACACCCTTTTTCTGATTAGTTTGTGTTCCCTTCTGGACGAAGGAAGACCTGGTGGTATCCAGGGTGGTTGTTGTTCCCTTCTGGACGAAGGAAGACCTGGTGGTATCCAGGGTGGTTGTTGTTCCCTTCAGGCTGAAGGAAGACCAGTTGAGGCTGGGTGTAAGGATCCTTAAGGGGGATTGTACCCTTGATAGTAAAATCCTGAGGTATTGCTCAGGGACTATACGTAGGTCTCCTGTGGAGAGGAGTTCCGAACCAGGATAAAATCCTTGTGTCTTGTGGATGTGTTTTGTGTGATTGTTGTCTTGTTTGCTCTAACTCTAACCTTGTTATTAAGTTGTGCAATCCTTTCAGTAAACAGGTTTTAATCAGAGATCGAAGTTTTATAACCCATTCACCCCCCCTCTGGGCTAGCTAGCTGGGCAACAAGTGGTATCAGAGCCCGTCTCTTCGACAAAGAAGAAGATCCAACGATCTGAAGAGCAAAGATCAATGGCAGCCCAAAGTAACTTCGAAGGTCAGTCAGTCAACAGGCCTCCCTTGTTCGATGGAGAAGATTACACATACTGGAAGACTAGAATGGAATATTTTCTACAAGGTCATGATTACACAATCTGGTCCATTGTAGAAGAAGGTGATCTTTTGGTCACAAACGCTAAGGCTCAGTGGACAGATGATGATAGGAAAAGAATATCCTTAAACTGCAAAGCCAAGAGCATATTATGTTGTGCCCTAAGCAAGAAAGAGTTCAATAGAGTCTCAGCCTGCAAGTCCGCAATGGAGATGTGGGAAAAGCTCAAAATTACCTATGAAGGGACAGACAAGGTAAAGGAGACAAGAATTGATATTCTAGTAGCTCAATATGAAAGATTTCAGATGCAGACAGGTGAATCAATAACTCAAATGTTCAGCAGATTCACTGACATCACAAATGGATTAGCCGGTTTGGGAAAGGTCTATAATGCATCAGATATGGTTAGAAAAGTCCTCAGATCTTTACCATCTTCTTGGACTCCGAAGGTAACAGCCATTGAAGAAGCCAATGATTTAAAATTAATGTCATTGGAAAAGCTAATAGGATCTCTCATGGCTCACGAGATAAACATGGAGAGATTAGGAGAATCCTCCAGCAGAAGGAAACAATCAAATGCTCTCAAAGCAAGTGAAGATAATTCAGAAGAATCTTTGGATAATAGTGAGAGTAGTAAAGACAGTGATGATGAAGAAGCCATGCTGTCTCGAAGACTTCAAAGGATTCTAGCAAAGAAAAAGAAATATCAGTCCGGAAGAAAATTTTTTAAGAAAAACAAAGACTTTAGAAAACCAGAAGTAAAGGATCAAAAGAAAGGAGAAGTGATTTGTTATGAATGCAAGAAGCCTGGACACATCAAGGCAGATTGTCCCATGATCAAAAAGAGTGATCACAAGAAGAAGGACAACTTCAGAAGATTTAAGAAGTACAGAAAGAAAGCAATGGCAGCTGCTTGGGAGAACAGCAGTGACTCAGACAGTGAGTCAAGCTCGAGCAGTGAAGGTGAAGAAGCCAACTTGGCTCTCATGGCCAACACCGAAGACAAGGTAACCTCTGACTCTTCTTTTGATTCATGCAATGATTCAGATTCTGACAATTTGGAAAATGCTTTTAATGAACTTTATGAAAAATACAAAGAAGTATGCAAATTACTTAAAACTAGTAAGAAAAATATAATCTGTCTAGAAAATACAAATTCAGACCTAAGAACAGAAAATGAAGAACTTGAAAAACAAATTACTGAACATAAAAGAAGAAATGAATTATTATGTGAAGATTTAAAAGAGAAAAATAAGAAAATAAATCTTCTAGAAAAACAAGAAGACTTAGGTGAATTTAAAATAGAAATAGAAAGACTAAATAAAGAAAATGATAATCTATCAAGTACACTAGAGAAATTCACCAATGGTAAAAACTCTTTAATATTAAAAGGTGCTAGGAGATCGGGTAAAAAGAAAAATGGATTAGGATATACACCCCCAGACAATGAAGAAACCATAATATACCCTAAAACATATCCAACACCAAAATTTGTACCCGAACAAGATATAGCATACAAAGCTGATTTCAAATATATAGAAAAAGTGACTAAGTTATCCTGCTGCAGTCACTGCAACAAGTTAGGACATATTAAAATTACATGCCCAACAAGACATAAAAAATGGATATTAAAAGGTAAAGTTGATGATACTAACCAATCAGGACCCAAAAGAATTTGGGTACCTAAAGCTTGATGTTCTCATTTCAGGTTAACCCTCGAGCATCCAAATGGTATTTGGATAGTGGGTGCTCAAGGCATATGTCGGGCAACAAGAAGATATTTGTTGATCTCCAAGCTGAAGAAGGTACAGTCACCTATGGAGATAATGGAAAAGGGACTGTGATAGGAAGCGGGTCTGTGAACATCAAAGGAAAATCAGTTATAGAAGATGTAATGCTGGTCAAAGGGTTAAAGCACAATCTCATCAGCATCAGCCAGTTGTGTGACAAAGGCCATCAAATTCAGTTTCAAGAATCAAAATGCAGTATCTTAAAGGATGGTGCAGTCATATTTGAAGCCTACAGAGAAAGAAATTTGTATGTTCTATATCTCGAGAAACTCAAGGATCAAGATGTGTGTCTGGCAGCTAGTAAAGATCAATCAACTGAGTTGTGGCACAGAAGATTGGGCCACTGCAGCTTGGATGGGTTGAACAAGCTCAGAAAGAGAAAACTAGTTGAAGGACTGCCAAAGGTAAATTTCAGATTGGATAGCATTTGCAGACCTTGTGCAAGAGGAAAGCACACCAAGAGCTCCTTCAAATCAAAGACTGTAGTAACCTCCTCAAAGCCCTTAGAACTACTTCACATGGATTTATTTGGGCCAATGAGAACTACCAGTTTGGGAGGAAAGAATTTTGGATTTGTAATAGTTGATGATTATTCAAGATTCACTTGGGTATCCTTTTTAGAGCACAAAGATGACACATTTGAAAATTTTGTCAGCTTCAGTAAGAAAGTTCAGAAAGATCAGAAATTCTCAATTGTCTCTATTCGATCAGATCATGGTGGTGAGTTTCAGAATGAAAGGTTTACGAAGTTCTGTGATGATCAAGGAATTGAGCATAACTTCTCAGCTCCAAGGACACCTCAACAGAATGGAATTGCTGAGAGGAAAAACAGAACTCTTTTGGATATGGCACGAACAATGTTATCAGAATATGATCTGCCAAGATACTTCTGGGCCGAAGCTATCAACACTGCATGTTATATCATAAATAGAGTGATGATCAGGCCAATTCTGAAAAAGACGTCTTATGAACTCTACAAAGGAAAGAAGCCAAAGATTAGCCATTTCAGAATATTTGGATGTCCTTGCTTCATCCATAACAATGGAAAAAGGGACATTGGTAAGTTGGATGCCAAATCAGATGAAGGCATCTTCATGGGGTACTCTTCTAAACCCAAAGGTTATAGAGTTTTCAATAAACGTTCCTTATTGATTGAACAATCAGTGCATGTTATTTTTGATGAATCTAACCCTTCCTTGAAAAAGGAAGAAATTAGTGACATTGATGATGCAGATGACTTGTCCGAAAAATTAAAGAATACTTCAATTAAGGACAAAGAGGATCCAACTCTGGAAGAACTGCAGCAAACAGAAATCCAACATGAAGATCTTCCAAAGGAATGGAGATATCAGAAAGATCACCCTCCTGAAAACATCATTGGTGATCCATCTGTAGGGGTAAGAACTAGAGGTAATGTAATTCCATGCGACTATTTAGCATTTGTTTCTCAAGTAGAGCCTAAGACAGTCAATGAAGCTTTATCTGATGAATCTTGGATATTAGCCATGCAAGATGAACTAAATCAGTTCAAGAGAAACCAAGTATGGTCACTTGTTCCTAGACCATCCAATCATTCAGTCATTGGCACCAAGTGGGTGTTCAGAAATAAACTGGATGAGTCTGGAATAATCTTAAGGAACAAAGCCAGATTGGTGGCTCAAGGCTACTCCCAAGAGGAAGGCATAGATTTCGATGAAACTTATGCACCTGTAGCTAGACTTGAGGCCATTAGGATTTTACTTGCTTATGCATCTGCACTTGATTTAAAACTTTTTCAAATGGATGTCAAATCAGCCTTTTTAAATGGTTTCATCAAGGAGGAAGTTTATGTTGAACAACCTCCAGGTTTTGACGACACTGAATTTCCAAATCATGTATTTAAACTACATAAGGCTTTATATGGTTTAAAGCAAGCTCCTAGAGCCTGGTATGAAAGGCTCAGTACTTTCTTATTAAATCATGGTTTCACTAGAGGTAAAGTAGATAGTACATTATTTATAAAATCCAAGGTTAAACATATACTTCTTGTACAAATCTATGTAGATGATATTATCTTTGGATCTACTGATGAATCTCTTTGCAAGTACTTTGAAAAGCTTATGCAGGGAGAATTCGAAATGAGCTTGATGGGGGAGTTAAGTTACTTCCTTGGATTGCAAATCAAGCAAGGGAAGGATGGCACTCATATCTGTCAAGCAAAGTACACCAAAGAGCTGTTGAAGAAATTTGGATTTGAAGATGCAAAGCCATTATCAACTCCAATGAGCACATCAACCAGAATGGACAGTGATCCAAAAGGTAAAAGGGTAGATCAAAAGAATTATCGAGGTATGATAGGATCATTACTTTACTTAACTGCCAGTAGACCAGACATTTTGTTCAGTGTATGCATGTGTGCTAGATATCAGGCAGACCCTAAAGAGTCTCACTTAATTTCTGTAAAAAGAATATTTAGATATTTAGCTAGAACTCATGACTTAGGTCTCTGGTATCCTAAATCTTGTGAGATAAATCTAATAGGATATTCAGATGCTGATTATGCTGGTTGCAAAGTAGATAGAAAGAGCACCAGTGGATGTTGTCAGTTTCTTGCAGGATGCCTAATATCATGGACATCCAAGAAACAAAATTCAGTAGCTCTATCAACAGCTGAGGCGGAATATGTTGCTGCTGGAAGTTGCTGTACACAACTTCTTTGGATAAAGCAACAACTTGAAGATTTCGGCATTCACATCAAATCAATTCCTCTATTGTGTGATAATACAAGTGCCATCAACCTCACCAAAAATCCAGTTCAACACTCAAGGACGAAGCACATTGAGGTAAGATATCATTTTATTCGAGACCATGTAGCTAGTGGTAATTTAGAAATTTCGTTTATAGATACAAATGGTCAATTGGCAGATATCTTCACAAAAGCCCTACCTGAAGAAAGATTTACATCTCTTAGAAGGGAACTAGGGATGTGCAATTTGTGAAAGAATTTCTGTGATTTTATTGACATATAAATTTTTCAGATTAAATGAAAGTTCTCTCTCCGTTAAAGTTAAGCAAAACTCAGTTATCTATATGCTTTGACCGCTTCTGTGTAGAAAGTTGTTTGACTTGTCAAACCTTTTTGTCACTTTCTACCTTTGCCGCCTTTTGGCGCTCCTCCTTTCAATAAAGTAATATTATTTTACCCAAATCGCTTTGAGATCGATTCGTCTTCTACCTTTACCCTTTTTATTCTCTATCTGTTCACCCAAAGCCGATGCCCTAACGACTTTGAGATCGACTCTCTGCAACTTTCGAAGTCTTCTTCTCTTCCCGCGAAGAATTCCTTCGAGAACTTCCGTCCCTTCCATCATCCTCTCTTCCAGAATCTTTTCTTCTCTGCACCCATGGCCGCTCCGTTGATCTCCGGAAGTGTTGGGGGCTACAGTGCTGAGTATTTATCCCCAAGGGAGCAAGAAAGATTTACGTTTGTGAAGACGAAGATTTGCGGAAATAAGGCAGTGGATGTTCAGAATCTTGAGAAGAATGGCTTGGCCAGGCTAGTTGATACTCTAAGAAGATTGCAGTGGATGGATGTGGTCACCTTCAGTGAGGTAAGCTACCCGGACTTGGTAAAAGCTTTCTATATTTGTCTGAAGTCAGAAGCAGATGGGTCCCTTGTTTCCTCTGTCAAGGGCATCCAAATCAGAATAACCCATGAGCTTTTGCGTGATCTGTTTGGAGTGAAGACCTCTGGATTTAGTGGCATTCACTCTGTGAATGATGAAGTCAAAGGTCTCGGGATTATCGGTCCAGGATTCAAGTTAAAGGATGGGAAGCTTGATATTAATCAGATGTCCGCATTCAATAGATTGCTTCACTTTATAGTCTGCCAAATCTTAGTACCTCGTAGTGCTACCTTTTCTTCATGTACTAGGGCAGATTCGGACATAATGTTCTGGGCAATCCAGAACAAAGAGATAAACCTGGCCGCAGTGATGATTGAGCGAATGATGTTTGCACATGCTCAGTTATGGGAAACAAAGAGCAAGTTGAATGTTTCCCTTCCGTATGCCCATCTTCTGACCAAGATTTTCAAGCACTTTGGAGTAGATCTGTCAGGTGCGGTAGCTGAAAAGATGGGCCAGTCTATAAGGTCCAGAAACCTGAAGAAAAGTGGTTTTTCAGTGCAAGAAGGAGTTTGGTCAAAATCCTCTGTGGCTGAAGGAGAAGCAGTTATTGCAGATATTCCAAAAGCAGTAGAAGTAGAGCAAGCAGCAGCAAGTCAAGCAGAGCAAGAACCAGTAGAGTCCGCTATGGGATGCCTATCCGAAGCTCAATTGGAAGAGGGTGCAGCTGGTGTGGCAGATTCCTTGCCCACCACCTTCGTCGCCTCTATTTTAAGAGAAGTATTGGATTCCATTCCCTCCATCTCAGTCTCTTCTAAGGCAGGTGGACCTGATGAAGAAGTTATGGCAGCAGGCCATACTGCAGTTCAGTCTGAATCGGTTGCAGATGTTGAGGTACAAGCAGGTACTCAACAAGATGTGGTCATAGAAGAAGCTCCTGCTCAGGGGGAGCAAGAAAGTATTGAAGTCCCTGCTCCCATTCAGGGGGAGCATGCTGAGATTGAAAAGCCAGAAAATGAAGCTTTTTCTGAGAAAGCTGCACCTACTCAGGAAATTCCAGCTCCAACCTTGGTTGATGTTAGTGAAGGCCCAAGTACAACTATAAATCTTGAGGAGCCTGTCTCTCAGCAAGGTAAGCAGAAAAGAGTTGTTCACAGGAGGTCAAGGAAGGCCATAGAAAAGTAAAGTTGAAGCATGTTATGGCCTTGTTAAAAGCCCAAGGAGAAATCTTGGCATCAGTTCAGTCTGGCATTCAAGGAATTGTTTCAAATCAAGTTTCAACCTCTTCTGACGTATCCTCAATAAGAAATGCAATGAGGTATTTCAATAAAGAAATGTCCAATATGAAGAATTTGCTGGCTAATCTTTCCAGGCCTAGTGGTGTCCCTCCTGCACCTACTCAGAGCAGTCCAGCTGAAGTTCCTAGGCCACCAGAGCCTCCAGCAGAAGTCTCTCGGCCAACAGGGCCGCCAGTTCAAGGGTCAGGGCCATCAGGGCCATCAGTTGTAAGGTCACCCGGACCAGTGGCAGCCTCAGGGTCTTCAGGACCCTCTTCAGCAGTCAGAGAGAGTCAGGCCAAAGGGAAAGAGCCTGTGTCAGTCTCCAAGGCCACTGATACTTCATCTCTTGCCACTCCAACCCTCTCCACACCTTCATCTCCTCCTACTGCACCTCCTGCTCCACCAACCATAAAACATCCCATGCCTCGCACCCAACCTTCCTCATCCTCTACTTCATCTCAACCCTCCTTCTCACCTACTCCAGCTCACATCTCAGCTCAATCCTCATTAACTCCTCAACCTTCCTCTTCCTTTAATCCTAAACATCTTTTCTATCCTCCTACTCCTCCTAATTCTGTTATCTTTCCTCCAGTTAAACCTCTGCCTCTTGGTGTCTTTGACACCAATGTTCCAGACAATTTTGAAAGGAACACTCTCCTCACCATTCTTTCCACAGCCTCTCACATTCACAGGACTGACCCTCCAAGTCCTGCCTTGAAAAAGAGAAAAACCTCTTCATCTCTAAGCACTCCTTCTGCTCCTCTATACCCTCCTTTATGGTACTCTCTTACCCTTGATCCTAAGAGAAGACCTATCTACAAAGAATACCTCCAGAAATGCATTCTTTCTACCATTTATGGTATTCCTTTTCTCAACCTATCCGAACACCTGGACATTGTTCTTCCTTTTACTCAGATATCTCAAGCTTTCAAATCCAAAATCCTTGAGGGCACTGAGTTCAAGACTGAAGATCAGTGGGCCGTTATCAAAGGAAATAAAGCTCAGTATGCAAAATACCTGACTGCAAGGGCCGAATCCCTCTCTCTCAGAGCTCTCCCACTCACCTTCTCTGAGTGGTTTATCTTCCAGCACAAGAACTCTTGGGGATCCTTCATTTTGAAGGAAATTCGCATTGCCAGAGCCTTTCAGCTGTACAGTGACTTCTGTTACTTGAACAAAATTCCAGAAGTTCAGTTTTGCCAGTTCAATTCGCAGATTACTGTGCTGAAATCAGAAACCCCTCTCAACCTTCCTCTTAAAGTAGACTTTGTCTCCTTCAAGGTTGATTTTCCAGTTCTTCTGCCGAAGCTGCACTCTTTAGTGTTTAATTCAGATGCTAGATCTCATGCTCTAGATATGTTTGCAAGGCAGCTGGGCCGGATGTCAGCCAAGCAGGGCCGATCTCCTTCCTTTTTGCGGTTCATCTTCAGAGAATATCACTCTGGCCGCATGTCTTCTCAGACCTTAGCTCCACTCATTTCTGAGTGTGAAAGACTCACCTCATCAGAATGGGAGCTTCTCTATCGGGCCTCTTATCAGCAATTGGAAGCTATCAATCAAGATCTAGTTAGTCAGAGGAAGCCTGCTCTTTCTGCAGAAGCCTTTATGGATCTAAATTCCATCGCACCCATACCAGAGCTCTATGCTGTATGGGCATCTAGATATTCTGCTTTCTATGCCTTAAAGCAGGATCTGTTAAATCAACATATTCACTATCCAATTTCCATGGACAGATTTCTCCATAGGGCCAGTTTTGGTAAGAGTACTTACTTCAGATTCATTTTGGACAAAACTCAGTATGGAGCATTCTTAGAGCAGCAAAGGCAACTCTACATTCAGAGGAACATCCCTTCCATGGGACCCTCCTTCTCAGTTGCCTCTGGCGTTTTTCTGCAAATTTTTGAGGATCTTGAGATCAAGGCATGGGCTGTTGTCTCACAGCATGCCTCCTTGTTATCTCCTCTGTATTATCTTTCTCCATCATAATATAAATCCTTCTCTCTTCTTTGTCTCATCGCTTATCTTTTTGCTTAATGACAAAATGGGGGAGACAACTAACGCAAATCTGAAAAACATTTCATTTTTTGTATGACGTTTAGTATATTTTGTCATCATCAAAAAGGGGGAGATTGATGACCAAACTGTCCCCATAATAAATATTTCCATGTATTTATATATTAATTTTGATGATTAACAAAATAACACTAATGGATTACTTGAGCCTTAAGTACAGGAAATAAAAGAAAAATGAAAGTTCAAGACAATCTGGTAAGTCTCATCAATTCTATCCAAGTCTTTGTATCGACTTCTTTGATAAGCAGAACGATTTCCTCTTTGACCGGAAAACTCAAAACAAATCGATGCCGTAACGATTTCTTTAGACCTCGTAACGATTTCTTCAGAACTCGCAACGACTCTTTAGTCATAACGATTTCTTTAAGACTTCACAACGATTTCTTTAGAGTTCATAAGGATTTCTTCACTGATCATAACGCCTTGCTTTGCATAACGATTTCGTGTAACGATTTCCTTACAACTCGATAGTCATAACGATTTCGTGTAACGATTTCCTTACAACTTGATAGTTATAACGATTTCGTGTAACGATTTCCTTACAACTCGATAGTCATAACGATTTCGTGTAACGATTTCCTTACAACTCGATAGTCATAACGATTTCGTGTAACGATTTCCTTACAACTCGATAGTCATAACGATTTCTTGTAACGATTTCTTTAGAACTCACATCGACCTGCTTGTTGTAACGACTTCATAAGTTATCACATCGACTTCCTTGCAGTTCATAACAACTTGCTATAATTCATAACGATTTCATAAGTCAGCAAGATTCTTTTTATCGAATTTCTTGATGCATCAGTATAATGATTTTTTTTTAATAGCGTTGAAAAGTCAAAGTCATATCTTGTCCGTTGACTGCTATGCAATAAATGCTCTCTGATCGTATCTCCCATGCATGCAGACAATATCTTCCATTTCTATGCTACTCTGTCTACGTACTTTTTTAGACAGAAAGGAGCTTTGCTATATACTGCAATATCTGTTCCATCTCAACTAACAATAGACAGCAGTCCTAGCTGTCTTCTATTTATTGATGATATGCTTACAGATATCTGACAAGACTCATCTGGACAACGTTGGACACAAGATACAGAGTTCTATGACATCTCTTTGGCGTGTACACAAGGATAAAAGACTGACGATCAGAAGCTTCCTCAGTGACCAGTCTAACGTACACAAGGATAAGAGACAACGGACACTTCAACGTTCGAATTTGAATCAGCAGTTTAAATAGAAGACTCAAGACGGAAAAGACAGGGAGTGCGCAACAACGCTTGATTTCCGAAGAAGAAAGAAATCCATCTCTTAGAATTTTTAGAACTTTGAAGAAGAGCGAAGCTTCCACTCAAAACCTTGTTCTAAGCTCTTAGCTCTCTGTGCTCAAAAGGAATCTTCTCATTTGTAAGAGCCTGTGTGGTCCTTGGAGAGAAAAACCTTGTTAAATCTCTTTCTCTCTCGGGGGCTTAGGAGCTTCAGGTTGTAGCTGGTCAAGCTAGAATCTGAAGCCTGTTTTCACACCCTTTTTCTGATTAGTTTGTGTTCCCTTCTGGACGAAGGAAGACCTGGTGGTATCCAGGGTGGTTGTTGTTCCCTTCTGGACGAAGGAAGACCTGGTGGTATCCAGGGTGGTTGTTGTTCCCTTCAGGCTGAAGGAAGACCAGTTGAGGCTGGGTGTAAGGATCCTTAAGGGGGATTGTACCCTTGATAGTAAAATCCTGAGGTATTGCTCAGGGACTGGACGTAGGTCTCCTGTGGAGAGGAGTTCCGAACCAGGATAAAATCCTTGTGTCTTGTGGATGTGTTTTGTGTGATTGTTGTCTTGTTTGCTCTAACTCTAACCTTGTTATTAAGTTGTGCAATCCTTTCAGTAAACAGGTTTTAATCAGAGATCGAAGTTTTTATAACCCATTCACCCCCCCTCTGGGCTAGCTAGCTGGGCAACAGATAGATGATACATCCTACAGAAAAAGTTTCATGGTTTATGCTTGTGAGAATGCCTACCTTGACTCGATTTTCTCTTCTAGGGCTAGAACTTGAAGAACGGGGTTGAGAGCTTGAAAGCTTCTTCTTCCCACGAAATCTCCTCCTCCTTGGTCTCTCCTCCTGGTCCAGGAATACTTTGGCACGAGCTTGGGTCGGCCATGAGGGTTTTAGGAGAGTATTTAAGCTTCTCCTCTTTCTATTTCCTAATAGGACTCTAACTCCTATTAAATTCCAAATTTCCTCTTTCCTAACCTCCTTCCAAGCTTTCCAATCCCTATTTAGACTTGGAAGAGATCCAAATTCGTGCTAATCCATATGGGGTAGGTTTAGGAATCCAACTCCTACTCAAACTTCCTATTTAATGCATTAAATACCTCTTTTCTATTTAGGTAATAATTTAGTTACGAATTTAGGGTATTTTCCTATTATTCTCTTCTTATAAATTCTTATTTTTGACCCAATAATTTCTAGAAGATCCATTAAGCAAAGCCCATTACTCTTTTCCATCTAATGGGTTTTATTTAATGCTCTGTTTAAATATCCATTTAGCTAGGTTTTAAATTCTTTATTTAAATTTTTATTTTTCGTAAAAATTCAGGTTGCTACAGGTTCGGCCCAAATCTCCCCCAATCTCTTCATTTTATCAGGCCGAACATAATACTTTTCTCCGTGAGAGGTCCTATTCTTTGGAGCAATCCTTCTCCCTTGTTCCCACTCACCACGCCTCGTCCCCTTCTGACTTCCTTGCGGAGTAGACATCCATGAAGAGGGAACTTCATGATCTACGAAGGCAATTGGACCCCCAGAAGGTCGCCGATATCCCCCTCCCTTCTTTTCAACACCTCCGGGTTCCGCCCCAATCAGAGCTCCCCATCTACAGGCGTTACTCTGGGGTAGGTGACCCTTATGTGCATCTTAAGGATTTTGTATATGAATCTGCTCCACACAAGTATGACCGCCACCTCATAGCATACTTGTTTAGAAAGTCATTGTATGGTTCGGCCCTCAAATGGTTCTACTCTCTACCCCCGGAGGAAACTGAAGATTTTCAAATTGTTCAAGAAAGGTTTCTGCAGCAATTCCAAGATCGGGTCGGACCTGAGTATTCTTTTGTAGATCTGGTGGCCGAAAAGATGAAGGCCGATGAAGAATTCGCTGTCTATGCTGATAGGTGGCGTGCTCTGGCTGCAAAGGTCCGCTACCCTATGCCCGAGGAGGAGAAGGTCAAGCTACTAATCGCCAATGCTACACCTACCTACCGATCCATTCTGGCCATGAATGTTATCACTACAATGCACCAACTCTATAGCCGAGCCCGTTTTTGTTGAACCACTCTTATATTTTACCCTTATATTTTGGTGATAACAAAACTCATGATTAATTAAATATCATAAATATATTTAATATCATGTTTTCATAATAAATATAAAATTATGGCACTATCGCTTCATGATTTGCACTAGAAAGCCAAATCGATTGCTGTTCAATGCATATCGATTATTGACTAGGTGCCACATCGATTACTATACAAATACATCGACTATGGCTCATTTCACTTAAACATCGATTTCACTCATATATCGATTTCAGTTCAACATCGATTTCACTTAAACATCGACTCTGTTGAACATCGATTTCATTAGAACATCGATTTCAGTTCAACATCAATTTCATTGAAACATCGATTTCAGTTGAACACCGACTTAACTTAAACATCGACTTCCTTCAACATCGATTACGTTCACATCGATTCTATTGAACATCGATTTCATTCAACAACGATTTCAGTAGAACATCAATTTCTGTTTAAACATCGATTACATACATGAATTACATTGAAACATCGGTTTCTGTTTAAACATTGATTACATTGAAATATTGATTACACTTAAATATCAACTACATACATGCATTACATTGAATCAACGATTACATTGGAACATCGATTGTCTTTCACATCAACTCTATTATATTTAAACATCTATTTCCTCTATATTTCAAATGTTTCAAATTGTCTTTGGCGCCCAATGAAAGTTCAAATGTACTTCGTATGATTAACTTATTATTTCTCTGACTAAACATCTTTTTGCTTGTCTGATAGGATCTCTTTCCTCCTGCAACAAAAGAAAAGCACCTACATTCCACTTCTAGCTATCTGCAGGATATACAGACAGAAAGCTAAAAGAGGTATGGGCCATTTGACAAAGGACTTCACAAGTCTAACTATCTCCCTTGCATTTAATGCCCACAGGTCCACCTCTGCACACAGTCAACATCTTGGACCTGCTGCTGGCTCCCTTGGAAGTACGCACTAGATATAATATCTTCCTCCATTCCAAGTAGCCAGTAAGCACGTGAAGAAAACTGTTAGACTCAAAGGAAAGAAGAATAAGAGGATGAGCAATAGATCAAAGTTCCAACGACCATCTGTCAACGGGTCTGTTCAAGCTACTCCATATAAAGGAAGAAGCAAAAGAGAAGAAATGATCAGAAGAGAAAACCTAAAGATCTTTCAAGGAGTGTACATCCTTTGAGAACCTCCAACTCCATACACACTCAAGTAAGAAAGGAAGAGAGCTAGAGCCTATTCAAGTTCAAGCATTCAAGCCGTCATCTTCCTTCCTCATTCTCTCTTTGTGCGTCTCTGTGTATTTGAGAGAGAGAGCTGGGGGTTTAGCCTAAGAAGAGTCTTGTCCTGTAAACTCTTTCTTTCTTAGGCTCAGTCTCGGATCAAGCATCTCATTGTGTATATTGAGCTTGATCTAGGGGCTTCAGGTCCTTGCTTCTGTGTTCAAAAGTGTTCCTCTTCTGTTGAGAAGGGAAGACCAGCTTGTGTCTGGTGGTGTGTCCTGCTGTGGGACTATACACAGTGTTCCCCTTGGTTAGAAGGGAAGACCTGTTGTGGTGTGTACCAATGAGTTGCTTCTGAGCTAGTAAAAGAAGGCCCTAGCTGAGGTGAAACAGTGGGCTGCCTTCTTGCGCGGGAAAGAGAAGAAGACAAGCAGAGGCTGGGTGTTGTATGTCCTTAAGGGGGACTGTACCCTTGGTTAGTGAAATCCCAAGAGTTTGTTTGGAGACTGGACGTAGGACATCCATTTAGAAGGGCCGAACCAGGATAAATCATTTGTGTTCCTTGTGTGCTTGCTTCGGCGCCTTTATTTTATTTGCACACGCTTATTTAGACTAACCAAACATTTTTAGTGGTGATTTTTGTTTCAGATGTCAGATTACCTATTCACCCCCCCTATAGGTTAGTCTTGCTGCCATACCAAGTGGGCCAACAGTTTTATCCAGACCCAACTCAAGGACTCACATATTCACTCCATGTTTGAAACCCCAAAGTCTCGCTATCCCAAGAAGCCTCAAGGTCCTATTACTGAAGGGGTACAAACCAATGAATAGGTAGGTGCTGTCAATAATCCCCAGGGTCCGGTAGGTAGGTCACCCTACAACCAACCCCCTCAACAGTCAAGGAACAACAGGCCACCACCTCCTCAAACCCAAAACCCCCAGCAAGACCAATGCCAATACAACCAAGTCCCTCCACCTCAAAATGACTATGCTCCTAGAAAGCCCAAAGGACCCAAGAGAGCTCAATACCCTCCTCTTCCCGAGAGTCTAGCCGATATCTTTGCAGCTCTTATGTCTCTCAACGCCCTTAGACTCCCTCCAAAGAAGGCAAATTGGAACATGGCAGTGGATTAAACTAAATACTGTGTATATCACCGTCATCCGGGGCACAATGTATCAGACTGCTTTCAATTCAAGGACAATATATATGATCTCCATGAGCAGCAGCAAATTTACTCGGCAGAGATGAAGAGGTTGATTCAAACCCTGAGGGACCAGCAGGGGAAAACACAGCAATAGCAGCAGCAGAGGCAACAACAGCCACCACAGCAACAACAATTCCAACAACAGCAGTTCCTGTAGCAATTCCAGCAACCACAACAGCCACAACAACCAGCTAACGACCTCGGCATAATCCGAAACCCTATGCCGCAACACCAGCCCACTCTGAATCCCCAACCTGCTCCACCACCTCCTCCACCCGCTCAAGTAAACCCAGTCATTCACCATCCACCACCAGCCGCCACTTGGGCCTACGACAATGAACATGAAGTAGGCCAATTATTGGCTATTTCCCACACCACTGCTACCTCCACTACACCCACCATTGCCATAATCACCTCACCACTCTACAACACCCCCATCATACCACCCATTAGTCCATCACCCATTAACATCCCATTCTCCACCACGCCAACACCAATAATAGTCAACCCATTCATCATCGACACCACCCCACCTCCACTACATCACAACCTCGCCTTCCGGAGTGGGCGAATAATTCACCGAATATATCCCAATGCATCAATGTCTATGCCGGGTCAACAGAGCCACAACTCCAACTCCAACAACCAACAACAACAACAAGATGCCGAAGAGGTAGATCCAGTCCCAGGGACCCAATATGATATCCTGAAGGACCTGGACCAGACCCCTGCAAAGATATCTATCCTTGAATTGATCAAGAGGTCAAATGTTAATAGGGGGCCGACAATTACCTTTGCAGATAGTGAGTTGGCTCCTCCTGAAGCCAGAAGAATGCCTCTATGTGTGACATTGACTATAAACAAGGTGGTCGTTGACGCCGCCCTAGTTGACATAGGGGCATCGATAAATGTGTGTCCTCTCAGCACTCTACAGTCGTGTAACATCTCTGAGCTCCGCCTGCAGCCAACTCCTACTACCATTGCAGACTATGATAATTCCAGGCGGGCCTGCCATGGTGTCATCTCCTTACAGGCATAATTGGGCCCGCTCGTAATGACCGTGGACTTTTATGTACTTGATATCGACCCAACATTCAAAGCTATTCTGGGTCGGCCTTGGATTGAAGCACTAGGGGCAGTCCCCTCCACAGCACATCAATGTCTGAAGTTTCCATTCCAAGGACGTATTGTCAAAGTCAAGAGTGCAGCGACCACCCACACCGTGGAAGCTATTGAGAAAATCATGCCGGCAGTCTGGCCCTCCAACAAGCTCATTATCTTTGTACTTGATGTGAATTTCCCATGGGCTTACACTTTCTCCTCCAGTCGCCAAACAGTGTCTCCATCAGTGGCGGCTGTCAAAAGGGGCACACGATCAAACACCAAGTGCTGGAATATCATGTTTAAAATTGGCTACCAGCCAGGAAGGGTCTTAGGGCTCACCTCCAGGGGAGAACACAGGCTATCTCCAGCTCCAAGCAAGTCACAAGACACGGCTTAGGGTACAAGGAAGAGATCAAGCCATGGACCACTTATTCCTCGACTTTAAAGACAGAGCAAGAACCTCTCACCTGGTCATTATACTATCACTTTGTCAAACGACCTATATAGCCGGGATACAACACTATCATGGTAGGGGTAGACCACATGACACCAATGTCCACATATCAAGCTCGGGAGGCCATGCGGCCCAGCAAAAAGAAGAAGACTGAAGAAACAGAAGCAAAAGGGTCAAACAAGGAAGACATAGTGACAACACTCAGTTGCCTGTTCCGGGATGGCGATTTCACCTGGCCCCCGGCAATGGCAGAATCAGCAGAACCACCATTAGCAGCCACCTCCAAGCGACAGTTGCTTGGAACGGTGAGGACATCGAAGAATTGGATCTGTTTTACAACAACAACAACCCTATAGACGAGCTCTGGCCAAGGTATTCCTGGCCCCCAAAACATTCCGTATTTGTTATTATTATTTATAAGTTTTCTTTCATCTCTCATTCTCCTCCCCTTATTCTTCAATTCTCATCCGACGCTCTCGAGGCGTTAACCACTTTGCCCTTTCTTTCAACAGCACGGTTCTCTCTTTCTCCCGATGCCTACTGATATAGGGTAGTTTGTTTCTTTTCTTAGGTTAGCATGCTGTATTTATTTCAAAATAATAATAATAATAATCTTCTACTCCTTCCTCACTCCCCCCGATGATCAGACGATGATCCCCGTCTTTCCTTCTCTTTCTTCGGACGGTGACCCCCGTCTTTCCTCCGTCTTTCATCGAATGGCGATCCCCATCCTTCCCTTTCAAACGCCAATCCCCGCTTTCATTCCTGCTGCAATCACCAGCTCCTGACGGCAATCCCCGTCACTCCACGCTCCTCCTCTCCTAACGGAGATCCCCGTCACCCCCTGCTTTCAACTCTCGGACGGCGATCCTCATCACTCATGCACTCCTCCTTCCTCGGCGGCGATCCCCACCTTTTCTTTCCTCCTTGCTTGAGCGGCGATCCCCGCTCACCGACCCGCATGATCATCATGGACCACCTGGGTGAGGGGCCTTCTGTTCCCCTGCACCCCGACTCTGTTGCAGGCACCCTGAGATCGGGTGGCCTACCTCCACCTCCAGACCCATCGGAGGAACCCTGCGGCTGTGCCGCACCCTTTCCTTTCCCTTCCAATAAACCTCTAGATGCTTCTCTAGAGTGCCTTGTAAATATCTGTCATGCTCCGACATTTAGTAGCAGAAAATAAACATCGAGAGCGTGAGCGATACATGTGTGTGTATCACAGTCGAGTAAATCAGAGTAACAACTAAGTATAACACAAAATATGAGACAATAAGATTGCCATCCAAATAACCTTTATTTCATTTCCATCAACTAGTTTAAACACCTTACACAGTCAGAGCCAATAACAGGCCCGATATTGTATCTTAAATACATTTGACATCAAAGAAACTAGACCTAACTATTACAGACTCTTTCCAATATTAATCTTCTTGGCTGACTTAGCTACGTGGACGGGTACAGTTGAATAGCTCGTCACTCGTCCCTGGTCCCTTCATTTTCCAGTTCCTCATATTCATCACTTGAAAAGATTAAGGAAAGCAGGTGTGAGCGCACTAGAGCCCAATAGGATTTACATCTCATGGTGCGGGCATGCTTTACGTAATTAACATGTTAACAGTGGCAATACTATCATGCAATGCTCATGACAATAACGATTGTGACAAATCCAAGCTATAACATGTACGAGTATGATAATTCTCATGTAGAACGGAATGATAATCAATGAGATAGATGACAATACGACCACTTGACATGTAGAAGAGATTCAATAGCATGTACAATAGATATCTCAGGTTGAATTCCGTAGAATTCCAATGGACGATGACATGTAGGATTCAATAACGATGACATGTACAATAGATTTGGTCATTTAACATATAACAGTCAATCATTCGATCAATCAATCATTCAATAACAGTGTGGAAATTACCCAGATCAATCTTGCATTCAATTAGGTGATTGCCAGACACCTCAATGGATCATATACTCTCGTGATTTATAAGTATTTCGGGTGCTCCTCCCAGGACCAGACTGGGCCCTATTTGCACAGGCATAGTTGTGAACCGAAGTTCCAATAGTTTCTGGTAGTTCCATTCATTCATTTATGGCCACATGATTTGCGAGTAATGGACAATGATGAACTAATGATCATGTCAAAGATGATAGAGAACAATGCAAGGGGACATGATCCAAATTAATTTCGGCAACATAATGGCTTATTCTCGTTCGTTCAATCTTTATATTTAATGGCTTGGTTTTAATGTTATCAAATCACTCTCACGAGAAGTAGATAAGAAGAGAAGAGCATTCTATCTTCCAAGTACTTCATTGGTACAACCAACTCGGTCCTCATGAGGGAATCTATGAAGTACGGAGATTTACAAAGGTTTTAGAGAAAAGGTTGCTAGTCTATCGATACGGAATGACCGACAGAGAGCTTCCAATTCCCTAAGAAAGGGCTGCCTATATGTGCAAAGTGACGTGTAGAGCATGTCTCAATCAACAATCCACCTGTTAAAACAAGATGGAAAGCAATTAACAAACATGCACTTCTCAATTATGGACAGGTCAGATCATGAACATAACATATATCAATCACATGATCACATGGTAGGTGACATTAATTCAATCATTATGCTTAGAATAGATATTCAAATTCTTATGATTTCATGTAGGTTAATCACTTTTAGGCCATTGCAAAGCTATATGACATGATGTAACATAAGAACATGCATATATTAAACTGAACAGTTAATTAAAACAGTCTCGAGTCGGCTCTGAAATCGTGTTGGAACGAGTCAACGCACTTCAAGAGCCGTACATAGCCAAATACCGGTTCTGTAACAAGTACCAAAATTGCGACGTACCTACCCGTCGCGTTCAAATCGTGACGGAACATGTCGTCGCCTTCTCAGGTAGGAATCGATGACAGATCGATTGTGCAGTAAGAATTGCGACGGTCAACGCCAACTTGTTCACACTACTCTCTGAATCACAACAGGTCGACCCGTCACGTTCAGGAGATAGTTTTAAAATCTGAATATAAAAATAACAGAAATCCTCGAGCAGAAAACCAAATCAAATCGCAACGGCCTATGCCGTCGCGTTCGTGACAGGCGCTGAAAACCATGCAGCGCACAGTTTCATGTGATGTGGTTGACCGATCAAACATCAAAATGTGACGTAACCATCTGTCACCTTTTACTGAATCGTGACGTACCAGTACGTCGCATTCATGCAACATCAATCGCGATGTCTGGAGTCGTCGCGTTCATGGATCTTGCCCGAAACCCAGAAAAAATGCCCTTCATAATTGACCTATAACTTGCAAACCATTGATCTTTAGACAAAACTCTTAACATGAAAAACGACGAGGACAATTAGTAGAAGAAGATTCATGTTTTGAGGTTGACACAATTCGATCTCGGTTTGCATGAAACACATGAATAACACAAAAAGCCCCAACAATGTGTGACTCTTGGAAAACGCTTATTACGACCCACATACTCCATGAAAATTAGGGAAAGCACTTGAAAATCAAACTAGACTCGATGCTCTATCCATTGGTATGTGCAACTTATGTGTTCAGCCCGAGATCACCTGCCTTTGTGGAGATCTAAGACAAGTCATTGTACAGGTCACAGCAGAGGGTGGATGGGGATGAAGCTCCGGTTCCCAGCCGTTCTCCTCTTCTTCTGGTGCCCTAGCTCGATCTCCCACTACTCCAACACAATGGTAAACCTTCCCTAAGAGTCTCTTCAAGATTATTTATACATCTTGGGTTTATTCAAGTCCTAATGGGTTTAGGTGTGGTTTATGCATGGATAGCTTCCATATTTTGGGATTCTCCGTCCAATGGTAGTAGGAATACTAATAGGAAGGTTCCTAGCATGGCTAGGTCCAAATTGGATTGCCATCCATGGCTAATCCCCCATATTTTAACCCTAATTTGCCCTTTCCTAATTTATGCATATTTATGGTCACGAATTTTGGAGTTTATTGCTAATGGGTTATGATCTTTGGCCCATTTAAAGTTTTTTTGGCCCACTATATTTTAAATAGTGGTTTTCACACTTTGGGAGTTTATTCATGTCCTTATTTTATTTATATTCACCAATTTTATTTACTTGCTATTTTCCTAAAATTTTAAATCACTTAAATTTCCGGGGTGTTACAATATCAATTCTAGTTTACGTTCAAGGGTAGGATCTAGCAAGTCTCCGTCCCCATCTAGGAAGAACAAGGGTAGCGGCATACCCCGTAGATACCTAGTAGATATGGTGCAAAGGTATGGCGCTCTTCTAGCTGTTGAAAAATTCGTCCAAGAACTGATCATTCTGAACATAGAAGCTCAACATGAAGAGGGGAGGCTAGACGACGGATTTGGAGTTTATGAAATCTTAGATGATGAGGATCCAGCGGATGAAGAAGAGGGTGAAATAGAGGACGCTGTCGAAATGTATGCTAGTGGCATGAGGAGATTTGATGAGCCCACATTGGTAGTGGATGAACCCACCAAAGAGGTAAACATTGGGACAGACGAGGAACCCAGGCTCTTAACCATATCTTCCAATCTCCCTCCTAAAGAAGAAGAGGAGCTTATAGAGATGCTGAGGGAGTATAAGGACTCATTTGCCTGGTCATATAATGACATGCCCAGCATTGACCGCGAGTTAGTGGATGTAAGACCCTCGAATTTCCGTCGTATTTTTCGTATTCATGTGTGTATATTGTGTTGAAGTACGTAGGTACATATTTACGTAGGTATTAAATTAGTATAATTACGTGTACATGTGCTTATATTAAACGTAAATATTGTATGTATTGCATGATGATAGTATGAGTATAGTACCATGTACATATTGCATGTATAGGAGCTTGGTATGTAAGGTTTTCTGCATAAATTAGGGTTCTGGCCGAAGGCCCTATTGGCGTCAACCCCTGGCCGCTGAGGTGGTGTCGGCGTCCAGCCCTGGACGCCAATACTCACTCCGGCGTCCAGCGATATGGACGTCAACTTCTCTGGCCTGCATGCGCAGCAGAGCTGCAAACTTCTGAAACAAGGCAAGCTATCCATTGGGGGGATGTCCCCCAACGGCTCTGAGAGTGACCCATCACCCTAGTGAGTGGGAGGAGACCCTCTTTAGGTCTGAACCCGAAATGGACTCCCCCATTCTTTCCCTTCACCCTTGCAAGAGGAGAGAAGTGAGCGAGAAAAACCCTAGAGCTTTCTGTGAGAAAACCCCATTTTAGAACCCTCAAATCCGGCCCCTTGGAGCTGGTTTTGGAGATCTTCTGCAACAAGGAGGAAGCTGAAGCATAGGGGAAGGCTTCCCCATCATTCCCTCGGCGTGGAGATCACCCAGGAGCTCGGAGGAAGGCGTTCTTGGAGGCACTTCTGCAACTTCTTGGGACTGCCCAAGGAGGTCTTCTTCGAGCCATAGATCTCTTGGAGGAATTTTAAAGAGGCAAGTGACCTATCTATGGTGTCCCCGTATGAGTCTAGGTGGGTTTTGTCATTTTTATGGAATTTTCCTAGAGTCCTAGACCCTCCATTTCACCCAAATTTCAGAGCTCGGGTCTGTGTTTCTGCACAGACCTGAGTAAACGGCAAGGTCCCTGGACGCCCAGTTCATCCTCGGCGTCCATCGATCATGCCGCTGACTCTGAGTCAGCGGCCAGAGACCGCCGCCTAGTTCTTCAGGACAGACCAGTGAGCTGTTCTGTCCCTCTTATACATTAATTTCGGTACGTTTTATGCGATGAGGATATATTGTACACCTTATTCTCTATGTATATTGTGCATTGTGGTTGTGGATGGATGTGGTGTGATGGTGAATGTGGGGTAATGATATCTTGTGAACTTGTGAGCATAACTTGTAGATAATTTTTGCAAATCAATGTCCCTTGATTAGGATCAGTTGAATGTCTTGTTTTCAGTCTATTCATGAAGAATTGTGGGGCATGTATGTATGTTCTGAAATTTTGGTAATTCATGCATGCTTGTGGAATTGTTAATAAGTTCGGTTCGGTAAGAATAAAAATATGAATTAGGATGATGTTGTATTCTAAATTCATGCATAGGTTAGTAGTCTCTGTGCAAAACAGTAAGTGGCTAAATTACAAATGTGTGAGACCCATGTTAACTTAAGTTGTTAATAGCATGCTAAATTGGTGCTTTATTTTCTGTAAATTCCATGTAACTTAGAAAAATCTGAAAATTTGAGGGTATGATTCTGAACCCGAAAACAGCATGTGGTTAAAATTTCAGGTCATTTGGACCCGTAAATAAAAAGTTATATGTTTTCATGTGAAATGTGAATAATTCGTACATATGATCGTAATGTGATTAGATTTTGTTTAAATCAGCATGATTAGTGTGTTTACTGTGTGTTAAACCTTGAAATTCTGTAGTATCATGTTAGGAAAAACAGAGATATCAATGTGAGTGAGAAAGTGAATGAGATGAAGAGTGTCAAGTGAAAAACCATGTGTAAAACGGTAAATGTGTGAAAGTGTAAACTGTGCCAATGTGATACTGCTTCCGAGAAGGCAGTGGAGCCGTATCAGGGAAAAGTCCCCCTGAGAAAGTTCATTGTGTTAAGTGACCCTAAGGGCATTAGGGGGAAATCCTGGAGGTGGACAAGTACCACTGGTTAGGGTGGAGACTTGTTCTCCCGGTCTGCGCAGTCCAAGAGTCGCCATTGTATTGCCTAGATGGCGTCTATGTGATGTGATGTGTTTTGTGTCCTTCTTTGGTGGTTTGGACTATGTGTCACGGCACCTAAAATATGTGTAAAGTGTAATGTGTAAAGTGTATGTGACCATGTGTAAATGTGCAAGTGAATGTGAATGTGTATGTGTAAAGTGTAAACATGTGAAAAGAGGAAACTAGTGTAAAGAAAAATGTGAAATTCTAAGTATGTAAATGTGTCATTGAAACCCATGTGAGACTAAATCTGGAACCATGTGAATTCAGAAAATGCATGTTATTATTCTCATGTTATGTGTGTAAGAATGCTTAGAATCCATGTTAGGAACAATTAATGAGTATGTGTGCAAAACAACATGATGGATTGTTTACATGATATGTTTAAGCAACGTTGTAGCTCTCATGTGTAGGTTTATAGTCATTGAACCATGTAAAATCAGAAACCTAAAGCATGTGAAAAAGTTTTGTATGCACTTAAGAACATGTGGATTCCATGTAAATTGTGTTCCCCTTTTAGGCATATAGTTGTCCATGTTGATAACTCTCATGTTTGGTTCTTTAAAAGGTTAAAGTTCATAAGTGAATGGATTAGAGACCATGTGATAGGTGAATTCTATCTTACAAATCTGAAAGCATGAGTTATGTATAAAATTGTAGAACCATCATGATAGGTTGAAAACTTGAATGGACTAACATGCTATGTGTTGCTAATTGAATGTGCATGTAGAAACCACTAGGACTTGTACGTGTATATCATGCATAGTGTTACTTGCTGAGTCCCTGGACTCACTCCTTGCTTCGGCGTACAGGTATAGTTGGTGACACAGTACCCTCGGAGGAGGCAGCAGAGACGGACTCCGAGCGTGGAGACTAGCCAGTTTTTGAGTTCTTGTGATTGTGTACTTCATAGTATGTACTTGGACATTGTATTAGGATTATCATGAAAAGAATGTAATATGTGGACATTTTGTATTTCTATTTCAGCAATTTAATTTATGAGAACTTTAGTTCCTTTTGCAAATTGTAAACTGCATGTGTGTTTAATGTGGATGATGAATGAATGGAGATAGTTCTCTTTTACTTCCGCTACTCTGTTATATATATTCACGTGTATCTCAGCTATTTGTATCGTTGGGTAAATGTCCCACTGTGGCTGGCAGCACTCGCTATATCGACGTGGGTCGGTATGACCGTACCAGTGTAACGAGGGACGTCACAGTGGAACACAGGTTGATCTTGAAGCCAGGGGCAATAGTCGTTAAGCAAAAATTGAGACATTTCCACCCCCATATGGCATTGAAGATGAAGGAGGAGATTGACAAACTACACAAAGCTAAGTTCATCCGTGTAGTACTCTATCCTCTGTGGGTGGCCAATATAGTCTCGATAATGAAGAAGGACGGAAGAGTATGAATCAGCATTGACTTTCGGGACTTAAATAGAGCATGTCCAAAGGATGATTTTTCCATTACCTCATTTGAATGTCCTAATCGATAACATCGCTGGGTTCGAAACTCTCTCATTCATGGATGGGTATTCAAGATATAATCAAATCCGTCTAGCCCCGGAGGACCAAGAGAAAACCTCCTTCACCACACCCTGGGGAACTTATTGCTATGTGGTCATGCCGTTTGGATTGAAGAATGCCGACGCCACTTATGAAAGGGCAATGTTTACAATTTTCCACGATATGATTCATATTCATGTTGAGGTTGACGTGGATGATATTGTGGTAAAGTCTCAGACTCGAAGAGAACATTCCTCCGTGCTTGCCAAAGTGTTTCAACGCGCACGAGAGTACAATTTGAAAATGAATATGAAGAAGTACATATTTGGGGTTTCCTCAGGCAAGCTATTAGGATTCATAGTCAATAAGCGGGGGATTCAAATAGACCTGAACATGGCCAAGGCAATAAAAGAGATGCCTCCTCCTAAGAATATATCTGAGCTTCGAGGATTGATTGGTCGACTACAGTTCATAAGGAGATTTATATCTCAGCTTTCTCAAAGGTGTCATCCCTTCTGTGAATTTTTAAAAGGAGGAGTCAAATTCGAATGGAATGATAAATGCCAAGAGGCTATTGATGAACTCAAGAGTTATCTTATGAATCCGCCCGTGCTTCAGGCGCCTATCCCAGGAAAACCCCTCATCCTATATCTGTCAACTATTGAGGACTCTTTAGGAGTTGTCCTTGCACAACACGATGACACTGGCAAAGAAAGGGCAGTATACTACCTGTCTAGGCTTCCCGCCGAGCTCAAGCTCACCACAATGGAGAAATTATGTGCAGCGCTAGTGTGGGTAGTGCATAAATTGAAGCACTATTTCCTAGCTCATCAGGTGAGCTTGATTTCCAAAATGGATCCTATTAGGTATCTCCTAGAAAAGCCAGTCCTCGCCGACAGATTAGTATGTTGGCAGAGCTTCTTATCCCAGTTCGACATCACCTTTGTAGTCCAAAAGGCTATAAAAGGATATGCCATTGCTAAGCACCTTGCTCAACTCCCTCTTCCTCATAGTGACACGGTCCAAGAATAATTCCCTGATGAAAATCTGTCACTCATCTCTCGCAATTCCTTCTGGTCGCTCCATTTCGATGGAGCTCTCAATTCTGGGGGACGAAGCATAGGTCCTGTTATGCTCACCCCGGAAAGAATCACCATTCCCTTGGCTTATCAACTCCAATTATCTACCACCAACAACATTTCTAAGTTTGAGGCTCTCCTAGCTAGTCTCAAACGTGCCTATCTCTTAGGCGCGCGTCAACTCAAGATCATAAGAGATTCTCAACTCATCCTTCGGCAGGTCCTTTCTACTTGCTGCACTCGTGACCCTAAACTCAAGCCTTATCAATATTTGGTCACACTCCTAGCCAAACAATTTCACAAGCTTATCTACATTCACACTCCTCACTCTCAAAATATCTTGGCTGATGCCCTGGTATCTCTAGCCTCATCTCTCTCCTTCCCTCTTAGCCGCAACGCTGAGACAATCATTGTCTAGAGGTTAGAAGCACCATCCATTCAGGACCCTTGGTTCGACAACCTCAGGAATTCTTTAGTTGTGATGGTAGAGAGAAGAGAAGCGAAGGAAGTGATGCTCATGGAGCTACGAGAAATGATGGAAGAAGAAAGGCCATGGTACCACGAGATTGAGCAATATTGCAAAGACGGTACCTTCTCAGAAGAACTTGAGTCCAAAGATAGGAGAGCCATCCGTAGAGCGGCACTAAGATATACTATTGTTGGAGAAGTGTTGTATATACGCGCCCTAAACGGGATGCTCCTTAGATGCTTGCCCGACGAAGAAGCCTAGAAGGTGGTGGAAGGAGCCCACTCCAGTGAGTGTGGAGAGCATGTGAATAGCCAGATGCTAGCTAAGAAAATCCTTAGGCAGGGCTATTACTGGCCGACCTTAGAAGAAGACTGTGCCATCTACATTCATAGGTGTGTCAAATGCCAACTCCATGCCGATAAGATCCATGCTCCATCTTCCTCCTGACATCCACTATCTTCTCCTTGGCCATTCTCCATGTGGGCCTTTGATATCATTAGACCTCTTGGTGATCCTAATGCTCAAGTCAAACAGAAATCATTCATTCTCACTGCCATTGAGTACTTCACCAAGTGGGTCAAAGTTGAAGCATTCGCAGAGATCAAGGGTTCAACTGTGTTCAGGTTTATCATGAAGAATATCATCTCACAGTTTGGAGGGCCAAGCGGCATCGTCACCGACAACGGACCACTGTTTATATCTCAAGAGCTTCACGACTTGTGTAAAAAATTCAACATTTCTCTGCATCATTCGTCTCCGTACTATCCACATGGCAACGGTCAAGCTGAAGCCATAAACAAAACACTATTGAAAATTTTAAAGAAAACTTGCGAGTCTCATAAATTTGCTGATTGGTCTGAGAAATTGATTGAGGCTCTATGGGCCTACCGTACCTCTGTCCGCAAGCCCACAGGGCAAACTCCCTTTTCACTCACTTATGTGATGGAGGCAGTATGTCCACATGAGATACTCATTCCTTCGCTAAGGGTACAACTGGACAAAGAACTTAATCTCGATGAATGTCGAGAGGCGTTACTTACACAACTGGAACTCCTAGACGAATGGCGTCTGGCCGCGGCCGATCATGTGCTTTCATATCAAAATAGACTATCAAGATCTTTTCAAAAGAAAGTGATTGAACGTAAATTTCAAGAAGGATACATGGTTTTGAAGCAAATTTTCATAAACCTTAGAGGTCCTAGGTCCAAATTGCAAGCTAATTGGGAAGGTCTATAGGTTGTCAAGGAAGCGTACCCTAGGAATGCATATAGGCTAGTGAATGCCAATGGTGAGGAGCTCTCTCACCCGTGGAATGGTCTGTACCTTAAGAGATTCTACCCTTAATAAAAGATTTTCTATAGCGGCACTAACTTGCAAAGGAATGCTAGTAGTCGTGGGTCTCATGTTCTTTTCATGATTGTCAAATAACCCCTGGGTCCAGCCAACACACACAACACGGCGACCCATGGTCAATTTCCCTTAGACAAAAGTGTTCCTGCTTAGCCCTTGTGTAGGAAAGTGAAGGTCTATTCTCTTCTTACTCTGACAAGGCCTAGGGGCAAAGGATTGCTTACTTGTAGACAAAGGAGGGGGTAGATCATGTGTGAATGAAATCTCAAATAGAGACGGTCAAATTCCAATTTGCAAAAGAAAGAAATAACAAAAAAGTATGGAATGAGCGAAAAATGGAGGATAGGGGCATGACAAAGAGTGGCAAATTCCCCGTGGGATGAAAATGAGCCCGGTCGTACGCATGCCCCTAACAAAATCAATGACCACAAAGTCTCTGGACAACAGATGGAATCCATGTGAGATACACCCTCACGAGTCAAACAAACCAGTGTTCCAAGCACCGACGTCATGTCTTACCCACTAATATCCTCCTATCTCCACTAATGACTGGAATAATCCCACACTCGATCTGTGTAGGAAAACTAGCGACTAGGGGTAGTCAGCCATAGGGAAGCCAAGAACAAATGCACGTTGCACCTACGTTTGACAACAAAAGATAGGAGATAAGGTCCATAATCGCTCAAATGCAGAAGGTGCCGCTAGAGAAAATCCAAAAACATTAGAAAATTCCAAAAAATCGAAAAAATAGAAAATCCCCAAAATCTAAAAAGATTAGAAAATCCCCAAAATACAAACAAAAAAAAAGAAAATCCAAAAATTAGAAAATCCCCAAAATAAAAATAGAAATTCCCATAAAATCCCAAAAAAAATCAAAAAATCACCCAAAAAATTTTTTTTTGAAAATCCAAAAAAATTAGAAAACAAAAAAAAATATTTAATTAGATGTACATATCGTTTTTTAGCATGCATTGTTACTTTCTATTTTCGCCTGTTTAATAAGGCTCAACCCCTTGACTATCATGAAGTTAAAGTCATTTCTTGCTTAATGCAAGGGGCTGAGCCAAAGAGCAGATCTAACTTATTTTGCTAAGTGTGCAGGGACAAGACATTTGAGCAATGCAACGATGTACTCAATTTCCTCCCTCCCTCTCTCTCTCTCTCTCTCTCTCTCTCTCTCTCTCTCTCTCTCTCTCTCTCTCTCTCTCTCTCTCTCTCTCAGATCTCATTTCTCACTCGTGTCAATCACAATTCATTCAAGCATTCACAAACATTGGCACAATAGCAAAGGATCTACTAACATAAACATCATGTACAAGATAAGGGGGAGGTGGCTCACAAACTCCTCACTGTCCACCACCACTCTCCCCAGATCCCTCCTGTCTCTCAATACGGGTGGCATCTCGCCACCACCCCTGACGCTCCGGGCGCTCATCTCGCCCGCCTAGCATCTCTCCTCCTTCTCGTTCCTCCGACGATTGGAGGACCGCCAGGAACTGTCTCACGGAGGCGCCGCTCGCTCCGCTCCTGCTCCTGCTCTGAGTAGCCTAGCTCATCATCACCACGCAACCATGGAGCTCCTCAATCCGGACCTGCTTCGCAGCTGTCTCGGTGCGCAGTCAGGTCAGCTCCGCCTGGTCCACTGACGACCCCTGCGTGCGCAGCGTCACCAGCTCCATTGACAGCTCCCCCACCTGGTTCACCGCCGCCTCCATCTGCGTGCGCAACCGGGTGGCCTCTGCCACCGATGTCTCCGCCTGAAGGTGCCACTGGCTGATCGACGCCGCCGCCGTGTCGGCCTGCTTGTGCAAGTGGCTCACCTGGCTAGTGGAGGTCCTCAGCTCTGCCACCTGTGTCAAAGCATGTCAGTATGTCAACTCTAAATCAAGAAGAGACCAGGTCGATGTCCTACGTACCCTCGCCTCTAGTGCTGCCTCTACCTCCTCAGTCCTCCTCAAAGCACTTGCCAGTCGATCGTCAAGATCAGACTTGGAGGCCTCTGTCGCTGCCCGAGATGAGGACGCACCTGCCTGTGTCATCCTCAGCCTCGCCAACTCCACACGCTGCACATGGAACACTTGTCAATTTCTCTAAAGCTAAAAGATTTGGTAAGTTGCTGAAGTCTGAGTAAGTACTTACTAGCTGCTCTATCTCACTCCTCGCCGCATCCTAATCCTGCACAGCAGAGTGTAGCAGGGCCTAGAGCGAGACAATCTGCCTGCAAATCACCAAAACTATGTCAGATCCTATTCAATCATAGAATTCACAAGGTCTGAGTTTTGAGGTATACCTGTCGTCGGGCGCCCTTATAGACCCTCACCTCATATTTTAAGATGAAGAACTATAGGTACGCCTCGTCGGTCTGAGCATCGAACCTGACTCATCGTCCCTTGTGCTCCCAATCTGCTATCTGCAGGTGCAAAGGTAGCACGAGGTTGAGAGCATGAACACACGTCGCCCTACCAAAGTAGAGGCGGGCCTACTCCAACCAAGGCTATCCCTCATCTCCCTCCTCTAGATATGGCTACCACACCACCTGCACAATAAGGAACACATCTAGTCAGTAGCCAAAAGCACTTAAGAAAATCAAATGGAGTTTAGAGAAGGGGTAGCACTCACATCCAGCTGAGGGTAGACGTCGATGGCATCCTGGATGGACGTCAGCTACTCCTCTAGGGGGTGCATGTCTCTGCATAGCATCCAGCGCCGAGCTAGGGGCACGAGGCCCGATCGCTCCAAGATCCCCCTCTTCAGGCCTGGGAGGTGGAGGTAGGTCCAGACCTACAAAAAGAGAAGCATAGTCAGATCATTTGCAATAAAGAGGCAATTTATAAGTAAAGGCAAGAGGAAGAGAAGTGTACCTAGAGAAAGGGGAAGAAACCGTTGATCGAGGATTACCGGTCGAAGGATCCTAGACTGTCAAACTGGTGCGCCAGAAGGGCAGCACCCCATGCGTACTCTCCCACCCTATCTAGGTCCTCGAACAGCGGCAGGAACCGGCAATGGACCACGTCGCCCCTCGTGGCAAACAGAAGTCTACCAAGGAAGAAAGTGAGGAAGCGACGCAGGCCCAGATCTGCCTGAGCCCCAGGCTCCCTAGCAAAGGTCTCACGACAGCCCCTCACTAGCCGATCTAGCTACTCGTCGGCCGTCTCTCCTACCTCCCTACCCGTCTAAGCTAGTCTTAGACTCTTCTGCATGTCTACCCTAGGAACTAGGGAAGACCTCTGACCTACTGCTACATCTAGGAGCCTACAGGTGATATCCCTATAGCACGGGTATGTGTATCCACTGACTGGATGGCCATAGACCCTCAACCTAGTGATCCGGATCATGTCCTCCAAATTCGAGATCATATGACCTCATGGGAACACAAAGGCGGTCGCCTCCATGTCCCACCTACTCTGTAGGGCCTAGGTAAAGGGAGCGTCCGCCCTTATCCTCTCCATCCTGAGGACCTCCCCAAACCCCATCTCATCTAACCTCTCCCTATGGAACCCTAGGAGAGCCAGGTACAATGCCAGAACCAGCAGCCAAGGGACCCTGGCCCTGATCTCGCCCTGCAACACACACAGAAGAGGCAACCAGTTAGCACATTGTGAACTCCATAGGTTCTCGGCTGAGGTCACGTTGAGCCAGGGGGTCACGACCTTGTCGCGATGCCCCGATGCGTCGCGACCTGGTCGCAACGCCCAAGGAGACCGCAACCTTGTCACAACGGCCTTTGGCTGATGCAACAATGACGTGACCTCTGACCCCTTCGTGACATCACTTGTCACGACGAGGTGGGCCATCACGTTCTCAATCGGAGACCGACTGGAGCCTTCCTTTTCCGGTGGCCTTTCTCCCGGGCATTTCACCCTACATTGGCCCTCTATGGGGCTTCCTCATCCCATCCACGCCACGAAATTAAAGGGCTAGGGCCGTGAAGACCTACCTTCAGTCGGCACCTCCTCCTCCTCCATTTCCACCTCCTGGCGTCGCCGGGACGATCTCCTCGCCGGCCGCTTGCTTCTCTCGCCACTGGGGGACCCCCCAGCTCTACTGTTTCCGCCGCCCTCCATCGCTTTCAGGGAGAAGGGAGAAGAGGGAGAGAGTGAGGGAGAAGAAGGAGAGGGAGTGGGAGAGAGAACACAGAGAGAGCACAAGGAGCCGGAAAGCAGGGAATCGTCGGGGAAGATGAATCACCGGAGAGAAGCCTGTGAGCGCGAAAGGGGAATGAAAAGGGGGGCTACTGCATTTTAAACTCTGGGTTTGTGTCGTGACACCTATAGACGTCACGTTCATATCGCGACTGCCATATGGGTCGCGACCTTGTCGCGACCTATCGCCCCGTCGCAACCGTAAGGCAATGACTGTAGTGGTCGCGACATCAATCGAACTTGCGAACAGTGAACAAAAATTCTGATTTTATTGATTCAAATCATCAAATACAAGTCCTAATTATGCCTATGATCAACTAATTAGTCTTTTTCAAGCCATACCTACCATTTTATACAATTCCTACCCCTCTCAAGCACCCTATGCAGCCTCCGCCACGGTGCGATCTCCACATGGTCGGATCTTCCTCAATGCTTGCAAGTATTCTTGGTACACGTCTTCATCCTCCGTCTCTTCTGCTGAGATGAGGCTCGCGGCAGACCCCTCCCAGTGGATGATGGCACTCCTCACGTCATGCTCATTCTTGAACATCGCCCATCTTCCATGCTTGGATCGACTGGTAGTGGGAGAGAGTCGGTACAACTGTGCATGCATCATCGATCGGGGTTGTAGAGGACCAGTGCTTCGTTGCCGATCAGTCTTAGGTCCAACCCGACACATTGAGGAAGGAAGATGATCTTGTTGTAGAGGAAGGTAGGGCACATCTCGAATTGCTCTGTCATTAGCATGTTCAAGTATAGCCTCCACTCCTTTAGTCCTTTGACTATTGCTGTCTTGTACCATGCTTGAGTGGTCATGTGGAGCGGAGCACCGATGAAGGCAACAAGTGATTGACCATGCTCATGCATTTGATGGAGTGGTCGTCTGTCGCCTTGAACATGATGTGCATGCCCATCCAACACTCGAGGGAGACCACGGAGCCGAAGAGAGGTCCGCTAGTGGCCGCAGAGGAGAACCCAACATAAAGATAACCAAGGATGGCTTGAGAGATGAACATACCTTCCCACATGCTGCTAATGATGCCCAGATTGGCTGCAGATAAGAGGTGATTCTGCGTTGGGAAGAGGATGATGCTGCATATGTAGATATTGGCGGCCTTGGAAATGGCTAGGTAGTTCCCCATCTTCCTCTTGCATTGTGAAGCGATCCATTGAGAGAGGGGGATGAGATGGATGTAGCCTGGGCAGGTCATTGTGCTCAAGTCTCAGGTCCTAGTGGTGACCTCGCCAAGGGTGGCCCAAGAGTCGACAGGGGCCACAGTGTGAGAGATGATGCTCCGACCTTTTCTTGTCTTTAGGGAGCCCCAACATGAGCTCCAACTCCTCCAGCAGGATGGTGGCTTCAAAAGAAGGAAAGATGAATGTATGGGTCTGAGGATGCCACAATTCCACGAGCACAGTGATACTATCCCATACGTGCACTATCTTATGGTAGTTCTTCGCTAACACCAGGATGGTAGTGAGCTTCCACTAGCGCAGCAAGTTGATAGACACTATAGGGAGTGCTTTTATCATGAGCTCCAACCATGGAATCTTGGAGTAACGTCTTCCGCCCAGGAGGATCTAGAAGAAAGAGAGGAGGTTGGTAGGAGAAGAAGAAGAAGAAGAGAGAAAGTCTAAAAGAAGAGAGAGAAAGACTTACTTGAACATCTTGCCTCGAGCTTAGATGGCCGAGCACAGAGGAGAGACGTTAGAGCTCTTCATGGGCCGTCCTTTCTGCCTTTGGACTGCCATAGGGCATGGGGTTGGCTTGGAGAGAGGAGAAAGATCTCTTCATGGCCTGAGAAGAGATAAAACCAAGAGAGAAAAAGAGAGAGAAGATGAGCTGCGAGTTTTGAGCCCTGCACCCCTATTTATAGAGCTCTAGAGAGGGTAAATCCTATTCTAATTCGTCCATAGGTATTAGAGTGCCACTAGGTTTGGGTTTAGGAGTCCAATAGGTGTTATGATTAGCCTTGGTATAAGGATAATGCTCGGTTTCGGAGTTTACCGCACAGAACAGTGTCGTGACGCCCTAATCTGACGCGGTAAGGTCGCGACCCCTATGGCGTCGCGATAGTGTCACGACCCTCAGAGGTGTCGCATTTATCTATTCTTATGTTTCCTTGTATTTATACATAGTTTGCTTGTGTTAATCTTGTGTTTGTACATATTTTCATTGTTTTCAGTCAATTATTGATTTATTTATTTATCAGAAAATCACAAAATCACAAAAATGGAGTCTCAGATGTAAGTACAGGTATTACCTCCTTATCCCTACTCCCTTGCATTACTATATGGTAACCTACTTATTATAGCATTTCAAGGACCGACTGGTTCTCAATGTGTTCTAGGATCTGAGTTCCCCTTCAACAAAAACAGTGATGATCTAGGTGCACGTTGTTAATCACTGGATAGGCCGTTAAGTTGGATAAGTTTGGGGATTATGGACTCTATTTTGCACAGCGGTTGTAAGAAGATTCTTGACCCATTCTTGTCTAGTTTAGCAATATTATCCTTGATATATTATCTATTTTCTCCTTTCTTTGCATTTGATTTGATGATTTCTTTTTCTTTAGCCCAGCATGCATCATGTAGATTTTTGAGCTATTATGACTCATCCCTGGCTAATGGTGAGCTCTTGTTGGGTGACCAAATGTTCTCCATGTTCAGAACAAGAAATCCTATTCCACTCCAAATTAGAAGGTTTGTCTCCGAGCGAGTTGCTCTTGCTAGTCTATCAAGAATTTCCCTATCTGGATTCTCTATCCAATTTTCATCATTATTCCTTTTAATCCATTTTGGTTGCAAACTGCTCCCAGGTCTGAGTCAGAGTTACCTGCCTGACACGCACATGCCCCTCCAAATGAAACCTGTAGGCCAATCGGCTAGGGTACCTCTCAATCGAGGGGTTGATCGTCATTTTCTTTCCCTTTCGTCCAAACTTGTGTTTTCCATGCATTCTGCTCGAGCAGCTAACTCGGGGCTTTCAAGAAGATTCTAATTGCTTGTTGGTTAGATCGGGTGTCTCTTTACCTTGGCTCCCATCTTTTCAGTCCACTCCACGTCATTTTTGCTTCATCGTCATTTCATGACACCTTTGCTCCACTTCCGCTACGCTCCCTTGCAAAGTGGAAGCCAAGAAGGGGCAATATGTAGACACCCGATTTTGGCCCATAAGTTGAACCACGTTTCTTGTTCTCTTAATGAGCCTTAAGTTGGTTACTCACCTTGAGCCCATCTGTTAGCCATGTTTTGAGCCCATTAAAAGTCCAATTTTCACCTTATCTCGTCCAATTATCATTTCAGGAGTCCTTGTGCTTAAATAATTAATTATTCTCCTAAATAATTGATCAAAACCCAAGAATAATCGATCATCCTTAATGCGACGGGTCATGGAGTCACGTTAGTCCAGGTCGTGGCACCCTTGGCCGTCGTGACAGCCCATGCATATCTATTCACGTGCCTTTATGGTCGCGACCATCTTGGTCGTTGTGACAAGCCTTATCGCGTCCCTACGACCTGTCGTGACATGATCTGCATGCGCTGGCCTCCGCAACCACCTCCACTTTATCCTCCTTTGGGCTTATCCTAATCCAAACAACCCCCCACAACCCCTAGCCATGGTTTGAGGGTCAATCTCTCCTTGGAACCCTCCTAGGACTCTTTCCATCCAGATTTACATGGCTTTATCACTTTTATGGGTCATTATCACTTATGGATGGGATTTTCTCTCTCCTCTCTATATAAGTGACACTCCACTTTCAGCAGAAGAGGAGGAGCCCATTTTTGCCACGAAGTGTTGCCAAAATCTCTCCAGGACTTCCCCTTAGCTCGTGGCTCTCCCATTTCCACCCATTTCCTCTCTATCCTCTTCATCAAGCCATGGCTTTTCCTTCAAGTATGGAGCTTGGTGATTGAGAAGGCGGCTTCCCTACTCATCTAAGGCTACTGCACGACCAAGGACTTCACCCCACAGCCAGGGAGTCGCCCCATTGGGGCTCTTTCTTCCTTTCCTCTTCTCATTTTCTTTTCATGCATGTCATTATTTTTCATTTAGATAGGGACCCCTCTCTTCCTTTCCCACCTTTTTATACAACCCAAGGGGTTTAAAAACCACCCCCAGGTTCGTTCCCTCCATGCTCTTCCCTTTTCATTTTATTTTGGATAGATACTCCACTTAAATATGGTCTAATAGGGTTTCTTTTGTTGTTTTCATTGTTTGGCAGGCACTTAGGCAAAGGTAGACGAGGAGCTCTTGCTCTCTAGCCGGTTGGAGGACAGGAAGACGGTCCCCCCATCACTCTCTCGCACTGTAGAGAACGCGTCGGCCATCTGCGTCGCGACAAGGGTAACGCACCTGGTCGAGGCGTCGCGACAGCTGACAGTATCACGATGGGGAGACCCATCGCGACACCAGTAAGTGCCTAGTTCTCACTCCTTTTCCTAGAATGTTAGCCTTAGTTTCAATCATATTTAGGGCAACTTGTTAGGTGGCTATCACATTCCTTAATCCATGCCTTGAATATTTTAAACATGTTGTTGTTGAGCAACTACCCATAAGAAAATCATTTAATTCTTTCAATTCTTATAACATTGTGATTTTTCTATGACAAAACCTTTTAAAAGACTCTTTACAAATTAAATACACTAATACATATACCACAGAAAATATTTTTGAACAACTTCATCTCAAAAAAATTTCTAAGTCCACAGATATATATATACTTCGAATTTAGTCTCCGACTTTCAGAAGTCAAATTACGGTATGCAAGTTTACCTCGAAATTTTTCTAAGCCCACAAACTACTCTATGAATATCATACTGAATCCGACTGTTGACTCCGACTGTATAGAGTCAAATTTCTCTGAGTCTTGAGTTCTAAACTCCAACTCTCTAAAGTCGAATGCCACTCTCTGACTCCCAAAAGTCAAAGTATCTACCTTGTTTCTATGGAAGTCGAATGCACATTATTCAACTTCTTACAGTCGAATCTTATATGTTTCACTGCAACTTCTGAGAATCGAATGTCAAGGTGTGTCTTCATGATTCTCACTCCAACTTATAGAGTCGAATCACACCTTCTTCTGAATCTGACTTCTTTGACAGTCTATGTACTTATACTTTTATTGTGTTGACAGGATACTTTTTGTTTTTATGGTGATTCATCTGCTTAATAATCTTTATCAAAACTTGTGGTACCTATATGACTGTTGAATATTGATATTCTATTAGGTCATTATTATTTTAATATATTCTGACAAGATGAGATATATTATACTCTAAATAATCTTCTAAACTTGTTTGTGATTATATTTGAAACTCTTATTCAAATTGGTCTCTTACTTCATGATAGAAGACCGGATCTTCATTCCCTTCAGAAAATATCATGCATTTATTGATTTCAGACACATGGGTATCTGACAGAGGTTCACCTACCACTATCAGACCCACACCTTACTTTTTGGTGCAACTGTCTGTCTCTCTTTTATTGGCCTGAAAAGGTTGTCTGTCCTAGGATTCAATATTTTACATGTCTTCTCTGACTCACCTACCTCAAAAGCATGGAGATATTCTCTCTGTTTCTATTGTCTTTGCTGCAGAACATTTATTGAGCACGTTTTGAGCATGGAGCATTCACAAAACATTAATTGGAGTTTGACCTCTAAGCTGAGAAGCTACAAGCCTTGTCTGAAGCGGTTGGAAAGCTAAAAAGGCAGAAGGACTTATGGACAACAACCTCAATCAGTATCCAAAGGATCAAAGGTTTCTCCTCAAATGGCCAGATCTCTAATGGCCATTTTCAAACGGATACTTTCTTATGAAGGATATATAAAGAAGCCGATGTTTGAAAAGAAAGAACACTTTGAGTTTTTGGAGACCAGCCAGCAACTTCTTCAATTCACTACTGTCTTCTGCTAGCAAAGATTTCTTCAAGCCTGCTCTTGAGCTGCAAGAATGAGAGCCTCATCATTCAGAAAAAACCCCAAGCTCTCCTCTTCACAGAAGTCTTGTATTGGGTGGAAATTGTTATTGATATTCCTTGATCCACCCCCTTTAGTTTAGGAAGGATCTTACTTGTAACTCCTATTGTTTTCTCCTTTCTGAATTACGTGTGTTTGCTCATTCTTGGGACAAACACACAAGTGTCTTTACAATTTTCTCTGTGTAATTTCAGCAGGAGATTTGTTTCTGTTGTTCCCCTCCTGTGTATGGAAGACCTTGTAAAAGGTAGCTTTGTACCCCTGTTGAGGGAAGACTTGCTTGGGAGAAAGTGGGCTTGTAATTTCTCTTAAGGGTGAGAGAAGGCCAAGTTCTCTTGGTAGTTAGTGAAATCTCAAGTGGTTAGCTTGAGGGCTGGACGTAGGACTTCCATGTGGGAAGGGCCGAACTAGGATAAAATTCTTTGTGCAATTGTGTGATTTTTTCCGCCAACTTACACTTGAATCACACACTACACTAAATTCTAACAGTTCTATTTAGTGTTGTTTAATTTCAGATAAAAATTGTAAAAGCACAAGAAGTCCTATTCACCCCCCCTCTAGGACATCATTAATGCCATTTTGATCCAATAGTTGTGTGTTTCGAGGGGCGCGTAACCCCGTGATTACAACCAGAGGCCGATTGAATAAGTATTTCTAATTTTGGACCCCCAAACATGAGCTCTTTGTTTTTAAACTAAACTAATTTGGTGAATATGTATTTGAGCATCGAGCTCAAATTGGAAGTCCGATTTAAACTGCGTCAGTTTCTACATGTCACTCTCATCGCCCCGGCTGTGTTGGAATAAACCGAAGGCTGATCGGATTAGTATTTATAACTTTGGACTTCCCAAACTTGAGTTCTTTATTTTTAAACTTAGTGTTTAAAAAATTGATAGATAGTGTAACGACCCCGAGAACCCGACCCTCGGCCCAAGCCGTGGACCCGATTTTCATAGTCGCTGCCCACGGATCCGAGGTGTAACACCCCATATAAGAATATGTTAAATGGACTAAATCAGCAAACTACTAACAACTCAGAGTAGTCATTTTCAGAGCTCGAGCAGGAAAAGAACTCTGAAGTTAAGCGTGCTCAGTTGGGAGTAGTCCCAGGATGGGTGACCTTCCTAGGAAGTCTACCAACTAGTACGGTTGTTGGGCCAATTTGTTGGTTGGGTCGTCACAAATGGTATCAGAGCCTTGCCCAGCCGGAAGTGCAGGAACTAAGTGCCACACAGGACAAAGTGCTACGCCATGGGAGCCACCTCTTGAGGCCATAATGGCGCAAAGTGCTACAAAGTGGGAGCCACCTCTTGATCCTGTGGGGGCCACCTCTAGAATCCTGTCTGCCTGGGGTTTGATTGTGTGCTATATGTGAGCAGCAACGAGGACGTTGCTTACATAAGAGGGGTAGAATGTAACACCCCATATAAGAATATGTTAAATGGACTAAATCATCAAATTACTAACAACTCAGACTAGTCATTTTTAGAGCTCGAGCAGGAAAAGAACTCTGAAGTTAAGCGTGCTCAGTTGGGAGTAGTCTTAGGATGGGTGACCTTCCTGGGAAGTCTATCAACTAGTACGGTTGTTGGGCCAGTTTTTTGGTTGGGTCGTCACACGGGGACCCAGAAGGGCTATAACACAAGTCTAACAAAATATGTAAGGGAAATAAACGTCAACTACTAAACTAGAAGCACACACGCGGAAGCAGAAAGAAGAGCGAGACTGCAGCGTATCACTCTACGTACAGTCCCAACACACGCACAACTAGTACAAGTAGAAAGGGAAGGATAGAGCCCTTAGGGGCATACCCCGAGGGTGACGTACAACTGAAAGGGGGAAACCACTACTAGCTGCGGGGACGACGACTACCGCCCCACCTACTCCACTCGACGCGTGCCCTGCCGCTGTTGAGAAGTCTCACCTGGAAAAAGAAGGGATGATCTTCACAAAAGAAGCTCAGTAGGGACTACCAATCTCCTACTGGCTCTAACAGACAGAAGAATATATAAATAAATAACAACAGTTATATCTTCTACTCTACGAGGGAAAGTGCGGAAGCAAAGCTACTAACTAGCAACGGTACGGAAGGACACCACGGTCGGAAACTCCATAGAACCTACATGTCATGACCACAACGCGGCTGGAAATGCAGAAAGGGAGAACCTTGCCTAGACAAGAGACACTAGCTACAGAAAATGCTACCACTAGTCAACTGGTTAGGTGCGTCCACTGATGTCTTATCCTCGACCCAGGTCTAAACCTCCATGTCACGTTAGAGTGGGGTAAGAACACAAGTAACACAACAGTAACTGCCGTAGTCTAGCCAGACTACGGTCCCATGCCTGGCATCTCTAAGTGGTTCCAGTGCCATAAAGAGTGAGGCAGTGAGAAAAAGGAATGGTTGGCCTGCACCGGGTAGAACTCCGGCCGTCCTCGGTGTCCCAGAAACCAAGAGAGCTCTGCAAATGACTTGACGCCACTGTCCTAACCACCATTTTCCTCTCAACTCCAGAGTCCATGACTCGAGTACGCTCGTCGCCCCGAACGCTCCCTCTAAAACACACGAGTATGGGGGTCCCAAGCAAACGGTAACAATCTCTCTCACGGGACAAGCCCTCAGGTGTCAAGCGCCGGGCGAACGACTAGTGGAGGACCGTACTAGGAACTAGCACTGGTGTCACAGGTACAGAAAGAACCGAAAACGGTAAAGACTCCATGAGAAATGGAACTCCGCAAGAACTTACCTGTCTCTGGTGTTGTTGTGACGCCACAGGTTGTCGCGAGCTTGTTGCGATGCCACAGGCCGTCGCAATAATGTCACGATGCCGCAAGCTGTCGCAACCATGTCACGACGCCTTAGAGCGTCGCGATGATGTCGCGGAGGCCGCGCCGGTCGCGACATCATCGCGACCTCTATACTGGTCGCGATCTCAGCCGAGGGGTGTCCTGGTACAGTCCTCCTAAGGACCGCCCCAAAACTGGTACAAACACATCCATTTGGGGGAGGGGAGCATGGGAAACGCATGAGAAAGCTTATAAACAACAAAACCACCCTCAAAACCCCATAAAACATAGATTACAAGGAAATCTATGCTCGAGGAAAACCTCACTCACCACGAGCATGTTCCTCACACCCCACAACCCCAAACCACGGAGAAACAAGCCCTCAAGGGGAAGGGAGCATGCTAGAATAAGAGGAGAACAAGGGGTCCCTACCTCCTAGAGTAAAGCCGACCCGTTGGGGCCTTCACATATGAATGGCCACATCCTCCTCGCTCCTAGCACCACGAGAACTTCGCCTACACCAAAGGGACGTCACCTTCTCGCTACGAGCACCCAAGAACATGCCAATAATCGTCGGAGAAGAAGAGGGCTCGGAGGGGGAGGAAGAAGAAAGATGAAGAAGAAAGGAAGGGGAAGAAGAAAGGGGGTCGCCTGCCTCGGTTTTGAACCGACGACCCCAGAGACGTGACGGGTTGAGCCGTCACGACAGCAAGCATGTCACGACGCCCCCGGGCGTCGTGACCATATAGCAACCGCCGAGCCCGGTGCGACACCAAAAGCGGTCAAACCTCGAAGATCGGGAAACCAGAACGCGATGGTCTGCCAGGTTGCGTCAACGTTGTACGCACCTGACACTCGACAAGGCCATTCTAACAGAAAGGACAGCAATCAAATCAGTCAGAAAAGCACTCACATCACCTTCAGATGCCGCGACAAGAACGTGACGCCCACCCCCATCGCGACCATGTTGCGACGGCCAGGTGTGCCGCGATCAAAAACCTATCGCGACAGGCTCCCCTAACACGACCATGTCATGACCAGGGTGTCCGTTGTGACCCTGAGGATAGGGATAAGGGCCCAAGGGGGCGGGTCTTACATCCTACGCCCCTTAAAGAAATTTCATCCTCAAAATTAAAAGAAACTCAATTTCAACAGGAAGCAACATAAAAGGGAAAACAACGTATGGATCAATCAAACAAATACGGGAACTGCTCTCTCATCTCTTCCTCGCGCTCCCAAGTGGCCTCGCCACTAATGCAGTTCTCCCAAATGACCTTGACCATCAGAATCTGCCTCCGGCGCAACTGCTGCACTTTGTGGTCTACAACTCTGACCGGGTACTCTGGCACAGACAAGTCTGGTGCTACCTCAAGCTGTGAGTAGTCCAACACGTGCCACGGATCTGCAATGTACCTCCTGAGCTGTGAAATGTGGAAAACACTGTGCACGCCTGCCAACTCTGCCGGAAGACACAACCTGTAAGCCACCTCGCCGATCCTTTCTGTGATTGGGAAAGGTCCAATATATCTTGGACTGAGCTTTCCCTTTCTGCCAAACCTCATGACACCCTTGGTCGGTGAAACCCGCAAAAACACATGGTCACCCACGCTGAACTGCAACGGCCTCCTGTGGACATCTGCATAGCTCTTTTGTCTGCTTTGTGCTGCCTGAAGCCTCTACCTAACTAAACTGACGGTTTCTGCACACTATTGTACCATCTCTGGTCCCAAAATCTACCTCTCACCCACTTCGAACTAGTGAAGTGGTGCCCTGCACGGCCGACCATACAAGGCTTCGTATCGTGCCATTCCAATGCTCGAGTGATAACTGTTGTTGTATGCAAACTCTAGCATCGGAAGGTGTGACTCCCAAGTGCCACTCCAGTCTAAACAACACGCTCTCAGTATATCCTCCAAAGTCTGTATCATCCTCTTTGATAGACCATCTGACTGCGGGTGATACGCTGAAGTCAGCCTCAACTCTATACCAAGAGCTCTCTACAAACTGCGTCAAAACCCTAAAGTGAACCTCGGATCTCTGTCGAAAATGATAGAAATTGGGGTTCCATGCAACGAAACAACTCGGTCCATGTACAGTCTCGCAAGCCTGTCCACTGACCAAGACATCATGACTGGAAGGAAGTGCGCTGACTTGGTCAACCTGTCCACAATCACCCAAATACCATCATCCTTCTGCGGAGTACGGGGTAAACCAACCACGAAGTCCATGGTGATGTTGTCCCACTTCTACTCGAGAATGGGCAACGACTGTAGCTCACCACCAAGACACTGATGCTCAGCCTTCACCTGCTGACAGGTAAGGCACCGAGCAACAAGCTCTGCCATGCCCCTCTTCATCCCTGGCCACCAGAAGAACCTCCTCAGGTTATGATACATCTTGGTGGAACTAGGATGAACAGCATACCTCGACCAGTGTGCCTCTGACAACAGAGCCTGGCGCGCATCATAGGGACCATACTGAAGAGTTATGCGGAAATACACAATACGGTAATCTAGAAGGGGGGGGTTGAATAGATTACGGCAATTTTAAACTATTGATGGCTTCTTTTCGATGCTACAGCGATCTTAATGAAATTTGATTCAAATTCAATTAAGTGTGAGACCGCTTGAGTTGATTTAAGAGAAAACAGGGAATCAAACGTGCGTATGAACACCGTGCCTACCAATCATCTATCGCAGAACGCGAACAAACCACAGAACACGATGATTTAAGGTGGTTCGGAGTACACAACTCGTGTATCCTACATCCACCGTCCACACACACACGCAGAAACGACTGCTTATGAGCGAGTTCAACACTACAACTCAAACACACACGTTGTCTGATGAAACACGATCAGAACAACCACAAATACGAGAATCAAGCACAAGGGATGCTCGAAACACAACCACACACACACACGATTGGATGGAAATTATGAAATGGAGAAGAATTGGGAATTAGGGAACAAATCCAGTTGGAATTCTTCTCGTGGATCGTCCAAACGCTCTTCAAACTTCGATTGGATGTAGATTGATCGATGTAGAAGGTTGAATTGATGACGATCCGGCTTCAGCTCCGCATAGATGGTGATTCCACGTCGATCTGGGCGGAAAGTTGAAGCAGAGCAGCAATTTGGGGCTTTTCCTCTTGGTCCCTTGGAGGCTCTTGGATGGGAGGCTGCTCTCTGCGAAATTGGCTCCAAAAGGATGCTTATATAGTGTTAGGTAAAGGTGGGGGTCGTGGAGGAAGGAAACACCCAAGTGGGGCCGGATTTGGAAACCCAAAATCTGAAGTTTCCGTCGGCTGTCGACAGGTGCACTTGCATCTGTCGACAGGCAGACTCAGGCTGAGAACTGGGTTTCAGGAAAATGAGTTTCTGAGTGTATCTGTCGACAGGCAGTTTGCATCTGTCGACAGATGCACTCAGGAATTGAAAACCTGAGCTCTGTCCTGGGTTGTCTGTGTGTATCTGTCGACAGGTACATTGCATCTGTCGACAGATACACTCAGAGATGCAAACCTGAGTTCTGTCTTGGAATGACTGTATGCATCTGTCGACAGGTAGAGTTCATCTGTCGACAGATACACCTTTTTGACAGATTTTTGTGCCTTTTGCTCATCTTTTCAATGCCTCTTCAAAGTTCCATCTTTCATGCTTGTACACCTACATGCAAATACATTGTTAGTGATGTACATTGTATGATTTAGCAATGTTTAACTCAATCACTTTCATGGTGTTTTTCATGTTAGTTAACACATCAATTTTGCATTAAATCAATGTTCAAGAATGTTAATGTGATCATCAAAAACATGATATATGGAAAACCCAACAATCTCCCCCTTTTTGATGATGACAAAAATATTCAATTGATGCATATATTGATGTTCTCCCCCTTTTTGACAACATGCAAAAAGTCAAGTCATGCACATTTAGAGACAAAAGAACAGGAACTGAGTTTTCATTGATTTATCATTGAAAGTTCACAGTACATGCGATAATGATTACATGACTCTCAAGAAGGGAAGTAACATGAACAAGCAAAAGACGACAAGACAAGTGAGACTAATTCCCATCTAAGACTCTTAGTGACCTCTAATGACCCTGAGACCCTCTATTCATCGTCATGTCCAGCAGGAGGAGGGTGACGGGATCCATCTCTCTCGGAGTAGAGGCGGTCAAGACGGTCATCTAAAGTTTTGAGGCGAGCGTCCACTTGATCAAATCTTGACGTCATCCGAGCAAATCCTGAAATCATTCTTGATGGATTTGTGCCAAGTAATCATGAACGGATTGTTGTGGAGGCATAGGTACATCATCAACTCTTGAGCTTGGTCAGGCATTTGCTCATCTTGAGGGTCTTCATCACTGCCCTCATTTGCTTCAACATCTTCATTGTCTTCTTCATCGGTTGACATTTCAGCTCCTTGTGGTTCCTGTCCCTTGAGAGTCCTTGTGACGACGCCGTCTACAATCTTGTAGCCCATGCGGTTGGCGGCAGTGAGGTCAAAGGCACTTCGGGATTTTAGTGAGATGAGCTCACTTGGAGGGATAGGAATGCCAAGGAAAATAAGAAGAGAAGTGATGGGGCAAGCATATGGCATTGATCTTTTGGTGTTAGAGAAACACCGACGGATGAGGCTTATCATGAGTTCAGGAAGATTGATTTCTTGACACTTGAGGAAAAAGATGAACAAGGATTTGTGGACCTCGGTGACTAACTCTCGACTTCCATCCTTCGGGACGATCAAGGTAGTGAAGATGTGATGGATCATCCGGATCAAGGGAGGAAAGGAGTTGGCGTTGAGACGAGCAATCTCCTTGGTAGTGTCATAAGGTTCCAACGTGAGAAGCTCATAGTACTCAGAAGCAGAGGGATTGTAGTTGAAGATTTCAACTCCTGAGTTTGGAATTTCAAGGGCTGTGGAGAGAAGATTTGCGGTGAGGCGAAAACGAGTGCCTTTCACCGAAGAGTAGATATCTCCCTGATCGGAAAGCCCTAAGTTATTGTAGAACTCGGATACGGCAGTTGGAGAGTATTGCAAGTGGGAGTATAAGAAGGATGTCCACCCTTGAGTGTCAAAATAAGGTAGGAGTGAGGGGAACATCGGTGCTAAGGACTCGAAGTCCACATACCGGGATTGGACAATCTTCTTGAAGGTGCCGTTGGGTCGGATAAGACGGAGACCTTGAGGAACGATGAGTTCCGGCAACCGATCCTCACGATGCTTGCTGCGGCGTTCAGAAGGAGCCCTGGAGCTTTCTCCGGCGTCCGTCGGAGCGCGACGACGGCGAGCGAGAAGCTTCGATTTGGGTGCCATCGCAGGAGGAAGGATGAGAATGGTGTGAAGGGAGAGTGGAGGGATCCCAGACGAGGAGCAGGATCGTCGGAGACGGAGCCCTGAAGGGGGAAAGAGAGGGGGTTTGGAGAGGAGGAGGAGGGAACAAGAGAGGAGGGGTGAAAAAGGGTCGTGGGTGGCCTTAGAATGGACTTGGAGGGTTTTAAAAGGAAGGCCCCACAAAAAGGAGGTGAACCGGCGCGAGGGTTTTCTGAAAAAACGGATCTGGGCCGTCGTCTGTCGACAGATGCCAGTCTATCTGTCGACAGATAGCTCCTTTTGGTGAAAACTTGATTTTTGTCAAAATTTTTCAAAGGGACAAGTGTTCATTTGTTGTTTTAAGGCAAAGTGGGTGTATGTGCAAGACAAAAATCCATATCCATTAAGATGAAGACATGACACAAATCTAAAAGATTTTGAATTAAAATGATAAGTTCTTTAATTAGATCATGAGGAACACATTTCACAAAAGCCAGTGAAAATTAAATAACTCTTTTGATTAAGGCCGTTGAAGACAAACATGCATTTAAATAGAGATGATAGTCAGATGACAATTGAATTAAATGCCCACAAGAATGTCTTACCGAAGAAACACATTGGACTTGACAAAAAATTTCGGAGGCTTCACTCTATTTCTGGTATGATCTTGGAAGATTTAAGCAACGAAGATGGAAAAGAGTGGCAATGAGGAGCACTTTCACTTTTTCATGTGAAGGTAGACATTTGTGATGCCAATACCCCCAGTTACTCAATGTGAGTGTCCATCAAGCCATTGTATAGAGATAATGAAAAAACCTTTTGACGCGAAGACGACATTTGTGATGCCCATGTCCCCGGTTACTTAGTGATTTTCATCATTGCTCTACCTCCATCCCACAAATGAAAAACAAATTTGTTGATTGAACTGAAGAAATAGGTAGCTTTTCTCCCCTTTTTTTTTTTTTTTTGTCAAGTACATGAGATTTCTTTAGGCAAGTTGTAATGTGGAACATTAAATTCAAGAGTTTTCTGATTTTTCAAATCATTTTAGATTCATGTTTAACGACAAGGGAGTTATTCAAAGGAGATGTTTAAAAATCATTTGGTTTGCTCATTATGTTCAAAATGATCTAAAAAGACCTTAATCAGGTCATGCATCAAACAACATTTAGACTTGGTTCATGACTTCGACATGAAGTGGATATGAAGGGTTATATTGCACACAAACAAACCAAGGTTTACCTTTAAATCAATTAAGGAACACTTTTCCTGAAAAGTATGAAGAAGGATTTGAAAAGTAAGGAAGAATGTGTGTATCTGTCGACAGAAGAAGTCTGTCTGTCGACAGATGCACACAGACTGAGGAGTTGAGGTTTCTGCCAGAACAAGACTGATTGAATCTGTCGACAGATGGAATGTGTCTGTCGACAGATAGGAACAGAGTGGATTTTTCTTGTTTCAGATTGATTGCACTTTTGAGTTCAAGGAAGTGAGAATTCAACAAGTAGATGTATGAGGAGTTTCCTCAATAAGATACTCATCTATCCTTAACTCACTCCCCCATAGTGTGTGCACGTGTTGACACAACATCTAAGCAAGGATTCACACAAGCACTTGATACAAGACAAACATGTTCATGAAAGGAAGGTCATACACAAGCACATGGTCACAGAAAAAACATTGTCTCATGGAGTTAACATGATAAAATGTAAGGAAACTAAAAATCCTATGTGAAGTACAGGACCTTTATATGTAATGGGACTATGGATACTTGGCGGAGAATATTTCCTCACGCATGATGATAGTTTCCAAACAAGCCGAACTTGTTCTTCCACAGTTCACCATTTGATATACCACATAGTCATTCACACATAAAGAGCATGTACTCCAATATGGATAGTTAGTTTCATTGCATTTTACACAAACCCAATTCTCTTCTTAAGGATGTGAATCTATCTTCAGACAAGGGTTTGGTGAAAATATCAGCCAATTGTTTTTCTGTGGGAATGAAAATAAGTTCCAAGGTTTTATTGGCAACTTCATCTCTCAAGAAATGATGACGGATTTCTATGTGTTTAGTCCGAGAGTGTTGGACAGGGTTTTTTGAAAGGTTGATAGCACTTGTGTTGTCACATAGGATAGGTGTGCATCCAATTTGAACATTATAGTCAGCTAACTGACTTTTGATCCACAACACTTGAGCTGCACAACTTCCTGCAGCGACATATTCTGCCTCTGCAGTGGAGAGAGCAACCGAGTGTTGTTTCTTGGATGCCCACGAAACCATGCAACCGCCAAGGAATTGGCAAATCCACTAGTGCTTTTTCTATCAATTTTACATCCAGCATAGTCAGCATCAGAATATGAAATCAAATCAAAGCTACTGCCTGCTGGGTACCAAAAACCCAAATTGCATGTGCCTGAGAGATATCGGAAATTCTCTTGACTGCAATTAAATGGCTTTCCTTTGGACTAGATTGATATCTAGCACAAAGGCAAACACTAAATTGAATATCCGGTCTACTTGCAGTAAGATAAAGGAGTGAGCCAATCATACCTCGGAAGTGCTTTGCATCTACCGGTTTACCTTTCTCATCATTTTCCAATTTGATGCTTGTGCTCATTGGGGTGGAGGCCGGTTTAGCTTGCTCAAATTGAAATCGTTTGAGAAGCTCTTTGACATACTTTTCTTGATTTATGAAGAATCCGTCTTTATGTTGTTTCACCTGCAAACCAAGAAAGAATTGAAGCTCCCCCATTAGACTCATCTCAAATTCACTGTGCATGTGTTTAGAAAATTCTTCACACAGTGAAGGGTTAGTAGAACCAAATATGATATCGTCCACATAAACTTGAACAACAATTATGTGATTGCGAACTTTCTTAGTGAAGAGTGTTTGGTCTACTTTACCTCTTGAGTAGCTCTTGCTTACCAGATAATTGCTTAGTCTATCATACCAAGCTCGAGGTGCCTGTTTCAAACCATAAAGAGCTTTGTGCAATTTATACACATGGTTAGGCATTTCAGAATTTTCAAAACCTGGTGGTTGAGAGACATAGACTTCTTCTTTGATATAGCCATTTAAGAAAGCAGTTTTAACATCCATTTGATAGAGTTTAAACTTATGGGAGCATGCATATGCCAATAAAATTCTGACTGCTTCTAACCTGGCTACAGGAGCAAAGGACTCTTCAAAGTCTACACCAAATTCTTGACTATATCCTTTTGCTACGAGTCTTGCTTTATTTCTTATCACTTTTCCTTCTTCATTAAGTTTATTCCTAAACACCCATCTAGTTCCTATGATAGAGATTTCAGGGGTTTTAGGAACTAAACTCCATACATTATTTCTTTGAAATTGACCAAGTTCCTCATGCATAGCATCAATCCATGAGTTGTCTTTTAAGGCTTCTTCAACATTTTTGGGTTCCACTTGAGAGACAAAGGCAAAAAGATCATGTTCAATTATTTTTCTTACTTGAGACCTCGTTTGAACAGAATCATTTAAACTACCTATCACATCATCAAGTGGGTGATCTTTGGAATACCTCACATTTGTGATTGTTGAAGGGCCGGGAGTATCTTGTCCTTGAGGAATTTGATCTTGTGAATGTTGTTCTTCAGGAGGATCACTTTCTGGTGGATTCTCTTCAAGTGTTTCATCTTGTTTTCTGAATGCTATTTCATCATCTTCATCGTAGTCCCGGTGAAGATATCCACCTTTGGTCTTGGAATCTTCTTCAGATTTGTCTTTTGCTTTGACTTGTAGATCCTTAAGCGATGTTCCTTCATCCTCTTTTTCAATCCTGTTAACATTCAATCTGTTAGACTTGGCATAAGTCTCATCAAAAATGACATGTGGAGTTTCTTCCACAGTTCGTGTTTTATTGTTAAACACCCTATATGCCCTAGAGTGTTCTGAGTAGCCTAGAAAAACACCTTGATCACTTTTGGCTTCAAATTTATCTAAATCAGATTTATCATTGTTGTGAATAAATACCTTTGAGCCAAAAACTCGGAAGTACCCAAGGTTGGGTTTCTTACCTTTCAATAACTGGTAGGGGGTTTTCTTTATCACAGGTCTTACCATGGCTCTGTTTAGAATGTAGCACGAAGTGTTCACTGCTTCTGCCCAAAACTTTTGGAGAGTTGGCCTTCAACCAGAAGAGTGCGAGCCATTTCCACCAATGTTCTGTTTTTCCTCTCCACTACTCCGTTTTGTTCTGGAGTCCTTGGGGAAGAGAACAGATGTTCAATCCCTTGGTGCCTGCAAAAATCAGAAAATGCATTGTTATCAAATTCTCCCCCGTGATCGGTGCGGATTGAGCATATTTTATTCACATTGCCATGCTCAATCTTGTTAAAGAATTCTTGAAAGATTGTGAGTGTTTCACTTTTGTGTGCCAAGAATTTGACCCATGTGAACCTAGAGAAATCATCTACAATGACAAAACCAAAACGTTTGCCATTGAGACTTAGAGTTCTAGTTGGTCCAAACAGGTCCATGTGCAACAGTTCAAATGGTTTAGATGTGCTTACCGGTGCTTTAGATTTGAAAGACTTCCGGGTTTGTTTTCCCTGTGCACATGCATCACAAAAACTTTCGTTGTTGCTAAAAGAGATGTCAGGAAGTCCACTTACCAATTTGAGCTTCATGATCTTGTGCAACACGTTGTAGCTCGCATGGCCAAGCCTACGATGCCACAAGGTCAATTCATCCTGTCTATTTGCAACAAGACACAAGTTGTCATTTTCTGGATCATCTAAATCAACTAAGTAAATGTTATTCACTCTTTTTCCAGAAAATTTTACACTTCCTGTTTCTTTATCAACAATTTGACATGAATTTGATTCAAAAATGACGTTGTGACCTCTATCACATAATTGACTTATGCTAAGCAAATTGTGATTAAGGCCATCAACCAACAGTACATTTTCAATTGAATTGGAGGAACACTTACCAACATTACCTGTGCCAATGATTTGGCCTTTGTTGTTACCTCCAAAAATGACTTGTCCTCCGTCTTTCTCCACTAGGAAACAGAATTTACCTTTGTCGCCCGTCATGTGCCTCGAACAGCCGCTATCCAAGTACCATTTGTTTTGATGTTGGGCTGCTAGGCATTCCTGCATATGTGGATCAGACAAGAGGTTTTGGTACCCAAATTACTTTGGGTCCCAAAATTTCATTCATGCAACAAAGTAGATGTTTAGGAATCCAAACTTGTTTGACTTTTTGTTTCTTTGGATTATTCCAACATTGTTTTTCATCATGACCAATCTTTTTACACACATTGCATGAAGGAATTTTCTTTTCAATTTTCTGTTGCTTGATAGACTGTTTATTCATTGAAACTGTTCTTGTCTGTCGACAGGCACCATTGTATCTGTCGACAGGTGGCTTTTTCTTTTGTTTGTTGGGAACATTTTGTTTGTGTAATATTGGCTTGGTCTGAGACTTTCTTGAATTATGCTTTGTGGGAGCATGCTTGCTTGTGCTTGGGCTAGAATCAATAAAGGAGGTGATCAATGATTCTCCTATTTTCTTTTGTTTGACTGGTTGATATCCTAACCCATGCTTGGTTACATGTATTTTGGTGCCCAAAACTGCATCTAGATTTTGCTTCCCTTTTACAAATTTCATTAGGTCCTCAGATTTTTCTTTCAATTCCTTTTCAGTTTGTTCCAACTTTTTCTTTGTTTCCAATTGTTCTTCTTGAAGGAATTCAATAGAATGGCTTAAACAGTCTTTTTCTTTTTGTGTTTCTTGCAATTTCATTTTCAAGCAATCCATTTCTTCATTATGAGTTTTTCATCAATTTTCATCATTTCTAATTCTTTTGTTAAGAATGCAATTCGTTCATCATTGTTCTTATCATGCACAAGGGAGTTGCATTTCCTTTTTAATGCTCTATTCTCAGATCTATATTCACGAAATTTTTCAAATAAAGTAGTGTATGCTTCCTCCCATTCACTTGCAGTGAAATCATCAAATGAGAAATTTACCTCGCTGGAGTCATCACTCCTGGCCATCAAGCATTTCACTTCTTCATCATCGGATGTTTCTTGTGCATCTTCATCTTCATCTTCATCACTCCAGGTGGCCAACATTGCTTTGGCCTTTTTGGAGGTGAATTTGTCTTTCTTCAGCTTCTTCTTGAGTTCCGGGCATTCTCCTCTCATATGCCCCTGTTTCTTGCATTCATAACAAACAATGTCAGATTTTTTGTTTGACTCATATTTCTGTGAAAAAATTTTCTTAGGAAAGGGTTTGGAATTACCTGTGTCTCTCCTCTTGAACTTCAAAAATTTCTTGAATTGTCTAGTGAGCATTGCCATTTCACCATCATCACTCTCACTAGATGTTTCTTGCTCATCACTATCTTGTTGAATAGATTTCTTGGAGCTTGTTGATGTTTTATTGGATGCTTTTAGAGCAATTGACTTCCTAGGATTTTCTTCTAATTCTTTTCTCTTGATGTTGATTTCATATGTCATTAGAGAGCCAATTAGTTCATCCAATTTCATTTTGGAAAGGTCTTTGGAATCCTCAATGACAGTGGCCTTAGTATTCCAAGATGAAGTAAGAGATCGAAGGATCTTTCTCACTAAGTCACTTTCAGAGTATTCCTTCTTAAGACCTTTTAGCCCGTTAACTATTAGCATGAATCTTGCAAACATGTCTGATACGGTTTCATCAGTTTTCATCTTGAACATTTCATATTCAGACACTAACATGCTAACTTTAGTTTCCCTTACCTCGGACGTACCTTCGTAAATGAGTTCAAGCTTGTCCCACATCTCTTTTGCTGTTGAGCATGTGGAGACTCTTGAGAACTCCTTTGGATGCACCGCACATTGCATCATGTTTAGTGCGCTCCAGTTGAGAGTTCCTTTAGCTATTTGGTCTTTCGTCCAGGTGTCTTCATCCTCGGGCAACACGTATGGTCCCTTGCTGACTATCTTCCACAGCTCGTAATTTTGAGCTCTCAAAAATACCTGCATACGGTTTTTCCAATAAGGATAGTCAGTGCCATCAAAATAGGGTGGCCTGGTTACTGAATGTCCCTCGGCCATATACCCTTTGCTAGAATCCATAAGATCGAAAATCTCCTGATCGCTAGATCAAATTACGAAAAGCTGTAAATCGGAGAAACCCGCTCTGATACCAATTGAAGAGTTATGCGGAATACACAATACGGTAATCTAGAAGGGGGGGGTTGAATAGATTACGGCAATTTTAAACTATTGATGGCTTCTTTTCGATGCTACAGCGATCTTAATGAAATTTGATTCAAATTCAATTAAGTGTGAGACCGCTTGAGTTGATTTAAGAGAAAACAGGGAATCAAACGTGCGTATGAACACCGTGCCTACCAATCATCTATCGCAAAACGCGAACAAACCACAGAACACGATGATTTAAGGTGGTTCGGAGTACACAACTCGTGTATCCTACATCCACCGTCCACACACACACGCAGAAACGACTGCTTATGAGCGAGTTCAACACTACAACTCAACACACACACGTTGTCTGATGAAACACGATCAGAACAACCACAAATACGTGAATCAAGCACAAGGGATGCTCGAAACACAACCACACACACACACGATGGATGGAAATTATGAAATGGAGAAGAATTGGGAATTAGGGAACAAATCCAGTTGGAATTCTTCTCGTGGATCGTCCAAACGCTCTTCAAACTTCGATTGGATGTAGATTGATCGATGTAGAAGGTTGAATTGATGACGATCCGGCTTCAGCTCCGCATAGATGGTGATTCCACGTCGATCTGGGCGGAAAGTTGAAGCAGAGCAGCAATTTGGGGCTTTTCCTCTTGGTCCCTTGGAGGCTCTTGGATGGGAGGCTGCTCTCTGCGAAATTGGCTCCAAAAGGATGCTTATATAGTGTTAGGTAAAGGTGGGGGTCGTGGAGGAAGGAAACACCCAAGTGGGGCCGGATTTGGAAACCCAAAATCTGAAGTTTCCGTCGGCTGTCGACAGGTGCACTTGCATCTGTCGACAGGCAGACTCAGGCTGAGAACTGGGTTTCAGGAAAATGAGTTTCTGAGTGTATCTGTCGACAGGCAGTTTGCATCTGTCGACAGATGCACTCAGGAATTGAAAACCTGAGCTCTGTCCTGGGTTGTCTGTGTGTATCTGTCGACAGGTACATTGCATCTGTCGACAGATACACTCAGAGATGCAAACCTGAGTTCTGTCTTGGAATGACTGTATGCATCTGTCGACAGGTAGAGTTCATCTGTCGACAGATACACCTTTTGACAGATTTTTGTGCCTTTTGCTCATCTTTTCAATGCCTCTTCAAAGTTCCATCTTTCATGCTTGTACACCTACATGCAAATACATTGTTAGTGATGTACATTGTATGATTTAGCAATGTTTAACTCAATCACTTTCGTGGTGTTTTTCATGTTAGTTAACACATCAATTTTGCATTAAATCAATGTTCAAGAATGTTAATGTGATCATCAAAAACATGATATATGGAAAACCCAACACATACAATTTGCCTCTGAACCTGACCTCACTGTCCTCATCCATCTCAACATCTGGCATCTACAAAATATCTGTCAACTCTGTATTTACCTGTTGTGCCTCCAGCAACTGACAATACACTGACGGGCGAACTGACAAACTGGTCATCACTGCACAGTCTTTGTACCTCGAAGGGCAGAAAACTCCCTGAGACAGGTCCTCAAACAACCTCCACTCTCTGACTAGCAACGAACTCAGTGAACTCGTCTGCTTAAATCATCCACTACGACGTTAGCCCTTCTCGAGTGATAAGAGAGGGTAAGGTCATAGTCCTTCAAGGACTCTATCCATATGCACTGCCTCAAGTTCAAATCCTTCTAAGTGAAGATATACTGCAACTCTGATGATCTGTAAAGGTCTCAAACACCTCGCCGTACAAATAGTGCCTCCACAACTTCAGAGCGAACACCACTGCTGCCAACTCTAAGTCGTTGGTAGGGTAGTTCTCCTCATGCTTCTTCAACTGCCGAGAAGCATAGGCAACGACCCCACCATGCTGCATCAGCACTGCACCCAAACCTGACCTCGAAGCGTCGGTGTAGACCACAAAACCTCTGCTACCTGACGGCAAGGCCAACACTGGCGTTGAAGTCAACCTCGTCTTTAGCTCCTGGAAACTCCGCTCGCAGTCCTTAGTCCAAAAAAATCTGGCCTCAAGCCTGGTCAATCTGGTCAACAGCTCTACAATCCTAGAAAAGTCCTGGATGAACCTCCTATAATAGCCTGCCAAACCTAGAAAACTGTGAACCTCTGACACTAAAGTGGGCTGCTCCCAAGACAACACCGCCTCAACCTTGGTAGGGTCCACTGCCACACCAGAACTTGAGATCACGTGCCCTAGAAAGTGCACCTCCCTCAACCAAAATTCACACTTGTCAAACCTGGCATAAAGTTGGTGACTCCGCAATGTCTCTAGCACGATCCTTAGATGCTCCTCGTGCTTCCTCCTCAGAAGCCGAGTAGACCAAAATGTCATCTACAAAAATGACCACAAACCTGTCCAGGTACTCACTGAACACTCTGTGCATCAAATCCATAAAAGTTGCTGGCGCGTTCGTGAGCCCAAACGACATCACGACGAACTCAAAGTGACCATACCTCGAACAGAAAGCTATCATGCCAATATCTAACTCTCTGATCCTCAACTGGTAGTAGCCTGATCTCAAGTCAATCTTCAAAAACACCTTGGCTGACTACAACTGATCAAACAAGTCATCGATCCTGGGCAACATATACTTGTTCTTCACTGTTACCTGGTTCAGCTGCCTATAATCGATGCACAATCTCAAGCTGCCATCCTTCTTCCTTACGAACAGCACTGGCGCTCCCTACGACGAACGGCTTGGATGAATAAAACCCAACTCAAGCAACTCCTGCAACTGGCACTTCAGCTCGTGCAACTCAGCCGGAGCCATCCGATAAGGTGCCTTAGACAAAGGCATCGTACCAGGCAAAAGCTCAATTGAGAACTCTACCTCCCGTTCAGGCGGCAATCCAGGTAGTTCCTCCGGAAAAACATCAGAGAACTTACAAACAATAGGTACATCAAAAATCGACGACCCGCTAGGCTCAGAAGAACAAATAGAAGCAAAGTATGCTACGCAACCATCGCGGATCAAACAACAAGCTCTACAGAAAGAAATAAAAGGTCAACCAGTAGACAGGATACCTCAGAAGCTGAGAACAGGCGCTCCAGGTATCTTAAACCAAACGGTCTTCCGTTGACAATCTACCACAGCTGAGTGAGCCTCCAACCAGTCCATGCCCAGAATGACATCGAAGTCACGAAGCTGCAATGCGTACAACCTAGCCGGAAACTGGTGTCTCTGGACCTCAACTGTAACACTCTCCACGTAACCGAAAGAACGCATGTAATCACTAGACAGGAGATCGACCATCACATCACACTGCCTCTCAGGGGTGTGATGAACCAGCGACTCGTAAAACTCCTAGGAAGGAAAATAGAGAGAAGCACCGGGATCAACTAGAACACGAGCATCTCTACCAAGGATAGGCAAAGTACCTATAACCAGGTTTGACGCCTCGGCCTCCTCCCTGGTGAGAGCCATCACACGACCACGCCCACGCTGCGGCACCTACTGGGGTTGCTACTGCTGCAGTGGCTGCTGGTGCTGAGTGAACTGCTGCTGCTGCTAGTACGACTGATGCTGCTAAAACTGCTGAGGCTGCAAATGGTACTGCCCCTGCTGCTGTTGATAGGGTGCCTGCTGCTGCTGAGGGTACTGGTACTGCGGCAACTGTTGAGCGTACTGCACTGGTTGTTGCGGCTGCTGGACTTGCCCCATCAGGCAATCCCTCCTGAAGTGGCCCAGCAAACCATAAGTGTAACAGACTGTCTCCTGCCTGCCCTGCTCGACTCTCTGCTGGACCGACTGCTCTGCGAACCTCGACTAGTGCTTCTGCTGCTTGCCCCGACCACCTCCACGAGTGGTCATCTACTTGAACCTCGAGCGCAAACTAGAACTACCCGAACTGTCTGAGCCCGAAGAAGAAGAAGTCGCACTACCACGACTACCTACGGGGCGCTGGTATGGTGTGGTCCTAGAGGAAGCTCCTCCCTGCTACTGCTACTGCTGTTGGGGCTGCCAAGTCTCTCTCTCTCTAAGGCCACCACCACTCCCAAGGTGGTGCATATAGCAACCTGAATTTTTAAGAAAAATAAAAATTTAAATAATAAATTAAAAACTCAGTTGAAGGGATATTCAATGAAAAGAGCATTAAATAAAACCCATTAAATGGAAAAGAGTAATGAGCTTTGCTTAATGGATCCTCTAGAACTTATTGGGTCAAAATATGAATTTACAAATAGAAAATAAAAAGAAAATACCCTAAATTCGGAGTCTTAATATCTCCTAAATAGAAAAGGATTCTTTAAGCATTAAAAGAGGAAATAAGAGTTGGAATTGGATTCCTAAACCTACCCCATATAGTCTAGCACGAATTTAGATACTATCCTAACCCAATTAGAGATTGGAAAGCAAGAGAGGAAAGGTGGAGTTAGGAAATCTCGTAATTAAGAGGAATTTGAGTAGTAGTAGGAATAGGAACTTGTATTTATATAAATACACCTCTTAAACCCTCATGGTCGACCCTAGCTCGTGCAAAGGGGTTCTTGGACATGGAGAAGAGGCCAAGGAGGAGGAGAAATCGAGGAGAGGAAGATCCATCAAACTTCTTCCTTCGTTCTTGGAGTTCTAAGCCCTAGAAGATAAATCGAGTCAAAGGTAGGCATTCTCACAAGCAAAACCAAATCAAATCCATCTATAGGTAGTTCCAATCACCAGGAACAAAAACCCTCTTGTTTCATAATTTTTCATCGAGCCAATCTTTTGTTCTTGATTTTAGAAGTTCTGCAAACATGATAACCCTGAGTCATCATGTTTGAATCATATCTCCATGTACACTTGATCCTATGCTACGAAATTTTTACTGTAGACACTTCATGTTGTTAGGGATCTTTTGCCCCTGAAAGCCCTAATTTTTGTTGAGCATGTTGCTCGAATTAAATCAATCTTGCTCTCTGTATCATGTTCTATGTTACTCAATATTGTTCATGCTCAAACCATGTTCAAACCATGTTCTCTCTCTAATTCCTATTTACTGGAAGTACTCTCGCAGGTCTAGTTTCATTTGCCCCTGGTTTCATGATTTTTCATCATGTATACAATTAGTTATGATTTTCTGAACGACCCTGTATCAAAATCTGATATTTCTGGACCGCAATCCAAGACAGAGCAGAACTCTGTCAGACTCAGTCCACGGACCTGAGAACACGACGGCCCGACAGGTCGCGTTCTCAAGCCCATCGCGACGCCTCTTCTTGTCGCGTTCTGAACGCGACAGGAGACCCCGTCGCGTTCTGGCCGCCTGAGCAGACAGCCCTGTCGCGACCCGTACAGGACCCTGTCGCGTTCCATCATGACCCTATCGCGACCCTTATATGGGTACGTCGCGTTCACAGGATTTTTGATGAAAACCCATAAAATTTATTGCTCTCACCTTCTAAAATATTCCTACGCCTTTTTAACAGTCACATACGCAGTAAAAACACCTGTTTTAAATTGGAGCCATATTGAATGCTTTAAATCACATATTCACGACTTCTTTTCTATCTACGATTTCTTTTACACATGCACACACATGAACCATCCATATCTGGCTGAAAATTTGGCATAAAATATCTCATAATGTATCTGGTAATTTATTGCAATAAAGTATATTAATTGCCCTATTTTAAAGGACTTGTATTCGTTTCTAGCGTTGTTTATATACCGATATCGACGCTCCACTATTCTAGAATTCCTCTAGAACGTCGAGCACCTATTTTTATATACACACTTTACTTGGCTTGTGGTGAACTCTCCGTCGGATATTCCTTTCGCCAGACTCGTGATCCCCTGCACAAGGTCTCCGTAAGTCTCCTCTGATCATGGATTCCCACATGGTCGACGAGCCGGTTGTACCCTAACACCCATTACACCTTGAGGGATCGATATGATCCAAACTGCTATTAGAAGTTCACTCTCGTCTTGAATCACGTCGGACCTCGGGACATGTGCTTAACATGGCCAGTGGTAGGGTCGTGAGTTCCACCTGACTGCCAACACCAAGTGCGCGTGTTGTGCAACTGTTACTATCACCTGTTTACTCGTCGCATTACGTGCAATGTCCATTAGCTCTCATCTAACTGTACTCTCTCGTCTATTAACGTTCTCTCTGCCATCTTGTCTATTCATCTAGTGCTCTTAACTATTCTTGGTACTCTATATTGGCCATTGACTGATTGTCTAAAGATACAATACAACTAATGACTGGCAATATATAAAGGGCCCGATCTGGTCCTGGGATGTGCGCCCGAAAGTGCTAGTGCCCATGGGAGTTAAATGATCAGAGTGTTTTGGCATTACACTCAAGTGCTATCTATCTCGACTATCTATATGACAATCAAAAACACAAAACGTGCTATACTCTCTTGATGTCTAGAATGACAAACAAGTGCTATACTCGTCGTGCTATTATTATACTTGTGCTAGTTGTGCTATGGCCATCCTGCTATTCGTGCTATACTCGATACTTGTGTTATTTTTGGAAACTATACTCAACCTCGTGCTATTGTGCTATCCTGTTACCTGTTGTGCTATCTCTTGCTATATTTTGACTCTCTTGTACCTGTTATCTTTAGATACTCTGCCATTAAATGTGTTAATTATTTAAAGCCTGCTTGAGCCTGAGATTTAAGTCCTACTAGGCGTTATCGCTCACCCTACGTTATTTGATGTTGTGTTCTCAGGTGAGACCGAGGATGACACATACACTCACGAGGAAGGGAATGACCAAGAGTGAAGCCAGGAGTACCCTCGAGTCATTATGTTAACTTAGAGTTGTAGTTAGTTATTTCCTTTTATTGCAATGTAATTGGGCCGTATAGAACGGCTCTGATATTAGTGGTTGTAACTAGACATTTGGAAAGTTATTAATGAGAAAGATTTACTTTAGTATTATTCAATGTGCAATGGTTTGATGTCTAGTATTCGCTATATACCTTTTTCTTGCAACTGCCTTCGCGCTCCAATATTCCGCGTCGGGGCGTGACAGTGCACATATCGGCGGTCACACCCCACCTCAGATCTGGCCTCAGTCCTGTAATAAACCTCTCTGTGCAAGCCTGCTCACTGCCTGCCACGTGAGGAACATGCCTCAACAACCTAATAAACCTCTGGTGATACTGAGCAACCGTCAGATCAACCTGGACCAACTCATGAAACTGATCTCGCCTCTCACGTCGAGCATAATCAGGAAAATACTCACCGTGGAAGACCACCAAAAACTTTTGCCAAGTAATCTGATCCAAATGCTGCCTTGGGAAGTGAGTCTGCCTCTGAACTCTCCACCACTCATGGGCTAGTCCCTTGAGCTGATACATTACCAGTCTCACCTGGTCCTCCTCGGCGCACTCCATGGTCTCGAACGTACGCTCCAACTCGTGCGTCCAACTCTCAGCTCTGTCTGGGTCATAGTCGCCATAGAACACCAACGGTCAGCGACACCCATCCTCCTCCTACTGACCCGGTACTCCAAGTGCCCGATGCCTGCTAAACTGCTGGCTGGGCTACCTGCGGATCTGCCTGCTGCTCTGGTACTGCTGTGGGAGGTACTAGAGGCTGACCTCTCGCTGCTACCTACCCAGGCAGCCACGCTCCCTGGCACAGGGTCCTGAAGAACTGCTCAGCCATGGGGAACCAATCTGCATACTGCTGTGGCGGGGGCTGGTACAGGCCATCGCGATGTTGTCGTGATGCCACAGGCCATCACGACCTTGTTGCGTCGCCTCAAGCTATCGCGACCATGTCGCAACGCCTTAGAGCGTCGCGATGATGTCACGTCGTCCGTGCCGGTCATGACATCATCGCAACCTCTATACTGGTCGCAATCTCAGTCGAGGGGCGTCCCGGTACAGTCCTCCCAAGGACCGCCCCAAAACTGGTACAAACACATCCATATGGGGGAGGGGAGCATGGGAAACGCATGAGAAAGCTTATAAATAACCAAACCACCCTCAAAACCCCATAAAATATGGATTACAAGGAAATCTATACTCGAGGGAAACCTCACTCACCACGAGCATGACCTCACACCCAACAACCCTAAACCACGAAGAAACAAGCTCTCAAGGGGAAGGGAGCATGCTAGAACGAGAGGAGAACAAGGGGTCCCTACCTCCAAGAGTAGAGCCGACCCGTTGGGGCCTTCATGTTGGAATGGCCACCTCCTCCACGCTCATAGCACCACGAGCACGTCGCCTACACCAAGGGGAAGTCACCTCCTCGCCACGAGCACCCAAGAACAAGCCAAGAATCATCGGAGAAGAAGAGGGCTCAGAGGGGGAGGAAGAAGAAAGAAGAAGAAAGGAAGTGGAAGAAGAAAGGGAGTTGCTTGCCTCAGTTTTGAACCGACGGCCCCAGAGATGCGACGGGTCGAGCCGACGCGACACCAAAAGCGGTCAAACCTCGAAGACCGGGAAACCAGAACACGACGGTTTGCCAGGTCACGTCAACGCTATATGCACCTGACACCGACAAGGCCGTTCTGACAGAAAGGACAGCGGTCAGATCGGTCAGAAAAAGTAGTCACATCGCCTTCAGACGCCGCGACAAGAACGTGATGCCCACCCCTATCGCGACCATGTCGCGATGGCCAAATGTGCTGCAATCAAAAGCCTGTCGCGACAGGCTCCCCTGGCGCGACCAGGGTGTCCGTCATGAGCCTGAGGACAGGGCCAGGTCTTACAGATAGAGCTAAAAAATTAAAATAAAATAAAAAACTCATATGATGACCCGTGCTGTTGTCGAGGGCGCTCCATTAGGAGGAATCCCTATCTGGAAGAAGGCCTAGGAGAGTGCTTGTGATAGGTGGGCCTAGACAACATTAGAGATCTCGGTGCGCATGGTCTGGACAAGTCATATCTCCAAACCAAGAATATCATCTCTAATGAATCCCATGACGTCATCAGGAGTAGTACCAGGGGGTGTGGGCATGGTGAAGGGACTGGTCGCCTATGAGTCTGAATTCGAAGAGCCAAATAGCACTTTGCTCATGTCCAGACTGTGACAAAAACTATATACACCTTTCTTTGGTGCGCCAGATACTGCAACCCATATCTCTGGATCTAACTGCAGCTGGTGATCCTCCCCTGTGTACTTGTCAGTCATCTACCTGCTATATGACTCCTTCAAATTGAATAAAAAAATTGTAAATTTTATATTAATCATTAATGAAAAAAAATTAAAACTTTGTATACCTATAAAACTTACTACAACCTTCCGAGCTCTCTCACTAATATACTGGTCTATCCCCTTCTTTTTATGTGTCTCATCAAAGACCTCCTGGAATGTTAGTGCATGCTTTAGCACATTTTCATATTTTACAAATCACATTTCATAAATGAGTACTTATATAAATAAAATATATCATAATCAGACATATGACTTACCAATCTTTCTTGATGGGTCGCGAAAAAGACAAACCCACTCATATGTTTGTTAGCCTCTAGATTTGCGACACAATTGACTTTCATTATTGTGGAGGTTTCAGGCTACCACTCCTCGGCCCATCTGTCACACAAGTCTCACCAATATTCCCTCCTCATCCAAGTAGATTTCTACTCCTTCCAGCGGGTCAGGTCTGTGCTCTGACAAATATTATGCTCACTTTTCCTCGCATTGTACAATATATGTTTAAAATTTTGTCGTGTGGTGGCTTTCCAGACTAATCGAGACCACGCCTAGTCCGAGGGTTGCGTGAATTGATGATTGCTCTGTACATAAAATAGTTAGTTGTATAAGTTATTTTACTGAATATAGGAATATGGAAAGGAATAATTTAAAATAATGAATTACATACCATGAACATCTGATACAATAAGTCCTGGACATCCATCGGAAAATTATTGAATCTATATATAGGCCCAGGAAAGTGTGCTTGAATTGTTGTTGTAATAAATTGTGAAGCTTAGGCGGACTCTAATTTATCCCTGCAATTATAAATGTTAAAATGCATTAATGAATTAAATAGATTCCCTCAACATAGAGTACATAAATTTATTAAATACCCATTTATCCACACCTCCCATAGGGTGTCATCAACATAACTACCCTCCCCCTCTTATTGACTTACAACATCATCTGCCTATGGCAATATAGAGACACCTGCCACTGGAATTAGAGTGCAGAAGCACTTGGACTTGTACACAAATTTGAGAGGCAGAAGCAATATAAATAATCAATATACAAAATTATACAAATTTAAATATACATACTTGTCGCGAGAGGAGGAGGCACAAAGAGACCGAAGCCTATAAGAAATTGCATGGCAGAAGCAATATAAACAATCAATACACAAAAATCTACAAATTTAAATATGCATACCTACTGCAAAAGGAGGAGCTGGCATAGAGATAAATAGTTCTTTGATTTAGTAGGAAATTATTTAAATTTATGCAGTACCTATAACATAGTTAATCAGAAAGAAAGTATCTTTTGATTGGATAGCAGATAATTAGAGTAGTTTGGTAGAACTGAAAAGAGAATCGATTTTAACCCCATTTTTCATTACTATTAGGCATTAAATGAACTGTTGTAGCTGTAGATACTTTCAGATAGCAAGATGGAAGGGTATGATGTTAAATAGTTAAGACATCATGAAAAGAATAATGTAACACATAATCCAGAGTCAATAAGGGTTGTGTTTGTACTGAAGAGTTGGAAACAATATTTAGTGAAGGATTTGAGATTTTTATAGATCATAAAAGCTTGTGGTATATTTTCTTCTAGAAATATTTGAGTTAAGGCAAGACATATGAATGGAATATTTCAAGAATTATGGTTTTACCTTGGTTTATCAATTAGTTGAAGCGAATGTTGTGGCAGATACATTTAATAGAAGAGTAGTTTTGTAAAGAACTAATAGATAAATTATTTGTAATCTCTAGCAATTAGAGAGAAGCAACATTAATCAGTATTATAGAGAAGCTTTCTTTAAGTTATTAGGTAATCGAAGCACAAGAATCTGATTATAATTTAACAGAGATCATGAAGATGGGAAAAGCACACCATGATAAGGATAGTGTAGTGGGATTCAGAAGCCGAATGTGTGTTCCAAATGAAATTGAGTTGAAACAGTATTTATTGGGAAAAGCTGAAGTACAAGGATGCGATGGACAACCAAAAGAGGAGGGATGAATTGGTTATCGCCCAATAAAAATACTTTAATAAATTAGACTTAATCAATCAAACTTATTATGTGATATGCATAGCGGAATATAACAAATATACAGAAGAAACCAACTATCCTAGCGTGTATAGAATAGAGGTAGAAAAGATGGATCAAACCACACATGCATGCAGAATTTATAGTGGTTCGACAAACATAACCCTGTGTGCGTCTACGTCTACTACCCCACACCTCTATGAGAATTTCCACTGGCTTGTTTCCCAGGTACAATCGAAAACCCACACACACGGTTGTTTACGGGGACAACACATACCCCACCTCATTTCTCGGGGACGAGACAACCCAACGTGTATGCGTATATGCACTACACACTAACAAACACGTGCTCACAAACTGAGCACACACACACAGATATGTTTAGAGTTCTAGAAAGAACAATAAAGCATGGACAGGAGAGACAACAATCTAAACAATAAGGTGCAAAGTTCTCCTATTCTAGAAACTCGACCTTTGTGGTTGTCTTGACTGACGATGACCTAGGTGAAGAACTGGCCGATTTAGAACACTTCTGAACGAGGTCTTGCAAGTAGCAGCACTAGGTCCACGCCCTTCAGATGAAAAAACACCTCTCAGATATGTCTAGAAGGCTTCTAGACGATGAAGACTCATTCTTTAGGCTTCTACAGGTTCAGAGCATCTGTTGGCTCTTCCTAGGGCTTTACGATCCTTCTTTGAACTCTAGGATTTGAGTTGGATTCTTGGAGGCGTGTTCTCTTCTTCCAAAACATGGGACCATATTGTATTTATAATCCTAATGAGTCCTTGTCTGTTTGGAAAGAATTGGATCTTCGTAAGACTCTATTTGGAAAGTCCGAATATGGAATTACCAGAATCAGTCGACCGAATTCTTCGGATTGGTCGTCCGATTTCTGCCTTGCTTTAACTGCGCTTCGGATGATGATTTGGCTAGACGCTTGGTCGAGTGATTCTGGAAATTCGATCATCCGAATTTTGTCTCAGGTTCGACCGGTGCTTCGGCTGGTGAAGATACAACGTAAACATACGAACTCATCTTGCTTCGACTGGCGAATCGGTCGATCGATTTCTTCAAGTCAGTCATCCGACTTTTCAATTGTCCCACTACAAGATCTACTGGCTAGGTCAGTCATCCAATTTGCCCAAATCAGTCGTCCGACTTCCTTCTTTGGTCATCAATCGATTGTCCATCGATTGCCCTTGTTCCACAATCGATTGTCTATCGATTGGGCTATCCTTCAATCGATTGGTCTTCCATTATCAGTCGATCGATTTCCACATTTCGGTCATCCGATTGTTAGTTTTGCAGCTGACCTTCCAGTCTTGGCTTTGCTATTTTGTCCAAGTCTTAGGCTTTGTGACCACTTCAAATGCGACTTTTGGACAAAAATGTTGCACACTTAACACACAAATTAGTCCCTCAAATTAAATAAACATAAATCAAATGCTTGGGTCATGGACATGAATTATATTCAGTGTTTTGAGATTTTCTATACATGAGTTAAATTTAGTATTTTTGTGATTGTCAAAATCTACAGAGTATAACAAAAATATGTATATTCAGATGTTCTATCTATGCAGAAATTAATAAGATGTATTTTGATTTGAAAAGACACACTTTTGGTAACCGAGTAAAGGAAAAAGGAATGGTGAAATTTGGAACCAGATGTTTGAGGTGTTGACTAATTATAATGGAATATTAGATCAAGATAGTTGTTATAGTTATGAGATGTAATTATCATGAAATTTGTTGTGAGTTTACTGAGGACTTTTGAAGGCAGCGATGGTATTTAAGTTGTTATGAACAAGTTAATCAGGATGTGCAAATTAATAGAAACCTGAGGTTCGCTTATGAATTTTGGAAAAACTACTAGTGAGTAATTAGCTCAAGATAGAATTTAGTTTACAAGCCATAAATAGATAGTCAGACGGAAAGAGCAATTTAGATATATAACATGTTAAAATATATTGTATGATTTGAGATGGTATTTGGAAATGTCAGATAAGAATAATTTTAATTTGTCTACACAAACAATAGTTATTACTTGAGCATTGACATGGCACGACATCTTAAGAAGCATGAAATAGAAGATCATATAGAAGACCACTGGATCAGCATGAAATGGAAAAGTGGTAGGTTTCAGAACCAGAGTTAATGCAATAATGTGAAGAAGTGACAATGTTTACCAAAGAGAAGTATAGTGTATTCAATACAAATTGTTGGCGGGAAAAACATAGCAAATAAAGAATAAATTGATTGAATTGGTGAGGATCAAATAGAAAAGCAAATAGGAAAGAAGAAGGCACTTGAGAAATTGGCCGAAGAAATACAGAAGACATATCTACACTTTTTTGAATAAAGATTTAAGTTCGGTTAGATAATAGTTATATGTAGTATCTAATTATGCATATTTCTGTATGAGTTTCTTCTTAAATTCCAAGGATGAAGATTCTTTTGAGGTGGTGGTAATGTAGCATTCAGATGTTTCGGATTCCCAATTATTGGGTTTTATTAGTTATTAAGCCATTGCGTAGCCAATGGATTGTGGTTTGGACCTTTTGTGGCTTGTATAGGTGTTTATGGGCTGAAATAAGTGGCACATTGTGAGTTTGGTTCTTTGATTGAGAACATGGTTGGGTCTCAAGGTGCATTCATAAGGCACTGAAAAACCAAGGCACATTCCCAAATTGCCAGATGGTCGGTATTTTGGTACATGTGCGACGCGTGGTGCACTAAGGAATGACTCATGACATTGCATTAGTGACACCCCATAAGGTGCATTCATAATGTGTCGCTCGACCCTAGTGTGTTCCTAATTCTGACTGTTTTAAGTGTGGGTTTCGTGATTAAGCTTGGCAGAAGCCCTAGCTCAACCAAGAGGTTTATGCTCGGTGATATTGGGGTGATTCCCATCGATTCGTGATGGATTTACGTGGTTTTGGCATGAGGACAGAAATCAAATCGCAAGAAAAAGCTTGGCGAGCTTTGTTCTTCACATAAGTAAGGAGATTCCCCCTTTCTTTTGCATTTCCTTTGGGTTTCCTTAATGGTTAACATGGCGAATGAATGAATTATTGGAAGCCTATTATTGTTTACTCATGAGATTCATGTTATAGATGTGTTAATTGAGGTTTAAAGGATGGAGATTCCATTGTGAGCTTGAATTTGCTTTTAGGGCATCCATTTTAAGGTTTTATGTGGTTTAAAAGCATGTTTAGATGATATTGTATAGCTTAGATCATGTACAGTAGATTATAGGGGTTTGAATCGACCAATAGAACTGTTTTTTGGTTTTGTTTGAAACCTATGAGTTGGGGTCCTCTGTGTGGGAAGGCACCCTAGGTGGTGGGCGCATTGAGAATACACCCATGATCCCTAGCACCTTCAGCTTTTTAGAATGCGTGCTATCAAGTCAGCGTGTTCTTAATGTGCCTTATACCCTCACCGTGTTTAGGTTTCTTGTGGATTCTTTGTTGAGCAATGTTTAGGTGATGACCCTACGGTCAAGTGAACCCTAGTTTAAATTATCTAATGATTTTGTAATGGATTAATGACCAATTTAAAGGTTGATTAATAGTTTTAGAAAGAGATTTAATATTAATGATTGGAACATGAGTTTATCATTGTCATAGTTTATATATATATATATATATATATATATATAAAGTACCAGGTGGCCATGGAGGCACACCATGGTAATATTTTTATTAATGGATAAGTACATTCATACAACCTCAAAAGGGCATACGCCTGTTAAGATTAAATATCCTAACAGACGAACATCCAACCTTGTCTAATAAAAAAGCACCCTTACAATACATGGGCTGAGCATATCTGCTAGAAAAGAAACTGCACCTACACAAATCGCAAGCAACATTAGCCAAACAATCTACCAACCTATTTCCCTTACGGTAGGTGTGGACCACAATATGTGAGAGAAAGGACAACAAATCATATAGTTCTTCCCTGATCCGCCATAGCAACCATGGAAGGTCAGATTTTCTACATAGCACATTAACAACCGAACTGGAGTCCGGGCTGTTTGGTAACACTTATTGAATCTCTTAAGTCTGAAACGGTTAGATATTGGAGATTCAAATTGTTTGACAAATTATCTTTATGAATATCTGAAAGTATGCCTATTATCTTAAATCACATCTTACAAAAAGTAATGGTTAGGCCACTTTTTTTTTAGATCTCTTCATTGTCGCCCATGAGGGTGGGCAAAGAAGAAGGCGTGAGGAAAGCTGAGACGAGCGGCTCTAGAGGGTGGGGGTGGTTCGTCGGGATTTTGGGTGACATTATCCACGAAGAAATAGGAGGAAAATAAGCCCTTGATGGCGGAGAATCTGGCGGCGAGGTCGTCCTCTCTAGATCTCCATCTAAATTTGTAGAAGGCATATTAGAAGGGACATCCGATGCTTCGCTCATCACTCTCTAGATCTCCATCTGAATATTTGTGTTCCATCAACCATCTCGATCCAGATCTGTTTACCGCAAGTGTTGTTCATTCATCTCTGTAGCTTCCACACCTCAGGAGGGGGAGGAGGGTGGAGGTCATAGTAGACGAAGGAAGTTGGTAAGGTAGCGAGGAGAAGTCGGCGCGACCACCGCTACCGACCACGCCTTGAGGGTCGTAGTAGAACTTGTCGTCTCCACCACTACCGACCACGCCTTGAGCCTGACGTAGACTATATGCCATCAGGCTCGTGCTAGGTGAGTGAGCAGAAGGTGACACCAGCGGCGCGGGGGCTGCGGTGACCCTGATGCCGCCATCGGTGAGCATCAACCTCTCCTGCTTGAGCAAAGCCAACTTCCTTTCTCTCTTCAACATGGCGCTCCCCCTCCCACCACCTCTAGGTGCCAGCGAGTAGAGGCACCTGGCTAGGTAGCTCCATGCCCCATTGGCCGTGGCAAGGTGTCTGACGATCGGGTGCGAAGGCGGGCGGCTGCGACACTCCTTCCGGGCAGCTGGATGAGCAGCACCATCGATGGCCAGCAAGATCATCGCCACCATCTGTGGCCCTCACAATAAAAAACTCCAAAATCTACTGGTGATGCCCAACCCCTCTGACAATGCCGTTGGCAACCACTACCTCCACAAGGCTGCCAAGAACAACTCTTAATAATATATTTAGAGAGATTCTTAAATATATAGGTATTTATATCAAATAATATATTAATTTAGATGTCATTTAAGTTGATTTTTAAACAACTCTTAATAGAAGTCTAATATATATTAAACACATATCAAATTATAGATTTAAATAATAGATAAAAAAAAATTAGACTTCATATTTTTTAAATAAGTGTTATCAAACGCACCTAACTCAAAAATGTTTGGTCAAAGACCCAATGCTTTACATGTCCTCAAGGCGTCAAGAGCTGCCAATACTTGTGCATGATAACTTTAGATCACTCCATATGGCATAGAAATAGCAAAAATAATATCACCACAGCCATAAACGAAGAACTGCACCTCCACCTGCCACACCAGGCTGTACCACGGGAAGCACCATCAGATCATTCAATTTTAATCTCCCTGCTGGAGGCAATTTCTGCCGCATCTGCAAACACCCTTTTTTCGATAGCATACTCTGGTTTCAGTTGTGAAGAATGTAAGATTTGTGTATCCTTTATACGGTCTCCTTTAAGATGTGCACCAGAAATATAAATTTTCAGCTCCCTGTTAATAGATGATATAGTATGCAGTCAACGAAAAGGCTGCTCTTCAAATATAAATTTGTTTCTTGCATTCCAAGATTTCCAGCAAACTAATATTGGTAGCATTCTGCGCATTGCCTCTATCCTTGTTCAAACAGTTAATCATGCTAGATGTGTCCGTATTATGATCAAAAACAGAATTATAATGGTTCCACAAAGATTTGGCCCAATCACTTGTCAGGAAGAGATGTTGAGTCGTCTCCAATCTTTTATTGATGCAACAACGACATGCTGAAGTTAGGGATATACCAAGTTGACGAACTGCACCATATGTTGGAAGCCTTCCATAAATTGCTCGCCTCATGATAAGAAATAGCAGCGACTACCATTTATGTTCATATGTATCCTCCAAAAAACAAGTGGCTGCGGCGTTTCATAAGCCGACTATAGAGAAAATTTACCCCCAGGATCCGATATCCAGGCCTTGCGGTCAGTCCCTATACTGGGATTAAAAATCTAATCTTTGAACTATACTGGGACACACTCAACTCCCGAGACTAGAAGACGCGGCCGTCCTCCTCTCGCAGACGCTCCCCCCCCCCCCCCCCTTCTTCCCACCGGTGCCTTGGAACCCTCCGGAACGGGAGGCGGAGGCCGGGCGGACAGTGGGAATTAGGCACCGAGGGTTGGGGGGGGGGGGGCGCGGAGGCAGGCGGGGAAGAGGGATAGATGGAGAGTGTTGATGGAAGGGGAGAGGACGGACTGGTGGGCGGCAGCGACGGCGGCGGCCCGGGGAGGGTGAGGGTGCTGGTGGTGGACGACTCGCCGGTTGACCGGAGGATAGTGGAGAGGTTGCTCATGATTAGCGGGAGCCTGTTCGACGTGGTTTCTGTTGATGGTGGGAAGAAGGCGCTGGAGCTTCTCGGTTTGAATGGACCACAAGATGATTCCCATAATTACGATGACCCAAATGTTGACATAATACTCACAGACTATTGCATGCCCGAGATGAACGGTTATGAGCTCCTCAAGGCTGTCAAGGAGCATAACCATGGTAGCTCTATTCCTGTGGTCATCATGTCATCTGAAAATGATCCACAAAGGATAAGCAGGTAAACTGTGGACATAGAACAGCTAAGGAACTATGCACGGCCTCCAGATCTATCTGCAACTAAAACAAGTGGTAAGAGGAAACCATCACGGGACATAATTACCGACAGCAATGACTTAGAAAGACACCCTCGACCCAGACTAGCCGGAGTTGTAGTTGCATGACTTGATGTCTGCCTCAACCACTAAAACTTGGAAAGAAACAGCTATTCTTGTTTATCATGTGGTAATTGGTTTTTCCCCCCAGTTTTGGAATAGTGTGTCACCTGTGTGGAGGTGGGAGTGTTGGTCATATTGTAGTCCTGCCGTTCTGGTGGTGTTTCTTTGTTATTTTCGTTGCTGATGTCATAAGTATTGTTTCTATGTTCAATATATACACAGGAGATTTCCATGTATGAAGATTATCATGTAGAAAATTCTCTCGCACAAAAAGAAAAAAGAATCCATTTCTGTAAAAAAAAAAAAAAAAACTATTTGTCCAGCAATAGTGCCCGGCAGCATCCCCTTAACCATATAACATAAAGGCTCTCTATTACGAACAGCGGCCACAAATTCATCCATTTAATTGTATATAAAATAGTTTAATAGAGAAATAGTTTTCTATAGAATAATTTTTACATAAAAATGAAAACGTAATTATCTATTTAGTTGTCAAGTAAATATTTTCATTAACTATTTATGTAAATAGAGTAAAAAAGTTAAAATGTCAATAGCATTAAATGCAAGGTTTTACTATAAAGTTGCATGGAGGGGTGTGGAATCTTATGATCCACTCAAATGAGAGAGAGTCATATATTCCTTGTGTACTAACATTATTCATGAAATTTTTTATTTTATTTTATTTTTTTAATATTATTTTTTTTTAAAGAAAACTAATAAAAAATAAGTAACTTTGACAAAGACAATTTAAAGTAGGAGAAATAAAATAAAAACACAATTTGAATGAATAATATTCTACAGATATTTTAATAAAAAATAAAGAATAAATTAACTAATAAAAATAATTAAATTTGATAAAGACTATTTAAATAAGTGGAAAGAAAATAAAAATACAATTTGAATGAATAGTGCCTAAAACTTCTCACTATAGAAACTGTAGAATGCTGCAGCAGCTGAATTTGGAAAATGGCATCCGCGGGGATGCCAAAATTCGAGATTTTTAAGATATAATTTTTCATATTTTTTTTTTGAAGGATACTAAATGAACTAAAAAATAATTTTTTTCCTGAAAAACTTTTGTTTTACGGTAAAACAAAAACAAATGGACCCTAAGCTTCAAATCTTTAAAAGGAAATTCCGTCCAATTTGAATTTTCAAGAAGGTGGCACAGTGCCCCAAAGCCAGACCAATTATCAACATAAAATTTTGATGACCCATCAACAATGACCATATGTGCAAAACGCTCCATGTGAGGTCTCATAGAGAGCATGCGTTTCCAAAATATGGAGGCACCTTGTTTAAGTGTAGCTGCAAAATAGCTTGACGTAGGGAAATATTTGCCTTTGGTGGATTTCGTCCAAAGATTGGACACGTTGCAAAGAGTCCAACATCTTTTAAGAGTAAAAGCTTGAGTAGAGCGTACCCTCAAGCTTCTAACCCAATGCCTCCTGTCGTACATGGTTGAGAGAGTGTTTTCCAAGGTAACCAATGATGCTTACCATCACCCTAAGAGCCCTGCCATAAGAAGTTCGCCATCATTTTATTTAGAACACATTTCGGTGGCTCCATGCCTGCCATAAGATGCACAGGGAGGGAGGGCAGAAAGGACATGACGTAAAAGAATGATTTTTCCTCCAAATAATAGCAATCTTCCAAACCATCCACTGAGGCGAGTCTGCACTATTGTTAGAACACCGTCAAAGAATATTATTTTAGTCTTACCATGATATAATGAAACCCCCAGATAGATAATATGAGATTCATCGACCATGTTTGATATTTGAATAGATTGGAGATAGAATGAAGATATCTTCTGAATAGACTGGAGATAGAGTGGGGATATCCTCAAAAGATATTCCCACTCTATCTCCGATTTATCCAAATATCAAACATGGTCCTCATGTTTGAAGCCAGTAGTCATGCTAATCAAATTAACTGTGCTTTAAGGGGAAGATTTGTGAATGAAGAAACTGCTCTTTCTCTTATTAATTTGTTGTCCGGAGTAGTGGTAGATCTAGAGAAAAATCAGTGAGATCACGTGACCTCATTGGATTTTTAAAACCCTGTTGATAAGTCTAAAAATTTCAATTAAATTGGTTTGGTTAAAAAATTTTCTATAGAGAGTGACCCTACTGCAACAAATTCCTGAGTCTGCCTATGGTCCAGAGACATTCTCATTTTTTTGTGAGAAATTCAATATGCAACGCAAAGATGTTGAGCTTCCATTTGTCAAAGTGATAGTATCATCTACATATATAGAGTAAATGTGTCACGTCCCGACGCGGAATATCAGAACGTGAGGCAGTTGAAAGTAAGCGAGTATAGAGCGCATAATAGACATCAAGTCATTGAACAAATAAATAATGTCAATTCAAATATATTTCATTAATAAATCTACTAATGTCTATTACAACCACTAATTTCAGAGCCATTACATAGGGCCCAATTAACATCATTACATTGAATGAAAGTAAAGGACTAAACTAATACTCTAACATAACACTAGTATGCCAGGGTACTCTTGATCACTGCTACGAAACAGAGAATGCCCGACACGGTTTACTTGAACCGTCATCGGTTGAACCGAATAGAAGTCAGTTTAGACCGTCGCAATTTTAGGCCCCCAAAACTCTAATAAAACTTGTCGATTCCAGCCCTAAACCGGCCATAAAAGTGAAGCTCCCACATGTAACCCACTTCCCCGCAATTTCTCCCGCGCCGCGAAATCTTCCGTGCACGCCTAAATTTTCCTATTTCCCCTCTTCTCAAAACTGCCTCCTACAGGGACGCCAAATCAAAGCGTGCTCCTCCAGGAAATGTAGTTCGCCCATAGCTAATCAGCAGAGACGACATGTTCATCCTCATCGGCGATCATCGTATTCGTGTTCCCTCATCCGACGAGCACATTGGGTCGATTGCAACGAGGAGGATTCTGCGTGCTTGTTAGTGAAGAAGGAGTCTCAACAGTACTGCACGTTCTATTGGGTCGATTGCAATAGGTTTTGACTTCACCTCTCATGCTCTGTTCACCTCGTCGAATCTTCGCTTGTTCATCTTGGCTTCAATTTCTATTTTTTTTTGCCTCTTAGTGGTCTTCTACATGTGATCAACCACCGGCACTACTTCCTTTGTTCATTTGCATTGACCGATCCTGGACCTTGTTTACGGGTGTTCATAAGTTGGAAGCAGTGGGTGTATGAACAGTAACTGTGACTCCCTTTGACAGGTTACATCACTCCTCTATCCCTTGCCTTCGACTTCGTTCAGATTATCTATATAAATAAAGTTTCTCTCTTATAAAGAGATGAAGATATATCCACTATATTGATGCAAGTTGCTGCATGCGTACATCCTTTTCAGCCCTAATTCTAGGAACTTCATGCATCTAAGACGAGCACATCACAATGATATATATAAGTGCTTTATATATGCAGATTGTCTGTTTTCATAGTCATCAATTTTTTTGCCTACATCTATTGTCACGCCCTGATGCGGAATATCAGAACGTGAGATAGTTGCAAGTAAACTAGTACAAAGTGTAGAATAGACAACAAACCATTGGACAATTAAATAATACGAAATCAAATATCTTTCATTGATAATTCAACTGATGTCTATTACATCAACTAACTCAGAGCCATAACATAGGGCCCAATTGACTCTATTACATAAAATGGAAATAAATGACTAACTAAGACATCTAGGATAGCATGGTGACGTCATGGCACTCGTGGATTACTCCTAGTCCTCCCCATCCTCATGAGTGTACTCATTCTCCTCAGCCTCACCTGAGAACACAATGACAAATAACGTAGGGTGAGCGACAACGCCCAGTAAGATTTATATCTCATGATGCGGGCAAACTTTACATGATTAATGTATTAAAAGCAGAGTCATTCGATGATAGAGCGAGAGAGTCGAGTAATGTAAGAGATAACACAATAGCATGAATCAAAATAGCACAAGTTTCCAAATATAGCACAAAGCATGATGGCCATAGCACAAATAGCACAATGTATAACAATAGCACAACGAGCACAGTATAGCACTTTGATTGTCATTTAGATTGTCGAGATAGATAGCACTTGAGTGTAATGCCAAACACTCTCGTCAATTAACTCCCGCGGGTACTAGCACTTTTGGGCACACCTCCCAAGACCAGACCGGCCCCTTTATATATTACCAGGTATTAGTTATATTGTTTATCTTTAGACAATCAGTCAAATGGCCAATAGTACCAAGAAATAGATGAGAGTACTAGACGAATAGACGAGATAGCAGAGAGAGTGTGAATAGATGAGCGAGTAGAATATAGATGAGAACTATAGGTCATTGCATATAAAACGTCGATTAAACGGGCGATAGTAACAGTTGCACAACATGCGTAGTTGGTGTTGGCAGTTAGGTGGAATTCACTAACCCTTCCACTGGCCATGTTATGCACGGGTCCAGAGGTCCGGTATGATTAAAGATAAGAGAGAACTTCTAAAGCCGTTTGGATCATGTTGATCTCTAAGAGTGTTATGGGCGTTAGGGTACAACCAGCTCAGTCTCCATAAGGAAATCCACAGAGTACAGAGTCTTACGGAGGTCTTAACAAAAGGTCCCTTGTCTACCAGAATGGAATGTCCAATAGAGAGGTTCCAACTTGTCAAGAGAGTAGGGTGTACAGAAAACAAGTTGCACAACATTCTAGAGGAATTCTAGAATAGTGGAGCGGCGATAACGGTATTCCAAATCCACGTAAGAAAACGGAAACAATGTCATTATTATCATGGGTGATAAATATGCAATTATTAAAGTTAATTACCAGATAATTTATTTTTTGTATTGTAACGACCCTCCTTATACCGGTACGGATATACCATCCCACATCGATATAGAGAGTATCGCTACAGTAGGACATGTACCCAACACATGTACAATAGACTGAAACGTACACAAATATAACACATAACAGCGGAATAGAAAGAGCTGGAAATAAATCTCTTATTCCATCTTCCACATTTATACACAGTTTATATAGTACAAAAGGAACTAACTATTTCACAGCTGGGAAATTTAACAATTACATTGTCCACCTCTTGCAAATAAAATGAATTACATAACTCAAATGTAATACAAATCTCCCTTTATTACATACTATGAAAGGAAATACAACGTCACTAGCTCCACAAGTAATCTCCTACTCTCGCTCCGAGTCACTCCTAACAGTCTCCTCGGAAGAGGTAGAGACACCTGCACTTGTACGCCAAAGCAAGAGTGAGTCCAAAGACTCAGCAAATAACTTCCATTCACACTAGGCATACATACATCACATGGCTAATTGCATTTTTCATAACACCACTATTATATATATCATGGATTAGTTAATCAACTAAAGAAAAAATCTAAACATGATAATTCTACATTTACAACACATGATACTTGATTTATATTTTAATTCACAAAATTTAAATCTACCACATGCTTTCTACACATTCTTTAATATAGAATCAAATTTTTACATTTCATTACATGTATGTTGTAATATAATAGCAATTAAGTATAGAGTTTACATTAAAAGGAAAAGACATTCCTAGCATGGCTTCTATGCAAAATTTCATATTCATATCACATTTCTAAACATAGTTAGCTTGCTGTTTTACATGGGTTTAACACATTCATAACAGAAAATACATGCTCTCATATCGCATTTACATATTTACATGCTCGGTTACTCATTTACATAATTTCACATTCACTTTTCACATAACATTATTAACATTGGTATGCCGTGACACATAGTCCAAACCACCTACAGAAGCACACACACTTATCACATCACACATATATCTATCACCTAGGCATTACAGTGATAAATCTTAGTTACTGCGCAGAACCGGGAGAAGCACTCTCCACCCTAACCAGCGATACTTGTCTGCCTCCAGGATTTTATTCCAATGCCCATGGGATTTCACACACATATGAACCTTCCCATAGGGACTTTACTACGGTATAGTTCCACAGCCCTCTAAGGTAGCAGTGTCACCCATTGGCACATTTACACATTTTCTCAATTTTTAACATACACTTAATGTATAGCTTAACATATTTGTTTCATGTTCACACATACACACATTGTAGGATCACCTAGCATGGTATTACTGTTTTCAGGGTTAAACAATCACCATTTGATTCAATTCATGCTGCAACTATTAGGTTATCATTAAATTACTCTATCATGCTTTAATTACCCTTTTCATGATGAAATAATGAAATCCGTGTCCACTATTGTCAAATTTGCACAAAATTTTAATTGTAGACTATTTACAGTCATACTTCCCACATGTAAATTTTCATATTTTTTGGACATATACACTAATTATAAAAATTAGGACAATGATATTGCACAATACATAAACAATCAAACTCTCATGGTTTATATTGAAACAGGTATATAATTCATTCTTACACAGGTATCTGACAGTCATGAATTCATACAAAATATCTAGGAATTTAACTGGTTTCATACAATTGATTTGAAAATTTAAACTAGCAATGTATGCTTATTGTTTTACAATTTAGGAAAATATAACTAATTACACAGATATCAAAAAATTTCCAAATTTTCTTGGCATGGACTGACATTTATAAACATCATACAGAAATTACGTGGTACTCAATTTCCACATAGATCGCACAAAACATGAATTTATAAGATTAAAACCTGCTTAACATGCATTTCAGAAATTATAGATAATTAAGGTATTGCACAAAAATTCATGAAATTCTCACAACATGTTCCCATAAAGATAGTATATGGCATATCACTTTTACATTATATCCTCATGCGCAGAAAATCCGAAAATAGCTTCTATAGGGCAGCACACTATACTGTCTCTGCCTAAAGAACTCAACGGCAAGGGTGTGGCCATTTATCAGGTTAACGTTAACATCGTGCGCCGCCAGCTTAGGATCTTAACGGCAAGAGATCATGCCGTTAAGTTCCTATCTGTGCAAAACACAGACTGAACGCAAAAGATCGATTGAAGGGGGGTTCCAGGACTCGAATAAAAATCCGAAAAATATCCTAGGACCTACTAGACATATGTATGGATGATGTGGACGGTTTACTTGCCTTATAAAAATCTACCACCGAAGATTTGTCTCGACGAAGCTCTCTTCGGCCAGAGCCAAAGAGCCACCAAATCTCCCTCAATCCGACTTCTGTGTTGATCTTCAAAGCACGCCTGAGTTGGGAAGATGCACCCTGACGTTCAGACTTCCTCCCAGTCGATGAAGAACGCCGGAAGAAGCTTCCAATCACCAGATTAATTTCATGGTTCAAAGATCGAGTTTCACTCAGAGAGAACTAGGGTTTTTGACAAATGCCAAAAGGATCTAACTGCGCCCTAAACAGGTTGTTTTATAGGGTAAAGGGTCGGAGATGCACTTGGGTAGGCTAGGTTACCGTTGGGGGACAGTTTCCTAAACTAGGGGCGACATTCTCGGAGGCGTTTCCAGATTTGAAGTCGCAACAGATCTGGAAGATAAACGTCAACATCACTGGCTGCCAATTATGAGTTGGCGTCCATCGATGCGGCCGCTGACTCACCATCAACGTCAACTCATGTTGACGCCAACAGGTCGTCTGCACAGAACTTAAAACAGCAGGAAAACATACTTACTCAATACATATACATAACCATACAAAGTATACTTTATAAAATTAATACTATTCATGCAATGAAATATATAATACAAATAATAACTTAACAAATATACATCTATATATAACAATACTCAACTAATACATAACTACACACAAATAAACATCAATTCTCACACAACCAAACATCTAAACAAGATAGCAAAATTCTAGGGCCTTACATGTATTTTCTACATGGTTTCATGGCAAGGATATGTATTTGGTGTGTGCATGTGCATGAAATCATGAGACATGGAATGATCGTGCATATTAACTTTTAAATTAAAGAAATTATGTGACATATATCAAAATTTAATAACATGATGGTTTACTGTTTATTACACAGTATGACAAGGTATAAACATGCTTAACAAGTATAAACAATCATTTAAATAGAAGAATAATCAGTGCTGGAATAATACAGGTAAATCGCGATGGGTATGATGGTCGTGTTTAACAGATGGGCAGAAACTCGACAAAGAGGACCGTCGCGTTCGTGTAAACCCTAACCGTTTAAACGACGCGATTCCCTAGAGGCGAGAAACGATAGTGAAACGTGACGACCATAGCGGTCGCGTTTCAGAGGTCTTCTGACAGTCAACACGCACATAGTTTGATGCACGGGACAAGCCAAAATGCGACGACATGGGCGGTCCCCTTTAAGGTAATCGCAACGGTCAAGACCGACGCGATACCAGTCGCTTGAATCACGTCGCCTGGCTCGGTCGCGATTCAAGGCTCAACCAGAAAACAGTGAAAACAAGTAGCGATCTTCATGCAACACTTATAACTCACAAATTAGGGCACTTGGGACAAAGTGGTGAACATCAAACGTGTAGGGGACATCAAGTAGAAGAAAACTATACCTTTGGACCGAATCAATTTGGTCTCGTTAGGCGTGGAAACTAGCATAAACAAGAAACGACACAGACATGCACGATGATGGGAAAACGCTTATAACGCGATGGATTCATGATGAAAATTAGGCAAATCACTTGCGAACGAAGCTAGACAAGTAGAACTATAAGATGGTATGAGTTAGATGCATCTTTGGCCCGAGAATACCTACCTTTGTGAAGATCTAAGACCGGGTTGTGCACAGGTCGCAGCAGAGCACGGTTGAGGAAGAAGCTCCGTTCTTCAATTGTTCTCCTTTGCGCGTGGTGCTCTAGGTTAGTCTCCCACGACCCCAACACGTTGATGAACCTTCCCCTTTAGTTCTAGGACGAATACTTATATGTCTAAGGTTTATTTCAAGTCCTAACATAACTAGGAAAGGTGGGGTGCGGCCATAGCTAGTTTCCTTCATTGTTTTGATGATCTCTTCTCCCAACTGGAGTGGGATTACCCTTAGATGGTGCTTGCTATGGTGGGGGACGAATTTGATTACATTTCTTGGATAATTGCCTTGGTTTAAATCTCTAATTTACCCTTTCCTATTTTCCCTACAATTATGGTCACGAATTTCTTAGGTATTTTCCTCTCAACCAATAATCCAACTCCTAGCTTAGCCCAATAACCTTTAGGTGAGCTAATATAACAAGCCAATTACTTTTTAATGTTTATTGGGTTTTATTTAATTTATTTCTTTCATTGTTTCTATTTATTTAATTATTTAAAATATCGGGTTGCTACATTCTCCCCGTCTTAAAAGGAATTTGGTCCCCTGTGAGACCCCCAAATTTCTGTTCATTTTATATTCTATATATATGTGAAGTTTACTTGTTTAGGTACATAGAGTATGTATTAAGTTTGTGCATATTATAATTATTTAAGTATTCATGTGCATATGTATACATATATATATATATATAGCATTAATAGATACAAAATAAGATATATATATATATATATATATCTTAAAGATACAAATGAGTTTATTCATATGAATGTAATGTATTTATGTGTGCATGTAGTATTTAGTTATTGATGAACATATTGTAATTATTTATTTCATGCATATTGTGTGTAACTATGTTGTATACCTATGTATATGAATATTTATCTTGTGCATATGATAGCAATTATTTCGATACATATTAAATTGTTTATATTGTATAATGTACTTAAATAATATTGGCATGGTGTATGTATCTATATAGTGTATGTTTGTATAATTATTTCTATTTTCTAGCCGAAATGCCAATTAACGTCAACAACAATTGACGTTGATTTCATGTTGACGGCAACATGCATGCCGTTGACTGCATGGCCAGAGGAACTCAATGTCCAGATCGATGGACGTTGACTTTTTGGTGAACGACATCATCTTGGCCGTTTATTTTCCCAGTTTTGCTGCGACTTTAGATTTGGTAACGCCTGTGTTTCCTCTGGTTCTAGATTAGGAAACCTAGCTCTAATGGTAGGAGACCTACCCTAATGCGTACCCCAACCCACCTAGTCTATAAAACCTAGTGATTTCGGCGGGGAGAAGTCTTTTTGCTTTGGAGAAACCCTAGAGTTTTCTGTGAGGAAACCCGATCTTTGGGGAGCTGGATCCGGCAACTGGAGGAGTCTTCTGGCATTCTACAACGACTAGGAGGTACTCCATACATCAAGGAATCATCCCCGACTCCAAGAATTGAAGCACATCGGCAGGAAGGACCAGATCTGGAACGGTTTTGAGCAGCTTCTTGGCCTGGCCGAGGAGAGCTTCAGCGACCTAATTAGACCTTTGTAGATTTTCTATAAGGCAAGTGATCTAGGGATTTCCTCCCTATGCATGTCCCTTTAGGTCTCAGTATTTTTGTGGATTTTTATTCGAGTCCTGGAACCCCAAATTCTCTTATATTTTTAGGCTCAGTCTGCATTTTTGCAGATAGCAGGTTGGCGGCCACTTGTGTGCCGCCAAGTTCTTGAGTTAGCGGCAGCTTATTGTGTCGTTAACCCCTGTTGGCGGCAATACCTGTGCCGCCAAGTTCTTCCAAGTTTGACAGAATGATTGTTTGATCGCTATGATGCGTTTATTGGGCTTCTGAGTATGTGTGCATGCTGTAAAAATTTCCTGTGGTCAGGGACAGTCATTAGGTCTTATCATGAGGATAAGTTGAATTTCTGTATTTAGTTCTATTTATTAAAATTTTTGCAACTGAATAAAGAGCATGAATTGACCATGAAAGCTTCTGAATAAATAGATCCACTGTGTATTAGAGTTTTGTAAATTTTCCTTGTTCGTAAGATGGTTGTTTTCATGTTTTAAACCTGTTAGATACTACTATTTTACCATGAAACCAGATTAAGTGAGATTCTTGATAAATGTGTCTGAAATCTATTTTAATTGCTATAATTAGTATGTAGATCCGAAAAATCTAGAAAATTTAGTATATGACCTGTGATAAAAATTTGACACCGATGTGACAATAGTAGATATTGCTTGTAGTATAATAAGTGAAATTGATCATAAAGAGCATGCTTAGTTGTAATCATGTAAATTTTGATGTTAGCAGCATGTTAGTGTTCTATTATGATTTAATTATCACTGTTAAACAGCATGGTCAAGTTCTAAAATCTGAAATGTAAATGTTATTAAAAGTACATGTGAAAAGGGATTAAAGTATGTATATAAGTAGGTAAAACAATGTGATAAGTGCAAATTGTGATAATATGTAAAAGTGGGCCGAGATTGACACTGCTACCATAGAGGTCTGAGAGCCCAACTGTAGAAAAGTCTCTATGGGAAGGCTCAATGTTAAGTGATATCCTAAGGGCATTAGGATGAAATCCCAGAGGTGGACAAGTACCATTGGTTAGGGTGGAGAGGGCTTCTTTCGGTCTGCGTAGTTACCAAAATTCGTCAATAGATTGCCTAGGTGGTGAGTGTGTGTTAAGTGAAGTGCTAAGTGCTAAAGTGTGTGTTTCTCTAGATGGTAGTTAGGACTATGTGTCACGGAAAATTAAGTGTAAGTGTAAGTGATGTGATAAGTGAAAGTGCAAGTGAAAAATATGTGAAAGTGTGTGAAATCATGTGTAAGTGAAAGTGAATGTAAATAAGTGAGTAAATGCATGTGAAAACTAAGATAAAAATGCATGTATTTGTATCATTCTTGTGTTAACATGTTAAATGTAATATCATGTTTAGTATCATGTTATGTAGTTTAATATCATTCATGTGCGAATGTTAAGTAAATATGAGTAAATGAGAATAGTGAATATGTGTTAGTGTAGTATGAATGTGTTAGAGTGTGAAAGGATGTAAAATTTTGTAAAAGTAATTTATTCATATTAAAACAGCAAACTAAATGTGTGGAAAAGTGCTATATTTGCATGTGAAATTGGTTAGGTAACATGCTAGGAGTGTTCATTACCTTGTACATGTTTCCATGAATTAAATTTGTAGAATTGTGCAATGATTTGAATAACGTATGAGACCATGAATCATGTTGTATATGTTGTATATAGAAAGCATGTCATAGATCATTCATGGACATTAGATTATGCCAAGAATATGATTGATATGAATTATGAGATGAAATATGAATTGAGTTAGTTAATATGTATAGAAAGCATGTTTAGGTGATTTATGTATGTTGTTAATTGCATAAAGCATGTGCCATGTAATTCATTTATTGTGTAAAGGATAGTATGTGTTTTCCTTATGGTTTAATAGTTTAGAATGTGTGTGGGGTATGTGTAAGGATGCTATTTTTAGATTGCTTGCTGGGTCTTTTGGACTCATACTTGCTTCGGCGTACAGGTGAGGCAAGTGTTCTCGCACTTTAGGAGGACATAACAAGGAGCGACATCGAGCGAGAGGAATAGCTGCTTGTGGAGTTTAATAAGTAGTTGTTTTATTCCATAGTACGCAATAATGTTATTCACAAGGACAATGTTATGGACGATATTTTTCATTGGGAAATGTAATAATGTCAATTTTTGTCATTTTCATTTACTATATAGACTGTCAAATGATGTGATGATGATGGAATGAGAATGAGTTATTCTTTTATTTTCTGTTGTACTCATTAGTTGTTCATGTATATATCAACCTATCGTTTAGTGTTGGGTTAATATTCCACTGTAATGACACCCTTTGTACCGACGTGGATTGGTATAATCGTACCGGTATGAAGAGGGTCGTTACATCCCCAAATTCATATGACAACAAAGGAGAGAATGTCTTACCGAATAGATCGGGGTAGTTTCGCCTGATGATTCCTTCAGGTTCCCATGTGGCTTCTTCTGTTCCACGATTATTCCACAGGACTTTAACCACATGAATGGGACGGTTCCTGAGTTGTTGTACCTTCTGTTTCAATATCTTGATTGGCTTCTCTTCATACGTCATATCCTTGTTCAGCACCAACATCTCATGGCGAATGACGTGAGTAGGATCGTACACATATTTTCTGAGCATAGAGATGTGGAACACATTGTGTACGAATGCTAAGTTCGGAGGCAATGCTAGCCGATAAGCAATCTCACCAACCCTTTCGAGCACTTCAAAAGGACCGATGAATCTAGGACTGAGCTTTCCTTTTACACCAAACCTTTGAATGCCACGGGTAGGAGATACCTTTAAGAGTACATGGTCTCCCACTTGAAATTCTAAATCTCTCCTCCTCTTGTCAGCATAACTCTTTTGTCTGGACTGAGCAGTCTTGAGCCGGTCTCGAAACACCTGTATATCCCTGGTTGTATTTTGTTCCATGTCCAGTCCTAGCCATTGTTGTTCCCCAACTTCATTCCAGCATGCAGGAGATCTACAGTTTCTACCATAGAGTGCATCGAATGGGGCCATTTTAATACTCGCCTAGTAACTGTTGTTATAGGTGAATTCAATTAAGGATAAGTGCTCATTCCAGTAGCCTTGGAAATCTATGGTGCATGCTCTTAACATATCTTCAACAATCTAGTTGGTTCTCTCAATCTGTCCATCCGTCTGCGGGTGAAATGCGGTACTAAAATTGAGCTTAGTAGCAAGAGCAGTCTACAGTCCCTTCCAAAAATGAGAAGTGAATCTAGGATCTCGATCCGAAACAATAGATGATGAAACTCCATGCAGTCTCACGATCTCTTTGATATATAGAGCAGCTAATACCTCCATAGACCACTTACTCTTTACAGGTAGGAAGTGTGCGGATTTGGTTAGTCGGTCGACAATGACCCATATGGCGTCGAGTCCACCACGAGTCTTGAGTAAACCCATGATTAAGTCCATGCCAATACTTTCCCATTTCCACTCCGGAATATCTAATGGTCTAAGCACGCTAGCAGGGCATCTGTGTTCTACCTTTACCTGTTGGCAAGTAAGGCAATGACCAACATGCTCAGCTACCTCTCTCTTCATGTTCGGCCACCAAAACATTATTTTCATGTCCTGATACATTTTGGTACCTCCAGGATGAATGGTATACTTCGTCTGGTGAGCTTCGTCCATCAACTTTCTCTTCAGTTCTTCATTGTCTAGAACACATGTCCTTCCTTGGAATACCAGCCTTCCATCCTCGGTCATAGCAAAATCAAGTCTTTCAGCTAAAGTTTCCTTGATACAAACTAGGAATGGATCACTGTCCTATTGTGCTTTGATCTCTTCTAGCATGTCAGATTGAATCTTGATATTGGCAACCAAGACTCGATCATCCCTATGTTCAATGTTCAAGTCTAATCTTGTGAATTGTTCCAGTAGCTGCATCTCGCCAAGGACTAGACTTGATTTTTTTTTTAAAGGTCTTCAGAGCCTCAAACTAGGAGAGTGCACCCTTCCCCAAAGGGGAGAGTGTTCTCACTCCACCAGTGAGGGCAACCTGGGCCATAATTAATATAGAGAATAATATGAGTACAAGAGCACAGGGGCATACCCCAGCTAACTAGGTTTGAAATTAGGAACTCCAGACCGATCCAGAGTAAGAGGACCTTTACATTCACGGGGTAAAGAAGTAGAAGAAAAGAAAAGTAGATTACTAACACTCTTACAACCAACATTAGCCAAAGCATCGGCAACCTGATTAGCTTGTCTATAACTGTGAGCCACCTTGGCAGGTGAGTTATGAATATAAGAGGATGCTTCACGCCACCAGCGCAGGCAGTCCCAAGAGGGAGATTTGTTGGAACTAATGGAGTTAACCAGAGTGACCGAATCAGAGTAGATGAAAGATAGGTGGAAACCATATTCAGCTGCCAAACGAAGGCCATCATAAAGGGCACGCACCTCAGCGATCAGGCTACTGCCAAAACCATAAAAGTGAGCAAAATCCAACAGGATATGACCTGAACTGTCCCTTATACACCCGCCTCCCCCACAGATACCTGGGTTACCCTTGGTGGCCCCATCAACATTAAGAACCAAACCATGGTTAGGCGGGATCCATCTGACCAACTTGTAAGTCCTTGCTTTGATAGTAGGAAATAAGCCAAAAGACTGAAGATCTTTCAAGTGCTTATCAGAAGAGTAGCTCTTAAAAACCTGCAAATCAAGGGACGAAGAAACCATGTAGCGAATATTATGAACAATATGATTAACTGAAGGGCGCTGTCCCTCGAACCTCATGAGACACCGAGCATGCCAAATCTCCCAAATAACCAGCATTGAAGAGTACAAGGAGGTGAACCCATAAGGCGTTGCTGGATTGTAATGGCGAAGGATTTGCCAAAGGAGGGTCGTGATGTTGACATAGCTTGACACCTTAATGTCAAGAATGGGGGCGACCCATGCCCACAAGTTACGTGCCAAGTCACTAGATAAGAACAAATGGTTCAAGTCTTCAGAAGAAGAGCTAGTGCAACAGGAGCACCGGGAGACAAAAGGAACACCTTGATCTGCGATACGGGAGTCCACAGGAATAGCTCGATGTAAAAGCTTCCAGCAAAATAGAGAGGCACGTTTATAGAAAGGATGATACCACAGGCGGGCCAGGGGCTTCCTTTCCACCCCATGCAAGGAAAGCACTTTGTAGGCAGAAGAAGTAGTGAAAGAGCCATCAGGAGAGGCGGACCACACGCAAAGGTCATCATGATCAAGCAATGTGATACCCTGAAGAATGTTGGGGCAGGAAATGAGGCTACGTATGGGATGATCAGCGTTTTCAATGACCTCACGAACAGTGAGAGTAGGCCTAGTGTAAGGAGTGGAGAGCAACTTATGAAGCGGGTCTTGACCAATCCATACATGCTTAAGAAAATCCACCCTCCTACCATCACCAATGATCCATCTGGAATTCTTGATAACAGCTATATGAGCAACATTAAAAACCACTCTAGGCATGCCATGAGGAATCAAATTGGAAAAGGGCTCACCTCCGTCAACCTTAAATCTAATTCTAGCATATCTAGCCCACATGGAGGAGCCATGATAAATGCTCCAAATTTGTTTAGTAGCCAAAGCAAGCTGAAGATGCCAGAGACTCTTGATCTGAAGACCGCCTTCAGAAGTAGGGCGCTGGATGATGTCCCAAGAATCCAATGCTTCCGATGAGTACCATCAGTCCCATTCCAGAAAAAATTAGCACAAGACTTTTCAATGTAGTGAACCACAGTTTTAGGGATGGAAGTAGCAGCAGTAAGATAAATAGGGATGGTATTAAGAACTGAATTAATAAGAGTAGCCCTACCAGCCTGGGATAAAAATTTAGATTTCCACGAAATCATCTTAGCATTAATCTTATCCAGGATAAACTTATAATCAGCAACTCTGGTCCTTCCCTGCCTGATAGGTACCCCAAGACCTAGAGTAAAGAGTGTGAGAAGAGTTTCCAAACTCTAAAAGATTGTGAAAGGAGAATCCCTACTCCTAGAGTAAAGAGTGTGAGAAGAGTTTCCAAACTCTAAAAGATTGTCTGACTTCAGCCCCTGTTCTCACTCTTCCAATAGATGGAGAAGTTTTCTCTGTCTATACCGATGCCTTAGGAATTGGGCTTGGCTGTGTATTAATGCAGAAGGAGAAAGTCATTGCCTATTCTTTAAGACAACTGAAGACACATGAAGTCAACTACCCCGTGCATGATCTAGAGTTGGCTGTCGTGGTCTTCGCTTTAAAAATCTGGAGATATTATTTATATGGTGAGCAATTTACTGTCTATTTAGACCATAAGAGCTTGAAGTATCTATTCTCTCATAAAGAACTTAATATGAGGCAGAGAAGATGGCTAGAATACCTAAAGGATTTTGACTTCAACATTCAGTACCATCCAGGCAAGGGAAATGCTGTGGCGGATGCTCTTAGCAGGTCCAGATGGTTTCTCAGGGTGCTTCTTTAAGTCTTGATGGTCTATTATTTCAGCTGATGTTATTACTGCTGTTAGAGGTTTCTTCAAGGGGTTCCCTCTTCCTAGAGGAGTCAGTTCCTCTCTCATTGCTATTATCCCTAAGATTCCCCATCCCTCATCCTTTGGGGACTTCAGGCCTATAAGCTTGTGCAATTTTTGCTTTAAGATCATCTCTAAAATTATCTGTACTCGTCTCACTGACGTGATACCAGTCGTTTGAATCATGTCGCCTGGCTCGTTCGCGATTCAAGGCTCAACCCGAAAACCATGAAAATAAGTAGCGATCTTCATGCAACGCTTATAACTCACAAACTAGGGCACTTGGGACAAAGTGGTGAACATGAAATGTGTTGGAGACATCAAGTAGAAGAGAACTATGCCTTTGGACCGAATCAATTTGGTCTCATTAGGCGTCCAAACTAGCATGAACAAGAAACAACACAAACATACACGACGATGGGAAAACGCTTATAACTCGATGGATTCATGATGAAAATTAGGCAAATCACTTGCAAACGAAGCTAGACAAGTAGCACTACAAGATGGTATGATTTAGATTCATCTTTGGCCTGAGAATACCTACCTTTGTGAAGATCTAAGACCGGGTTGTGCACAGGTCGCAATAGAGAACGGTTGAGGAAGAAGCTCCATTCTCCAGTTGTTCTCCTCTACTCCTGGTGCTCTAGATTAGCCTCCCACGACCCCAACACGTTGATGAACCTTCCCCTTTAGTCTTAGAACGAATACTTATATGTCTAGGGTTTATTTCAAGTCCTAACATAACTAGGAAAGGTGGGGTGCGGCCATAGCTAGTTTCCTTCCTTGTTTTGATGATCTCTTCTCCCAATTGGAGTGGGATTACCCTTAGATGGTGCTTGCTATGGTGAGGGACAAATTTGATTACCTTTCTTGGCTAATTGCCTTAGTTTAAATCCCTAATTTACCCTTTCCTATTTTCCCTACAATTATGGTCACGAATTTCTTGGGTATTTTCCTCTCAACCCCTAATCCAACTCCTAGCTTAGCCCAATAACCTTTAGGTGAGCTAATATAACAAGCCCATTACTTTTTAATGATTATTGGGTTTTATTTAATTCATTTCTTTCATTGTTTCTAATTATTTAATTATTTAAAATATCGGGTTGCTACATCTATTCCTTATTTAAGCGTTTTGGATTTATTACTCTGTTATAAGGATCACTTTTTTAAAAAATAAAATAGGACATACATATGAAGTTTCACTGCATACATTCTTTCTAGCAATAATTATAGGAACTTCATATTTAGAATGTTCAATTTTAATTTTTTTGGGGGTGATGACACTGTGTAGATGCATGCCATATACTTTGATATATTGACTTCTTTTGCATGTTCACAATTGAAAAATATTCCTTGTTTAGTTTCTGAAAACTTTAGAATATCACAAAGACAAAATGTGGGTGTGTCTTCTGGGGCAGAATCTATTATTCTCATATTCCCGTTAACATCATAAGACCCTCAATGTGAATACATATACACACACAAAAAATTGTATCCAATTCCTTTCAACACAGAATAGGTGAACTAGATTGGAAATAGTGAGGAACAAACATGTCTGTTTCAGCATTGATTGGGCAAGTTTTCTAATTATAGTAAAAATAATTTATTATTCCATTAAATTAATCTAATCCGGCCTTGAAATGGACATGGTCTGTCTCTGTTAAGTTGGGGTACAAAACTCCTCCATTTTCTCTTCTTTGATTTGTTAAATTTTCTTTCCTTTTGAGTTTTATGTTTTTGGGTTGTATGAGGGTGCTTATAAATTGTGTTTGTTCTCGCTACCCTCTTGGTGCTTGGTTGTATAGGGGATGGGATAGATCTGTTGAGGGCTGATTTTAGAGTGACTTTTGTATCTCTTATACTTGTATATTCTTTCTCTCTATTAGTATACTTGTGGTACTACCCACCTTCAAAAACAAAAAAGAAAAAAGAAATAAATGTGCTTTGATGTGGAACAAAATCATTTTTTTATTTTAAGAAGTTATAAATATATCTTGAGAATGTATGTACTATAAAGTCATTTTTTCCATTCATTTACTCGTTATATATATATATTTATTTTAATCACTTTCTTTCATTTAAAATACTTTTTTTTCCCTTTTTTGTATTTTGAAGGATGGAACAAAATCATTTAATTGATAGGAGTTGGATGTACAAGTACAAAACCAAGCATGAATGAATCAACTCGGATTTTTTAAGTGGAGCCCAATGCTGCTTCATGGGGTTTGCGATAAAAAGTATTAATAGTGAAGGGACTATGAAATGCCCATGTGCAAAGTGTGGAAATAAGTTTAATGAAGAGAAGGACATTGTTCATTTTCATATTGTTAGAGAAGGATTCACTCCAAGATACATTACATGGCATTTTCATGGAGAAGCTCGTAGTAGGTCTCCAGAAGAAATCAATGTACATATTGATTCAAGAGATGACACATGTCACGCCCCGACACGGAATATCGGAACGTGAGGTAGTTGCAAGTAAACGGGTACATAGCATATAATATACATCAAACCATTGGACGAAGAATAAATACTAAAGCAAAAGCATCTCATTAATAATTCCTCAAATGTCTATTACAACCACTAATATCATAGCCATTCTATAGGGCCCAATTACATTGAATAAAAGTAAAAGACTAAACTCAAATTCTAACATAATACTAAGATGCCAAGGTACTCTTGACTTCACTCTTGGTCATTCCCGTCCTCTTGAGTGTAAGTATCTTCCTCGGTCTCACCTGAGAACACATGACAAATAACGCAGGGTGAGCGATAATGCCCAGTATTACTTAAATCTCATGATCATGCTTGCATTAAATGATTAATGTATTAAAAGCAGAGTCACTACATGGTGGAGTGAGAGAGTCAAGTAACATACGAGATAGCATGACAGCATGTGATTGAAATAGCACAAGTTTCCAAATATAGCACAAAGCAGGATGGCCATAGCATAATATAGTTCATGATAGCACAACGAGTCGAGTATAGCATAGCACTTTGATTGTCATATAGATAGTCGAGATAGATAGCACTTGAGTGTAATGCCAAACACTCTAGTCAATTAACTCCCGCGGGTAAATAGAACTTTTGGGCGCACCTCCCAAGACCAGACCGGGCCCTTTATATATTGCCATGCATTAGTTATATTTTTAGATCAAAATCGAGTCTAATTAGGTGTGCAAAGTGTGTACACAAGATTAGCAGTTTGGAAGATGTGGGATCAAATCATCGTGCCTATCAAACATCTAACGAGAGATCAAGGCAAACCACAAAACACAATGATTTAAAGTGGTTCGGATTACACAACTTGTGTATCCTACATTCACCGGCCACACACACATGCCAAACTGCTTATAAAGCAAGTTCATCACATACAACCACACACACAGGATCTGAGATGAACAATATCTCAAATCAAACCATACACATGCGAATTGAGCACAAGGATTTCTCAATTCAACATCACACACATGAAATAAAAAGTTGAAGTGCAGGAAGAATTCAGAGTATAGGAGAAACAGATGGAGTTGTAGAATTCTTCAAATCCTTCATCCAGATGTTCTTCGGACTTCAAGTTGTAGATGATCTGATGTTGATACTTGAGCCTTGAAGACGAATTTGCTTCAATTTGGTCCTTTGAGATGGATCTTCTGGTTGTTGATGCTTGGAGCTTGAAGCAGAGCACTGGGAACCTTCCTCTGGTTCTTCTGGGCTTTGGAATTGGTGTGGAGGCTCCTTGGTGTGAAAAGGAGGCCAATAGGTTTTTATATAGGTGTGTCCTATTCTCACACAACCCTTGGGATTCGTGTGTACGAGAAAAGGACGCCCTAATAAAAAGCACATGTTGCTCACGTGTTGCAACTAAATCGGTAGCTGTCGACAGATGCACATCGATTGTCGACAGCTACTGCAGCAGATCGGCCTTCCAGAACTGAATTTCTAAACCATGGGCTGGGTTGTTGACAGACACATCCTGGCTGTCGATAGCTACTGCTTGCCTTGATTTTCCAGAAGCTCTATGATGAAGTTCTTCAGTGGCTGTCGACAGCTGAGTCTTGGCCTGTCGACAACTGCTGTTTTCTTTGGTTTTCCAGAACCTTGTTGTTGGATGGTCTTCAGTGGTTGTCGACAGATGCTAGGGTACTGTCGATAGCTACTTCTTGTAGTCATCCATCCATAATCTTTTTTACTTAAGGTTTCTCCAAGTTGTGCACTTCCTTTTTCATGTAATCTCCTACAAGAAAGAAGCTTCAAATTAGATATCATGTAGGCATTGTCTAAGTCATTTTGTCATTGTGTCATCATAAGAAACATACAATCATAACTCAACAAAGGAAGGCTTTACTACTTGAGGATTCCTTGGCTATAGCTGAAGGCATCAAGAATAGCATGGTAAGGAGGGAGCAGGGAACTATCTCTAAAAAGCCACAAGCTATGATCGGAAGTAAGAGGCCAATTGGCCAACCTGGAAGCCAGCAAGTCGTGAATAGGTTCAGGGATGGAGGTAATCAACAAGCCCCCATCAAAAGAGAGGTATGCAAGCACTGTGACAAGGCGAGTCACAAATCTGAGGATTTCTAGAAGGCACTAGGTAGATGCCTACGCTGCGGAAGCCAGAGTCACAAAATCTCTAAATGTCTACAGATAATCAATCAGGCACCAGAGTCACGACTGGGTGAACAAAAGCGCCAAGGCAGACTGCAAGCCATGTAGGAACCAACTCCTCGGAGGAAGGAGGTGTGGTTGAAGGTACACTTACTATTTTATCCCATTCTACATTTGTTCTATTTGATACGGGAGCTACTCATTCCTTCGTATCACAAACATTTGCTGGCACGCTACTTGTAAAACACACCCCAATGAAATCTAGACTAGTTGTGTCAACCCCTATTAGTCATGGCACCAAACTTAGAAATCATTTTCAGTCTAGCGAGGTGTTAAATAGGGCTCAAAATTTACCTGCTAATTTAATATGCATAGATATGGAGGGTTATAATGTGATACTAGGGGCAGACTGGTTGTCTGAGCATGGGGCTAGTGTCAACTGTAAGAAAAGTAGGGTGACATTTAGTCAACATCCAAAATTAGTGTTCTCGGGAGATAGAAATCACAGAAGACTATCCTCATCTGTACTTTACAAGCCAAGAGAATGATAAAGAAAGGTTGCGTAGCCTTTCTGGCTGCTGTTGTCATCCAAAAGGAAGAAATCAAGATTGATAACATCCTTATCATCAATGTGTACACTGATGTGTTTCTCGAGGACTTGCCAGGTGTTCCACCTGAGCGAGAGGTCGACTTTACCATCGAGTTGATCCCTGGAGCAGCACCAATATCTAGAGCACCCTATAGAATGTCCCCGCAGAACTGAAGGAACTAAAAGAACAACTGATGCAACTGCTAGAAAAAGGGTTTATAAGACCAAGCACATCACCATGTGGTGCACTTGTTCTCTTCATCAAAAAGAAGGATGGGTCGATGAGATTATGCATAGACTACAGACATCTGAACCAGCTAACAATAAAGAATAAATATCCCCTGCCAAGGATCGATGAATTATTAGATCAATTGTCTGGAGCTCAGTATTTCTCTAAGATAGATCGCAGATCCGGCTATCATCAGTTGAGGATCAAGGGAGAAGATATACACAAGACAGCCTTCCAAAGCAAGTACGGCCATTATGAATTTATTGTTATGCATTTTGGACTAATAGATGCTCCTACAATTTTCATGCAACTAATGAGTAGTGTGTATTGCCCATACCTCGATAAATTTGTCATGGTGTTTATTGATGATATACTGATTTACTCCAAGACAAAAGAAGAACATGAAGAGCATTTAAGGATAGCATTACAAATCCTAAGGAACAATAAATTGGACGCCAAGCTAAGTGTGAGTTTTGGCTCAGAGAGGTATGCTTTTTGGGCCATGTTATAACTAAAGAGGGTATCGCGGTGGATCTGTCAAAGGTTGAGGTAGTACTGAAGTGGGAAAGACCAACAAATGTCGCAGAGATCAAAAGTTTTCTGGGATTAGCAGGATATTACTAAAGATTCATAAAGGACTTCTCCAAGATCGCAGTGCCATTAACCAAGCTGACCAGAAAGGAAAGTTGTAACACCCCAAATTTTTAAAACAAATAAATAAAATAATAAAAAAATAAAATGATAATAATAATTTACATATTGAATCGAAGATAGAAGGTCAAGGTAAAAGAATAACCCGAATAACATTGAATTTGACAATATCCATAAATCTCTAAATAAAAATCCTCATAAATTAATTCCATTAAAATAAAGATAAGTGATGAGCTTTATCAAATGGTTCATAAAAAGGTTAATGGGCCAAATAGGAGATTAAAAGATAGAATAATAGAATATACCCCTAAAATTTGAAATAATAATTTCTATAATATCAAAATAATAGAAACATACGTACCACTAACGTATGTGCAAGAACACATCGGAAAAATCTGTAAAAATTATAATTCAACCCCAAACATTATTCCTAAGTGTTCCAGGAAGAAATTCATGCAAGAAAAAATCTGATTGGCTAAGCGTACGTCACAATGTGACTAATTATCCAAATTAGGAAACTAAGTCGGAAAACCGTTAACATGGAAATATAACATGATCACAAATTAAATGAACATGTCGAAGAGACTTCCAACATCATGTGTTGATGACCCATTATTGGACCTAGACCAATAGACCTCTCTTAGCCCATGAATAAATTCAAGTAAGAAAAATATAATAAGTTCCGTAACTCTATTATTCCCTAATTAAAAGGGGAAATTTCTATAAGTTAAATTCCATTAAGTGATGGGTTTTGTAAATGGACCATATAAAATTATTGGGCCAAAAATATGAATTTTTAAAAGGAGAATAATAGGAAAATACCCTAAATTCGTAGCTATATTATTTCCTAAAAAGAAAAAGGGCTAATAAATCATTATAATAGCTATTTGTGTTGGAATTGGATTCCTAACACTACCCAAATTGGTTAGGCACGAAATTGCATCCCAACCTAACCCAATTAGGAATTTGCAAGCTTGGAAGGTTGAGAGGAATAAGGAAATCTCGTAATTAAAGGGAAATTGGAGTCATATTAGGAAATGGAAACCAAGGGAGCTTAAATACTCCCCAATCTCTCCATGGCCGGTCCTAACTCATTACTGGGGCTTGCTGGACATGGAGAGGAGGCCAAGGAGAAGAAGAACTCGTGGAGAGAAGGCTGGACCAAGCTCAGCCCTCTGCACTTCGAGTTCTAAACCTTAGAAGACAAAATGAGTCAAAGGTAGGCATTCTCACAAGCTAAACTTGATTAATTTCATCTGTAGATAGTTCCCAACATCAGGAACAAAAGCCCTCTTGTTGTGCTATTTTTCATGGAGCCAATCTTTTGTTCTTAATTTTTGAAGTCCTGCAACCATCATGACCCCGAACCCTCATATTAGTTCTAGATCTCCATGTATACTCGACCCCATGCCATGAAATTTTAACTGGAGATACTGATGGTTGTTAGGCATCGTTTGCCCCTGAAATCCCTAATTTTCATCCATCACGTTGCTCGAATTAAATCTTTTATCTTCATTGTGCACTTTCCCATGTTCTAAGTAAATGAACTTGATTGAAACGTATCGAGATCATGTCTACTTTCAAATTTCGATTTACTGTAAGTACCCCTGCATGTCTAGATCAGTTTGCAAGTGGTTTCGCAATTTTTCATCAACTGTGCATTTAGTTCTTAATTTCTGAACGACCCCATGTCAAAATATAGAAACCTGGACTGTAATCCAATGCGTGGTCCTTTTCCCGCTCGGACTCAGGCGCAGGACCTGAGAATGCGACGGCAAGATAGGCTGCGTTCTCAGGGCTGATCACGACAGAGACACTCTCGCGCTCTGAACACGACAGGCCCTGCCGTCGCGATCTGGAAACATGTTCTGACCGACCTGTCATGAACCTTGAATGATCCTGTCGCATTCTGTATAGACCCTGTCACGATCCTTACAGGGGTACGTCGCGTTCTGACCTTTTTCATAAAAACCCTGTACTTTTACAAGACTTGATGTTCTATAGTGACCTTGTACTTTATTAACTGTCTTAAACATAGTAATGAAACTGTTAAACGGGGTTATGTAAAGTGTTAATTTAAAAGACATTCACATGATACTTCCATATCCATGATCGCTTTATCACATGCACACACTTGTAACCCTCCGTTATGACTTAATTTGGCATGAAAATATTTCATAAGATATTTGGTAATTTATTTCAATAATGTATTTAAAATTGCCTTATTTTAAATAGACTTGTCTTCGTTTATTGCGATGTGTGGAAATACCGTTAATGACGCTCCACTATTCTAGAATTCCTTTGGAACGTTGAGCACTTGTTTCTATATACACACTTTCTCTTGACCTGGACGAACTCTCCGTCGGATATTCCTTCTGCCGGACTAGTGAATCCTTGTTCAAGGCCTCCATAAAACTCCTCTGTCCATGGATTCTCACATGGCCGACGAGCTGGTTGTACCCTAACACCTATGATACCCTCTAAGGATCAATATGATCCAAACAACTATTAGATTGCTCTCGCTCTTATCTTGAATCACGCCGGACCTCTGGACCTGTGCATAACAAGGCAAGTGGAAGGGTAGTAAATTCCATCTGACTGCCAACACCAATTGTGCGTGTTGTGCAACTGTTCCTATCGCCGTTTACTTGACGTTTCATGTGCATTGACCCTTAGTTCTCGTCTATACTTGACTCGCTCATCGATTCACACACTCTCTACTATCTCGTCTATTCATCTAGAACTCTCATCTATTCTTGGAACTCTATTTGGCCATCTATTGATTGTCTAAGATAATAAAAATAACCAATGCCAGCGCAATAGGGCCCGATCTGGTCCTGGGAGGAGTGCCCGAAAATGTGTCATTTTCCCGCGGGAGTTAAAATGATCAGGATGTCGGCATTACATCCAAGTGCCATACTATTAAGATTAATCTATGACAATCAAAACAAAGTGCTATATTCTCTCTTTGTCTATTGAAAAAACAAAGTGCTATATTCTCTCGTCGTCTATTGACAAACAAGTGCTATACTCTCTCTCAGCTATCTACGGATAACCAAAGTGCAATGCTAACTCAATTGACGGAAGTTAATCAAAGTGCTATACTATTTCGATTGATGAAAATCAATCAAAGTGCAATTTACTCTCTATATTGCCAACTACTCTCTCTCTCCTTGCTATACATGTTACATGCTATTGCTTGACAATGACGTTACTTGCTATCGTGAGTTATCGCTTTCTATCGTGACTTCATCATATTCATTGTGCTATACTTGAATCATGTGCAATCTGAACCATGTTACTTATGCTATTACTTTCTCGACTTTACATGACTCGCTCTATCATGAGATAATCTGTCCCTTAAAGTATTAATTATTTAAAGCATGCTTGGTTCATGAGATTTAAATCCTACTGAGCATTATCGCTCACCCTTCGTTATTTGTCATTGTGTCTCAGGTAAGTCGGACGATGACCTTACACACACTAATGGGACAGGACCAGAGTGATGAGCGACCTGGATCCAAGTTATGAAGTTGCCTTAGTGACATGGAGTCTAGTAGTTATTGCATTTGATTTCCTTTCCAATGTAATGTTGTCATGGAGCTATATGTATTGGCTCCAAATTAATGGTTGTAATAGTCTTAGTGAAATTTCAATGAAATGAAGAGTTTATTCCAATTGTTGTTCATTAGATGCTCTGAATTACTTAACTGTGGTGCAATTTACTCTACTATGCACTTTGCTCACGTCTCCCCAATTTATTCCGCTGCTAAATTGGCGGGGCGTGATAGTTGGTATCAGAGCCTAGGATGTCTTAATCGGATATCTTAGGTATAGGATGTTCTAGGATGTCCTCATTGGATCTCTTAGGTCTATGGTGTTCTAAGACAAACTGCCATGACACGTGTCTAAGTCAACCACCACACCTAAGTGAGGATTGGGTAGAACCGTGGTTAAGATCTAATATATATACACGTACACCTATTAGTTTAAATCTACTTTCATACCCTAATGTCGACCTCATTCTTGAAGGGACTCTTAATGGACGCCGACATGAGACCAACTCAAAGGCTAGTTCTAGCCTATCAGCAAGCCGCTCAACTGCTAGAAAGAGCTTTGGAAGCGACCAAAAAGATTAAAAAGGTGACCAACAAGAATGGGAAGAGAAGCTATAACCATGGCAAGAAGGCAAACCAACAAAAGAAACATAACAAGGAGTTTTTCAAGATCATTTGCCTTCATTGTCATAAGTCGGGACATTTGACCAAGGAATGATGGCGTAAGGCTGGTGCATGCCTACGTTGTGGCGATCTGAGACATCAAATGTTAGACTGTCCTCTCTTAAAGGAAACACCCACTAGCAAAAAAGAGTTGTACACTAAGATAAAAGGGAAGCGACCAAAGAATGGTAAGGGTAAGTTGACAAATGAGAAGAACGGAAAGCGACTGTCCCATGGTTAAAAGGATCAATGTAACCACTACAACAAGGCAAGCCACATATCGAAGGATTGTTGGAAGAATCAAGGGAAGTGCTACCAATGTGGCAGCTCAGACCACAAGATTGAAGAATGTCCAAAGATGGAGAACAAACGTCAAGAAGAATCAACATATCAAGATCCCCACAAGGTTGTGGCACAACTCTCTATAAATGACGAAGTGGTAACTTTAAAAGGTAACTCTAAACTTACTCTGATTATTACCTTTTAGCATGGAAGGATGATTCCTATGTAACTAAAGGAGTCATAGAATTTGGTGGACCAAATTCTTTTTAAGAGGGAGAGGATGTAATACCCCAGATTTTAAAAAAAAATAAATAAAATAACAAAAAAATTAAATGATAATAATAATTTAGATATTGGATCGAAGATAGAAGGTAAAGGTAAAAGAATAACCCAAATAACATTGAATTTGACAATATCCATAAATCTCTAAGTAAAAATCCTCATAAATTAATTCCATTAAAATAAAGATAAGTGATGAGCTTCATCAAATGGTTCATAAAAAGGTTAATGGGACAAATAGGAGTTTAAAAGATAGAATAAGAGAATATACCCCTAAAATCTGAAATAATAATTTTTATAATATCGAAATAATAGAAATATACGTACCACTATCGTATGTGCAAGAATACATCAGAAAAATTTGTAAAAATTATAACTCAACCCCAAACATTATTCCTAAGTGTTCCATGAAGAAATCCATGCAACGAAAAATCTGATTGGCTAAGCGTATGTCACAACGTGACTAATTATCCAAATTAGGAAACTAAGTCAGAAAACCGTTAACACAGAAATATAACATGATCACAAATTAAATGAACATGTCGAAGAGACTTCCAACATCATGTGTTGATGACCCATTATCGGACCTGGACCAATAGACCTCTCATAGCCCATGAATAAATTCAAGTAAGAAAAATATAATAAATTCTGTAACTCTATTATTCCCTAATTAAAAGGGGAAATTTCCATAAGTTAAATTCCATTAAGTGATGGGTTTTGCTAAATGGACCATATAAAATTATTGGGCCAAAAATAGGGATTTTTAAAAGGAGAATAATAGGAAAATACCCTAAATTCGTAGCTATATTATTTCCTAAAAAGAAAAGGGACTAATAAATCATTATAATAGCTATTTGTGTTGGAATTGGATTCCTAACACTACCCAAATTGGTTGGGCACGAAATTGCATCCCAACCTAACCCAATTAGGAATTTGCAAGCTTGGAAGGTTGAGAGGAATAAGGAAATCTCGTAATTAAAGGGGAATTGGAGTCATATTAGGAAATGGAAACCAAGGGAGCTTAAATACTCCCCAATCTCTCCATGGCCGGCCCTAACTCATTACTGGGGCTTGCTGGACATGGAGAGGAGGCCAAGGAGAAGAAGAACTCGTGGAGAGAAGGCTGAACCAAGCTCAGCCCTCTGCACTTCGAGTTCTAAACCTTAGAAGACAAAACGAGTCAAAGGTAGGCATTCTCACAAGCTAAACTTGATTAATTTTGTCTGTAGATAGTTCCCAACATCAGGAACAAAAGCCCTCTTGTTGTGCTATTTTTCATCGAGCCAATCTTTTGTTCTTAATTTTTGAAGTCCTGCAACCATCATAACCCTGAACCCTCATATTAGTTCTAGATCTCCATGTATACTCGACCGCATGCCATGAAATTTTAACTGGAGATACTGATGGTTGTTAGGCATCGTTTGCCGCTGAAATTCCTAATTTTCATCCATCATATTGCTCGAATTAAATCTTTTATCTACACTGTGCACTGTCCCATGTTCTAAGTAAATGAACTTGATTGAAACCTGTCGAGATCATGTCTACTTTCAAATTTCGATTTACTGTAAGTACCGCTACATGTCTAGATCAGTTTACAAGTGGTTTCGCAATTTTTCATCAACTGCGCATTTAGATCTTATTTTCTGAACGACCCTATGTCAAAATATAGAAACTTGGACTGCAATCCAATGCAAGGTCCTTTTCCCGCTCGGACTCGGGCGCAGGACCTGAGAACGCGACGGCCCGATAGGCCGCGTTCTCAGGGCTAATCGCGAAAGAGACATCGTCGAGTTCTGAACATGATAGGCCCTGCCGTCGCGATCTGGCAACCTGTTCTGACCGACCTGTCGCAAACCTTGAATGATCCTGTCACGTTCTGTACAGACCCTTTCGTGATCCTTATAGGGGTACGTCGCATTCTGACCTTTTTCATAAAAACCCTGTACTTTTGCAAGACTTGATGTTCTACATTGACCATGTACATTACTAACTGTCTTAAACACAATAATGAAACTGTTAAACATGGTTATGTAAAGTGTTAATTTAAAAGACATTCACATGATCCTTCCATATCCATGATCACTTTATCACATGCACACACTTGTAACCCTCCGTTATGACTTAATTTGGCATGAAAATATTTCATAAGATATCTGGTAATTTATTTCAATAATGTATTTAAAATTGTCTTATTTTAAATGGACTTGTCTTCGTTTCTCGCGATGTGTGGAAATACCGTTACTGACGCTTCACTGTTCTAGAATTCCTCTGGAACGTCGAGCACATGTTTCTATATACACACTTTCTCTTGACCTGGACGAACTCTTCGTCGGATATTCCTTCTGCCGGACTAGTGAATCCTTGTTCAAGGTCTCCGTAAGACTCCTCTATCCATGGATTCCCACATGGCCGATAAGCTGGTTGTACCCTAACACCTATGATACCCTCTAGGGTTTAATATGATCTAAACGGCTATTAGATTGCTCTCGCTCTTATCTTGAATCACGCCGAACCTCTGGACCTATGCCTAACAAGGCCAGTGGAAGGTTAGTGAATTCCACCTAACTTCCAACACCAATTGCACCTGTTGTGCAACTGTTACTATCGCCGTTGACTTGACGTTTCATGTGCATTGACCCTTAGTTCTCGTCTATACTTGACTCGCTCATCTATTCACACTCTCTCTACTATCGCGTCTATCCATCTAGAACTCTCATCTATTCTTGGAACTCTATTTGGCCATCTATTAATTGCCTAAGATAATAAAAATAACCAATGCTAGCGCAATAGGGCCCGATCTGGTCCTCGGGGGAGCTCTTGAAAAGTGCCATTTGCCAGCGGGAGTTAAAATGATCAGGATGTCAGCATTACATCCAAGTGCCATACTATCAAGATTAATTTATGACAATCAAAACAAAGTGCTATATTCTCTCATTGTCTGTTGACAAACAAAGTGCTATATTCTCTCGTTGTCTATTGACAAACAAGTGCTATACTCTCTCTCGGCTATCTACGGATAACCAAAGTGCAATGCTAACTCGATTGACGGAAGTTAATCAAAGTGCTATACTATTTCGATTGATGAAAATCAAGCAAAGTGCAATTTACTCTCTATATGGCCAACTACTCTCTCTCTCTCCTTGCTATACATGTTACTTACTATTGCTTCACAATGACATTACTTGCTATCGTGAGTTATCGCTTTCTATCGTGACTTGATCATATTCATTGTGCTATACTTGAATCATGTGCAATCTGAACCATGTTACGTATGTTATTACTTTCTCAACTTTGCATGACTCGCTCTATCATGAGATAATCTGTCCCTTAAAGCATTAATTATTTAAAGCTTGCTTGGTTCATGAGACTTAAGTCCTACTGAGCCTTATCGCTCACCCTTCGTTATTTGTTATTGTGTCTCAGGTAAGTCGGACGATGACGTTACACACACTAATGGGACAGGACCAGAGTGATGAACGACCTGGAGCCAAGTTATGATGTTACCCTAGTGACATGGAGTCTAGTAGTTATTACATTAGTTTTCCTTTCCAATGTAATGGTGTCGTGGATCTATATGTATTGGCTCCGAATTAGTGGTTGTAAGAGTCTTAGTGAAATTTCAATGAAATGTAGAGTTTATTCCAATTGTTGTTCATTAGATGCTCTGAATTACTTAACTGTGGTGCAATTTACTCTATTATGAACTTTGCTCACGTCTCCCCGATTTATTCCGCTGCTAAATTGGCAGGGCGTGACAAAAGCCCATATGTGTCGAATGAAGAGTGTGAGGAGAGCTTTAATAGCCTAAAGAAGTGTCTGACCTCTACTCCTATTCTCGCCCTTCCCACTGAAGGGGGAGGATTTGAAATCTACTCAAATGCTTCTAGTATGGGATTAGGATGTGTCCTAATGCAACAGGAAAGGGTAATAGCATATGTCTCAAGACAATTAAAGATCCACGAGGCTAATTATCCAGTACATGATCTGGAATTGGCAGTCGCAGTGGTTTCTTTAAAAATATGGAGGCACTGCATATATAGTGAACAATTTATAGTCTATTCTGACCACAAGAGCCTTAAATATCTCTTCTCTTAGAAGGAACTCAACATGAGGCAAAGAAGGTGGTTGGAGTACCTCAAAGACTTTGACTTTTCCATTCAATATCGCCCTGGAAAAGCCAATGTAGTGGCGGATGCTCTAAGCAGGCAGCCAAGAGCTTTGATGGCTAGTATGATGCTTGGTGAATGGAAGTTGCTAGAACAATTTGCAAGCCTAAATTTAGATATGAAAGAGAAGGAGGAACAAGTTATGGTTGCTAATATCAAGGTACAATCCGACTTACTCATTGAAATTAAAGAGATGCAAGGAGCAGATCCCTTCTTAGTTGATATTAAGGAGAAGCTAGAGCAAAGACCGGATTTCTCTCTGACACGTGACGGGATAATGTTGTTCCAAGGCAGAACATGCGTACCTGATCATGAAGGCCTCAAAAAGAAGCTGCTAGATGAAGCCCATCGGTCTAAGATCAACAAAAATGTATCCAGACTTAAAGAGGTCTTATTGGTGGCCGAATATGAAGAGGGATGTGGCCGACTTCGTGGCACATTGTTTAACATGCCAGATGGTCAAGGTTGAGCATTTCAAACTTGCTGGTGGATTACTACCATTATACATCCCATAATGGAAGTGGGATAGTGTTGTGTGGATTTCATCATGGGATTGCCTAAGACTAGAGGAGGTGTAGATGCAATATGGGTGATAGTAGACAGATTGACTAAGTCAGCTCATTTTCTACCAATTAAGAGAAAGTGGACAGTACATGTGTTGGCTGCACTCTACATCAAAGAAGTAGTTAGGTTGCATGGGGTTACGTCTACCATAAAATATGATCGGGATCCTAGATTTACCTCACACTTCTAGAAAGGGTTACAAGCAGCATTGGGTGCGAAATTAAATTGTCTTCCATCCACAGACGGATGGACAAACTGAAAGAACAAATCAGATAGTGAAAGACATGCTTCGGGGTTGTGTGATTGATTTTAGGGGACGCTGGAATGAGCTGTCATTTTTTATTGAGTTTGCGTATAACAACAACTACCAGCCAAGTATCAAGATGGCACCATTTGAAGCTTTGTACGGCAGGAGTTGTAGATCACCTCTTTGTTGGGAGGAGGTTGGAGAAAACCAATGGGTTGGACCCGACTTAGTTGAAGCAACTGTCAGGAAGGTTCAAGTTATCCAAGAATATCTGAAGATAGCCCAGTCAAGACAGAAAAGTTATGCAGACGAAAGGAGAAGAGAGTTAGAATTTCAAGTTGGTGATCATATTTTCTTGAAGGTCTCACCTGCACAGGGAATTCAAAGATTTGGGATTAAGGGGAAGTTGAGTCCCAGATTTATCGGCCCTATTGAAATACTTGAAAGGGTTGGGCAGGTGACCTATAGACTAGCATTACCTCCACAATTGGCAAGCGTACACACATCTTCCACATATCCATGTTGCGGAGGTATGTCTTTGATGTTGACCATGTGATCCAACATGAAGACTTGGAGATTCAGGAGGACCTAACTTATGAGGAGAAACCCATTAAGATACTAGATCGGAAGTTGCAAAAACTAAGAAATTGTACAATACCTAAGGTTAAGGTCCAGTGGAGTAGGGAAGGAGTTACGAATGCTACCTGGGAATCAAAGGAAAGGATGAAGAAAAACCACCTGGAATTATTCTCAGGTATGGCACTACACCGTCATGAATAAATTTGGGGACAAAATTCTTTTAAGTGGGGGAGGATTAACACCCCGAAAATTTAATTGATTAAAAAATTAAAGAAAATAGTAAATGAATAAAAATTTTCAATTAAATATAAAACAAAATCATAGTTAGACTCCCAAGAAGTAGAATCAACTATTTAAATTTACTTGGGTCAAACAACTCTTATTGGACCAAAGAACAAAACACAATGATAAAAATCCCCAAAATTCGTAGATTTAATTGGACATAAATTAGAAAGGGCAATTAGGGAAAAATCTAAGGCAATTAGACTTCCATGATAACCCAAATTTGTGCCCAACCATGTTAGGATGTTTCCTAAAGACTCTACTACTCCAATTGGGAGAGAAATCCCCAAATCTTTGAAGGTATCAAGCTAGAACCGCAACCCCACTTTCCTAGTTACATTAGGACTTGAATTAACCCTAAATCTATAAATAATTGTCCTAACTCTCTTAGGGAAGGGTTACCATCATGTTGGGGTCGTGAGGGGTTGAGCTAGGGCACCAGAGGAGGAGTAGAACGACCACAAACCGAGCTTCTTCTTCAACTGTTGTGCTGTTGCGACTTGGAGAAGACTTCTTTTAGAACCAACCAAAGGTAGGTGTTCTCGAGCTTAAACTAAACGTAGCACATACCACATGAAAGAGCATCGATTCTAGTTTCATATGCATCTATTTTGCCCAATTTTTATGAAGCATGCAAGTTGTATTAAGTGTTTTCCAAGAGTCGCGCACGAGTAGAGCTTTTCATGTTCATACCATGTTTCACGCATATCGAGGTCGATTTGGGTCAATCCAATGCCATAGTTCTCTTCTACTGATCGTCCACTACAACTTTCATGTTTATAGCATTGCCCAAGGATCCCTGTATTTTGAGTTATAGGTCAATCATGAGGAACTGCACTGTTTTCACTATTTTTAGGCAAGATCCATGAGCGCGACCACTCTAGACGTGGGGTTTCATACAGCATGAATCTGACGTACAATCTCGTCACATTTTCCTGAAAGGCAAGCAAACACCCCTTCGCGTTTATGTATTTTACTTGACTTCCCTAACACAAGAAACTGTGTGCCGCGTGGATTTCAGTGTCTGTATAGAAAGCGACCGGACATGCTTTCTCGATTTGACTTGTTTTACCCGCCCTCATTTTCCGCACAAGTAGCATATTGACCGTTCGGATCGTGACATTATGCTTGTGGAGGCCAGTGTGTGGCCGATGACATGTGCAACAGGCGTTTCCTCAGGTTGTGAGGCTTCGTGGGCCGGCAGTTTGGGCCCAAAGCCTTTACTAGTTCACTGTCTGTGAACGCGACAGTGAGGTGCATCGCATTGTGAATGCGACGGCCGTAGGTGTCACATTCTTGTAACCACTGTTTGGCGGTTGTCGTCTGCATGCACGCCACGTGTCGCGCGCTGGGTGACTTGCTGACGTCGACCTTGGGAACGTGACAGCCTCCTATGTCGTGATCAGGTCGCGACGGTAGGGTACGTCACGTTCCCAACCGTGAAGTGTTTTTAAGCTGGTTTGGCCGAACAGAGGTCCTGCGAGCTCTGGTTGGCCAGGGAGGAGGTTTTGCACGTGGATTGGGGTGATTCAAGATTCTGGAGGTGTTTTTGGCATGCTCTTGCCGCTAGGACTTCGCACGGAGCTGGGGAAACGTCGGGTGGTTCTTGTTCTTCGTTTTCTTCGCGGAGGTAGGGAGATTCTACCTAATTTTACTGTGTGGATTGCGTGTGTGGCATGTTTAATGTGTTATTCGTGTTATAAACAGTAGATACCATGTTAGGGCATTGAGAAGAGCATGAAAAATGGGTTTAAACGTCGGTTTACAGGGTTTGTGGGGGAGATCCACGGAAGGGATTCCAGATTAGGGTTTCTCCTGTGAAGGCAATGGACCAGGTTGTTGCATTTAGAACGTGATAGCCCGAGCCATCGCGTTCTGCTTCTGAATGCGGCCTATCGGGGCGTCGCGTTCAGAAGGCGACATGGGACCCTGTCGTGTTAACAGGTCTGAGGGGCTTTATGTGTGTGCATGTTGGCATGGTTATCCAATTATCGTGGTTTGTTGTGCATGGCAAAGGTAAGTGGTGCATTGGCACCTATAGCGCTCGGGGAGCATGTCGTTTATGAGGTTAGCGTGGTGTTTACGTGGTTTGTGTGGTGTGCACGTGGCTTATGTGTGCGTGTCGAGTAGTACGACGCCTACCGTGGTTACCTCTTTAGTTGGGAGCCCCAGGTTTTGTGTGATCCAGGCATGTGAGTACTCGGGGCTTGTCCCGGTACTTGTGTACCGTCGAGGTCTATGTCGTCTTCCTGGACACCCTCACTCTTGTGTAGAGTTGTATGTCTGGCTGAAGGAAAGATGGCAATGGAACAGCGACTTGTGAGAGTTTGTGTTTTGTCACTTGTAGCGCGCTCGTGGTTGGGGGTTACGGACACCAGTAGATGTACTGGGCCCCAGCTAGTCCTTTTTTCCAGTGCCTCACTTTAGGGAGCTCGGGCCGGAGTCCCTAAAGGTGCCAGGCATGGGCCTACGGCAGTGTGGTCTGCAGGAGTGGTGTTGGTTGGACTCCATAGTTTCTTGGTTTGTTCTAGTGGAGTGGCAGCTGGACCTTTCGTCCATGGCTGCGAGACTGAGAGGTAGTCCTGTGTGGTTTGTCTGGGTCAGTAGCTGGTGTCACGAACCAGTCTTCGTGGCTCGAGTGTGGCGTTTTCCTACTTTAGCACGTACACCTGGTTGTGATTTGTTGTTTATTTATTAAAGCTACTTTTATTAATAGCATGTAGTAAGTAGAGTTTACAGCTTTAATATCCTACTTAGATAGCTCTATAAATTACTAACGTAGTTTCATGCTGTTGTTACTTGTGAGTTTGGTTTGCTCGGTTTCTAGGGTAGTTTCCCTACTGAGCCAGTGACTTGTGAGGCTCACCCCTACTCCTTTCAGGTGAGGGAGAGCAGGAGGCTTCTCATCCTTCATCTAGTTCCGAGCCGCACCGTAGCGGAGCAGGGTTTGCACCTCCAGCAATGTAATCTACTTTCTTTGTACATCTCGAGGTATGCCCCAAGTTGTTGTTGTAGTTGTGTCTGGTTATAGTTGAGAAATGGCTATGTATATTTCACATAAATATTTGTGAGATGACAATCTTATATATATTTAAGTAGTTTCCTTTATATTTCTACGGACTTGTGGATGGTATCCCTTGCGAGGCTTTGGCTCGTTCGCAGGAGGCGGAGTTGGATCAGGCACGTTATTAGGTTAACAGGTCTGAATGACGAGAACCGCTATAGTTGGTATCAGATCAAGGTCCGTGTGAATATAAAGGAATCGGAAATCTGCATAGCCTATTCTCTATTTTAACCGACTGCTGGTAGTGACCCTAGTTTTTGTATTGATTAGTTGTATATGTGTGGTTGGAATATTGTTTCTACAGGATCAGAAATGGCAGATAGAAGGGATTGGGGAGGTGGTGGAGATGAGTCGGGAGAGGAGTTTACGCAGCGGATGATAGAAAGAATATGGGAAAGTCTTACAGATATTCGGACGAGGTTGGACCAACCGACACCGGTACAGCCAGCAACCACGGTACCACCAGTTGTAGAGGAGGCAGTGCCAGTAGCACCAGTTCCAGCACTAGGAGTAGAGGTACCCTTTGTAGTACCCATACTCCCAGCAGTACCTGCACGGCTAGTTAGTGCAGAGGAGCCTACGGCACTTGTGGAGAGGTTTCTAAGGTTGCAGCCCCCTACGTTCTCAGGAGGCCCTAACCCTGACACAGCGGAGCACTCGGGGCATGAGATAGAGAGAGTGTTTGTGATAATGAGGTGTTCACAGACAGATAGGGTGATTCTTGCCACCTACCAGTTGCAAGGCTTTGCACAAGAATGGTGGAGATTGAAGATGCAGTCGGTGTTTGTAGGGAGGCCAGAGGATATGTAGCAACCTGAATTTTTGAGAAAAATAAAAAATTAAATAATAAATTAAAAACTCAGCTAAAGGGATATTCAATGAAAAGAGTATTAAATAAAACCCATTAAATGGAAAAGAGTAATGGGCTTTGCTTAATGGATCCTCTAGAACTTATTGGGTCAAAAATATGAATTTACAAAGAAGAATAATAAGAAAATACCCTAAATTCGGAGTTTAATTATCTCCTAATTGGAAAGGGGTTATTAAAGCAATAAAAGTGGCAATTGGAGTTGGAATTGGATTCCTAAACCTACCCCATATAGTCTAGCACGAATTTAGATACTATCCTAACCCAATTAGAGATTGGAAAGCAAGAGAGGAAAGGTGGAGTTAGGAAATCTCGTAATTAAGAGGAATTTGAGTAGTAGTAGGAATATGAACTTTTATTTATATAAATACACCTCTTAAACCCTCATGGCCGGCCCTAGCTCGTGCAAAGGGGTTCTTGGACGTGGAGAAGAGGCCAAGGAGGAGGAGAAATCGAGGAGAGGAAGATCCATCAAGCTTCTTCCTTCGTTCTTGGAGTTCTAAGCCCTAGAAGATAAATCGAGTCAAAGGTAGGCATTCTCACGAGCAAAATTAAATTAAACTCGTCTGTAGGTAGTTCCAATCACCAGGAACAAAAGCCCTCTTGATTCCCTCTTTTTCATCGAGCCAATCTTTTGTTCTTGATTTTAGAAGATCTGCAAACATGATAACCCCGAGACACCATGTTTAATTCAAATCTCTATGAATACTTGATCGCATGCTACGAAATTCTTACTGTAGATACTTCATGTTGTTAGGGATCTTTTGCCCCTAAAAGCCCTAAATTTCATCGAGCATGCTGATCGAATTTAATCAATCTTTCTCTCTGTGACATGTTCTGAATAACTCGTTCTTGCTCGTGTTCAAACCCTATATGAACCATGCTCTCTCTCTGATTCCGATTTACTGGAAGTGCCCTTACATGTCTACTTTAATTTTCAACTTGTTTCGTGATTTTTCATCGACTATGTAATTAGTTATGATTTTTCAAAGTACCCTGTGTCCAAATAAGTCAAGTTGGCACGCAATCTGATGTAGAACATTGTTCCCATTCGAACTCAGGTGAAGTACCTGAGAACACGACGGCTCGACACGACGCGTTCTCAGAGCCATCGCGACCAACATCTTGTCGCATTCTGAACGCGACATGAGACCTCGTCGTGTTCTGGCCGCTTGAGCAGACAGCCCTGTCGCGACCCGTATAGGACCCTGTCGCGTTCCATCATGACCCTGTCGCGACCCTTACATGGGTACGTCGCGTTCACAGGATTTTGCATGAAAACCCATAAAATTTGTTACTCTCACTTTCTACAAAATCCTTACGCCTTTTTAACAGTCATACACGTAGTAAAAACACCTGTTTTAAAATGGAGCTATATTGAATGCTTTAAAATACATATTCACGACTTCTTTTCTATCTATGATTTCTCTTACACATGCACACACATGAACCATCCATATATGGCTGAAATCTGGCATAAAATATCTCATAATGTATCTGGTAATTTATTGCAATAAAGTATATTAATTGCCCTATTTTAAAGGACTTGTATTCGTTTCTTACGTTGTTTATATACCGGTATCGACGCTCCACTATTCTAGAATTCCTCTAGAACGTCGAGCACCTGTTTTTATATACACGCTTTACTTGGCTTGTGGTGAACTCTCCGTCGGATATTCCTTTCGCCGGACTAGTGAACCCTTGCACAAGGCCTCCGTAAGTCTCCTCTGATCATGGATTCTTACATGGTCGACGAGCCGGTTGTACCCTAACACCCATTACACCTTTAGGGATCGATATGATCCAAACGGCTATTAGAAGTTCGCTCTTACCTTGAATCACATCGGACCTCTGGACTTGTGCCTAACATGGCCAGCGGGAAGATCGTGAATTCCACCTGACTGCCAATACGATGTGCACGTGTTGTGCAACTGTTACTATCGTCTGTTTACTCGTCGCATTACGTGCAATGTCCATTAGCTCTCATCTATACTCTACTCGCTCGTCTATTCACGTTCTCTCTACTATCTCGTCTATTCATCTAGTGCTCTTAACTATTCTTGGTACTCTATATTGGCCATTGACTGATTGTCTAAAGATACAATATAACCAATGCCTGGCAATATATAAAGGGCCCGATCTGGTCCTGGGATGTGCACCCGAAAGTGCTAGTGCCCATGGGAGTTAAATGATCAGAGTGTTTGGCATTACACTCAAGTGCTATCTATCTCGACTATCTATATGACAATCAAAACACAAAACGTGCTATACTCTCTCGATGTCTAGAATGACAAACAAGTGCTATACTCGTCGTGCTATTATTATACTTGTGCTAGTTGTGCTATGGCCATCCTGCTATTCGTGCTATACTCGATACTTGTGCTATTTTTGGAAACTATACTCGATTTCATGCTATTGTGCTATCCTGTTACCTATTGTGCTATCTCTTGCTATATTTTGACTCTCTTGTACCTGCTATCTTTAGATACTCTGCCATTAAATGCGTTAATTATTTAAAGCCTGCTTGAGCCTGAGATTTAAGTCCTACTGGGCGTTATCGCTCACCCTACATTATTTGATGTTGTGTTCTCAGGTGAGACCGAGGATGACACATACACTCACGAGGAAGGGAATGACCAAGAGTGAAGCCAGGAGTACCCTCGAGTCATTATGTTATCTTAGAGTTGTAGTTAGTTATTTCCTTCTATTGTAATATAATTGGGCCCTATAGAATGGCTCTGATATTAGTGGTTGTAACTAGACATTTGAAAAGTTATTAATGAGAAAGATTTGCTTTAGTATTATTCAATGTGCAATGGTTTGATGTCTAGTATACGCTCTATACCTTTTCCTTACAACTGCCTTCGCTCTCTGATATTCCGTGTCGGAGCGTGATAGGATACCATTACTTGACATGAGTTTTTGACGGCCTTCAACGACACTTTCTTTCCAGTTCAGACACAGCAGGCGAAGAGAGAGCAGTTCCAGACTTTACAACAGGGGAATTTGTCGATGTTAGAATATCAGATGAGGTTTATGGCATTGAGTAGATATGCTCCATATGTGGTGACTGATAATACTATGATGGTGGAGTACTTCATTAGAGGCTTGCGAGCCGAGTTGCAGGATGCAGTGATTCCCCTCATGTGCAGGACGGTGGAGGAGGCAGCGTAGAAAGCAGTGATACTAGAGAGGACTATTCGGGCTAGGCAGGGACAGTCACAGGCAAGCGGTTCAGGCAGTTTTCGGCTTCCCCAGCAGTCTACTGGCATCAGCAAGGGTAAGGCACCCTCAGGAGCTTCATTATCGTCTGGATTTGCAAAGTGGGGTAATAAATTGAAGAAGATTTTCAGAGGAGGAGGTTGAGGTGGAGGTAGACAACAGGGTTTCCAGCAGGGTTTTCAGCAAGGCCGAGATTACAGGCTAGCTTCAGAGGAGTCGTAGCAGAGCACAGCAGGGCAGCCCACAGCTTTTCCAGGTTTCAGGTGTTACACCTGTAGTCAGCCAGGGCATTTATCCAGAAATTGTCCACAGTCTCGAGGTTACGGCTACGACAGAGGGACTCAGCAGCAACAGCAGCCATATCAGCAACCAGCAGAGCAAGGCAGAGGTACACCGTACCAGAGAGGAGGACGGTCAAGTGATGGCAATCACCAGAGCTCAGGCGGAGGCATCCAATCTCATTGAAGGTATATTATCGCTCTTTGACTTTTCTGCTAGAGTGTTTATTGATCCGGGTGCTTCCCATTCGTTTATTTCTGATGATTTTCTAGATAGCATGGTATATCCCCTAGAAGAGAGGCAATGTGAGTTGGTAGTAGAGGTTCCCTCAGGTGGTTACGGGCTCACTTCTTGTTTCCTAGATGAGGTTCCGATAATGATTCATGGGAATTAGTTACCAGCTAGATTGTATGCATTTGTCGCTGAAGGATTATGATGTGATATTGGGGATGGATTGGTTGGAAGCATATGGGGTGTTGGTTGATTGTAGAAAGAAGAGGGTCAGGTTTTGCAGGCCTGGTGGAGCAGTGTTTGAATTTCAAGGTATGCCTTTTTACACTCCTAAGCTTATTATTTCTGCACTTAGAGCTAGGAGATTGATTAATGCGGGATGTGTAGCGTACCTTGCCTCAGTTAGTTTAGTTGAGTCTGGTAAGACTGTAGATTCAGTACCAGTGGTTAGAGAATCTGCATACGTGTTCCCAGAAGATTTGTCAGGGTTGGCTCCACACAGAGAGGTAGACTTCACAGTTGAGTTGCAGCTAGGCAGCATGCCGATCTCAAAGGCACCATACAAAATGGCAGCGGCAGAGCTAAAGGAATTGAAGAAACAATTGAAAGAACTGTTAGAGAAAGGTTTTATTAGACCCAGTCATTCACCATGGGGAGTGCCAGTACTATTTGTCAGAAAGAAAGATGGTAGTCTGAGAATGTGCATTGATTACAGGCAGCTGAACAAGGTCACAATTAAGAATAAGTATCCACTTCTCAGAATAGATGATTTGTTTGATCAGCTCCAATCAGCCAAGGTCTTTTCCAAGATTGATTTGAGGTCAGGGTACCATCAGTTGCGGATCAAAGAGGAAGATATTGACAAGACAGCTTTCAAGACTAGATATGGGCATTACGAGTTTGTGGTAATGCCGTTTGGCTTGACAAATGCGCCAGAAGCCTTTATGAATTTGATGAATAGAATATTCCACCCGTATTTAGATCAGTTTATTGTGGTCTTCATTGATGACATCTTGGTTTACTTAGCGTCAGAGGAGGAGCATGCAGCACACTTAAGGATTACTTTGTAGACATTAAGAGATCATCAGTTATATGGCAAGTTTAGCAAATGCGAGTTCTGGTTGAAAGAAATTCAGTTTTTGGGTCATGTTATCTCATCAGAAGGAGTTGCAGTTGATCCAGCTAAGGTTGAGGCGGTAATGAAATGGGAAGAACCGAAGACAGTGTCAGAGATTAGAAGTTTTTGGGTCTTGTAGGATATTACAGACGATTCATTCAAGATTTCTCAAAGATAGCAGCTCCCATGACAAGGTTGACAAGGAAAGGGGTACCTTTTGTATGGTCTTCGGATTACAGGCGTAGTTTTGCAGAGTTGAAGAAGAGGCATACCACAGCACCGATACTGAAGATTCCGTCAGGCAGTGGCAGATTTGTTCTGTACACAGATGCATCAAGGAGAGGTTTGGGAGCACTGTTGATGCAGCATGGCAAGGTGGTAGCTTATGCCTCTAGACAATTAAAGAAGCATGAAGAAAATTATCCAACGCATGACTTAGAATTAGCATCAGTTATTTTTGCATTAAAGATTTGGCAGCACTATTTATATGGTGAAAGGTTCGAGATATTCATTGATCATAAGAGTTTAAAGTACATCTTTTCCCAGAAAGATTTGAATTTGAGGCAACGTCGGTGGATGGAGTATTTGAAAGATTATGACTTCAGTTTAGCATACCATCCAGGTAAAGCTAATGTGGTGGCAAATGCGCTGAGCAGAAAGGCAGTTATGAATCAACTTATGATTAGATAATGGAAATTGTATGAAAATGTGGTAGAAAATTAATTATATGTGCCTAATAGTCAGCGGCGAGCAATATTAGCAAGCAGTGCAGTGGAACCTTCCCTATACTGGCAAATAGTGGAAGCGCAGAGGACAGATGACAATTTAGCTGATATTGTAAGAATGGAAGAAGTGACTCTTGGTGATGACAATGTGGTCAGACTTAAGGGTCAGTTATATGTGCCAACAGATGCTGAAATTAGGCAGAAAGTGTTAGAGGAGGATCACAGGTCGAGATACACCATTCATCCAGGCAGTACCAAGATGTATCAAGATATGAAGAAGCACTTCTGGTGGCCGCCCAATATGAAGAAAGAAATTACAGAATTCATAGCAAGGTGTGCAGTTTGTCAGCAGGTAAGGGCAGAGCACCAGAGGTCAGGAGAACTGTTATAGCCGTTACCCATTCCACAGTGGAAACGGGACGATATTGCTATGGATTTCATAGTTGGTTTGCCCAGGTCTGCAACAAGTCATAATGGTATTTGGGTTTTTGTGAATAGATTGACCAAGGTTTGCAGATTATTGCCAGTAAGTATGTCATGGTCAATCGATAGATTAACCAAATTATATGTGGAAAGAATAGTACCTTTGCATGGAATTCCAGTCACCATCGTCTCAGATCGAGATCCCAGGTTCACTTCAGGCTATTGGAGGAGTTTGCAGAGAGTGGTTGGCACAGAATTGAGGTACAGTTTGGCTTATCATCCACAGACAGATGGGCAGACAGAAAGAACAATCCAAACAATAGAAGATATGTTGAGAGCTTGCTGCTTAGTTTGGGGAGGTGTATGGGAGCGCCACTTGAGTATGGTAGAGTTTGCCTATAATAACAGTCATCATGCAAGTATCGGAATGGCACCTTATGAAGCATTATATGGCAGACCATGCAGGACACCACTAAATTGGCATGAGATAGGTGAGAGAGAGATTATGGGTCCAGAGTTGATCCAACAATGTGCAGAGACAGTAAAGTTTATCAAAGAAAAGCTTCAAACAGCGTAGAGTCGCCAGAAGAGTTACGCAGATACCAGACGCAGAACTTTGCAGTTTGAAGTCGGAGATTATGTCTTTTTGAAGGTTTCTCCTACCAAGGGTGTGCTTAGGTTCAGCAAAAGAAGTAAATTAAGCCCGAGATATGTTGGCCCATTCCAGATAAAAGAAAGAATTGGTGAGACAGCTTACAAATTGGATTTGCTAGCAGATTTTACAGATGCACATGACGTGTTCACGTCTTAATGCTCAGAAAGTACATTAAAGATCCTACCGAAGTGGTTAGTTATCAAAGAGATGATTTGATGCCAGACATGACTATGCCAGAATATCCAGTACAAATCACAGGTCACAGAACCCAGAAGCTCAGAAATAAAGAAATTGAACTAGTGAAAGTCATATGGGAAAACAGGTAGGGCGGAGAAGATATGTGGGAACTAGCAGATGAAATGATGAAAGCGTATCCATACTTGTTTGAGTAAGCCTTTAATTCTTTTAGGTGATAGTACCCTACGTGCTTAATTGAAAGTTTTTGGTGTTGTGCTTCCGTCTTAAATTTCGAGGATGAAATTTCTATTAGGTGATAGTAATGTAGCGTATTGACCATTCGGATCGTGACATTGTGCTTGTGGAGGCCAGTGTGTGGCCGATGACATGTGCAACAGGTGTTTTCTCAGGTTGTGAGGCTTCGTGGGCTGGCAGTTTGGGCCCAAAGCCTTCATTGGTTCACTGTCTGTGAACGCGACAGTGAGGTGCATCGCGTTGTGAATGCGACGGCCTTAGGTGTCGCGTTCTTGTAACCGATGTTTGGCGGTTGTCGTCCACCTGCACGCCGCATGTCGCACGCTGGGTGACTTGCTGACGTCGACCTTGGGAAGGCGACGGCGTCCTACGTCGCGATCAGGTCGCGATGGTAGGGTACGTCGTGTTCCTAACCGTGAAGTGTTTTAAGCTGGTTTGACCGAACAGAGCTTCTGCGAGCTCTGCTTGAACAGGGAGGAGGTTTTGCACGTGGATTGGGGCGATTCAAGATTCTGGAGGTGTTTTTGGCGTGCTCTCGCCGCTAGGACGTCACACGGAGCAGGGGGAAACGCCGGGTGGTTCTTGTTCTTTGTGTTCTTCGCGGAGGTAGGAAGATTCTACCTCGTTTTGCTGTGTGGATTGCGTGTGTGGCATGTTTAATGTGTTATTCGTGTTATAAACAGTAGATACCATGTTAGGGCATTGAGAAGAGCATGAAAAATGGGTTTAAACGCCGGTTTACAGGGTTTGTTGGGGAGATCCGCCGAAGCGTTTCCGGATTAGGGTTTCGCCTGTGAAGGCGACGGACCAAGTTGTTGCGTTTAGAATGCGACAGTCCGACCCATCGCGTTCTGCTTTTGAACGCGGCCTATCGGGGCATTGCGTTCAGAAGGCGACATGGGACCCTGTCGCGTTAACAAGTCTGAGGGGCTTTATGTGTGTGCATGTTGGCATGGTTATCCAATTATCGTGGTTTGTTGTGCATAGCAAAGGTAAGCGGTGCATTGGCACCTATAGCGCTCGGGGAGCATGTCGTTTATGAGGTTAGCGTGGTGTTCACGCGGTTTGTGTGTGCGTGTCGAGTAGTACAACGCCTACCGTGGTTACCTCTTCAGTTGGGAGCCCCAGGTTTTGTGTGAGCCAGGCACGTGAGTGCTCGGGGCTTGTCCCGGTACTTGTGTACCATCGAGGTCTGTGTCGTCTTCCTAGACATCCTCACTCTTATGTAGAGTTGTACGTCCAGCTGAGGGATAGACGGCAGTGGGACAGTTTCTTGTGAGAGTTTGTGTTTTGTCGCTTGTATCACGCTCGTGGTTGGGGGTTACGGACACCAGCAGACGTACTAGGCCCCAGCTAGTCCTATTTTCTAGTGCCTCACTTTAGGGAGCTCAGGCTGGAGTCCCTAAAGGTGCCAGACATGGGCCTGCGGCAGTGTGGTCTGCAGGAGTGGTGTTGGTTGAACTCCACAGTTTCTTGGTTTGTTCTAGTGGAGCAGTAGCTGGACCTTTCGTCCGTGGCTGCGAGACTGAGAGGTAATCATGTGTGGTTTGTCCGGGTCAGTAGCTGGTGTCACGAACCAGTCTTCGTGGCTCGAGTGTGGCATTTTCCTACTTTAGCGCGTACACCTGGTTGTGATTTTCTATTTATTTATTAAAGCTGCTTTTATTAATAGCATGTAGTAAGTAGAGTTTACAACTTTAATATCCTACTTAGATAGCTCTATAAATTGCAAACGTAGCTTTCTGCTGTTGTTACTTGTGAGTTTAGTTTGCTCGATTTCTAGGAGAGTTACCCTACTGAGCCAGTGACTTGTGAGGCTCACCCCTACTCCTTTAAGGTGAGGGAGAGCATGAGGTTTCACATCCTTCGTCTAGTTCCAAGCCGCACTGTAGCGGAGTAGGGTCTGCAACTCTAGTAGTGTAATCTACTTTCTTTGTACACCTCGGGATATTCCCCAGATTGTTGTAGTTGTGTCTAGTTATAGTTGAGAAATGGCTATGTATATTTCATATAAATATGTGTGAGATGACAATCTTATATATATTTGAGCAATTTCCTTTATATTTCTACGAACTTGTGGATAGTATCCCTTGCGAGGCTTCGGCTCGTTCGCGGGAGGCGGAGTCGGATCAGGCACGTTATTAGGTTAACGGGTCTGAACGATGAGGACCGCTACAGCACAGTTTTATATTCAGATTTTGAAAACCCCTCTAGAATGTAACGTATTAAACTGTCACGACTCTGGCTCGTTGCGACACGTTGGCAGTCACGTTATGAAGGTGACTGACAAGACCATCGCATTTTAAATGTCATTGCGACATATCGGCCCATCGCAACATAAAGGCGACAGACTGAAACGTCATGATTTAGTGTTTTCACATGGAATTGGTATGTTGGACTGTGTACGATCTTATGAAGCGCGACGACTGAACCCGTCGCGATTCAGAGGCCAACCCGATACTGTTTTCTATAGTTATAGAGCTAACCATGTGCATGTCTTACTATGTTATCATGTTATTTAGTTGATCAATGGCCTAAAAGTCATCAACCCACATGAAAGCTATAAGAATATGAATATATATTCTAAGTGTTCTTAATGATTGCTTGACTCCATCTACCATGTGAATGCTATGTGCTATGTTCATACTCTAGCTTGATAATAATTGAAAGTGTTACATGTTTAAAGTACAGAAACCATGTGATAGTCTTAATTGTGTATACCATGTCATGCCTTCTTGTTAATGGCTTTCTGTTATGTTATAAACTGATGATTGTGACATCGAGACACGCTCTACATGACACATTGCACTTATAGGCAGCCCTTTCTTGGGGGATTGGAAACTCTCTGTTGGTCATTCCGTATTGGTAGACTAGGGACCTTTCCACTAAGACCTCCGTAAATCTCCGTACTTCATGGATTCCTTCATGGAGACCGAGTTGGTTGTACCATTGAAGTTCACAGAAGATAGAAAACACTTATGTTCTTATCTACTTCTCGTGAGAGTGATTTCACTACATGGAAACTAAGCCATTAAATGTAAAGATTGAACTAATGAAATTAAGCTATTATGCTACCAAAATTACTCTGGATCATGTCTACTTGCCTTGTTATTCTTATAATCATTGACATGATCTTTAGTACACAACTGTCCATTGCTTGGAAATCTTATTGGCCATAAATGAAATGAAATTATCACAAATTATTAGAACTTTGGTTCATGACTATGCTTGTGCATATAAGGGCCCAGTCTGGTTCTGGGAGGAGCACATGAAATACTTATAATCGTGATAGTATATGATCCAATGAGGTGTCTTGCAATCACCTAAATGAGTGCAAGATTGATCTGGGTAATTTTCACATTGTTATTGAATGATTGATTGATTGAATTGTTATAAGTCTTTTACTAAAAATAAAAACAAGAATTGTTATAAGTGAAATGGTCCAATCTATTGTACATGTCATCGTTATTGAATCCAATATGTCATTGTCCACTGGAATTCTATGGAATTCAACTTGTGTTACTCACTGTACATGCTATAGATTATTGAATCTATTCTATTTGATAAATGATCGTACTGTCATCCATTCCAATGGAAATTGTTCCTTCTTGTGCATCTTATACCTTGGATATTGTTCCATATCTTTATCATGATCATTTTGCCATGTTTATTGCATGATAGTACATCACCTATTAACACGTTAATTATGTAAAGCATGTTCGCACCATGAGATGTAAATCCTACTGGGCATTATCGCGCTCACACCTACTTTCCATAATATTTCAGGTGATGACTACGAGGATATTGAGAATGATGGGGCTGGGGAAGAGTGAAGAGCTTCTCAAAGTGTACCCGTCATTATAGCTCATCAGCCAATATGTTTAGAGTTAAAGGAGTATGTAATAGTTAGTTTTATTTCTGCACGAGACTTATGTACCTTGAATTCATAATAATGGGCCCTATTATTGGCTCTGATTATGTAAGGTTGTAAGTCAGCATTGATGGAAATGAAATAAAGAAATTATATGGCCGGCACAATTATTGTCTCAAGTCTTTAGTTATACTTAGTTGTCGCTCTGAATTGCTTGGTTGTGATGTTTATACTTGTATCGCTCACGCTCTCGATATTTAATTCTGCTGCTAAATTTCGGGGTGCTACAAATGCAATCAGTCATGACACTTCAAATCAAAATGTCCTAAACTCAAAAAGAAAGATCCAGTTGAAAAGGATGAGAAAAAGAAAGGAAAAGAAAGAAAGTTCAAAAAACACAAGAAGAAAGTGATGGCAGCTACTTGGGACAACGAAGAAGCAACAAGTTCAGATACATCAAGCTCAGATTCTGAAGAGGAACAAGTAAATCTAGTCCTCGTGGAAGGACTAGATCAGGTAACCTCTGAAACCTCTTTTACTTCATGTTCAGAGTCTGATTTTGATAGCTTGGAAGATGCATTCAATGAGTTGTATGACAAATATAAAATTGTGGTTAAACAAATGAAAGTTATTCAGTTAAATCTAATAAATCAAGAAAAAATCAACACCTTTCTAAAAAATAAATAGAAATATTAGGACAGAACTTAACTGAAACTAAAAGAACAAATGAATTGTTATGTGAAGATCTAAAAACCAAAAATGGTTAAATTATAGACCTTGAAACTAATCTAAATGAATTGAAGGATAAAGAAAAGTTAAGAGAAGAAAATAATTATTTAAGAGCTTCCATAGATAAAAAAATAGACTGCAAAACATCTTTAGTGGTAAAATTCAAAGGTGCTAGAACAGGTAAAAAGAAGTATGGAGTAGGATATAAACCACCAATAGATGAAGAGAAAATGGTTTATCTTGAACAATACCCAATTCCTAAGTTTGTGAAAGAAAGATTAATCAAAATCCTAAAAAGGTCAATCAATATGTTTACAAACAGAAAATTAAAACTAATAATATTACAAAGTCAAAACATACGTATGATTTGTATTGTAGTCATTGTAATCAATTAGGACACACAGTTAGCACATGCACCACTAGACACCTGCATTGGATTCTGAAAACTAACCTTCAAAGACCTAAGAAAATTTGGGTACCAAAAATCTCAACTTAATTTTGCTTGCAGGGGCGCCTAAAAGCATCCAAGTGGTACTTAGATAGTGGATGCTCAAGGCATATGACAGGTGACAAAAAACTATTCACAAGTTTCAGAAGTGAAAATCGGTCAAGTCGCATAGGATGTGGAACAGTAGGAACAAAAGAAAAAGATGTAATAGAAGATGTTATGTGTGTTGAAGGACTAAAACACAATCTCATTAATATCAGTCAACTGTGTGACAAAGGTCACTCAGTAAAAAATGATAAGTGTATTATTATAAAGGATGGAAAAAATGTCTTCGAAGCACTTAGAGTTAAGAATTTGTACACTCTTCAATTGGAAAAATTGAAAGAAATCAACTAATGCCTTGCAACTACAAAGAGTGAAGAGACTGATTTATGGCACAGAAGACTAGGACATGCTAGCAACTCAGTGATCAAGAAATTATTCAAGCATGATCTAGTTGAAGGTCTTACAAAGCTAAAGTTGAAGAAATCTGGAATCTGTACAGCTTGTGCAAAAGGGAAGCAGACCAAGACATCTTTCCAATCCAAAACAATGATACCTACTTCTAGACCATTGTAACTCATTCATATGGATTTATTTGGACCTATAAGAACAGTAAGTCTTAGAGGAAAGGTTTATGGCTATGTAATTGTGGATGATTATTCAAGATACACTTGGGTATCATTTTTGGAAGTCAAATCAAAAACTTTCTCAGCTTTTCTGAAATTCAGTAGACTAGTACATAAGACCAGGAAACATCAAATTATCAACATCAGATCTGATCATGGTAGGGAATTCAAAATTGAAGAATTTGTCAGATTCTGTGAAGAAAATGGCATTGAACATAACCTCTCCCACTAAGAACACCTCAACAGAATAGAGTAGCAGAAAGAAAGAACAAAACACTAGTGGACATGGCCAGAATAATGCTTATAGAATATAATCTACCAAGATACTTCTGGGCTGAAGTTAACATTTCAGGTGAATTGAAGCATGATTAGCATGTAGTCGATCCCATTGTGTAATGAGCTTGGAGCACTTTGGAAGAGTTTATTTCTGAATTGTAGATGTGTAAGTGAATCATGTATAATGCTTGTAAACCATTATGGATGGATCTGTGAGGAGTTTATTTCAGCATTGGTGCTTATAGAACATTCGGATATTTTTATAGATCTGAGTGTTTTCTTTTGGAAATTTGAGATTGTACAAACCATTCAATGAATGAAAGATATAGTTGATGATTAACCCTTGTGTAAATCATGTGCATCGTGGAACTGATATTGATGGTGTTATGTTTATGTGATGGTTGGATTGTTTAGTGGCTATGATCATGAGCTTTGTCATTGAGTTATAAAATTATGTGCCCTAATTGTGTTGTTAAGGCTTGGCCTTCTATTTTCATTACCATTTGACTTGAATTGTCGTATCCTAAGTGTGACTTGAGGTGCTCGATTAAGGTTTATGTTGTTGGAATTTGAGAGCTTTTAGATTTCTAAATTTTCGCTGCAATTATGATACCCGAGTTTTGGGGGCATGACTTTCTAGTAATAGTACCAATTTCATCGAACTTGTTTCTAAACACCCATTTGGTGCCTATCACTGAAAGATCTAATGGTCTAGGAACAAGAGACCAAACCTGGTTTCTCTTGAACTCATTCAGTTTATCTTGTATATCTAGAATCCAAGATTCATCAGTCAGAGCCTCATTGACTGTCCTAGACTTGATTTGAGAAGTAAAAGCTAAATAATCACAAGGAATAATGTTGCCTCTAGTTCATACACCTACACTTGGATCTCCTATGATGTTTCCTTTTGGATGATCCTTCGGATATCTCCATTCCTTTAAAAGACCTTCATGAGATGGATATTGCTATTGTAACTCTTCCAAGGATGGATTCTCATTATCCTTAAGAGAGACATTTTTCATTTTCTCAGTTAACTCTCTTGCACCTTCATCATCACTAACAATTTCCTTTATCAAGAAAGGGTTAGATTCATCAAATATAACATGTACATTTTGCTCAAAGAAAAGTTCTTTTGTTAAAGACTCTATATCCTCTAGGCTTAGAGGTATAACCAAGAAAAATACTTTCATCAGATTTTGGGTCCAACTTACCAATGTTTGATTTACCATTGTTGTGAATGAAGCAAGGGCATGAAAATATCTTGAGATGATTTATCTTGGGCTTATTTTTCTTACACAACTCATAAGCTATCTTCTTTAAAGTGGACCTTATCATTGCTCTATTTATTATATAGCAAGTTGTATTCATTGCTTTTGCTCAAAAATATCTTGGTAGGTTGTATTCATATAACATTATTCTAACCATATCCATTAGAGTTTTATTCTTCATTTTAGCAACTCCATTTTGCTGAGGAATTCTTGGTGCTGTAAAGTTTTACTCTATTCCATGATCACCACAGAATTCAATAAACTTATGATTTTGAAATTATCCTCTATGATCTGACCTTAGCCCAATGATGTTGAACTTTTGATCCTTCTGGACTAATTTGTTGAATTTGACAAAAGCATCAAATATATCATCTTTATTTTCCAGAAAAGGGACCCATGTGTACTTTGAGAAATCATCAACAATAACAAATCCAAAATTTTTCCCACCTACACTAGTAGTTCTCATAGGTCCAAATAAATCCATGTGAAGTAGTTCTAGAGGATTGGATGTAGTGACAGTTGTTTTTTATTTAAATGAAGCCTTGGCATGTTTCCCTTTGGCACAAGGTCCATAAATTTCATTAAATCTTGTATTTATTTTTGGTAACACTTCTACTAAATCATGCTTGATGAGTTTTCTAATACCATCCATGCTAGAGTGACTTATTATCCTATGCCATAGTTCTACATTCTATTCTATATTGGCTGCCAAGCATACATCTTGCCCATTTAGATCCTCTAATTGTAGAACATAGAACATAGAGATTCTTTTCCTTGATGAGTAGGCATTTTGATTCTTGAAATTGGACTTGATGACCCATGTCACATAACTGGCTTATGCTAATTAGATTGTATTTAAGGCCTTCTACACACAGTACTTTTTCAATGAGAGTTTTTCTCTTACTCCCAATCGATCCACAATCGATGACTGAACATTTTCCATTATCCTCACATGTTACTATTCCTTCCTCCTCTTTAATTGATGAGAATAACTTCTTGTCACCTGTCATGTGCCTTGAACATCTGCTATCTAGGTACCACTTATATGCTCTATGAGTTTTCTATAAATAAGTCACTTAGATTTAGATACTCAAGTTCTTTTGGGTCCGGATTGGTTAGTTTCACTAAATATATCTTTTAGGATCTATTTTAAGTGCTTAGTTGTGCAAGTATTTTTAGTGTGACCAAGTTTGTTACAAAAAGTACAACATTTAATGTTATTTGATGTTTTGGTTGCTTTACTATGTTGTTCTCTTTTAATTTTGTTAATGTAACATTTTTCAGCTACAAACTTTAGTAATGGATATTTTTCTGGATATATTATTATTTCTTCGTTTTATAGGGGTCTATAGCCAACTCCATATTTCTTCTTACCAAATCTTCTTGCACCTTTTAATATTAATGAGGATTTTCCATTTGTTAAATTTTCAACAGTGGCTTTTAAATATTCGTTATCTTTTGTTAATGTTTCCATTTCTTCTTTTGATTTGTTTTTAGTATCTAGGTTTTCTAAACTTAAAATTTTGTCATTTTTCTCTTTTATATCTTCACACAATAACTCATTTCTTTGTTTTAATTCTTGAATTTGATTTTCAAGTTGTTCCATTTCAGATTTTAAGTGAGTTGGTGTTTTCTAGACATGCAAAGTTTTTCTTGATGGTTTTTAAGTTTTTGCATACATCTTTGTATTTTCCATATAACTCACTGAAGGCTTCTTCCAGATTATCAAAATTAGATTCATTACATGAATTAAAAGAAGAGTCAGAGTTTACCTTGTCATTGTGGCTGACCATAAATATGAGGTTAGCTTTTTCTTCTTCCTCTTCGCTTGAGTTTGGCTCACTAGTTGAGTCTTCCTCATTGCTCCAAGCAGCGGCCATTGCTTTCTTTTTATATTTCTTTTACTTTTTTATGGTGTCTTTCTTCTTGTAATCCATTTCAACTTTGGACACTCAGTCTTGAGGTGTCCGGGTTTTTTACACTCATAGCAAATTGGCTCGGGCTTCTTAAGTTCTTTATTTTTTTTGAAGTTTCTTCTTTCTGATTAGAGTTTCTTCTTTGCCAAAATTCTTTGCAGTTGTCTCGAAAGAAATGCTTCTTCCTTAGTATCTCCATTGCTCTTTTCATCCTCAGAGTCACTTCCAGAAGTACTCTCTTCAATCTTCAGTGCATTGCTCACTCTTTTCTTGGAGGAGCCTTTTCCTAATCTCTCTATGTTTATCTCATGAGCTATTACAGACCCAATGAGCTTTTCTAGAGACATAGACATGAGATCATTTGCTTTCTCTATGGCTGTGACTTTGAGAGTCCATAAAGTTGCCCAGGATCTTAGAATTTTTCTCACCATATCTCCTGTATTGTAATTCTTCCCAAACCATTAGCGATGTCGGTGAACCGATGTACATCTGGGAGATGGACTCTCTTGAATGCATTTGAAAATTTTCATACTGAGCTACCAATATATCTATTATTATTTCCTTTACTTTGTCTATCCCTTCGTAGGTGAGTTTCAACTTATCCCACATTTCATTTGTAGATTTGCATGCAGAAATTCTGTTGAACTCCTTTTTTTTTAATGAGCAACATAGTATGCTTTTGGCCTTGCTATTTTGAGACATACGTTTCTTGCCATTCTCAATCTAGTTCTCTTTGGATTTTAGAACTATCATATCTCCATCTTCTATTATGCTCCATAGTTGATAGTCTATGCCTTGAAGAAAGAATTTTGTTCTAGTCTTCCAGTAGTTGTAATCTTCTCCATCGAACAGTGGAGGCCTGTTGACAGACTGTCCCTCTGTATAACCTTGGGCTGCCATTTATCTTTGCTCTTTAGATCGTGAGATCTACCTGCTTGAAGAGACCTTAAGCTTTGATAGCACTTATTGACCATATTGCAAACCTAGAGGGAGGGGGGTGAATGGATTGTGTTGAATAATATTGTCCACTAAATTTGTCAAAAATAACTTCAAAAACACGAAGCGTGGAGGTTGGAGTTAGTAAGCAACGTCAATGGGAGCAAAAGTAGTCACGCACATGCAAGAGGATTTTTATCCTGGTTCGGATCTCCTCTTAGCAGGAGTCCTACGTCCAGCCCCCAAGAAACCACTTGGGATTTCACGAATCAAGGGTACAATCCCCCTTAAGGACACTTACACATCCAACACAAACTGGCCTTCTCTTCAATTCATGAAGAGGCAATAACCCACCTGTAGCAACAGGTCTTCTCTTCTACCAAGGAAAAATGGCAGCTTACTCAGCAAGCCTTCTTATCACGCAAGAAGAGGTACAAACTTGAAAAAATAGTTTATATAGAAAGCCCCTAGACCAAGCTTACATAAAAGAATTAAGAGCTTGATTTGAGGCACAGTTTGAGAGTACAGAAAGAACAAATGCAAGAACAACCCTATCAGATTTTTACAACTTCTCTATCAGGCAAGAAATGAGCTAAAGCTACTAGGATAGAACAAGCAATGATAAGCATGAATGGCAATGACTCTTTATTTCACAATAAGGTCAGTTGGTCATCCATGTATTTTGTAGATTTTGTCGCTGCCTTCTGCGATGCCAATGTGCTTCTATTTATCTTCTCTTCTCGCAAAATAACCATTGAGGTGTATGTTGTATCTCATTTCTTGATGTTCGTTTCCATGCAGCCATGACAGATTTAATGTTGTAAGAGTGTGTGACTATCGGAAACCTACATGCATTAAATGATTGGATACAGAGAGAGAATGTAGGGATATCGTTAGTGTTAGTCAACATCTTGTCAAAGAGTAGGTGCAGCAAGATGTTGTACTAGAATAGGTAAGTCCATTCTGTCACCATTTAAAGCGTTAGAAGACTTGTCACGTAAATGGTAAGTAGTAAAGGACATTTACCAAAAGAGCTATATTCAGTACACAACAGTATATAGATGCATTTAAAGAGCTATGCTAGAAAGATATACTTGATGGCGGGAGATTTTGAAATGCACACGTGAAAATAAATGACTTTAAGCTTAAGAGTGATTTGCATAATAAATACACAATTATACGAGATTAGACATAGTGAAATAAATTGTGATAGCAATTTAGTAATCAACACTTGTTATAATAAAGTGCGCAAGTCAAAGTCTCACTAAAAGGATAATTGATGCATGTACAGATGAATCAAAGTGATTTCCAAGGCAATAGTAAAGATCAAGGTTTGCAATCGATATTATAAAATCAATCGATGTGAGACTTACATAAGGATCAACGTCAATTAATAGTGTGTCTTGAATAATTGATAGAATATAAAGGGCAATCTAAAGGATCTATTAAGAATAGTCTATATGATAAATACAATCGATATGTTAGAGACAATCGATATGATCTTCTTAAAGATAGTCAATATGATCTCTTAAAGATAGTCAATATGATAAAGACAATCGATATGATCTCTTAAAGGTAGTCTATATGATAAATACAATCGATATGATAACGACAATCGATAGAAGCCCTTAAAGATAATCGATATGATAAATGCAATCGATATGATAAAGACAATTGATGTGATAAAGACAATTGATATGATCTCTTAAAGATAGTCGATATGATAAATACAATCGATATGATAAAGATAATCGATAGAAGCTCTTAAAGATAATCAATATGATAAATGCAATCGATATGATAAAGACAATCGATATGATCTCTTAAAGATAGTCGATATGATAAATACAATCGATATGAATAACGACAATCGATATGGAACTTATATTCCAATCGATTTAGATGTGTTGCCTACGTAGTAAGCCCAAAGGGGGGTGAATAGATTGCTAAAATTTTATTATAGAATATTCCTGTAAATAAAAACATTTTTGACAGAAGACACTAAGTTTGATGATTAGAGTTAGTGTAAAGCAAAGACAGAAAGATCAATCACATAGACAACAAGAATTTTTTTCCTGGTTCAGATCTCATGTCACAGGGACTCCGACGTCCAGTCCCCAAGCAATAACTTAGGATTTCACTAAGAAAATGTACAATCCCCCTTAAGGACACTTACACATCCAGCCGCAACTGGACTTCTCTTCTCTACCCGAAGAGGCACTAAAACCACCTAATGCAACAGGTCTTCCTTCTTACCAAAGGGAACAATCACCCACTCAACAGCAGGTCTTCTCTTCACAAACGAAGAGGAACACTCAAGAAGAATGAGTAAAGAGTGGATGGCCCCTAGACCAAGCTTATAGAGACTACTTGATCTGAGGCGAAGTCTGAGAGATAAGGATTTTCACACAAAGTGGTCTCTCAGATCTACACAAGCTCTCGAAGACTAAATAGGTTGCTGTGGAGAGCTAAGAGCTGAAGACTGTTTGAATGGAAGAGCGAGCTCTTCTTTCTTCTAGGTGACTAAGATATTCAAGCTACTCCAAAGTTCTTCAGGTGTCAAGAAATTCTTTATGGAGTCACAAATCTTCTATTTATCTTCTTTGAAAGATTTGACCATTGAAGTATCTGTTGTCTCACGTCTTCATGCACGTTGGAGTGTCTAGTCCGAAGAATGGAGCAAGAGAACCTGCAGCCATTAAGTGCTGCGATAGACATATACATAGAGGAGGATTTGTCTGAATCTCTTCTTGCTTCTGTCAAGTTGACAGATCCAACATTGTAACGTGTGTTTCTACCGGAAACCCTGCATATAATAAATGTTGAAGCATAGACAACTTATCTTTGTCAAAATTGTCAGTCAACGTTAGTAGTCGTGCTTTAAGAAGATATACTAAAAAAGAAATTCCATTCTATCATCCTACAAAGGTTTACTTTATGAGACATGAGTATGGTTAACAATAGATATATTGTGCAGAGATGTTGTACCACACACAATAAATGTTTGAGTATACAGAAGACAACATGATTCGCGGGGAGACTTGAAATCCACATAGATTTGAAATTATATTTGAATATCATGTGGAATGTATTTAAGAATGTCTGAAAAGGATTTAAATACAAATATTCAACAACTGTCTAAAACATAATCGTTATTAAGAGAGAGTTGATGTTTAGAGACAATCTGTGTACAAAGAGAATCGATGTCCAATCATGACTTATGTTTTAAGAAAAGTCATTGTCAGCGAAGTCGATGTTGATATGGAATCAATGTAATAACTATAATCCATGTGAGAATGTAATCCATGTTGAAACAAAGTCGATGTGAACATAATCCATGTTTTAAGTTAAATCGATGTTCTGGATGAAATCGTTGTTGAAGTGAAATTGATGTTCAAATGAAGTTGTTGTTATCCTAAAATCGATGTTCAAATGAAATCATTGTTTGAAACGAAGTCGATGTTTAAGTGAAGTTGTTATTTCATATGAAATCGATGTTTAAGTGAAATCGTTGTAGAAACAAAGTCGATGTTTAAGTGAAGTCGTTGTTTTATATGAAGTCGATGTAAAAATGAAATCGTTGTTCTAAGTATGAAGTCGATGTAAAACCGAAATCAATGTTCAAATATGAAGTCGATGTAGAGCCAAAATCGATGTTCTAAATATGAAGTCAATATAGAACCGAAATCGATATTCTAATTATGAAGTCGATACTTTATTAAGGAAGTCGTTGTTTAAGTGAAGTCGATGTAGCAGTAATCGTTGTGAGCTGTTAATGGAAGCCAATGTATACTTAGATAAAAACTCATGCAATGAACTTCACAGAACAGTGAGTGTAGACAACTTATTGATTTTGTTTGATTTGATGCATGTTAATGAACTTCAGAAAATGATGTTAGATAATAATTTTCAAGGTTTTGTTAATCACCAAAAATACATATAATAAATAACAAATTATATAGAGAATGGACTGATCATCAAGATGTTCATCAATCGTGAAGTTTAGGGCCATCAATCGATATCATATTATAACAGTAATTGATATGGACATGCTTAACAATCTTTAAATTTAAAAGAATAATCGATATGTTATTATAACAGTAATCGATATGGACATGCTTAGCAATCGTTCAATTTAAAAAAATAATTGATATGTTATTATATCAGTAATCGATATGAACATGTTGAGCAATCGTTAAATTTAAAATAGTAATCGATATGCCATTATATCAGTAATCGATATGAACTTAGAATAGTTACAACTTTGATTAAAGGAGTTTTGAGCAATTCTGAAGACTTACCAGAGTGCCCTCTTAATAAATGAACTTGTTCTTATAGCCTATTGACAAACTTTATTAGAAAAATTAATTAATTAATATTTTTTAGAGCTTTTTTGTCATCAAAAGCAAAGAGCACATAGAGATGAATGGTCCAACAAGAGAGTCAATCCCATTTAGAGAATCGATTCTATTTAATAAGACTCAGAGAGTCGATTCTTTTTATCAAGGCTCATATAGTTGATTTAACTTGAGAGTCATTTCTTTAGGACTCAAGGAGTCGATTTTCTCTAACTTGTCTTGGAAGTCAATTCTCTATTAAGACTTGATTCTTTCATTCTTTCTGAGACTTGATTTTAGACTCGATTCTTTCAATATATCTAAGACTCGATTTCTTTTGAAGATTAGATTCTTTCATTGTATATGAGCAATTATTTCAATATATCTAAGATTTGATTTCTTCTAAAGACTCAATTCTTTCATTATATATGGACTTGATTTTTAATTGAGTTTAACACTTGATTTGTTAGACTCGATTTTTACTTTGTCTCTAATACTTGATTTCTGAGACTCAATTTTCCTTTGAGTTAGAGATGCTTTCTTAGACTCGATTTTTCATTGAGTTTGAGACTTGATTCTTTCAATGTATCTAAGATTTGATTTCTTTTGAAGACACGATTCTTTCGTTGTATCTAGACTTTGTTTCTGATTGAGTTTAAGACTCAATTTCTGAGACTCGAATTTTATATTATCTCTGAGACTCAATTTTTGAGACTCAATTTTCCTTTAAGTCAGAGATGATTTCTTTGATTTTCCTTTGAGTCTGAGACTCAATTTTTTACTGTGTCTAAGACTTGATTTTATGAGTGGGTCCAAAATTAATTTCATTGTGTATAAGACTTGATTTCTTATTGAGTCTTCTTCAATGTGTCTACGACTTGATTTCTGAGACTTGATTTTCATTGTGTTGAGAGTCTTTTTCTAAATGAGTTTAAGACTTAATTTTACAATGACCTTGAGAGTCTCTTCTTACAAAGAGTTCTTTGGGACTCGACTTTTTTTAGAGTTGATTTTCATATACTTAGATACTCGATTTTTTTAGTTTAATTTTTGTCACATTTAACCTTGTAATTATATTTAATTTTGTTATCATATTTAGATTTGTAATTGTATTTAATTTTTTAATATTAAAATTTAAAATTTTTCAATGAATTACATGTAATTATAAGTAAACTCAGATCATTAATTGTCCAAATTATATGTAACCTATTCTTCGCATCAAACAATCCCTTAATCCATTTCATGAATACACAAAGAAGAAGGTGCCACCATTGGAGTTCCATTTATGAGAAGGGAAATACTTATTACAAAACTGTAAGTAACAAGTATTTCTTTTATGAGCAAAGTATATGGAGTTGGATGCCCAACTTAGCCATGTGACACTAGTGGCACCATGATGGCCAGCCAAATAAGAGGCCGCAGTGACGGCAACACCGACGGTAAGTGAATAGTGGAGCCATCGATGATTGACGGTGTAGTGCCCTAGAATTTCCTTGAATTTATATTGCAATTGTATGTTTATTTCTGCATGTATTTGAGTGCTGATTTGTGTTAAACTTGGCGTCCACATCTGTTGGTGTTAAGGGTTTTTGGCGGCATGATCATCTTCCATTTATCTCTTGTTAACGACAGCTTCTTCTGTCGTTAATTATTTTCTAAAATATTTAATTTTTCGGGCAAGAATGTAGACGACACAGTCGATGGATGTCTACATCATGGCTGGCGGCAATTTCTATTGACGTTAACCTGACTTGCCTATTTTTGATATTACCATTCCGGGGGAGTATAAATCGGTCGTTTCCGTGGATTTAATGGGCTAGATCCGAGCGTTTAGGATCCAAGGGTCAGGATTAGGGTTGGCTAACGCGTGGGAGATCTTTATAAGACCGGATTTCGCAGTTAGGGGAGGTTTTCGCCCTAGTTTTGGAAGAGAGAAAGGAAGGCCAAGGAAGGGTTTTGCAGAGCTCGTGCATGCGATTTGAAGGCTTCTGGAACAAGGAGGTTTGTTCAGCAACGAGATCTAAAGCTTCTCTAAGCAGGAGAGCTACGTTGGAGGCGGATTTGGAGCGGTTGAAGTCGGTGAAGGGGACTACCTTGCTGCCAAGGCGGGCTTCTTCGGGCTTTGATTCGTCACTCCAGAAGGAGGGAAAGAGGCAAGTAACATGGGGGATTAGTTTAGGACATATAAGACTGTAAATTTATCATTTTTACAGATTTTTAAAGCATGAAATTGATGTGTGGGAAAGGGTAGAAGTATCGTTATTTCATGTTGTGTTTTCTGTGTTTTCTGGGCTAAAGAACTTGACGTCCAGATCGTGTGCCGTTTAGATTTTATAAACGACACAATAGACCGCCGTCTATTTCATGCAAACGTTACTTGTTTTTTCAACCTATACTATATGTTAACAGCGCTATGTGCTGCCGTCTACTGGTTGTTAATGACATGATATATGGACGTCTACTGCAAGTAAACGCCACATATGTTGCCGTTAAGTTTATCAGTACAGTAAATTGCAGAAAATCTTATTTTAATTGCTTATTTGTGATCCATGCTTGTATGAGGTTACGTCCATGTGATGTTTTATGTGTTTTCAGTACTGTTTAACTAGAGACAGGTCATGACAGTAATGGATAGATTAAATGCATGAGTTACCCTTGAATTTTATTGAATTAGCAAAGGCATTTTGTAAAGAAGTGAACATGATTTCTGTTGCATTGTTGAAATAAAAGAGAAACTATACTATTGATTTGTCAGTACTGCAGACCTACTGTATTTCAGTTCCTGTATCGATTTGCATGAATTTCTCACTGTTGCATCATGATTAGTTAGCTTAAATTGATGGAAATTAGTTATGAAAAATGGTTACAGAGCTCAGAAAAATGTGAAATTTTACATGTGTGTGGTTTAATCTGATTATGATTTTTTGTCAAAATTTCGGGATTTTTAGACTTCTGTGTGTATTGTTATGAATTTCTGATCATTAAATAGCATATAGAATTCAATTAAACATGAGAAAATGTGCATGAATGAATGTGATATGATTAGTACCATGATAGGTTGTCTGTTTTACAGCAAAGTTAAGATTCAGGTACTGAAGAAAATCTAATTGCATAATGTTGTATTTAGTGCATGGAAAAGGCGTGATAGAATTGCATAAAATGTAGATTGATGATTGCATACACGATAATGCATATTCTAAAATAAAATGGCCAATAAAGACATTGCTATTTTAGAGATTTCCTACAATGAACTACACCATGGATGCCCCTATGGTAATGGTTCACCTATATGAAAATGACCTATTGAATCCGTGGGCAACGGATTGAAATCCTAGAGGTAGATAAGTTCTACTGGTTAAGGTGGGAAGGGCTTTCCCCGGTATTGCGCAATGGCCATGACTTCATCACTACATTGCCTAGGTGATGAGTGAATGCTATATGACTACTGATCTCTATTAATAGTATGGGGTATGTCTTGGCAACTAAATGATAAATGTCTACATGAAAAATGGACTACATGACTACATGCTACATGTCTACATGAAAAATGGACTACATGACTACATGCTACATGTCTACATGTTAAATGACTACATGATAAATGTCCACATGAATAATGTCTACATGATATATGCTATATGATTTACATGTCAATTGTTTTACATGCTACATGACCATTTGCTACATGTTTAAATGACTACTTTCTACATGTTAACTAGTTGCATATTGCATAACGTAGAAATTGTTACATGTTGCATGACAACAAGTATATACCTTGATAAATGGATTGCATGCTATGTATAGGAACATGTTAGTTCAATTATTAGAATATAAGATGTGAATTACATGCATTACATGAAATGTTTCATTGCCATGATAATTAAACATGCTATGAAATGATTGATTGCCAAATGACTTAGAACCATGTTAGTAGGAAAAAGCTATATGATATCAAAGATGTGAATGATATAAGTTACCATGTTTTAAATCTAATATATACATAATGTCTTGAACTATCTTTCATGTGACTTGCTGAGTCTTGTAGACTCATACTTGTTTAACATTTCAGGAGAGCCAGAGGATACTCAGGAGTTAGTGCACACTGACTCTGAGCATGAGGACGTGGAGGCATAGTTTTACTTGAGAGATTTGGAGTGATCATTATGTATGTGAGGAAAATGATGTACTTTATTTTATGCACTTGAACTTATGGCTTGTAATAAAGTTGGACTATTGTTATCTTTCTCTTATGTTTAGACTGGACATTTGAATATGATGTTGATTACAAGTATTTGGTTCCATATTCTGTTGCATATTATTGGAATTGAATTGTCATTTATGTATATCTCAATATGTACTGTCTATTGTTGGATGTATTCCACTGTAATACCTTTATTAGATCTAATGTGAGTTGGTGTAACTGTACTGGATCTAAGAGGGGCATTACAGACGGGTGGGTGGCAAGTGATCGATAATGATTGAGGCAACGATCACCTAATGGGATGTATTGCCTGTTGCCTAGATAGCAAGCCCAGAGGGGCGGTGAATGGATTGCTAAAAATTCGTCTTCGAAAAATACATGTAAATAAAAACACTTGACAACAACCACTACGTTGGACAGTTAGTGTGGAATAAGGAAAGACAAGCAATCACACATAGACACAGAGAATTATCCTGTTTCGGATCTCCTATCCCAAGGAGTCCTACGTCCAGTCCCCAAGCACAACTTGGAATTTCACTAACCAAGGGTACTGTCCCCCTTAAGGACTCTTACACATCCAGCTGCAACTGGCCTTCTCTTCAAAACCCGAAGAGGTACAAAACAACACCTGATGCAGCAGGTCTTCCTTCTTCAATGAAGGGCATAACAACCACCTGTTCCCTACAGGTCTTCTCTTCACAAACGAAGAGGAACACACAAAGAATGTGAGTAAAAAGGCGAATGGCCCCTAGACCAAGCTTATAGGAATTTGCTTAATCTGAGGCAATGTCTAAGAGACAAAGATTTGCAATAAGAAAATCTCTCAGAACAATAAGAGCTCTCGAAAGACTAAGCAAGTGAAAGCTGAGAGCAAAGAGCTGAAAGTTGGTGACTGAAACGAATAAGCTCTTCTTTCTGATGCTCGTGAGTTGTTAGAGTGTCTGTCTGTCTCTCAGTGTATGTGTATTATAGCTTTATGGAGTCATCAGTCTTCCATTTATCTTCTGTGAATTATTTTGACCGTTGTAGTAGCCGTTCAGATGTCCATTGTCTCACAGCTTCATGCACGTTAGAGAGATTGGTCCTAGGCATGGAGAGGTGAGCATGCAGCTATAAGCGCTTGGATTGATCCTTACACCCTCACAAAAAGATTTTCTAAATCTTTTATCCTTTCGACAAGTTGACAGATCCATCTTTGACGTGATTTACTACAAAAGCCCTGCATGCAATAAACACGGATACCTAGACAACTTCTTTTTGTCTACGTTGTCAGTCAACCTTGGTAGTCGAGCAGTATGAAGATATGCTTAAACTGGAGAGGTTATTCTGACATCACACAAATCAAGACTCTATGCGATACATCAAGTAAGTAAGAAGATTTCGTGTGGAATGATCATGATCTTAGTATGCGCGGGAAGGTTTTTGAAGTCCACAGAATTTTAAGCATATGCATATTTAAATGTTACATGAAAATAAGAAGATAAAGCAAGACTGTACAAGAGATATATAAAGAGCATTCTATATAAAGATGATATTAATACCAAACTGACGATATAATCATATGAAAATGTAATCCATATTGGAACCAAGTCGATGTGAATGTGATCCATTATAATGAAATCGATGTTCTGTACAAAGTTATTACTTAACAGAAATCGATGAGTAGATGAAATCGTTGTTTCAATAATGAAATCGTTGTGACACTTAAATCATTGTTCAAGTGAAGACAAATCGTTGTTTGCGACCAAATCGTTGTTTGTGATCAAATCGTTGTTTAACTGAAGGCAAATCGTTATTTTCAATCAAATCGTTGTTCAAGTGAAGACAAATCATTATTTGCGACCAAATCGTTGTTTGTGATCAAATTGTTGTTTAACTGAAGGCAAATCATTGTTTTCAGTCAAATCGTTGTTCAAGTGAAGACAAATCGTTGTTTTAGTACAACCGAATCATTGTTCTAAATTGTTGTTTTCGAACGAATCGTTGTTTTTGATCAAATCGTTGTTTAAGTACAAGTGAATCGTTGTTTTCAATCAAATCGTTCTTTAAGTTAAAGCGAATCGTTGTTTTTTAGCAAATCGTTGTTTTCGAGCGAATCGTTGTTTTACTTATGAAATTGTTGTAGCGATGGAAATCGTTGTTTCACTTATGAAATCATTGTAGCGATGAAAATGGTTGTTTCACTTATAAAATCGTTGTAGCGATGGAAATCGTTGTTTCACTTATGAAATCATTGTAGCGATGGAAATTGTTGTTTCACTTATGAAATCGTTGTAGTGATGGAAATCGTTGTTTTACTTATGAAATCATTACAGCGATCAAATCGTTGTTTAAGTGACTTATGAAATCGATAAAGCGACCGAATCGTTATTTCACTTGTGAAACCGATGTTCTATCAAGGAAATCGATGTGTGCTTAGAATGAATATATGCTTTGAACTTCAAGTAATAGTGAGTGAGGATTACTTACAGATTTTGCTTGACTTATTTCCTGTTGTTAGAAAATATTTATTAAGGTTTTGTTAATCACTAAAAAATTACATATAATAAATAAAATTATATGGGGATGGACTGATCATCAATCTCCCCGTTTTTTGTGATGACAAAATATAAAGTTCTGAAATGAATTGAAATAAATTTGCTGGATAAATTTAAGAAATGTATTTCAGAATATTTTCTCCCCCTTTTTGTCATTAAGCAGAAAGAAATGTAAAGAGAAAAAGAAAGAAGAGAAGAAAGATAAATGAGAGCTAACAACACTATATCTGATTACTGAGGGGGAACAGAGATGTAGAAGGCAGGTGACAAGAGAGAGGCATGGCGAGTAATGATCGCCCAAGCCTTGAGTTCCTGCTCTTCAAAAAAATTCTTAAATACACCCCAAGACGTAGTGTAGGAAGGCCCTATGTCTAGAATCATCCTCTGGATGTGGAGCTGCCTCTGAGCTTCAATGAAGTTGGCATACTCCTCTTTCCCAAGAGAGATTCGATAGGAGCTGGAGGTTCCAAAACTAGCATGCTGCAAAAACTGATCAATGGATATCGGATAGAAAAGCTTCTGTTGCTGCAGATCCTTCTTCAAGGAGACAAAAACTTTGTACCTCTCAACCCAAATGGCAAAAGGTTCGTGAACGAGATTGATTGAGTTGAGATCCAGGAATTCTTCAGCAGAAAGAGATGGCTTTCCGGAATTAAACAAGGAACTGTTCAGGTTTTCCAGCTGCTGAGCAGAGTGGTGATAGTGGCGCTCCCATTCAGAAGGAGAGTGTCTTTCACACTCAGACAGAAGGGGAGCAAGCACATCAGACTTGATAAAGCCCCTATGATACTCCCTGAATATGAATCTACGAAAGGCAAGAGGAGTACCCTACTGAACTGTAATCCTACCCATAACTCTAGCAAATCTTTCAAAAATGATAGAACCAACTGTGGAATCCATGACTGAGTGAAGCTTAGGGAGAAATACAATATTTGGGATGTTTAAGGTAGCAAAGTCCACTTGAATGGAAGTGTTGACAGGATTTTCAGTTCGAAATTCTACAATTGCTGCCCTGAACTGTCCAAGCTATATCTCTGGCAATTTGTTAAGAAATCTATAATCTTCAAACATTTGAAACTACCGGATCAACTTGATTGCTTTCTGAATGAATGGACCCCAGGTATTCTTGTGGTGGATGAAAAACCACTCAGATAAAGTAAGTGGGTGGTCCCTAGGTGGAAACCTATCAGATCTGCCAAGCAAGAACTTCCTATAGAGAGACTGATGGCCTCGAGACCACTGGTCTTCAGTCTTGGACTCAGCTATGAAGAAAATTTTGGACTGATCAGCTTTAGATAAGGGAGATAGAGGAAGAACAATGTTGAGGTGGTCGGTTAGGTTGAGGTGAGGGAGGCCAAAAAGAATAGCAAATGTGCATTTCTGTAAATATTGACAGTATAGAGATCTCCTTCTATTTTCAACAGAAAGAGAGAACCAAAGAGGAGGAAAGCGATGTTCAGAAGAGAGAGCAAGATCTTTAGAGACTTTCCTCTTTTTAGGAACAAGACTATAAGAGCCTGTCCTATGAACATGGGTGCCAACGGCCAGGACTGAGCGAAGAATTGCTTCTTCAAACTCATCTTTGATGTCCTGAATGATGTGGCCTTGTACACGAGCACTCTCCGGAATGAGAGTGATGAAGGAGGGAGGAGTAGGTGGATGAAGAGAAGAGAAAGATGTAGGAGGAGGTCGTGCAGATGGTCCAGCAGTGGATGGACCAGCAGATGAGGGTCCAGCTGAAGAAGATGATGTTGGAGGTTCCTCAAAAGTCGGAGGAGGAATGAAAGTGGAAGACATGGGAGAAGAAGAGGAGGTGGTAGGAAATGGTGTAGGTGAGGAGATGTGTTTTGGAAGAGGTTGTTTAAAGGTGGCAGGGGCTGGAGGGGCAATGGATGATGATGGTGGAGAAGAGGGAGCTGGAGTCTTAAGATGAGAAGGAACAGGAGGCTCTGGTGGCACATCAGCAGCTACCACTGGTTCTTCAATCCTGACTTGCGCAGCGGCTCCACTGGACCTGATGGCCCTGACTCTTCAGCTAACGGCCTTGTCGGCCCAGACTCTTCAACTATTGGCCTGGGTGGCCCTAACTCCTTTGCAGGCTCAGATGATATGGATTCCTCAACATTTGGCCCTGATGGCCGGACTGCTTCTTCAGATGGCTCTGGTGGTCGGACTTCCTCTTCAGAAAATTGCCTTGAAGGCCCTGAACTGCTCTCTGACATGGGTTGAGTGGGAGCAAGAGGGGCAGGAGTAGATAGATGCATCCTCACAAAATCTAATAAGTCTGTCACTAGCTGTTTCAAGCTCCCCAACTCATTTTTCATTCCTTGGAGCTCAGCTTTGACTGCTCCAATTTCCTTTGCTCCAGTGCTTTGACTAAGAAATATGGAAATGATGTCTGACTGCACTGAGCACAAAATCTCCCCTTGAGCATTTAATCTTTCAATAACTGGCTTTAGGTGCACACGAATCTTCTTTTTCTTGGATCTTCGGTGTGCCTTCCTAGTAAGCAATGGAATTTTAGATGCAAGACCTTTCCCTTTCTTTCCTGAGCTACAAGCTGTCTCCACAACAACATCATCATCATCACTATCAGAAATACTCTCCACAAGACCTTCTTGATATTTATCAGTAGGGGGATTTACTGTGGGCTCCCCCTGAATTACATGCTCCCCCCTGAGCTAGAGCATCTTCCATATGAATTTCTTCTGTGTGGCCTGGTGCCACCTCTTCTGAAACAGCTGCTCCCTGGTTTTCTTCCACATTAGCATCTTCAAATGGAATATTAGGGATGACTTCTCCATGAGTCTCTTCCTACTCCCCGGCAATGAGAGCAACAGTATCCATTGATGAAATGACTGTTGAGGGGGTCTTAACTCCAGATGACTGCCTAACGGGCTCAATATGCTCAGGAGCAATTTCCTCTATCCTTCTAGCAACTGCAACAGGTTCTTCAACCCTGACTGCTACTTCTTCCTCTTGGACATTTGGAAGTTCAGGAGCTTCACCAATAATTGCCTCTCCTTCTACCACAGAGGTCTTAGTCCAAAGGTTTCCAACAAGAGAGAAACCACTTTTCTTCATATTTCTAGACCGAATGGGCTGGCCCATCTTCTCCATCACTTCTCCATTCAAATCAATATTAAAATGCTTGAATATCTTGGTCAGCAAATGTGCATATGGAAGTGATACATTCAGCTTGTTCTTCTTATCATATATCATCTCTGCATCAAGTCTCATTCTTTCAATTATCACTTGAGCCATATTGATGTCCTGATTCTGGATTGCCCAAAACATCATGTCAGAGTCGGCTTTAGGGCAAGTTGAGAATGTGGCGCTTCTTGACACTAGAATCTGGCAGACTATAAAGTGAAGGATTCTGTTGAATGCGTTCAACTGGTTGATATCTATTTTACCATCTTTCAGCTTGTACTCTGTTATGATGATGCCTAAACCCTTAGCATGAATATCCACACTGTCTACCCCACTACGACCAACTGTAGATACACCAAACAGACTTTCCAGTAGATCATAGGTGATATGGATAGATGTACCTTTAATTGAGGAGGTGAGGGACCCATCTTCTTCTATCTTCAGGCAAGTGTAGAACGCCTTGGCTAGGTCTGGGTAGCTTGGCTCAGAAACTGTAACTATTTTCGTCCATTTCATCCTTTCTATGGCTTCCACTATACTGTGCATCCCATTCTTCTCTAAATCGACAATATCCACACAACTTGATCTTGACTGCTGCAAATCTTTCCTGCTGCTCCGCTATGAGGAAGGCGACGTTGTATCCACCTACGGTGTCGAAACTCCCAGAAGCAGCCATGGATTTGAACAAGGAGAGTTTCTGGAGGATCGTGGGGAAGAATGGAACAGAAGCCCTCAAGAAATTTTTGCGGGAACTGAGAGAACTTTCGAAATCGCGCAGAGAGTATTCCGGAATCGATAGGGTTTTATCGCTCTAGGCAAATCGGAAGAGATATAAGAGAGAGATGGAATCGATAAGACATGACTTACGGATTTAACGGCAGGACATAAAGGCGCTTTTTTTTTATGCTAGAATAATAAATGTGGATAACAACAAAAGAGGAGAAGATAATGCAAAAATAAAGAATTCATCCCAAAAAGTCATAGCATTTTATGATGCAAGCAATAAAGAATTTGCTTAAGTTCAGCATGTAGGATATTATTCTGAAAATTATTATTTCAGTTACATGCAGTCATATCTTTTACACATTGCACATGCCTAGTTCCCTTCTAAGAGACGTAAATCTCTCTTCAGGTAAGGCTTTTGTAAAGATATCTGCTAACTAATTTAAAGTATCTATAAAAGAAATATTTCTATTTCTATTAGCTACATGATCTCTAATAAAATGATATCTGACCTCTATGTGTTTTGTTCTTGAGTGCTGAACTGGATTTTTTGTGAGATTTATCGCACTTGTGTTGTCGCACAGTAATGGGATGGTCTTGATGTGCAATCCATAGTCCTCAAGCTGTTGTTTTATCCATAAGAGTTGAGTGCAACAGCTCCCAACAGCTACGTATTCAGCTTCAGCTGTTGACAGTGCCACTGAATTCTGCTTCTTTGAAGACCATGAAATCAAGCATCCTACAAGAAATTGGCAACTACCACTGGTGCTTTTTCTATCTACTTTGCATCCAGCATAGTCAGCATCAGAATATCCAACTAAACTAATATCACATGACTTTGGATACCACAAACCTAGATCATGAGTTTTAGCTAAATATCTAAAAATCCTTTTAACAGATATTAAGTGGGATTCCTTAGGATCAGCCTGATATCTTGCACACATGCATACACTCAATAAAATATCAGGTCTACTAGCTGTCAAGTAAAGCAACGATCCTATCATGCCTCTATAGAGTTTTTTATCCACTTTCTTACCATCTTTATCACTATCTAACCTGGTAGATGTGCTCATGGGAGTAAACAGTGGTTTAGCATTGTCGAACCCAAATTTCTTCAATAATTCTTTGGTATATTTTGCTTGACAAATATGTGTACCTTCTTTGCCTTACTTGATTTACAGTCCAAGAAAGTAGTTGAGCTCTCCCATCATGTTTATCTCAAATTCTCCCTGCATGAGCTTTTCAAAATACTTGCACAAGGATTCATCAGTAGATCCGAATATGATATCATCTACATAAATTTGCACAAGTAATATATTTTTAACTTTTGATTTAATAAACAATGTGATGTCTACTTGTCCTCTGATAAAACTATGGTTTAACAAGAATGCACTAAGTCTTTCATACTATGCTCTAGGTGCTTGCTTTAAACCATATAATGCTTTATGCAATTTAAAAACATGATTTGAAAAATCTACATCATCAAAACCAGGAGGTTGTTCTACATAGACTTTCTCCTTTATATAACCATTTAAAAATGCAGACTTAACATCCATTTGAAAAAGCTTTGAATCTGATGCACATGTATAAGCAAGTAACATTCTAATGGCCTCTAGTCTAGATACTGGTGCATAGGTTTCATCCAAAATCTATGCCTTCCTCCTGGGAATAGCCTTGATCAACCAATCTAGCCTTGTTTCTAGTGATAATACTAGCTTCATCCAATTTGTTCCTAAACACCCATTTGGTGACAATCACAGGATGATCTAATGGTCTCGGAACAAGGGACCAAACCTGATTTCTCCTGAACTGATTAAGTTCATCTTGCATGGCTAAAATCCAGGATTCATCAGACAGTGCTTCATTGACTGCCTTTGGCTCTATTTGAGATACAAAATCTAAGTAATCACAAGGAATAACATTACCTCTTGTTCTTACCCCAACTATTGGATCTCCAATGATGTTGTCCTTTGGGTGATCCTTCTTGTATCTCCATTCCTTTAGAAGATTATCATGTATAATTTCCTTTTGTTATAATTCTTCCAAGGGTGGATCTTCATTATCCTTGATGGATGTTTCCTTCAGTTTCTTGGAGAGATTTTCTACATTTTCATCATCACTATCGACTTCCTTTCTCAAGGAAGGGTTAGATTCATCAAAAATAACATGAACAGTTTGTTCAATTAGTAAACTTTGTTTATTAAAAACTCTATAGCCCTTGGGTTTGGAAGCATACCCCATAAAGATTCCTTCATCAGATTTGGAATCCAACTTACCTATATCTCTCTTACCATTGTTATGAATGAAGCATGGACATCCAAACGTTTTGAAGTGACTGATCTTGGGCTTCCTTTGCTTGTACAGTTCATATGCGGTCTTCTTCAAGATTGGCCTGATCATAACTCTATTTATAATATAACAAGCTGTGTTGATAGCTTCTGCCCAGAAATATTTGTGAAGGTTGTATTCTGATAGCATAGTTCTGGCCATATCCAACAATGTTCTATTCTTCCTCTCGGCTACTCCATTTTGCTGAGGTGTCCTTGGTGCTGAGAAGTTGTGCTCTATACCTTGATCATCACAGAATTCTACAAATTTGTCATTTTGGAATTCTCCTCCATAATCTGAGCGAATACTTATTATGTTGAACTTCTTATCCTTTTGAACTAGCTTACTGAACTTCACAAAACTTTCGAATGTATCATCTTTGTGTTCTAGGAAAGATACCCATGTAAATCTTGAATATGCATTAACTATCACAAATCTAAAATTCTTTCCTCCAAGGCTAGTTGTTCTCATTGGTCTAAACAAATCTATGTGTAGCAAATCTAGTGGTTTGGAGGTAGTGACCACTGTCTTTGATTTGAAAGAGGATTTTTGCATGCTTCCCTTTTGCACATGGTCCACAGATGCTATCCAATCTTGCATTTATTTTCGGCAGTCCTTCCACTAGTTCATGTTTGATAAGCTTTCTTATTCCATCCAAGCTGCAGTGACCTAACCTTCTGTGCCATAATTCTGCATTTTGATCTTTACTTGCTGCTAGAGAAATGTCTTGATCCTTCAGTTCTTCTAGATGCAGTACATACAGGTTCTTTTCTCTGCTAGCTTCGAACATAGTTACACCATTCTTCATAATAAGGCACTTAGACTCCTGAAATTTGATTTGGTGACCTTTGTCACACAGCTGGCTAATGCTTATGAGATTGTGCTTGAGTCCTTTGACGCATAGGACATCTTCTATGAGGGTTTTGTCTTGATTTCCAATGGATCCACAACCTATTACTCCATTATCGCCATAGGTTACTGTCCCTTGTTCTTCTTTGATGTGCGAGAACAATCTTCTGTTGCCAGTCATGTGCCTTGAGCACCCGCTGTTCAGGTACCACTTTGATGCTCTAAGGCTTCCTTGCAATAGATCACTAAGATTTAGGTACCCAAGTTCTTTTGGGTCCTTGCTGGTTAGTTTCCTCATTTTTTCTTTTAGGAATCCACTTTAAGTGTTTAGTTGTACAAGTTATTTTAGTGTGTCCTAATTTATTGCAACGACTACAGCATGATATATTATTTATTGTTTTAATTGGCCTGTATTTAATGTTAAATTTATAGTCAGTATTTTGTTCGGCTACAAATTTTGGCGTTGGATAGATTTTAGGATGAATGATTGTTTCCTCATTGTCTGGTGGAATGTATCCTAAACCATGCTTTTTCTTACCTGATCTTCTTGCTCCTTTTAATATTAGAGATGATTTACCATTTGTGAATTTTCCAATTGTATTAGTTAGATATTCATTGTCTTTTGTTAGTGTGTCAATTTCCTTCTTAAGCTTACTTATAGTTTCCTGGTTTTCCAGGTTTGTTGTCTGTTCATTTTTAACTTTTAAATCTTCACATAACAGTTCTTTTCTTCTTTTTAATTTAGAGTTGCTCAGTTTCAGATTTTAAATCTGAGTTGGTGATCTCTAAGCATGCATAATTTTTCTTGGTGGTTTTTAATAGCTTACATACATCTTTATACTTACTATACAATTCATTGAATGCATCTTCTAGACTGTCTGAATCTGATTCATTGCATGAAGTGAAAGATGAGTCAGAGGTTACCTTGTCTTCAATGCTTGCCATGAAAGCCAGATTGGCTTTTTCTTCTTCTTCATCGCTGGAGCTTAACTCACTGTCTGAGTCACTCACATTGTTCCATGCAGCTGCCATGGCTTTCTTTTTTGTACCTTTTGAACTTCTTTGAGTTGTCCTTCTTCTTGAACTATGTCTTCTTCAGTTTTGGACACACAGCCTTAATGTGTCCAGGCTTCTTGCATTCATAGCATATGGGTTCTGATTTCTTAACATCCTTGACTTCGGACTTCTTGAAGTCTTTTCCTTTCTTGAAGTACCTTCTCCCTGACTGATACTTTTTCTCGGCTAGAATACGCTGCAGTCTTCTAGAGAGAAAAACTTCCTCATCTTCGCTGCTCCCATTGCTTTTCTCACTGTCTGATTCGCCATCAGATGTGTCTTCTGTGGCTTTGAGAGCATTGATGTGCTTCTTCTTACTGGAGGATTCTCCCAGCCTTTCCATATTTATTTCATGAGCCATTAAAGACCCAATTAGTTTCTCAAGTGATATTCTTCTAAGGTCGTTGGCTTCTTCTATAGCTGTCACTTTTGCAGTCCATGAGGCTAGCAGGGATCTTAATATCTTTCTCACCATGTCTCCTATCTCATAAGTTTTTCCAACCTCGCCAAACCGTTGGTGATGTCTGTGAATCTGCTGTACATTTGAGTGATGGACCCTCCTACTTGCATTTGAAATCTTTCATATTGTGTAACTAGAATGTCTATTCTTGTCTCCTTTACCTTGTCTGTTCCTTCGTATGTGAGCCTAAGCTTTTCCCACATTTCCATAGTAGATTTGCAGGTGAAAATCCTGTGGAACTCTTTCTTACTAAGAGCACAACACAGTATACTCTTTGCTTTACTGTTAAGAGATATTTTCTTCTTGTCTTCATTTGTCCATTTGTCTTTTTCATTGGTTACCAAGAGATCTCCTTCTTCAATGATAGACCATAGCTGGAAATCGAGACCTTGAAGGAAGAACTCCATTCGAGTCTTCCAGTAGTTGTAATCTTCATCGTTGAATAAAGGAGGTCTGTTAACGGACTGACCTTCAGCATATCCTTGAGCTGCCATTTATCTTTACTCTTCAGACCGTGAGATCTTCTTTCTTGAAGACACTTGGCTCTGATACCACTTGTTGCCCAGATGGCAAGGCCAGAGGGGGGGTGAATGGATTGCTAAAAATTCATCTTCGAAAAATACATGTAAATAAAAACACTTGACAACAACCACTATGTTAGACAATTAGTGCGGAATAAGGAAAGACAAGCAATCACACATAGACACAGGGAATTATCCTGGTTCGGATCTCCTATCCCAAGGAGTGCTACTTCCAGTCCCTAAGCGCAACTTGAGATTTCACTAACCAAGGGTACTGTCCCCCTTAAGGACTCTTACACATCCAACTGCAGCTGGCCTTCTCTTCTAAACCCGAAGAGGTACAAAACAACACCTGATGCAACATGTCTTCCTTCTTCAATGAAGGGAATAACAACCACCTGTTCCTTACAGGTCTTCTCTTCACAAACGAAGAGGAACACATAAAGAATGTGAGTAAAAAGGTGAATGGCCTCTAGAACAAGCTTATAGGAATTTGCTTGATCTGAGGCAATGTCTGAGAGACAAAGATTTGCAATAAGAAAATCTCTCAGAACAACAAGAGCTCTCGAAAGACTAAGCAAGTGAAAGCTGAGAGCTAAGAGCTGAAAGTTGGTGACTGAAGCGAATAAGCTCTTCTTTCTGATGCTCGAGAGTTGTTAGAGTGTATGTCTGTCTCTCAGTGTATGTGTATTATAGCTTCATGGAGTCATCAATCTTCCATTTATCTTCTGTGAATTATTTTGACCGTTGTAGTAGCCGTCCAGATGTTCGTTGTCTCACAGCTTCATGCACATTAGAGAGATTGGTCCTAGGCATGGAGAGGTGAGCCTGCAGCTATAAGCGCTTGGATTGATCCTTACACCCTCAAGAAAAGATTTTCTGAATCTTTTATGCTTTCGACAAGTTGATAGATCCATCTTTGACGTGCTTTGCTACAAAAGCCCTGCATCCAATAAACACGGATATCTAGACAACTTCTTTTTGTCTACGTTGTCAGTCAACCTTGGTAGTCGTGCAATATGAAGATATGCTTAAACTGGAGAGGTTATTCTAACATCACACAAATCAAGACTCTATGCGATACATCAAGTAAGCAAGAAGATTTCGTGTGGAATGATCAAGATCTTAGCATGTGCGGGAAGGTTTTTGAAGTCCACAGAATTTTAAGCATATGCATATTTAAATGTTACATAAAAATAAGAAGATAAAGCAAGACTGTACAAGAGATATATAAAGAGCATTATGTATAAAGATAATATTAATACCAAATTGACGATATAATCATATGAAAATGTAATCCATGTTGGAACCAAGTCGATGTGAATGTGATCCATTATAATGAAATCGATGTTCTGTACAAAGTTATTACTTAACAGAAATCGATGAGTAGATGAATTCGTTGTTTCAATAATGAAATTGTTGTGACACTTAAATCATAGTTCAAGTGAAGACAAATCGTTGTTTGTGACCAAATCGTTGTTTGTGATCAAATCGTTGTTTAACTGAAGGCAAATCGTTGTTTTCAGTCAAATCGTTGTTCAAGTGAAGACAAATCGTTATTTGCGACCAAATCATTGTTTGTGATCAAATCGTTGTTTAACTGAAGGCAAATGATTGTTTTCAGTCAAATCGTTGTTCAAGTGAAGACAAATTGTTATTTTCAATCAAATCATTGTTTTAGTACAAGCGAATAGTTGTTTTCGACCAAATTGTTGTTTTCAATCAAATCGTTGTTTAAGTATAAGCGAATCATTGTTTTCGATCAAATCGTTCTTTAAGTTAAAGCGAATTGTTGTTTTTGAGCAAATCGTTGTTTTCCAGCGAATCATTGTTTTACTTATGAAATCGTTGTAGCTATGGAAATCGTTGTTTCACTTATGAAATCATTGTAGCGATGGAAATCGTTGTTTCACTTATGAAATCATTGTAGCCATGGAAATCGTTGTTTCACTTATGAAATCGTTGTAGCGATGGAAATCGTTGTAGCGATGGAAATCGTTGTTTTACTTATGAAATTGTTACAGCGATCAAATCGTTGTTTAAGTGACTTATGAAATTAATAAAGCGACCGAATCGTTATTTCACTTGTGAAACCGATGTTCTATCAAGGAAATCGATGTGTGCTTAGAATGAATATATGCTTTGAACTTCAAGTAATAGTGAGTGAGGATTACTTACAGATTTTGCTTGACTTATTTCCTGTGGATGAACTTCACAAAAGGTTGTTAGAAAATATTTATTAAGGTTTTGTTAATCACCAAAAATTACTTATAATAAATAAAATTATATGGGGATGGACTGATCATCATTGCCATGTGGCACAATTAGATTGACGAAAGTATCCGTGTTGAGAGATTTAACATCTCTCTCCACTTATTGAGAAATATTTTAGTGTACATTAAGTTAGATACATTTATTAAAAATATGTCATTTATTTTTAGCGATTGTACTATCTCTCCCATGGAATCTCTTTGGATGAAGCTTATGGGGTCAAAATTAGTAATTTACAGAGACAGATTAAGAAGTGGAAAAGGGTAAATTGTCCCAATCCTCAAGGGCGCATTCAAGAAATTCAGAAGCAAGTTGAGTGGATTAGTAAACAGCCTATATCTAATCCTTTGATTCAGGAAGAGGGTCAGTTGACCAAAGAATTGGAGAAGCTATACAATCAGGAGAACTTATTTTGGAAACAAAGGGCCAAGATTCACTGGTTTCACCTAGGTACTTAGTTCTATCATATTAATGCCACAAACAAAAGAAGCTCCAATTTTATCTCGGGGATCCAACTGCCTTCTGGGGAGTGGACAAGTAATAGAGAGGTTGTTAAGGCTCACTTCATCCATTACTTTCAAGCTTTATTTACATCTTCTAAACCTGTCCTGTAGCAACCCGATATTTTAAAATAAACAAAATAAATAGAAATAATATAAGAAAATGAATTAATTAAAACCCAATAAACCACAAGAAGTAATGGGCTTGTTATAATAGCTCACCTAAAAGTTATTGGGCCAAGATTGAAGTTGGATTATGAGATAAGAGAAAATACCCCAAGAAATTTGTAGCCATAATTGTACAGAAAATAGGAAAGGGCAAATTAGGGTTTTAAACAATGGCAATTTGCCATGCATGGCAACCGAATTCTTGACCAACCATAGTAAGAACTTTCTAATGGTATTTCTACTCTAATTGGGAGGAGAAATCTCCAAAACATGGAAGGGAACTAGCCAGAACTGCACCCCACCCTTCCTAGTCTCATTAGGACTTCAAATTAACCCTTAACATATAAACAACCGTCATAGGACTAGAGAGAATGGTTCACCATCATGCTGGGGTCGTGAGGAGCTGAGCTAGGGCACTAGGAGAGGAGGAGATCAGCCAAGAAACCTGCATCTTCTCCAAACCTACACTGCATCGACCTGTGTGTTAGCTTCTCTTAGATCCATTCAAGGTAAGTATTCTCGGGCTAAAGATGAACAAAACTCATACCATCGTGTAGAACATCATGTCTAGTTTGCTTTGCACTTGATTTGCCTAATTTCCATCAAGCATGCTATGAGATATAAGCATTTTCCTGTTCTCACGCAAGTCTAGGGCTATTTGTGTTCATCCTATTATACACGCCTACCAAGACCAAATTGATCCAGTCCAAAGGCATAGTTCTCTTCTATTCATCATCCCCTACAAGTTTCATGTTCACAACTTCATCCCAAGAGCCCTAGATTTCGAGTTATAAGCCTTGCATGTAAGATCGCTGCATGTTTTCCTGTTCTCGGTTTGCATATTGAATCGCGACGGACACATACGTCGCGTTTCTTTGACTGGTATCGCGACAGACAAGACCGTCACGATTATCTTAAAGGTGGCCACCTATGTCATCGTGTTTTAGTTAGGGTTTGACAAGTACCGTTGCATCAAACGGTGTGCCCTCTCGTTGTCAGGAGATGTCTGAACCGCGACCATCATGGTCGTCGTGTTTTAGTCTTGTTTCCCGCTTTTGGGGATTTGTGTTATTTCGAAAAATAGGGTTTTGCATGAATGCGTCGGACCTTGCCGTCACGATTCTGTATCAATTCCCACGAAAGTCGGACCTGCACGTCGCATTTCTGTGTCACCAATCGATTCGCCCCTGTCTAGTTACCCTAAACGCGACAGCCGACGTCGTCACGTTTCTGTTCAGAATCGATGTTGTTAAATGCGACCATTAGACCCGTCGCGATTTGACTGTGTATTTCCAGCAACTTTATTGTTCTATTTAATGTGATTATTTAGGCTTGGTAATCATGATTATACACTGTAATACCGTGTAGTGAACATTAAACAACCATGATATTGAACTTTGGATATATCTCATATATTTCTTAAATTAAAAGACATTGTGCACGACTATCATATATTCTCTTGATTTCTCTCACATGAACACACCAAACATTTCTCTTTGCCATGAGACCATGCAGAAAATACGTGAATAAAATATTCGGTAAATTACTTCAATAATTACACATTATTAACCCATGATAATAATGACAATGCCTTCATTTTTCACGTTGATTTGGAATACCGTCACCGCCGCTCCACTATTCTAGAATGCCTCTAGAACATCGAGCAACTCGTTTTCTTTACACACTACTCTCTTGACAAGTTGGAACCTCTCTGTTGGACATTCCATTCTGGCAGACAAGGAACATTTTGTTAAGACCTCCGTAAGACTCCGTACTCTGTGGATTCCCTCATGGAGATCGAGTTGGTTGTACCCTAACACCTATAACACCCTTAGGGATCAACATGATCCAAATAGCCTTAGAAGTTCTCTCTTACCTTGAGATCACACCAGACCTATGGTGTAAGACCCAGTTTCCCGGCTTTCCATCCGGCGCCTGGGATGACTGGCCACTGACACGTCCAGGCTGGGCGACGTGTTGGTGTCGCGGCGTGGGTGTCCACCGCGACAGTCATCCGTGTCGCGACGTTCGGGTGCGTCACTTTCTCGTTGCATCTTGGTGTAACTCCTCGGGTTCTGTGTGCCTCGGCGTTGATCTTGGGATCGCGTCGGGCAGGGGTGTCGCGTTCTGAATGTGACATGTTCCCTGTCGCCTTCTGGTGGGGAAGGCGACGGCCCCTGTGTCGCGTTTTGGTTGTTGCTGTGGCTGTGTGCCACGTGTCCGCATCGCAGGTGTGAAGGCGACGTGCCAGGTGTCGCGTTCACCTGAGGCGCCTGCACGAGTGACACGTGGTCTGGCGCCGGTCGGCCTGTCAGAGGTCTTGTCGGAACTTTTGAGAAGGCGACGTGTCGGGTGTCGCGTTCCTGTTGTGATCGCGATAGGGATCTTGTCACGTTCTCAGGTTCCGAGGGCTTAAGGCAGTTGGCCCCTCCTTTCTTCCCTTTTTCTTCCTCTCTCCCTTTTCCCCTCTTCTCAGGCGGTGGAGGGCTCCCTCCGGTGATCCGGTGCTGTGGAGCGGCCGGGAGCTCGTGCGGAGCGGCGGCGCGTGCGTGGAGCGAGGAGGAGGCGGCCAACCGATGCGAGGGCCCCTTCGTGGGGTGGTTTCTCCGTTCTAAGCTAGGGATTTCTTGTGCCCTCTCCCATCCAGGTGGATCGGGAGCCCTCGGGGTTTTGTAGTTAGATTTATAGCTTTCCCCATGCTCCCCTCCCCGTGTGTGCTTGTGTGGTAGCTTGGGGGACCATGGCTGGCCCCCATGCTCGGTTTGGGGCTCATTCTGTGATCGCGACAGGGTAGCTGTCGCGATACCAGTCTGGAGGCGACGTGCAACCTGTCGCCTTCTGGGTGGTGACAGGTTGGCCATCGCGTTCCCCTCTGCGCCTCAGTTCCGGGTTCTATTTAGAAGGCGGCCCCTTGGCTGTCGCCTTCGGGGTTGCGACCGGGCGATCGTCGCGTTCTACCTTTGGGGTAGCGACGATGCCCTTGTCGCCTTCCTATTCCCATGCTGTTTGGCCGTGGGCCGGTGGCCCCGCCTGGGGTCCGGCCTTCTGACGCTGAACGTGACAGGTCGATATGTCGCGTTCAGATCAGAAGGCAGCCCCCTGGTCGTCACGACCTGGTGGCGACAGGTTGGCTGTCGCCTTCTTGTTCTGAAGGCGACACACCTGTGGTTGCATTCGGGTTCTTTGGGTTTCTGTTCCGTCTGGTGTTGTCCCGGTTTCTCGGGATGTGCCTTGTGTGCCGGCGTTGGCCGACGGACCTTCTGGGGGTTTTTCCGGAAGGGTTTCCGTGTGTGCCTGTGTTGCTGGGCTTGTCTTGGTTACAAGCCAGTCGTGTCGTTTCTTTGGTGGTTGTCCCACCTGTTCTCTGTTCGCCCGGTGCTAGGCACTTGAGGGCTTGTCCCGTTCAGAGGTTGTCTCCGTTTCCTGGGACCCCCATCCTCGGGACCCTGTTGAGGGAGTACTCCGAGCTATGAGCGTGCTCGAGTTTGCAGCCGACAGGGCGGACTCTGGAGCTGAGGGGAAAACAAGGTTTGGACAGCGGCGCTGAGTCGTTTGTAGAGCTCTCTTGTCTGGGTCTGGGATGCCGAGGGGTTCGGAGTGCTTTCCTGGGGCAGACCAGACAGTCCCTTGTCTCACTGCCTCTCTCTGCGTTGGTTCCGGAGCCACGTAGTGGTGTCAGGCGTGAGGCCGCAGCTTGGCCAGGCTACGGTGTTGCGTGTGTTGTGTGTTTCTGTGGTAGCTCTGTCTCGCCCTTGCACGGGGGCGGAGGCAGGAGCTAGGCTAGCAAGCAGAGCGTGCGGACTGCGGGTCCCCCTCTTGGCTACCAGCGGCGGTGTCTTGGTTGCTGCTATTGTGACGGTGTTTTCCTCACGACGTTTCCGAGTGTTCCTCGTTGCCCGTGCTACACGGCGGTTTTAGCCTGGCTGTGCTTAGCTCCTGTGGGCGTCGTTGGTCTAGCCTTGGGCAGACCCGTGCTTCTGGTGGTTCCCGCTTCGGTGTTCTCTCGGTTCCGTGGTCCCGTTCTTGGGTGCCAGCCCGTGATGGCACCGACATGTGTAGCTTCCCGACCTGGCGGCGTGTCCGGGGTCCGGGGTGGTTCTTCTTGTGGGCCCTCGACCTTGTAGAGGTCTGAGGTGGCCATGCTTGCGGTGAGACGTCATTCTCACTTGGTTGTTCCGTGGTCTCGACAGGTGTGCTGAGCACTGCTTCCGCTTTGTGCCCAACTCCGTTGGTTTCTGCGGGAGTCATGTGTGTGCCACGGCCTCCGTTGGTTCTCGTGGCATTGTACTGTTCTCTTCCGCTGGTTAGTAGTACCATGCTGTAGGTGTTCCTCGCTTTACAGCTTTCTAGTGTAGTTTCCTATTTTCGGAGTTCCTGCTGCTCTGGCCGGTGAGGGACTGGTAATCCCTACTGAGCCTTGTTCGCGAGGCTCACCCCCCCTACTTCCTTCAGCTAGGGTGAAGGATCGATAAAGGATGTGGACAAGATCTAGAAGGGGGGGGGTTGAATAGATCTATGCCAACTAATGCGGAAACTAAAACCAATTTTGAAAGTCCTTTTAATCAGAGTTAGATTGAAAGCAAATTTCACAGATCTGAAATGATATTAAGTGAGTTAAGCAATTGGAGAGTGTAAACAAGTTGATTATATGGATTCAAACGTTCCTATGCATTCATCTAACGAAGAGAAAATTCAAACCACAAACAGACCAATGCAAAGAGATTTTTAGGTGGTTCGGAAATCACACCACATGACTCCTACATCCACCCCTCACACGCAGTGAGGATCCACTAAACAACCTGGGTTACATAACCCACACTGGAGCCTGACAACTCCACAAATGAGTTAGACAACTCACACACTACCTAGAGCAAGACTACTCTAGAATCTGAGCAAGACTGCTCAACAACCCAACTTGAGTGCGACGACTCAAAAACCTGAGCACACAGGCTCACAACCACTTGCTAGAACAAAAACAACAAGATCCAGATCCTCTAGCAATGATTTGATCTATTAAGGCCAATTCAAGAAAATTGATGCAATAGATTATGCACAATTTCTAGAATAGCCAAGAAGAAACAAGAAAGACTCAAGACACGAGGTTGACAGTTCTTGTTCTTCAAGAAAACTCCCTTGTAGAGGTCGAATTGGAAGAATCTTGATCACTTGAAGTCCCTTGGCCGATGCTCTGCAACTTTGATATTGGGATCTTCCTTGAGTGCTTCGCAATTGCTGGCTTCTACTTGATCTGCTCCTTTTGAAGTTGATCATAATGCTTCATGTTGATCAATCTTCGATCCTTGTGCTTGGAGAAGGGTGAATTGAGGTGTGGAAGCACAAGAGGGAGCAAAACAGGGAGGAGAAACTCTCTAGCCGCCACAAGCAGTTTCTGGAGGCTCTTAGAAGGTTCTCTTGGGATGAGTGCCCAATAAGAGGGTATTTATACCCTAAATATCCGAAAGATACCCTTAGGGTACGTGGGCACAAGATCCAAGGTTGATCCATCATCTCCCTAGGGTGCCACGTGTCCAGGAGGAAGTTTAAGTCACAGAGATTCCAGAGTGTGTCGACCTGCCCTTGAGGTGTGTCGACACACTGTCCCAGACTGGCAAAACAATTCCCTGGAAGAGGTCTCTAGTGTCGACCTGAGATGAGGTAGTGTCGACCTGCTATCCCAGACAGCAAAACAGGCCTTCTGGGAAGGCTATCTAGTGTCGACACTATCTGATTTGGTGTCGACCTGAGATGGAAATCTGTTCACATATTTCTCTAGAATCTGTCTCTAGTGTCGACCTGCTCTGGACTAGTGTCGACCTGAGATGGACTTTTCTTAACATTTCTGCCTTTGTTCTGAACCATTGTGTCGACACCAAGGATGGTTGTGTCGACACTACCTTTGCAGAAAATGTTTGTTCCTGAGAAAATAAACACATAAATCATTAGATAAATGTACTATCATGAATATAAATGATTAATGTGCTTGGAAACATGCTTTTTGAATATTGGTAATTTAGGTAATGTATTTCACATGTTCCAATTTTATGCATTAAAATCACAGCTTGTCATCATCAAAATATGAGGGGAAATGATTTGTTTTTCACACTCAACCCAACAATCTCCCCCTTTTTGATGATGGCAACATTAAGTTCATTTGGAATTGGAAGATTTCAATGAGATGTGATTTCAAGCATTTTCATTTTCTTTTATTTATACTTGTCAAGGACCTTTGAACATTTTTTAGTGACATTGAGATTTATACACATTTGAAATACACAGGTCAAGCAGCTTGACAAGCATTCATCACATTCAAATTCATTCAAAAGATTTGCAATCACATTCAAGGCACATAGATAGGCACAGAAGTTTCTATTCATTTCATTTCATTCATGATGTGAACATTACAATCTTTCAAACAAACTTCTCCCCCTTTGACATTATCAAAAGAATTACATTATTGGGGAGGAGGAGGAGGAGGAATGGGTAACAAAATAGTCTCAATATCCGTTAGCCTCTTTTCCATTGAAGTTAAACTAAACTTCATCTGAGCTTGGATAGTTGAGAGTCTTGTGTGCAGAAGATGCTCCATTCTTTCTGAGTTTTCTGACATGGCAGCTTGAAGTGCACTGAACTCATTTGACACTGGCTTAGAAGAGGAAGATGAACCAGTTGACCAACCAGGCCTGTTCATGACTTTGAATTCTTTTTTAAGTGCAGACATTTCTCCATCAATGTGAGCAGAGAGATTCTTCATGCTCTCCAAGTCATCCACTAGATGTGCAAAAGACAGTCTTGTCTTTGAGATCTGAGATAGTGTCTCCTTTGTGTTGAAGACATCAGCTTGGGAATTTGCCAAAATTCCCTGAAGAACAGTTTCCAGCTTTTGTTGGTGCTCCTTCAGCTCAATCGAAGCATCTGCCATTGTCCCAATCAACCTGTTGAACCTTTGGGCAGCATAGTCTGAGGCTGCCTTTTGCTCAATGAACTTAGCAGATACTGTGTTCTCCAATCTCTGAATCCTCAACTCAAAATTTGCTGACATGGTCTGAATAGAGGTGTTCAAAGTATCAAATTTGTCATTTAAGAAAGTGAACAACTCTGGTGGAACAGAAGGTCCACCAAAGGATGAGGATGCATGAACTGGATGTTGTGGAGAAAAGGATGGGATTTCAGTGTCAAAGTTCATGGAGGAGGAAGGCTGAAGTTGAGGTGAATGAGGGGCAATAAATGGGTCATTAGCTTGAGCTGCCACATGAGGCTGATCCTCATTTATGGGAGGCTGGTCCTCATGCACTTGAGGCTGGTCCTCTTGCACTGGAGGCTGGTCCTCTTGCATTGGAGGCTGGTCCTCTTGTATTGGAGGTTGTTCCTCTTGCATTTGAGGCTAATCCTCTTGCACCACAGGGGCCTCTACTGCAGCTGGCCCTCTCCTCACTTGATCACCCACAATCCTAAAGCCCATGAATTTTTGAACATGCTTAAAGCAATAGATGTTGGACTTAGGAATCTTCTCAGATTTTTCATTCTCTAAAGACACACTAAAGTGTTTGAATACTTGAGTGAGATGGGCTGCATATGGAAGGGATCTATGCAAGTCTGCCCTAGTGGTTTCAGAGATAATCTGGTACATGATGACATAGAGATTTATCTTGATGTCCTTGCTCATACAATACAACACAAACCTTTGAATATCAGTGAGCCTATCTCTCCCACCACCTTGAGGTGTGATGATGGTAGTGAGCATGTGATGGGTAAGCCTCAACACAGGGGGAAAGGTGTTGGTATTGAATTTGGTGACATGGGTTTGCTTAGGATCAGACTCATCTGCAGGCAAACCAGTCATGATGGTATAGGCTTCATGAAGATTGAATTCAAAGTTGTGGTAATCTTCTCCTTCATCTGGAATCTTGAAAATTGAGGCTGCTAATGCTGTTGACATGTCTATGACAATTCCCTTAACCTTTGACTTGTACCCTTCATCTGTGCATTCCAAATTCTGATAGAATTCTTGTACAAGTCTAGGGTAAATGATACGAAATTCTGATATAAAAGACTGCCAAGACTGGAATTTGAAGAAATTCAAGACTTCAGGGAATGCAACAATGAGTTCACTGTCATCCAAATCCACTGCCCTGGGTTTCAGGATGGTCTTCCCGGCACTTAGGGGTTTGGAAGGAGGTCTCCTAGAGGGCTGGGAGGACTCTGATGATGAGGATGAGGATGAGGATGAGGATGAGGATGAAGATGAGGACTTCTCAGAAACTTCAGGAGAAGAGTCCAGGGTTTTCCTCCTAGGGTACATAGACCTTTGACCTGAAGAGGATGCCCTACCTCTCTTAGCAGATGAAGATCATGGCTGCTCTGCAGGATCATGGCGATGCTTTGTTCTCCTTTCAGTGGGAAGAACATCATCTGCCGGATGGGGCCTTGCCGAAGCCCTTGATTTTGCTCCACGGCGAGGAAGCTGCTTGGGTGCCATTGAAGCAGAGTGGAATCGGGGATGTTGGAGAGAGAGGAATGAGAGAAGATGGATGGAGATGAGTTGGAGGAGAGAAGAGATGGAAAGGGTTCAAATCGCTTGCCGGAAACCAGGAGAATGGCGATCGTCGGGTCGACCTGGAGAAGAAAAGGGGGTTTTGGATAACCTACCTCGCAGGAACAACACGCGCTTAACCGGCGCCCACGGTTTAATTGAGTCTGGCAGGGGGTCAGTGTCGACACTAGAGGAGGTGAGTGTCGACCTGAGTGAAAGTGTGTCGACACTAGATGGAGTAGTGTCGACCTGGCCTGATGAAAGTTTTGGATTTGAGTATGGAAAATTATGTGACTTTTGGGACATCCTTATAATGATAAGAAATGGGTGGAATGATCATTTCAAGGATATTTAAGAGACTAAAAAATTCATTTGTTATATTTTGAAAAAAATTCAACACAATTCAAGTTTTACACAATATCAAACAGGATATGACATTCAGTGACTTGAGTCATTAAAATGATGATTTGAGGGATATAATACATTTAATAAATCAACTACACACTACCATATTCTTCAATTCCAAAGAAATAAAAAAAATCTTTTAGACAGAAATCAAGTGTGTTGAAAGTAAACAATTTTTAAGAACAACTTGATGATGGACAAGAGTGATTCTTTTAAAACAATTCTCCAAAGATATACACATTTTGTTTTTGAAACAAACTATCAAATGAGATATATCTTGTTCACTCAAGAACTAATGCTTTTCACACACTATAGTCCTTGGATACTAAAGATTTATCCATTATCAAGTCTCAAAGGGGTAAATGATGACTTTTTGACATGAAAATATACGTTTTTTAGACGCCAATATTTCCAGTTACTCAGTCATCATCAAAAAGGAATAGGACATATTTATTTTGCTTTTCATTTATTTTTGAATTTTAAACCCCTTTGAACAGAGATAGCATTAGTGCCTCATGACATACATGGCACTTCATTCATTGTGAAGGTGTGCAGTTTCTCAGCACATGTGCCATTGCTCTGTTGAAATGACAAATTTTAGAGATTTTTGACAAAAAGATATCATCTATATCCAACATCAATTGCAAACAAAAAAACATGTTTAGATTCAAGGCACACATTATCCTTCAGTCTTTGAAAGAAATCTGAATTTCTATTGTTTTGAAGAATATAGGTGAGAGTTGACAAATGAATATAATAGATCACTCAAAGGATCATTTTGAGACTCTAGACACCTGAATGAGGACATCATGCAAGGAAATTGATGTAATGCAAGAAAAGTTTTTGAATTTTTCAAAAGATATGACTTGTGAATTTTCTAGCTCCCCCTGAGATGAGAATTTCAACCATTTTTCATCAGAATAGAGATATGCAAGTTTTTGAAATCAGAAATAATTCTCTTTGAGCAACAAAAGCTCCCCCTCAACAATTGCATATTCATTTCTTGGTACTTGGCGGAGACATATACTCTCGCATAGTGAAAGTGTCCAGACAAGCAGAACTTGTCCTTCTTCAAATCACCATTTGATATACCAAGAAGTTCAACACAATGTGAGTTGAAGAGTTCATTGTCAAAAAGAAATAGAAGTGAAGTGGAGAGAGATATGATCAGTATGAATCAAGGAAGCAAATGAATATGATTATGCAAAGAACTCCCCCTCAGAAGATGCTAACACTCAACCCAATCCCAATGGACATTTACAAAGACCAAGTTCTCTCCTTAAAGATGAGAATCTACTGTCAGGAAGGGGTTTTGTGAAAATGTCAGCAATTTGTTTTCAGTTTCTATGAAGTGGAGTTCAAAGGATTTCTTTGCTACCTCATCTCTCAAGAAATGATGCCTAATTTCAATATGCTTGGTTCTGGAATGCTGAATGGGATTTTTAGACAGATTTATTGCACTTGTGTTATCACATAGAATGGGAACACAACCTAAGTTTGGTTATAATCAAGAAGTTGATGTTTCACCCAAAGAATTTGGGTTCCACACCTACCAGCAGCAACATACTCAGCCTCTGCAGTTGACAGAGCAACTGAATGTTGCTTCTTAGAAGCCCAAGAAATTAGGCACCCACCTAAGTATAAACACAAGCCACTTGTGCTTTTTCTATCTAATTTACAACCAGCATAATCAGCATCACAATAGGCAATCAAATCTAACTTGCAATTAGCAGGATACCAAATTCCTAAATCACATGTTCCAACAAGATATTTGAAAATTCTCTTAACAGCTAACATGTGACTTTCTTTAGGATTTGATTGAAATCTAGCACACAAACACACACTAAATTGAATATCAGGTCTAGAAGTTGTAAGATAAAGTAGAGAACCAATCATACCTCTGTAGGTCTTTTGGTCTACTGACTTACCATTTGAGTCTTCTTCTAGCTTAGCATTAATAGCAATTGGTGTGTTTGAATGCTTGAGGTTCTGAAAGTCAAACCTTTTCAGAAGTTCTTTGACATACTTGGTTTGACTGATGAAGATCCCCTCATGAGTTTGGTTAACCTGCAATCCCAAGAAAAATTTTAGATCTCCCATTAAATTCATTTCAAATTCATTTTTCATTTGATTGGAAAATTCATTACAAAGGCCTTTATTGGTTGATCCAAATATTATGTCATCAACATAAATTTGGACAACAATTATTTGATTATTGGATGTTTTTGTGAACAAGGTTTGATCAACAGTTCCTCTAGAGTATCCTTTTTCAAGTAAAAAAGAACTCAAACGGTCTTACCAAGCTCTTGGAGCTTGTTTAAGACCATATAGAGCCTTATGAAGCTTAAAAACATGGTTAGGATGTTTTTCATTTTCAAATCCAGGAGGTTGTTCAACAAAAACATTTTCCTTGATATATCCATTTAAAAATGCACTTTTAACATCCATTTGATAAACTTTGAATTTCATGGAGGATGCAAAAGCAAGGAAAATTCTAACTGCTTCTAGTCTAGCTACAGGGGCATATGATTCTTCAAAGTCAATTCAAAATTCTTGATTGTACCCCTTTGCAACTAGCCTAGCTTTATTTCTTATGACATGATCAGATTCATTCAGTTTATTTCTGAAGACCCATCTAGTGCCAATGACTGTTTGGTCACTAGGTCTAGGTACTAATTCTCATACTTGGTTTCTTTCAAATTGATGAAGTTCATCATGCATGGCATTAATCCAATCAGAACTTGATAAAGCTTCATCAATTGTCTTTGGTTCAATTTGGGAAATTAGAGCTAGTGGGTCATCTTCAATGGCATGCTGGAATGAAGATCTAGTCCTAACTCTATCATGCAAATTGCCAACAACATTATCTAATGGGTGATCTCTCAAAATTCGATGTTCAGAAATTACCTGTTGAGGGGTGCTTAAATCTGGAGCAATGTTACCTGATCCACTTGAAGATGGTGAATTGGTGTTCAAGTTCTCACCAATGTCTTCAAGCTCCTCAACAGTTGGAGAAGAGTCCACAATGAAATCATCCTCTTCACTGTCTTGTTTTTCCCTGCAAGATTTAGAATTATTAGTTGAAAAGGAATTTTCATCAAAGACAATATGTGGAGATTCTTCAACATTTTTGTTTTTGAGAATGTACACTCTGAAAGCTCTTGACACTTCAGAATAGCCAAGGAAGATGGCTTCCTGACTTTTGGCATCAAACTTGTCAAGATTTTCTTTATTGTTGTTGTGTACATAACATTTGCACCCAAAGATTTTAAAATAAGAAACAGTTGGCTTTTTGTTTTTCAATAATTCATAGGGGGTTTTCTTGATTTTTGGTCTGACCAATGCTCTATTGAGAATGTGGTTTGCTGTATTTACAGCTTCAGCCCAGAAGGATTTGGGCAGATTACTCTCAAGGAGCATGGATCTAGCCATTTCCACAAGAGTTCTGTTCTTTCTTTCCACAACTCCATTTTGTTCTGGAGTTCTTGGTGAAGAAAACTTGTGGAAAATTTGAAATTCAGCACATAAATCAGAAAAGGATTGGTTTTCAAATTCTCCCCCATGATCAGTCAAAATATTTTTGATTTTATATGAAAAGTTTGTTAAGGCAGTGGTACAGAATTTCCTGAATTCAAGGCAAGTATCACTTTTGTGGGACAAGAAAATGACCCAAGTAAATCTAGTAAAATCATCAATGATTACAAACCCATATCTCTTGCCACTTAGACTTAGAACTCTTGTTGGGCCAAAAAGGTCCATGTGAAGTAGTTCTAGTGGCCTAGATGTGAGTACCTCATTGAAGGTCTTAAAAATTTCCTTGTTTGTTTTCCTTGGGCACAGATCCCACAAACTTGATTTTCAACATTTGAAAAAGATTCAGGAAGACCCTTAACCAGATTCAGCCTTAACAATTTATTTAATGTTCTGAAACTTGCATGGCCAAGTCTTTTGTGCCAAGTCCATGCAATTTCATCTTTATTAGCAACAAAGCAAAGATTTTCAGAAAAGTTTTTATTAAGGTCGATCATGTAGACATTGTTTTCCCTTTTTCCACAAAATTTTATTTTATCAGTTGATGAGTCAATGATCTTACAGAAATTGGATTCAAACACAACTTTGTGACCTTTGTCACATAGTTGGCTAATGCTTAGCAGATTGTAATCAAGACCATCAACTAATAAAACACTATCAACAGAGTTTGAGGAAGTTTGACCAACCTTTCCAGATCCAATGATCTTTCCTTTATTTTTACCTCCAAAAGTTACTGAACCTCCCTCCTTCTCTAGCAGGAAAGAAAATTTGGCTCTATCTCCAGTCATATGTCGTGAACACCCACTGTCAAGGAACCACACATTTGAATTGGGTGCACGACCTTCCTGCAACATCAATTAGTGGAGAGAAGATTTTGGTACCCAAACAGAGTTGGGACCATCAAAATGTTTGGACAATGTTAACAAATCTTTTCTCACCCAAATTTGACTTGTTTTTTATTTTTGTTTTATTACAGTGGTGTTCTCTGTCTTTTTCACTTTCTTCGTTCCTTTTGAAATGAAAACACCAGTGTTTTTGTTTTTGGTAGGAGGGGAAGTTTTAATTTGAACATGAGAGTTTAGATGAGGAGGTGGAATCCAAGGATTCTGTTGGTACATCAGAAAGTTTGGATAGAAGAATTGGGGATGATACCAACTTGGGTTATGATACCATTGTCTCCAAGAATTGGTCCAATCAGCTTGATATGCTGTCTTGGAGGTCCAAGGTTCTTCATTAATGACTTCCTTTGACTTTTCTTATTTTTCAGATTTTTATTTGACTTTTTTATTTTGTGGTTTGTCTTGGTTGATGTTGAGCAGGTCGACCTGTCTTTGACTGGTGTCGACACAACAGCCACAGAAGCCTTCTTCTTGTGGACTGGTGTCGACCGGTCAGGTGACTGTGTCGACCTGGGTGTCTTGTGTTTGTTCTGAGTTTTTGAACCTTTTTGTGTTTTGCTTGATTTTTGTTTGATTTCTGTATTCTCAAGACTAGGGCCCTTAACAAATTTAATTAGTGGTGCTTTATCCTTCTTTTCACCAGATTTGTCTTTCTTAGATTTTTGTTTATCAAACCCTAGTCCATGAGAGATTGATTTCATGTTTGTTCCCAGCAAGGCCTCCAGATTATCTTTACCATTTGTAAATGTTTCAATAACTTCATCTTTTTGTTTTAGCTGGTTTTCCAAGATTTTGATTTCTTCAATCTTTTGTTCTTTATCTTTGTTTTCTTTTTCCAGCTTTTCAGATAATTCTTTGAATTCATTGGTGGCCTTTTGAGAAGCTAGCTTAAGTTCATCAATCAAGTTCAGAAGATTTTCTTTTTCTTCATTCAATTCTATCACTTCATTTTCTAGTTCACAAATTCTTTTGTTGAAGTTTTGATTGTGCAAGATGTTTTCAACTTTCCTTTTAATGTGTTTATTTTCTTTTCTCATTTCAGAGTATTTTTCAACAAGTTCTACATAAGCATCTTGCCAATCTTCAACTGAAAAATCTTCAAAAGATGTGCTTACCTTTCCATCTGAGCTATTGGCCATGAAGCATATCTCCTCACTTTCAGAGCTTGAGGATTTTTCTTCTTCTTCTTCTTCACTTGAGTCTTCATCAGACCAAGTGGCTACCATGGCCTTCGGCTTCTTGAATTTTGAATCTTTTTATGCTTCTCCTTCTTGTTTTCAGGACATTCTCCATTCATATGTCCTGGCTTGTTGCACCTGTAACAAATGACATTAACGTCAGATTTCTGATTCCTATTAGAATTAACATTAGAAGAGGAAATATTTCTTTTACCTGATGGGAATTTCTTTTTCCCTGAGAATTTTCCTTTTCTATATTTTAGGAATTTCCTGAATTGCCTGGTCATGAGGGCAAGCTCATCCTCATTGGACTCAGACTCATCAGAACTTGTTTTCTCTTGGTTTTTGTCTTTGTTACTTGATGAGGCCTTTAATGCTACTGGCTTGGTTTTGATTATATGTTCCTCATTTCTCTTTAGATTAATTTCATATGTCATTAAGGATCCTATCAATTCATCCAAAGAAATTTTGGACAAGTCTTTAGAATCTTCAATGACAGTGGCCTTGGTGTGCCATATTGAAGAGAGTGAACGCAGGATTTTTCTTACCAAGTCAGCATCCGTATAGTCCTTACCTAAGGCCTTCAGTCCATTGACTATGATCATAAATCTGGCAAACATTTCAGAGATTGTCTCGTTAGATTTCATTATGAACAATTCATATTCAGAGACAAGTATGTTAGCCTTGGTTTCTTTAACCTGAGATGTTCCCTCATAGAGTACCTCAAGTTTATCCCACATCTCTTTGGCAGATTTGCACATTGAGATTCTTGAGTACTCTTTGGGGTGAACAGCACATTGAATCATGTTCATGGCACTATAATTCAATGTAGCTCTTCTTATCTGTTCCCTAGTCCAGGTTTCTTCCTCTCCCTGGTTTTCATAGGGTCCTACCTCCACTACTTTCCAGATTTCATAGTTTTGGGCTCTTAGAAACAATTGCATTCTATTTTTCCAATAAGAATAGTCCGTTCCATTAAAGAATGGTGGCCTATTTATGGAATGACCCTCAGCCATGAATCCTCTGGAATCCATTTAATTAAAAGATGGTGCAAATAAGGAAACACTCAGCAAGCAAACAATCAAGCAAACAAATCACACAAAGTACTCAGAAATCACTCAGATCAAATTAGATCAGATGTAAACCCGCTCTGATACCAATTGAAGGGTCGATAAAGGATGTGGACAAGATCTAGAAGGGGGGGGGGTTGAATAGATCTATGCCAACTAATGCGGAAGCTAAAACCAATTTTGAAAGTCCTTTTAATCAGAGTTAGATTGAAAGCAAATTTCACAGATCTGAAATGATATTAAGTGAGTTAAGCAATTGGAGAGTGTAAACAAGTTGATTATATGGATTCAAACGTTCCTATGCATTCATCTAACGAAGAGAAAATTCAAACCACAAACAGACCAATGCACAGAGATTTTTAGGTGGTTCGAAAATCACACCACGTGACTCCTACATCCACCCCTCACACACAGTGAGGATCCACTAAACAACCTGGGTTACACAACCGACACTGGAGCCTGACAACTCCACAAATGAGTTAGACAACTCACGTACTACCTAGAGCAAGACTACTCTAGAATCTGAGCAAGACTGCTCAACAACCCAACTTGAGTGCGACGACTCAAAAACCTGAGCACACAGGCTCACAACCACTTGCTAGAACAAAAACAACAAGATCCAGATCCTCTAGCAATGATCTGATCTATTAAGGCCAATTCAAGAAAATTGATGCAATAGATTATGCACAATTTCTAGAATAGCCAAGAAGAAACAAGAAAGACTCAAGACACGAGGTTGGCAGTTCTTGTTCTTCAAGAAAACTCCCTTGTAGAGGTCGAATTGGAAGAATCTTGATCACTTGAAGTCCCTTGGCCGATGCTCTGCAACTTTGATATTGGGATCTTCCTTGAGTGCTTCGCAATTGCTGGCTTCTACTTGATCTGCTCCTTTTGAAGTTGATCCTAATGCTTCATGTTGATCAATCTTCGATCCTTGTGCTTGGAGAAGGGTGAATTGAGGTGTGGAAGCGCAAGAGGGGGCAAAACAGGGAGGAGAAACTCTCTAGCCGCCACAAGCAGTTTCTGGAGGCTCTTAGAAGGTTCTCTTGGGATGAGTGCCCAATAAGAGGGTATTTATACCCTAAATATCCGAAAGATACCCTTGGGGTACGTGGGCACAAGATCCAAGGTTGATCCATCGTCTCCCTAGGGTGCCACGTGTCCAGGAGGAAGTTTAAGTCACAGAGATTCCGGAGTGTGTCGACACACTGTTCCAGACTGGCAAAACAATTCCCTAGAAGAGGTCTCTAGTGTCGACCTGAGATGAGGTAGTGTCGACCTGCTGTCCCAGACAGCAAAACAGGCCTTCTGGGAAGGCTATCTAGTGCCGACACTATCTGATTTGGTGTCGACCTGAGATGGAAATCTGTTCACATATTTCTCTGGAATCTGTCTCTAGTGTCGACCTGCTCTGGACTAGTGTCGACCTGAGATGGACTTTTCTTCACATTTCTGCCTTTGTTCTGAACCATTGTGTCGACACCAAGGATGGTTGTGTCGACACTACCTTTGCAGAAAATGTTTGTTCCTGAGAAAATAAACACACAAATCATTAGATAAATGTACTATCATGAATATAAATGATTAATGTGCTTGAAAACATGCTTTTTGAATATTGGTAATTTAGGTAATGTATTTCACATGTTCCAATTTTTATGCATTAAAATCACAGCTTGTCATCATCAAAATATGAGGGGAACTAATTTGTTTTTCACACTCAACCCAACATAGGGGCTCGTCGTCGCGGGAGCTCGGTGTCAGACGGGTTGCGGAGGCAGTCGTGGCACCGTGTGTTGTCAGCAGTAGTGAGAGCGAGTGTTGTGAGCTCTTGTACCCGAGTGAGCTGAGAGTTGTGTTTTGAAAGTCCTCGAGGTATGCCCCTTAAGGACTGCACCTTTCTTCTTGTACCTGTGCTTTTGTTTGGGACACGTTGTACAAACTTTTGTATATTGTATAGATTGTTATAGTTATTGGAATTCAGTACATATCTCACTAGACTATTAATTATAACCCTTCCGGGTCTTCAGATCCGTGGGTGGCGACGCGAACTTCGGGCCCTGGTGGGGGTCTAGAGGGTCGGGTCGTTACAGTTGGTATCAGAGCGAGGGTCTACTGTGATTTGTAAGGAGTTAATAACAATAGCTGTCCCAAAGGAAGGTACTAGTGCGCTGCTGACACCGTCCGACTAGTGTTAGGCTTGTGCTTTCAAATGTTTTGCAGGTGTACGGCTTCCCTGCATGATTCGTGCGCATTTTGTAGGTTGTAGTTGTTGCTGTGCCATGTGCGTGGCGAGTGTGGTCGCTCGGCGTGTTCGTGCCGTAGTGGCGCAGTCGACGCTGGACTCGCTGGCAGTGGTCTTCCTTGTGTGGAGGACGCTTGCGAGCCAGTCCAGGTGCGGTGTTCCTGGTCGTCTTTGGCGCATTTGAGTGTGTGTGCGTCGCGGAGGCTGAGAGAGCCTACATGTGGCGTGGCCTTCACCGGTGCTGGGTTGTTGCCCGTAGAACCTGTGGAAGGTGTCTCTTCCTTGTTGGCTACCCCTTTGTTGTTCTGGTGTATGTTGTCGGTGTTGCGTGTTTGGCCTCGTGTGCCTGTGCGCCGTTGTGCGCTGTGCTCAGGATGCCGAGCTAAGCAGGTGCTTTGTGTGCCATGTTGCACTGCTAGTTGAGCGCTGTGACATTTGTCTGTGGTCGTTGTCAGCCTGGCGTTGACTAGTTGTGAGCTCTAGTGAGGTGCTCCCGGAGTCCTTCTCTGTTGGTTCTGGCGGAAGTGAGGTTTCCCCAGAACAGTGTTGTGCTCGTTTCTGATTGCTGTGGCGTTGCCCTCTAGGCTGAGGTGCATCGCTTGGTTGCCCTGTGTTCTGGTGAGGATTTCTCTCAGGACTATTCCTCGCTCGTTTCTGATGTTGCCGTGCTACTTCAGAGTCTGAGGTGTACTGTTGGTTGGGCTGGTGCATTCTGGAGGATTTTCCCAGAACGGTGCCTTGGTGGTTCTGGTGGAGGTTCTCCCAGAACCGGCTTGCGTTGCTTCTGCAGTCCTACTTGCTGCAGTGTTCTCTCTGATGGTCCATGTTGTTTGGTCGTGGGGGTTGTGCATTCTGGTGAAGGTTCTTCCCAGGATCGCCCTTTGTCGCTTCTGGCAGAGGTTCTTCCCAGGAGTGCTCTGTGTTCGTTTTGGGCCACCGTTGTGTTGCCCCTGTGATTCGAAGTGTGCCGTTTGGTTGGGCTGCGTTTTGGTGGAGGTTCTCCCCAAGGCTGCTTCGTGTTGTTTTGGTTGTCATTGCTCTCTCTCTCGGTGGAGATGAGCTATCGTTGTTTCCGGTTGGACTGTCTTTGTTACAGTCTGCTTGGGCATTGTCGGTCAAGGTGTTGTGCCCTCGGCCGTGCGTCTGGCTGCCGCATTGGCCAGCTTGTCTTGTTAGTCATTTCCAAGTTTCTCGGCCGCGCTGGCGGGACTTGTGTGTCCCCGTGGCTTGAATGGTTTGCTTCGTTTCTCGCGCCCGACGTGCTCTTGCAGATGGTGGTCTAGTGAGTGTCTTCGGTGTCTGGCGGGCTGTGCTTCTTATGGAAGCGTCAGTCTTGCGTTGTGGTTTTTCCTCTTGCGTGTGGAAGAGACTCGTTGTGTGTGTCTCCTTCCTTTGCTTTCCGTTGGTTGCTCAGGGTAGCGATGCTCCACTATGGTGTGTGTTGCCAGGGTGTGCATTGTTGCGACCTTCTGGTGGAGTCATCTTCCCTTGAGTTGTTTTTGGGTTGAGTTGGTTGCCCCCCTCATGTTGTCGTTTCCTTGTGGCACCGTGGGTCGGTGGACCTGTTCGTGCCATTTGCCGTCGTAATGGTCTCTCGCTACCTGTCAGGATCAATTCGGGGCATTGGGTCCCTGTTGGTTTGGTGCGAGGTAGCATTGTTTTCTTGTTGGGCCGCTCGTGTGAGCGTTATTCCGTTGTGTATTGATTTTTCGTGATTGGCTTGCTAGTGCAAGCATTGTTTCGTTGTATGCTCGGTGGTGCCTCGGCTTGTGCCTTGGAGGCTTTTCGTGTCGTCGTTTTGGTGTTTGGCCTCTCTATCGGTCGCGATAGAGGTGGTGCCTCTTGCTCTTGCACGCTAGGGGGGTCGCTGTGTTCTTTTGCTCCCCATGCAACAGAGTCGGTGCTCCGTGTTTTGTGTGCTTCTTGGAGCCGACGTAGTTGTTGCACTCTTGAAGAAGTTGTTGGCTTTCCATGCGTCTCCGTTGTGGGTCTCTGGTGGAGAGCCCCTTCGACGGGCCCTATGTTGTTTCAAGCAGTTGGTGCAGTTGCGTGTGCTGCACCTTGAGCGTTCTTCGATGCTTCTTGTTTTCACGCCTCAAGGGCTGGGGCCGGCATGGCCTGTTGTGCCCTTTTAGGCTTGCGGTTCTTTGTGCATGGCTTTTGGTAGGTCTTGGGTGGAGAGTCCTTCCTGTTAGCCCGTGGTGTTGTTTCGGCCGCTGGTGCACCTGTGTTGCACTTTGTTTAGTTTTCGTGCTTATGGTAGCACCGTGTGCTCGTGCTCGAGCGTTTCGGTTTGTGCCGTCTAGAGCCTGGGTGCATTGTGTTGTACCTTGGGTGGCTCCTGGTGCTTTTGGTAGCACCATGTGTTGTGCCGTGTGTCTGTTCATGAGATTTGTGTGTCGTTTCCCGAGTTTCCTCGGTGTTGGAGGCGTTGGGCTTTTCGCTTCTGGGACACGTGTGATAGCCTGAGTCTTGTGGTTGCACCGTTACCACTGTGGGGTGGCTGCTTTGCCTTGTCTAGGTAGCCCTATAGGTGGTACGCCAGGCTTTGGTCGTGGCCAGTGTCCCGGTTTTTCCTCTCGCTCTGGGAGCGATCGTGTTTGGCTGTGGTACCCTGCTTAGGTTTGGGTCCCTCTAAGGCCGGTGTGTTGTTCTCGACCTCTGCGGTTGTTCGGTTCCCATGTGGTTGTGTGCCTTTCTGGCGGTTGGCATGTTGGTAGCCGCGCTAAGCCCTGTGTGCGTGTGGCGGGGGTGCTGCCAACTCTTCGTTGGTTCTCCATTGTGCGTGGCGTTGGTGAGTCTGGAAGCCGATGGCGGAGTCTCCTGTCAGTTCGTCTAGTGACAGTGAGGTATGTTGGCTTTCTAGTACTCGACCACGTGGTTTGTTGGCATTGTGAGGTGCTCGGCTTTTGGCTTAACCTCAGACGTCTTCCATGTTTCCGTCACGGTGTGCCACGTTGTGGAGTGTGTGACTCTCAGTTTCTGTGGCCCCGCGTTCGTTTGGTGTCCTTGTCGAACCACGAGGAGGGTCTGAGTGAGACCTAGTAGTGATAGTGGATACCGTTTTCGCGTGTTGAGGTTCCTCCGCGTGCGTTTGTCGTCCCTGTTGGACCGCGAGGAAGGTCTGGGTGAGACCTGGCGGTGACAGTGGACGTTGTTCCGTGTGTTGCGGACTCTCCATGAGCACGATGTGCTCTGGTTCTCGTCGCTCGTGTGGCTTCTCGGTTGGGCTGATGATCGATGCTAGCTGCTGCTAGTAGCGTGAGACCGTTCTGATGACCAAACTGTCCCCATAATAAATATTTCCATTTATTTATATATAAATTTTGATGATTAACAAAATAACACTAATGGATTTCTTGAGCCTTGAGAACAGGAAGCAAAAGAAAAATGAAAGATCAAGTCAATCTGGTAAGTCCCATCATTTCTAACCAAGTCCCTGTAACGACTTCTTTGATAAAGCAGAACGACTTCCTCTTTGACCGGAACGCTCAAATCGTTACCGTAACGATTTCTTTAGAACTCGCAACGACTCTCTAGCCGTAACGATTTCTTTAGACCTCGTAACGATTTCTTTAGAACTCGCAACGACTCTCTAGCCGTAACGATTTCTTTAGACCTCGTAACGATTTCTTTAGAACTCGCAACGACTCTCTAGCCGTAACGATTTCTTTAGACCTCGTAACGATTTCTTTAGAACTCGCAACGACTCTCTAGCCGTAACGACTTCTTTAGACCTCGTAACGATTTCTTTAGAACTCGCAACGACTCTCTAGCCGTAACGACTTCTTTAGACCTCGTAACGATTTCTTTAGAACTCGCAACGACTCTCTAGCCGTAACGACTTCTTTAGACCTCGTAACGATTTCTTTAGAACTCGCAACGACTCTCTAGCCGTAACGATTTCTTTAGACCTCGTAACGATTTCTTTAGAACTCACAACGACTCTCTAGTCGTAACGACTTCTTTAGACCTCGTAACGATTTCTTTAGAACTCGCAACGACTCTCTAGTCGTAACGACTTCTTTGTTAGTCATAACGATTTCGCGCAACGACTTCTTTGTTAGTCATAACGATTTCGCGTAACGACTTCCTTATTAGTCATAACGATTTCGCGCATCGACTTCTTTATTAGTCATAACGATTTCGCGCAACGACTTCTGTATTAGTCATAACGATTTCGCGTAACGACTTCCTTATTAGTCATAACGATTTCTTGCAACGATTTCTTTAGAGCTCACAACGACTTGCTATAATTCATAACGATTTCATAAGTGATGAAGTCAGCAAGATTCTTTTTATCAAATTTCTTTCTGCATCAGTATAATGCTTTCTAATAGCGTTGAAAAGTCAAAGTCATATCTTGTCTATTGACTGCTATGCATTAAATGCTCTCTGATCGTATCTCCCATGCATGCAGACAATATCTTCCAGTTCTATGCTATTCTGTCTACGTACTTTTTCTTGGACAGAAAGGAGCTTTGCTATATACTGCAATATCTGTTCCATCTCAACTAACAATAGACAGCAGTCCTAGCTGTCTTCTATTTATTGATGATATGTTTACAGATATCTGACAAGACTCATCTGGACAACGTTGGACACAAGATACAAAGTTCTATGACATCTCTTTGGCGTGTACACCAGGATAAAAGACTGACGATCAGAAGCTTCCTCAGTAACCAGTCTAACGTACACAAAGATAAGAGACAACGGACATATCAACGTTCGAATTTGAATCAGCAGTTTAAATAGAAGACTCAAGACGAAAAGAAAAACAACTGAGTGAGCAACATCGCTTGATCTAAGAAGCAGAAAGGAATCCATCCATTACAATCTTTAGAACTTTGAAGAAGAGCGAAGCCTCCACTCCAAACCTCGTTCTAAGCTCTTAGCTCTCTGTGCTCAAAAGAAATCTTCTCATTCGTAAGAGCCTGTGTAGTCCTTGGAGAGAAAAACCTTGTCAAATCTCTTTCTCTCTCGGGGGCTTAGGAGCTTCAGGTTGTAGCTGGTCAAGCTAGAATCTGAAGCCTGTTTTCACAACCTTTTTCTGATTAGTTTGTGTTCCCTTCTGGACGAAGGAAGACCTGGTGGTATCCAGGGTGGTTGTTGTTCCCTTCTGGACGAAGGAAGACCTGGTGGTATCCAGGGTGGTTGTTGTTCCCTTCTGGACGAAGGAAGACCTGGTGGTATCCAGGGTGGTTGTTGTTCCCTTCAGGCTGAAGGAAGACCAGTTGAGGCTGGGTGTAAGAATCCTTAAGGGGGATTGTACCCTTGTTAGTAAATCCTGAGGTATTGCTCAGGGACTGGACGTAGGTCTCCTGTGGAGAGGAGTTCCGAACCAGGATAAAATCCTTGTGTCTTGTGGATGTGTTTTGTGTGATTGTTATCTTGTTTGGTCTAACTCTAACCTTGTTAATAAGTTGTGCAATCTTTTCAGTAAACAGGTTTTAATCAAAGATCGAAGTTTTATTAACCCATTCACCCCCCCTCTGGGCTAGCTAGCTGGGCAACAAGTGGTATCAGAGCCCGTCTCTTCGACAAAGAAGAAGATCTAACGATCTGAAGAGCAAAGATCTATGGCAGCCCAAAGTCACTTCGAAGGTCAGTCTGTCAACAGACCTCCTTTGTTCGATGGTGAAGATTATACGTATTGGAAGACCAGGATGGAATACTTTCTACAAGGCCATGATTATCAAATCTGGTCAATAGTGGAAGAAGGAGATCTGGTCGTCACAAATGAGAAAGCACAATGGACAGATGAAGACAGAAAGAAAATCTCCCTGAACTGTAAAGCTAAGAGCATTCTATGTTGTGCTCTAAGCAAGAAAGAGTTCAACAGAGTTTCAGCATGCAAATCCTCCATGGAAATGTGGGAAAAGTTAAAGATCACATATGAAGGTACAGACAAAGTAAAGGAGACAAGAATTGACATTCTTGTCACTCAGTATGAAAGATTTCAAATGCAAACAGGTGAGTCTATTACCCAAATGTTTAGTAGATTTACTGACATTACTAATGGCCTAGCAAGTCTAGGAAAGTCATATGAAAGTGCAGATATGGTAAGGAAGATTCTCAGATCCCTGCCAACTTCATGGACGGCAAAGGTCACAGCTATCGAAGAAGCTAATGATCTTAAGAGAATGTCAGTCGAAAAACTCATTGGGTCTCTCATGGCCCATGAAATAAACATGGAAAGACTAGGAGAATCCTCCAGCAGAAAGAAGCAGTCAAATGCGCTTAAAGCTAATGGGGACTCATCAGAAGAATCCTTAGATAACAGTGAAGATAGCAAAGATAGTGATGATGAAGAAGCCATGCTCTCAAGAAGATTGCAGAGAATCTTGGCAAAGAAAAAGAAGTTCCAGTCTGGTAGGAGGTACTTCAAGAAAAACAAAGATCTCAAGAGACCAGATGGAAAAGATCAGAAGAGGAATGAGCCACTTTGCTATGAATGCAAGAAACCTGGACATATCAAGGCAGACTGTCCAATGTTAAAGAAAAATGATCACAAGAAGAAGGACAGCTCCAAGAAGTTCAGAAGATTCAAAAAGAAAGCCATGGCAGCTGCATGGGACAACAGCAGCGACTCAGATAGTGAGTCAAGCTCGAGCAGTGAAGGTGAAGAAGCCAACTTGGCTCTCATGGCGAATACCGAGGATAAGGTTAACCCTCGAGCATTCAAATGGTATTTGGATAGTGGGTGCTCAAGGCATATGTCAGGCAACAAGAAGATATTTGTTGATCTCCAAGCAGAAGAAGGTACAGTCACCTATGGAGATAATGGAAAAGGGACTGTGATAGGAAGTGGGTCTGTGAACATCAAAGGAAAATCAGTCATAAAGGATGTAATGCTGGTCAAAGGGTTAAAGCACAATCTCATCAGCATCAGCCAATTGTGTGACAAAGGCCATCAAATTCAGTTTCAAGAATCAAAATGCAGTATCTTAAAAGATGGTGAAGTCATATTTGAAGCCTACAGAGAAAGAAATTTGTATGTTCTATATCTCGATGAACTCAAGGATCAAGATGTGTGTTTGGCAGCTAGCAAAGATAAATCAACTGAGTTGTGGCACAGAAGATTGGGCCACTGCAGCTTGGATGGGCTGAACAAGCTCAGAAAAAGAAAACTAGTTGAAGGACTGCCAAAGGTAAATTTCAGATCGGATAGCATTTGCAGACCTTGTGCAAGAGGAAAGCACACCAAGAGCTCCTTCAAATCAAAGACTGTAGTAACCACCTCAAAGCCCTTAGAACTTCTTCACATGGATTTATTTGGGCCAATGAGGACTACCAGTTTGGGAGGAAAGATTTTTGGATTTGTAATAGTTGATGATTATTCAAGATTCACTTGGGTATCCTTTTTAGAGCACAAAGATGACACATTTGAGAATTTTGTCAGTTTCAGCAAGAAAGTTCAGAAAGATCAGAAATTCTCAATTGTCTCTATTCGATCAGATCATGGTGGTGAGTTTCAGAATGAAAAGTTTGCGAAGTTCTGTGATGATCAAGGAATTGAGCACAACTTCTCAGCTCCAAGGACACCTCAACAGAATGGAATTGCTGAGAGGAAAAACAGAACTCTTTTGGATATGGCAAGATCAATGTTATCAGAATATGATCTGCCAAGATATTTCTGGGCCGAAGCTATCAACACTGCATGTTATATCATAAATAGAGTGATGATCAGGCCAATCCTGAAAAAGACTGCTTATGAACTCTACAAAGAAAAGAAGCCAAAGATTAGCCATTTCAGAATATTTGGATGTCCTTGCTTCATCCATAACAATGGAAAAAGGGATATTGGTAAGTTGGATGCCAAATCAGATGAAGGCATTTTCATGGGGTATTCCTCTAAACCTAAAGGTTATAGAGTTTTCAATAAACGCTCTTTATTAATTGAACAATCAGTACATGTTATTTTTGATGAATCTAACCCTTCCTTGAAAAAGGAAGAAATTAGTGACATTGATGATGCAGATGTCCTGTCCGAAAAATTAAAGAAAACTTCAATTAAGGACAAAGAGGATCCAACTCTGGAAGAACTGCAGCAAACAGAAATCCAACATAAAGATCTTCCAAAGGAATGGAGACATCAGAAAGATCACCCTCCTGAAAACATCATTGGTGATCCATCTGTAGGGGTAAGAACTAGAGGTAATGTAATTCCATGCGACTATTTAGCATTTGTTTCTCAAGTAGAGCCTAAGACAGTCAATGAAGCTTTATCTGATGAATCTTGGATATTAGCCATGCAAGATGAACTAAATCAGTTCAAGAGAAACCAAGTATGGTCACTTGTTCCTAGACCATCCAATCATTCAGTTATTGGCACCAAATGGGTGTTCAGAAATAAACTGGATGAGTCTGGAATAATCTTAAGGAACAAAGCCAGATTGGTGGCTCAAGGCTACTCCCAAGAGGAAGGCATAGATTTCGATGAAACTTATGCACCTGTAGCTAGACTTGAGGCTATTAGGATTTTACTTGCTTATGCATCCGCACTTGATTTAAAACTTTTTCAAATGGATGTCAAATCAGCCTTTTTGAATGGTTTCATCAAGGAGGAAGTTTATGTTGAACAACCTCCAGGTTTTGACGACTCTGAATTTCCAAATCATGTATTTAAACTACATAAGGCTTTATATGGTCTAAAGCAAGCCCCAAGAGCCTGGTATGAAAGGCTCAGTAATTTCTTATTAAATCATGGTTTCACTAGAGGAAAAGTAGATAGTACATTATTTATAAAATCTAAGGTTAAACATATACTTCTTGTACAAATCTATGTGGATGATATTATTTTTGGATCTACTGATGAATCTCTTTGCAAGTACTTTGAAAAGCTTATGCAGGGAGAATTCGAAATGAGCTTGATGGGGGAGTTAAGCTACTTCCTTGGATTGCAAATCAAACAAGGGAAGGATGGCACTCATATCTGTCAAGCAAAGTACACCAAAGAGCTGTTGAAGAAATTTGGATTTGAAGAAGCAAAGCCATTATCAACTCCAATGAGCACATCAACCAGAATGGACAGTGATCCAAAAGGTAAAAGGGTAGATCAAAAGAATTATCGAGGTATGATAGGATCATTACTTTACTTAACTGCCAGTAGACCAGACATTTTGTTCAGTGTATGCATGTGTGCTAGATATCAGGCAGACCCTAGAGAGTCTCACTTAATCTCTGTAAAAAGAATATTTAGATATTTAGCTAGAACTCATGATTTAGGTCTCTGGTATCCTAGATCTTGTGAGATAAATCTAATAGGATATTCAGATGCTGATTATGCTGGTTGCAAAGTAGATAGAAAGAGCACCAGTGGATGTTGTCAGTTTCTTGCAGGATGCTTAATATCATGGACATCCAAGAAACAAAATTCAGTAGCCCTATCAACAGCTGAGGCGGAATATGTTGCTGCGGGAAGTTGCTGTACACAACTGCTTTGGATAAAGCAACAACTTGAAGATTTCGGCATTCACATCAAATCAATTCCTCTACTGTGTGATAATACAAGTGCCATCAACCTCACCAAAAATCCAGTTCAACACTCAAGGACGAAACACATTGAGGTAAGATATCATTTTATTCGAGATCATGTAGCTAGTGGTAATTTAGAAATTTCGTTTATAGATACAAATGGTCAATTGGCAGATATCTTCACAAAAGCCCTACCTGAAGAGAGATTTACATCTCTTAGAAGGGAACTAGGGATGTGCAATTTGTGAAAGAATTTCTGTGATTTTATTGATATATAAATTTTTCAGATTAAATGAAAAGTTCTCCCTCCGTTAAAATTAAACAAAACTCAGTCATCTATATGCTTTGACCGCTTCTGTGTAGAAAGTTATTTGACTTGTCAAACCTTTTTGTCGCTTTCTACCCTTGCCGCCGTTTGGCGCTCCTCCTGTCATTAAAGTAATATTATTTTACCCAAACCGTTTTGAGATCGATTCGTCTTCCACCTTCCTTTTTCTTTTTAATATATATATTCTATCTGTTCACCCAAAGCTGATGCCCTAACGATTTTGGGATCGATTCTCTGCAACTTTCGAAGCCTTCTTCTCTTCCCGCGAAGAATTCCTTCGAGAACCTCCGTCCCTTCCATCATCCTCCCTTCCAGAATCCTTTCTTCTCTGCACCCATGGCCGCTCCGTTGATCTCCGGAAGTGTTGGGGGCTACAGTGCTGAGTATTTATCCCCAAAGGAGCAAGAAAGATTTACTTTCGTGAAGACAAAGATTTGCGGAAATAAGGCAGTGGATGTTCAGAATCTTGAGAAGAGCGGCTTGGCCAGGCTAGTGGATACTCTAAGAAGATCGCAGTGGATGGATGTGGTCACCTTCAGCGAAGTAAGCTACCCGGATTTGGTAAAAGCCTTCTACGTCTGTCTGAAGTCAGAAGCAGATGGATCTCTTGTTTCCTCTGTCAAGGGTATCCAAATCAGAATAACCCCTGAGTTATTGCATGATCTGTTTGGAGTAAAGACCTCGGGATTTAGTGGCATTCACTCTGTGAATGATGAAGTCAAAGGTCTCGGGATCATCGGTCCAGGATTTAAGTTGAAGGATGGGAAGCTGGACATTAATCAGATGACCGCGTTCAACCGGTTGCTGCATTTTATAGTCTGCCAGATCTTAGTTCCCCGTAGTGCTACTTTTTCCTCATGCACTAGGGCAGATTCGGACATTATGTTCTGGGCAATCCAGAACAAGGAGATAAACCTGGCCGCTGTGATGATTGAGCGAATGAAGTTTGCACATGCTCAGTTATGGGAAACAAAGAGCAAATTGAATGTTTCCCTTCCATATGCCCATCTTCTGACCAAGATCTTCAAGCATTTTGGAGTAGATCTGTCAGGTGCGGTCGCTGAAAAGATGGGGCAGTCTATAAGGTCCAGAAACCTAAAGAAAAGTGGCTTTTCAGTGCAAGAAGGAGTATGGTCGAAATCCTCTGTGGCTGAAGGGGAAGCAGTTATGGCAGATATTCCAGAAGCAGTAGAAGTGGAGCAAGCAGCAGCAAGTCCAGCAGAGCAAGAACCAGTTGAGTCAGCTGTGGGATGCCAATCCGAAGCCCAATTGGAAGAGGGTGCAGCTGGTAAACCTGATGAAGATGTTGTCTTGGAAGAAGCTCCTGCTCAGGGGGAGCAAGAAAGTTTTGATGTCCCTGCTCCTATTCAGGGGGAGCATGCTGAGAGTGAAAGGCCAGAGAATGAAGCATTTTCTGAGCAAGCTGCACCTACTCAGGAAACTTCAGGTCCAGCCTTGGTTGATGCTAGTGAAGGCCCAAGTGCACCAGTAAATCTTGAGGAGCCTGTCTCTCAGCCAAGTAAACAGAAAAGAGTGGTTCACAGGAGATCAAGGAAGGGCCATAGGAAAATAAAGTTGAAGCATGTTATGGCCTTGCTAAAAGCCCAAGGAGAGATCCTGACATCAGTTCAGAATGGTATTCAAGAAATTGTTTCAACTCAGGTGTCAACCTCCTCAGACGTATCCTCAATAAGAAATGCTATGAGGTATTTCAATAAGGAAATGTCTGATATGAAGAACTTGCTGGCTAGTATTTCAAAGTCTAGTGGTGCCCCTCCTGCACCTACTCAGAGCAGTCCAGCTGAAGTTCCTAGGCCACCAGGGCCTCCAGCTGAAGTTCCTAGGCCATCAGGGCCTCCAGCTGAAGTTCCTAGGCCACCAGGGCCTCCAGCAAAAGTCTCAGGGCCAACAGGGCCGCCAGCTCAAGGGTCAGGGCCATCAGGGCCATCAGTTGTAGGGTCACCCGGACCAGTGGCAGCTTCAGGGTCATCAGGACCATCTCCTGCAGTCAGAGACAGTCAGGCCAAGGGAAAGGAGCCAATGTCAGTCTCCAAGGCCCCTGATACTTCCTCTCTTGCCACTCCAACCCTCTCCACACCTTCATCTCCTCCTACTGCACCTCCTGCTCCACCAACCATAAAACATCCAATGCCTCGCACCAAACCTTCTTCATCCTCTACTTCCTCTCAACCCTCCTTCTCACCTTCTCCAGCTCTCATCTCAGCTTCATCCTCATTAACTCCTCAACCTTCTCCTATTCAAACTCAATCATCTCATCCTCAACCAACCTCTTCCTTTAATCCTAAACACCTTTTCTATCCTCCTACTCCTCCTAATTCTGTTACCTTTCCTCCTGTAAAACCTCTGCCTCTTGGTATTTTTGACACCAATGTTCCCGACCCTTTTGAAAGGAACACTCTCCTCACTATTCTCTCCACAGCCTCTCACATTCACAGGACTGACCCTCCTAGTCCTGTCTTGAAAAAGAGAAAAACCTCTTCCTCTCTAAGCACTCCTTCTGCTTCTCTCTTCCCTCCGTTATGGTACTCTCTTACCCTTGATCCTAAGAGAAGACCCATCTACAGAGACTACCTCCAGAAATGCATTCTTTCTACCATTTATGGTATTCCTTTTCTCAACCTCTCCGAACACCTAGCCATTGTTCTTCCCTTCACTCAGATATCCCAAGCTTTCAAATCAAAAATCTTTGAGGGCACTGAGTTCAAGACAGAAGATCAGTGGGCAGCCATAAAAGGAAACAAGGCTCAGTACTCAAAGTACCTTACTGCAAGGGCCGAATCTATCTCTCTCAGAGCTCACCCACTCACCTTCTCTGAGTGGTTCATCTTCCAGCACAAGAATTCTTGGGGATCCTTCATTCTGAAGGAAATTCGAGTTGCCAGAGCCTTTCAGTTGTACAGTGACTTCTGCTATTTGAACAAAATTCCAGAAGTTCAATTTTGTCAGTTCAACTCACAGATTACTGTGCGGCAATCAGAGACTCCTCTCAACCTTCCCTTTACAGTAGATTTTGTCTCCTTCAAGACTGAGTTTCCAGCTCTTCTGCCGAAGCTGCACTCATTAGTGCTTAATTCAGATGCTGGATCACATGCTCTCGACATGTTTGCAAGGCAGCTGGGCCGGATGTCAGCAAAGCAGGGCCGATCTCCCTCCTTCTTGCGGTTTATCTTCAGAGAATATCACTCTGGCCGCATCTCTTCTCTGACCCTAGCTCCACTCATTTCTGAGTGTGAACGACTCATCTCCTCAGAATGGGAGCTTCTCTATCGGGCCTCCTATCAGCAGTTGGAAGCTATTAATCAAGATCTGGTTCGTCAGAGGAAGCAGACTCTTTCTGCCGAAGCCTTTATGGATCTCAATTCCATCGCACCCATACCAGAGCTCTTTGCTGTATGGGCAGCTAGATATACTGCCTTCTATGCCCTAAAGCAGGATCTGGTCACTCAGAAACTTCACTATCCAATTTCCTTGGACAGATTTCTCCATAGGGCCAGTTTTGGCAAGAGTACCTACTTCAGATTTATTTTGGACAAAAGTCAGTATGGAGAGTTCATAGAGCAGCAAAGGCACCTCTACATTCAGAGGAACATCCCTTCCATGGGACCCTCCTTCTCAGTGACCTTTGGCGTTTTTCAGCAATTTTTTGAGGATCTTGAGATCAAGGCATGGGCTGTTATCTCACAGCATGCCTCCTTGTTATCCCCTTTGTATTATCTTTCTCCTTCTTAAATAAAAATCTTTCTCTCTTCTTTGTCTCACAGCTTATCTTTTTGCCTAATGACAAAATGGGGGAGACAACTAACGTAAATCTGAAAAACATATTTCATTTTTGTCTGATGTTTAGTATATTTTGTCATCATCAAAAAGGGGGAGATTGATGACCAAACTGTCCCCATAATAAATATTTCCATTTATTTATATATAAATTTTGATGATTAACAAAATAACACTAATGGATTTCTTGAGCCTTGAGAACAGGAAGCAAAAGAAAAATGAAAGATCAAGTCAATCTGGTAAGTCCCATCATTTCTAACCAAGTCCCTGTAACGACTTCTTTGATAAAGCAGAACGACTTCCTCTTTGACCGGAACGCTCAAATCGTTACCGTAACGATTTCTTTAGAACTCGCAACGACTCTCTAGCCGTAACGATTTCTTTAGACCTCGTAACGATTTCTTTAGAACTCGCAACGACTCTCTAGCCGTAACGATTTCTTTAGACCTCGTAACGATTTCTTTAGAACTCGCAACGACTCTCTAGCCGTAACGATTTCTTTAGACCTCGTAACGATTTCTTTAGAACTCGCAACGACTCTCTAGCCGTAACGACTTCTTTAGACCTCGTAACGATTTCTTTAGAACTCGCAACGACTCTCTAGCCGTAACGACTTCTTTAGACCTCGTAACGATTTCTTTAGAACTCGCAACGACTCTCTAGCCGTAACGACTTCTTTAGACCTCGTAACGATTTCTTTAGAACTCGCAACGACTCTCTAGCCGTAACGATTTCTTTAGACCTCGTAACGATTTCTTTAGAACTCACAACGACTCTCTAGTCGTAACGACTTCTTTAGACCTCGTAACGATTTCTTTAGAACTCGCAACGACTCTCTAGTCGTAACGACTTCTTTGTTAGTCATAACGATTTCGCGCAACGACTTCTTTGTTAGTCATAACGATTTCGCGTAACGACTTCCTTATTAGTCATAACGATTTCGCGCATCGACTTCTTTATTAGTCATAACGATTTCGCGCAACGACTTCTGTATTAGTCATAACGATTTCGCGTAACGACTTCCTTATTAGTCATAACGATTTCTTTAGAGCTCACAACGACTTGCTATAATTCATAACGATTTCATAAGTGATGAAGTCAGCAAGATTCTTTTTATCAAATTTCTTTCTGCATCAGTATAATGCTTTCTAATAGCGTTGAAAAGTCAAAGTCATATCTTGTCTATTGACTGCTATGCATTAAATGCTCTCTGATCGTATCTCCCATGCATGCAGACAATATCTTCCAGTTCTATGCTATTCTGTCTACGTACTTTTTCTTGGACAGAAAGGAGCTTTGCTATATACTGCAATATCTGTTCCATCTCAACTAACAATAGACAGCAGTCCTAGCTGTCTTCTATTTATTGATGATATGTTTACAGATATCTGACAAGACTCATCTGGACAACGTTGGACACAAGATACAAAGTTCTATGACATCTCTTTGGCGTGTACACCAGGATAAAAGACTGACGATCAGAAGCTTCCTCAGTAACCAGTCTAACGTACACAAAGATAAGAGACAACGGACATATCAACGTTCGAATTTGAATCAGCAGTTTAAATAGAAGACTCAAGACGAAAAGAAAAACAACTGAGTGAGCAACATCGCTTGATCTAAGAAGCAGAAAGGAATCCATCCATTACAATCTTTAGAACTTTGAAGAAGAGCGAAGCCTCCACTCCAAACCTCGTTCTAAGCTCTTAGCTCTCTGTGCTCAAAAGAAATCTTCTCATTCGTAAGAGCCTGTGTAGTCCTTGGAGAGAAAAACCTTGTCAAATCTCTTTCTCTCTCGGGGGCTTAGGAGCTTCAGGTTGTAGCTGGTCAAGCTAGAATCTGAAGCCTGTTTTCACAACCTTTTTCTGATTAGTTTGTGTTCCCTTCTGGACGAAGGAAGACCTGGTGGTATCCAGGGTGGTTGTTGTTCCCTTCTGGACGAAGGAAGACCTGGTGGTATCCAGGGTGGTTGTTGTTCCCTTCTGGACGAAGGAAGACCTGGTGGTATCCAGGGTGGTTGTTGTTCCCTTCAGGCTGAAGGAAGACCAGTTGAGGCTGGGTGTAAGAATCCTTAAGGGGGATTGTACCCTTGTTAGTAAATCCTGAGGTATTGCTCAGGGACTGGACGTAGGTCTCCTGTGGAGAGGAGTTCCGAACCAGGATAAAATCCTTGTGTCTTGTGGATGTGTTTTGTGTGATTGTTATCTTGTTTGGTCTAACTCTAACCTTGTTAATAAGTTGTGCAATCTTTTCAGTAAACAGGTTTTAATCAAAGATCGAAGTTTTATTAACCCATTCACCCCCCCTCTGGGCTAGCTAGCTGGGCAACACGTTCCCCTGAGACTTGTGGTTGGTTCTCAGGTGTTCCTCGTGTTGTTGTCGGAAAGTATGTGCTCTGTCGGGTTTTGCTGGCGACAGAGTAGGTTGTCGATCAGTTGGTCCCAACAGCGGGTTTGTTGGTGGCTGCAGCCGTGCGGTTTTCAGCTGGCGTTTTCTATTTTTCAGGTCTATTTTTTGGCATCGCTCGGCACCTGTGGAGTTGTCGTTCCGTTTGGGCGCCCTACGTGTGGCTGGAGCGAGCCATTAGTTTTCGGTTGTGTGCTCCACCCGTGTGTTGGAGCCCGTTGGGTGAGCCGTTGGTTTTCCGGCTTCGTGTGCTTCGCACGTGTTTGGCTGTGCGATTGCTGCCACGAGGAAGTCGTGTTGAGACTTAGTGGCTTTTTCGCGCTGGTCTTACGTTTGCTCCCTATGCTTCATTTCATGCCTCGGGATCTTTTGGGCTTGTCCCAATTTCGAGGACGAAATTGTTTTAAGGGGGGTAGAATGTAAGACCTGGTTTCTCGGCTTTCCATCCAGCGCCTGGGATGACTGGCCACTGATTCGTCCAGGCTGGGCGACGCATTGGTGTCGCGGCGTGGGTGTCCACCGCGACAGTCATCCGTGTCGTGACGTTCGGGTGTGTCGCCTTCTCGTCGCATCTTGGTGTAACTCCTCGGGTTCTGTGTGCCTCGGCGTTGATCTTGGGATCACGTCAGGCAGGGGTGTCGCGTTCTAAACGCGACATGTTCCCTGTTGCCTTCTGGTTGGGAAGGCGACGGCCCCTGTGTCGCGTTCCGGTTGTTGCTGTGGCTGTGTGCCACATGTCCGCATCGCAGGTGTGAAGGCGACGTGCCAGGTGTCACGTTCACCTGAGGCGCCTGCGCGAGCAACACGTGGTCTGGCGCCTGTCGGCCTGTCAAAGGTCTTGTCGGAACTTTTGAGAAGGCGACGTGTCAGGTGTCGCATTCCTGTTGTGATCGTGACAGGGATCTTGTCGCGTTCTCAGGTTCCGAGGGCTTAAGGCCATTGGCCCCCCTTTCTTCCCTTTTTCTTCCTCTCTCCCTTTTCCCCTCTTCTCAGGCAGTGGAGGGCTCCCTCCGGCGATCCGGCGCTGTGGAGCGGCTGGGAGCTCGTGCGGAGTGGCGGCGCGTGCGTGGAGCGAGGAGGAGGCGGCCAACCGACGCGAGGGCCCCTTCGTGGGGTGGTTTCTCCATTCTAAGGTAGGGATTTCTTGTGCCCTCTCCCATCCGGGTGGATCGGGATCCCTCGGGGTTTTGTAGTTAGATTTACAGCTTTCCCCTGCTCCCCTCCCCGTGTGTGCTTGTGTGGTAGCTTGGGGGACCATGGTTGGCCCCCATGCTCGGTTTGGGGCTCAGTCTGTGATCGCGACAGGGTAGCTATTGCGATACCTGTCTGGAGGCGACGTGCAACCTGTCGCCTTCTGGGTGGCGACAGGTTGGCCGTCGCGTTCCCCTCTGTGCCTCAGTTCTAGGTTCTGTTTAGAAGGCGGCCCCTTGGCTGTCGCCTTCGGGGTTGTGACCGGGCGATCGTCGCGTTCTACCTTTGGGGTAGCGACGATGCCCTTGTCGCCTTCCTGTTCCCGTGTTGTTTGGCCGTGGACCGGTGGCCCCGCCTGGGGTCCGGCCTTCTGACGCTGAACGCGACAGGTCGATGTGTCACCTTCAGATCAGAAGGCGGGCCCCTGGTCGTCGTGACCTGGTGGCGATAGGTTGGCTGTCGCCTTCTTGTTCTGAAGGCGACACACCTGTGGTCGCATTCAGGTTGTTTGGGTTTCTGTTCTGTCTGGTGTTGTCCCGGTTTCTCGAGCTGTGCCTTGTGTGTCGGCGTTGGCCGACGGACCTTCTGGGGGTTTTTCCGGAAGGGTTGCCGTGTGTGCCTGTGCTGCTGGGCTTGTCTTGGTTACAAGCTAGTTGTGTCGTTTCTGTGGTGGTTTCCCCGCCTGTTCTCTGTTCGCACGGTGCTAGGAACTTGAGGGCTTGTCCCGTTCATAGGTTGTCTCCGTTTCCTGGGACCCCCATCCTCGGGAGCCTGTTGAGGGAGTACTCCGGGCTACGAGCGTGCTCGAGTTGGCAGCCGACAGGGCAGACTCTGGAGCTGAGGGGAAAACGAGGTTTGGACAGCGGCGCTGAGTCATTTGTAGAGCTCTCTTGTCTGGGTCTGGGACGCCGAGGGGTTCGGAGTGCTTTCCTGGCACAGACCAGACAGTCCCTTGTCTCACTGCCTCTCTCTGCGTTTGTTCCGGAGCCACGTAGTGGTGTCAGGCGTGAGGCCGCAGCTTGGCCAGGCTGTGGTGTTGCATGTGTTGTGTGTTTCTGTGGCGGCTCTGTCTCGCCCTTGCACGGGGGCGGAGGCAGGAGCTAGGCTAGCGAGCAGAGCGTGCGGACTGCGGGTCCCCCTCTTGGCTGCTAGCGGCGGTGGCTTGGTTGCTGTTGTTGTGACGACGTTTTCCTCACGATGTTTCCGAGTGTTCCTCGTTGCCCGAGCTGCACGGTAGTTTTATCCTAGCTGTGCTTAGCTCCCGTGGGTGTCGTTGGTCTGGCCTTGGGCAGACCCGTTCTTCTGGTGGTTCCCGCTTCGGTGTTCTCTCGGTTCCGTGGTCCCGTTCTTGGGTGCCAGCCCATGATGGCACTGGCGTGTGTAGCTTCCCGACCTAGCGGCGTGTCCGGGGTCCGGGGTGGTTCTACTTGTGGGCCCTCGACCTTGTAGAGGTCTGAGGTGGCCGTGCTTGCAGTGAGACGTCATTCTCACTTGGTTGTTCCGTGGTCTCGGCAGGTGTGCTGAGCACTGCTTCCGCTTTGTGCCCGACTCTATTGGTTTCTGCGGGAGTCATGTGTGTGCCACGGCCTCGGTTGGTGGTCGTTGCGTTGTATTGTTCTCTTCCGCTGGTTAGTAGTACCATATTGTAGGTGTTCCTCACTTTACAGCTTTCTAGTGTAGTTTCCTATTTTCGGAGTTCCTGCTGCTCTGGCCGATGAGGGACTGGTAATCCCTACCGAGCCTTGTTCGGGCTCACCCCCCCTACTTCCTTTAGCTAGGGGTTCATCGTCGTGGAAGCTCGGTGTCGGACAGGTTGCGGAGGCGGTCGTGGCACCGTGTGTTGTCAGCAGCAGTGAGAGCGAGTGTTGTGAGCTCTTGTACCCGAGTGAGCTGAGAGTTGTGTTTTGCAAGTCCTCGGGGTATGCCCCTTAAGGACTGCACCTTTCTTCTTGTACCTGTGCTTTTGTTTGGGACACATTGTACAGACTTTCGTATATTGTACAGATTGTTATAGTTATTGGAATTCAGTACATATCTCACTAGACTATTAATTATAACCCTTCCGGGTCTTCGGATCCATGGGTGGCGACGCGAACTTTGGGCCCTGGGGGGGGGGGGTCTTGAGGGTCGGGTCGTTACATCTGGACTTGTGCATAACATAGCTAGTAGAAGGTTAGTGAATTTTATCTGACTGCCAACACCAATCACGCATGTTGCGCAACTGTTACTATCGCCTATTTTAAACCGTTGCTTTATGTGCAATGACCTATAGTTCTCATCTATACTCTACTCGCTCACCTATTCACACTCTCTCTACTTACTCGTCTATTCATCAAGTACTCTCATCTATTTCTTGGTACTCTCTATTGGCCATTTGACTGGTTATCTAAAGATAAACAATATGACTAATGCTTGGCAATATAAAAGGGCCTAGACTGGTCCTGGGAGGTGCGCCCAAAAGTGCTAGTGCCCGCGGGAGTTAATTGACCAGAGTGTTTGGCATTACACTCAAGTGCTATCTATCTCGACTATCTATATGACAATCAAAAGTACTATGCTATACTCGACTCATTGTGCTATCGTGAACTATATTGTGCTATTTGTGCTATGGCCATCCTTCTCTCTGTGCTATATTGGAATTTGAGCTATCTTGATCCATGCAATTGTGCTATCTCTTACTTTATTTGACTCTCTCTCTTTATCGTTAGTGACTCTGCTTTTAATATATTAATCATGTAAAGTTTGTTCGCGCCATGAAGTATAAATCCTACTAGGCGTTTTTGCTCACCCTACGTTATTTGTTCATTATGTTCTCAGGTGAGATCGAGGAACACAAGTACACTCACAAGGATGGGGAGGACCAGGAGTGAACCACGAGTACCTGGCATTAGTGCTATGATAGTTGTCCTAGTTTAGTCTTTTACTTCCATTCCATGTAATAAAGTCATTTGAGCCCTATGTTATGGCTCTGAGTTAGTGGATGTAATAGACATTAGTTGAATTATCAATGAAAGGCAATTGATTTCGCATTATTTAATGGTTCAATGGTTTGTTGCCTATTCTACGTTCTATATTCGCTTACTTGCAACTGCCTCACGTTCCGATATTCCGCGTCGGGGCGTGACATGTCCAAATTTCATCTGATTTTAGTCTCAGAAATAGGGGTGTCACCATGTTGGAAAATTTTCTCCTTTGTCATCCTTCTGTAACGACCCTCTATATACCGGTACGGTTACACCAACCCACATCGGTATAATGAATGCCGCTACAGTGGGACATTTACCCAACAAAATCAATAGACTGAAATGTACACAAATATAACACATAACAGCGGAAAAGAAAGAGCCAAATGTAATTTCTCATTCCATCATCCACATTCTATTCACAGTCCATATAGAGGAAAAGAAAACTAAACATTTAATAGCTGAGAAATGAAAATACATTGTCCACATTGTCCATAATTGAAGTACAAAGTTTCATTTATTACATACTATAAAAAGTAAAAGTACAATACTGAGACTCCACAAATATCTCCTACTCCCGCTCCGAGTCACTCCTGACTATCTCCTCAGATGAAGTAGAAATCTCTGCACCTGTACGCCGAAGCAAGAGTGGGCCCAAAAGACTCAGCAAGTACATCCATTCACACTAAACATACATACATCACATGTAATATTCACATTTTTCATATTATACAACTATCACATAAAGCATGAATTAGATAAACTTTTAAAGGAAACCTAAACATGATTTCTACATTTTCCAACACATGGTACTTGACTTAAGATAAATTTGCAAGGATTTAAACCTATCACATGCTTCCTACATCTTCTTTACACATGATTTAAACTTACATTTTATTACATGTATGTTGTAACATAACATTGAATTAAGCATGAATTTTACACTTAAAGTAGAGAACAATCCTAGCATGGATTCTATGCACAATTTCACATTCATAATACATTTCTAAACATGGTTAGCTTGCTGTTTTACATGAATTTAACACTTCATAACAGAAAGTACATGCTATGATGCCATATCTACATTTAAAGATTTCACATTTCTCATACACATAATCACATTTTCTTATTTATATGCCATGACACATAGTCCAAACCACCTCTAGAAGGACACACACACTTGTCACATCACACACATATCTATCATCTAGGCAACACAATGATAGACCTTAGTTACTGCGCAGAACCGGGAGAAGCACTCTCCACCCAAACCAGTGGTACTTGTCCACCTCCATGATTTAATCCCAATGCCCATGGGATATCACACACTATGAACCTTCCCGTGGGGACTTTACCACGGTACGGTTCCACAGCCCTCTAAGGTAGCAGTGTCACCCATTGGCATATTTACACATTTTCTCAATTTTAAACATATACTTAATGCACAGTTTAACACACTTGTTTCATATTCACACATCCATATATTGTAATATTACCTATCATGGTGCTACTATTTACAAAGTTAAACAAACATCATTTGGTTCGAATCATGTTGTAATTTAACGAATTTATGGTTAACTACGCTAAACATGTCTTAATTGCTCTTTTCATGGTTAAATAACAAAATCAGTATCTACTGTTATCCAATATGCACGAAAAATTAACCACCTACAGGTTACAGGTTGAGCATCGTACATACCAGATTTCACAATTTTCTGAATTACACACAAATTATGAAAATTGAAACAGTCCTATCACACAATTTGTAAATACTCAATTCTGCACGATTCACAATGGTAAACTAAACTAACAAGTTTATAACATGTATTTTACAGTCCTGGTTCCACATATAATTTTCTAGAAATTTCAGCTATTTTGTACAATTTATTTGCAATTTTTAAATAACAGTGCATGCTCATTATATTATGATCCAGAAAATATAACAATTAACACAGTCATCATAAATTCATCAAATTTTTACAGCATGCTCTGATATCAATGTGAACACCACAAAAATTTTCTGACATCTTGATTCCTCACGGAACCATTCAAGAGTAATTAAAACATGCTTAGGACAGGGTTCCAGAAATTACTAATAATTATAACAATGAACAAAATTTATTGTAATCACACAGCATGCTCTACTAGACATATTTTATAACATATAATTTTTTTTCCATATATCCTCATGCGCAAAAATCCCGAAAATTACGTCATAGGGAGCAAACAGTCCACTGTTCTTGCCTGAAGAACTCAACGGCAATGGGATGGCCGTTTACCCAGTTAATGACAACATAGTGCGCCGCCAATTTAGGATCTTAACGGCAAGAGATCCCATCGTTAAGTTCCTGTCTGTGCAAAACACAGACTGAACGCAAGAAACTTGGTGAAATTGGGGTTCTAGGACTCGAATAAAAATCCGTAAAATGCCTGGGACTTACTAGACACATGTATGGGTGATGTGAAAGGGGTACTTGCCTTTGAGAAAATCTATGAAAGGGGATTTGGGTCGACGAAGCTCTCCTCGGCCAGTGCCAAAGAGCCTCCAAACTCCTCCAAATCTGGTTTCTGTGTTGATGTAGAATCCAATCCGGTGTCGGAGAAGCCTTATCCAATGATTAGACTCCCCTCCAGTCGTGTAAAATCACCGGAAGAAGTCGCCAAATCGCCAAATCCACGGTCCAAAGGTCTAGTTTCGCGCACAGAAGTTAGGGTTTTTTACCAAAGGGCCAAAAGGACCCAATAGCGCCCTAAACTGAGTCTTTTATAGGGCTAGGCTTTGGAACGCGTTTGGGGTCGACTAGGTTACCGTTGGGGAACGGTTTCTTAAACAGGGTGCGAAGATTTCAGGGGCATTTCCAGATCTGCAAACACAACAGATCTGGGAGGTTAACGTCAACATCACGGGCCACCAATTCTGAGTTGGTGTCCATCGATGTGGCCGCTGACTTGGGATTAGAGTCCATACATATTGACGTCTACTGGCCGCCAGAACAGAACTTAAAACTGCAGAAATTTTATGTACACCACACAATTAGGTACAATTTAAAATGCATACCCTAAACTACTACGTACATAAAGTAAATGAATAACATGCGTAGCAATTCATACATCTATGTGCAACAATATTCAACTAATATGTATATGCATACATATATATATATATATATAACTACACACAATGAGCATCAATTTCTCACACAATCAAGCACCTATATAAGAGAGAGAAATCTAGGGCCTTACACCCTCTCCCCCTTAAAGAAACTTCGTCCCCGAAGTTAGACCAACGCTACTCAAACAATTGAGGATATTTCTTCTTCATTGCTTCCTCAAGCTCCCAAGTAGCCGCCTCTCGCGAGAAGTTGCGCCATAAGACTTTCACCTACGCAATACACTTGTTCCGAAGGTGTTGAACCTTCCGGTCAAGAATAGATACAAGTTGCCCCACATAAGATAGATCTGGCTGGATCTCCACTGGCTCGTGGCTAATGACATGAGATGGATCTCTGACATACCTTCTGAGCATAGACACGTGGAAAATGGGATGGACGCTAGCTAACGCTGGGGGTAAATCTAGCTCACATGCCACGTTGCCTAATCGTCTGAGAATCTCATACGGGACAATGAATCTAGAACTTAGCTTACTATGCCTGCCAAATCTGACTACACCACGAGTAGGTGAAATCTTCAAAAAGACATGCTCACCTATCTCGAACTCCAAATCCTTCCTCCTGTTGTCGACATAACTCTTCTGCCTATCTTGTGCCGCAACAAGCCTCTTCCTAATCAACTGGACTTTATCCGAAGTCTCCTGAACTAACTCCAGACCAATCAACTTCCTATCGCCTGTCTCCTCCCAACATAAAGGAGATCTGCAAGGCCTACCATACAACGCCTCAAATGGAGCCATACCAATACTCGCATGGAAACTGTTATTGTATGCGAACTCCACAAGAGGTAAATGGCGCTCCCAATCATCCTTCCAATCCAGTACACACACGCTCAACATATCATCGAGCGTCTGGATAGTCCTCTCAGACTGTCCATCTGTCTGGGGATGAAACGCCAAACTGAGCTTCAATTCAGAACCTAACGCATCCTGAAGACCCTTCCATAACCTCGAAGTAAATCTCGGATCTCGATCTGAAATGATCGACTTCGGCACACCATGCAATCTAATAATGCTACTAATATACAATCTAGCTAAACTCTCTACTGACTACTTCTTCTTCATGGGCAAGAAATGCACAGTCTTCGAGAATCTATCTACCACTACCCAAATCGAGTCATTACCCCGTCTAGATCGAGGCAAACCCGTAACAAAATCCATAGTGACAGCTTCCCACTTCCATACTGGGATCTCCATCTTTTGCATAAGACCAGATGGTCGCTGCCGTTCGGCCTTCACTTGTTGGAAAACTAGACATCTAGAGACATACTCCGCTACATCCTTCTTCATGCCAGACCACCAAAAAGATCTCTTCAAATCCTGGTACATCTTAGTGTTATCCGGATGAATAGAGAATCTAGACCTATGAGCCTCCGCTAAAACATGCTCACGGACATCTACAATGTCTTGAACACAGACACGGTGATGGAATCTAATCACGCCATCCTCATCACGAGCAATGCCCGCCTTGCCCACTAACTCTTGGAGTCTAGGGTCAGCTTTCTGCTGCTCGATCACCTCATCCAACACCGAAGACCTAATGGACAACTGAGCTACGAAAGCCTGGCACAATGATGGTTCTAACTCAGTCATCGCACACGCTACATCCTCCAACATCTTCCAATCCTGTTGGAGAGACGACCTCTTCCTACTAAGGGCATCCGCTACGACATTTGCCTTTCCAGGATGATACTGGAGGTCGAAGTCATAGTCCTTCAGGAACTCAATCCATCTTCTCTACCTCAGATTTAATTCCTTTTGGGAGAAAAGATACTTTAGACTCTTGTGGTTAGTGAACACCTCAAATCTGACACCATAAAGATAGTGTCTCTAGATCTTCAGTGCATGCACCACTGCCGTAAGCTCCAAATCATGAGTCAGATAGTTTCGCTCATGCTCCTTCAATTGGCGAGAAGCATACGCCACTACCCTTCCTTGCTGCATCAATACACAGCCAAGGCCAATCCCAGATGCATCCATGTAGATAGCAAAACCCTCTACACCGCTCGGCAAAACTAACACAGGAGCCGATGTGAGCTTAGTCTTCAATAATTGAAAACTACTCTCACACTCCTCAGACCAGACAAACTTTATTCCCTTCCTGGTTAGCTGAGTCAATGGGGCGGCGATGGATGAAAATCCCTCAATGAATCGCCGATAATAACCCGCCAAACCAAGAAAACTCCTAATCTTCGAAGGAGTCTTGGGAATCTCCCAATCCATAACAGCCTGGACCTTTGCTGGATCCACTGCTACACCAGCACCGGAGATAACATGCCCAAGGAAATGAATCTCGCGCAACCAAAAATCGCACTTGCTGAACTTTGCATACAGCTTGTGCTCACGGAGAACTTCCAACACTACCCTCAAATGCTGACGATGTGTGGCCTCATCCGGAGAGTAGACCAACACGTCATCAATGAAAACTACGACGAAACTATCTAGGTATGGTCTAAACACCCTGTTCATGAGATCCATGAATGCTGCAGAGGCGTTGGTCAGATCAAAAGGAAGGACCAGAAACTCATAATGTGCATAACGGGTTCTAAAATCCGTCTTGGACACATCTTCACTCCTAATCCTCAACTGATGATAACCAGACCGCAAATCAATCTTAGAAAAGACTGATGCATCTTGCAGTTGGTCAAACAAATCATCAATCCGAGGTAAGGGATACATGTTCTTCACCGTCACTAAGTTTAGCTTTCTGTAATCGATGCATAACCTAAGTGACCCATCCTTCTTCTTCACGAATAAGACAGGTGCACCCCAAGGGGAAACACTAGGGCGAATGAATCCCTTATCTAACAAATCTTGCAACTACTTCCTTAGTTCAGCTAATTCCGCTGGTGCCATCCGATAAGGTGCCTTCGAGATAGGAGAGGTGCCTGGAAGCAACTCTAGAGTGAACTCTATCTCTCTAGCCGGTGGTAACCCAGATAAGTCATCGGGAAAAACATCTGGAAACTCTCGCACCACATCTAACTCCGCAAGAGTAGGTGACTCATCAACCTTGGGTACTAACACCACGCTGGCAAGAAAAGCGTCACAGCCCTTGTTCACCATTCTCATCGCCTTTATGGTAGAGATTACAAACTTTCCCGCTAAGTTCCTTTGGCAATGGATGAGAAAACTTATCCTCACCAGGAATGCGGAAAACGATCTTCTTCCCACGACAATCTACTAATGCATAGTGCTCCTCTAGCCAATCCAGACCAAGAATAGCATCGTAGTCCTTCATCTTTAGCAAGAAGAAACACCCTTCTAGGACTCTATTCTCAATGCACACCGGTAAAGACGAAATACACTTCCTAGTCGATACCGTACCTGCAGATGTGTGCACAGACAAAGGGACCTCTAAGTCCTCAGACTCTAGTCCTGACTCTAAGGCTAACTGCCTAGCAAAATGCTCGGAAATGAACGAGTGAGTAGCACCCGTATCGAACAAAACCCGAGCGTGAACACCCATGAAAAGAACTGTACCTTTGGTGACATGCTCCGCCTGCTCAGCGTCCTCACGAGCTAACGCAAACACTCGAGCTGGGGCTCGAGGTCTCCCTGGTCGTCCTGTCGCTGGCGCTGCTGCTGCTGCTGCTGTCGCTGGAGCCGCTCCACGCTGAACTCCCTGCTGAAGTCTGGGGCAGTCCTTGATCTTGTGCTCGCTGCTCCCACACTTCAAACACTTCCTTGCCATCTTCCAGCACTCCGAACCACCATGTGTCCTCCCGCAATGAGGACACTCCTTCTTGCTACTAGGGGAACGCTGAGAAGATACATGACTGCTTCCCGATGCCACGGGACGTTGCGGTGACGGGAAAGCCGCCTTCTTCCTCTCCTGCCTCTGGAAAGGAGCCACAGGCCTCTTCTGAGAAGCCTTCTTCTCCTCCAAATACTGCTCCATCTCTCCCTCCTGCCGACATGCCGTGCTAAGAGCCTCATCGAGGTTACGATGGTCGAAAGCCACCAACCTCGTCCTTGGTGATGGCCTAACTCGTCCCAACCAACCTCCACAGCACCATCCTCGAACCGAGTATGTAGCATCGAGGACCACCACACGTCGTTTCGCTCCTGCTAAAAACACCCATAAGGAACAAACCAACATAATCTATACTTAAATAAATAACCACCGAATTAATTTACACATACCTGTAGCATATAGGTGGCTAAAGTGACTTTGTCATCCTCAGTGCACCTAATAGCCCGGAAGATCTTCTCGATCTCCCTCATCCAGCTCTCAGTAAGTAACGGATCGCTCTCCCCCTTAAAAGAGGGTGGCGACATCCTCTTGAACCGTTCCATGATGGAGGGTCCACCATAGTCCTGAGCCTGGGGAACTGGCACCTGAGCCGACTGAGCCTCCAGCTGAGCCTGGAGTGCAGCCTGGGTGTGGGCCTGCGTTTGCATGGCCTGCACTAAACCCTGCATGAAGACTCCATAATCTACCGGTGGTGGTGGGGGAAGCACAAGACCCTGGGGTGCTGGGGCCTGCTGCTCACCCTGATCCTCATGCCGAGGCTCATCTTTCCTCTGCTCACCCTCACGAGCAGGAACACCACGCCTACCACGTGAAGTCATAACCTGCAAAATGATTTAATCACAATTTAGAACTAGACTATCTAATTTCTAACTATTTATATGTGGACAATCTACACAGACTTAGCATATAATGAAGATGATGGTACATGCATATTTATGTACAATTTCAGCCTGTAGCTCTGATACCAATCTCTGTAACGACCCTCCTTATACCGGTACGGTTACACCAACCCACATCGGTATAATGAACACCGCTACAGTGGGACATTTACCCAACAAAATCAATAGACTGAAATGTACACAAATATAACACATAACAGCGGAAAAGAAAGAGCCAAATGTAATTTCTCATTCCATCATCCACATTTTATTCACAGTCCATATAGAGGAAAAGAAAACTAAACATTTAATAGCTGAGAAATGAAAATACATTGTCCATAATTGAATTACAAAGTTTCCTTTATTACATACTATGAAAAGTAAAAGTACAATACTGAGACTCCACAAAGATCTCCTACTCCCGCTCCGAGTCACTCCTGACTATCTCCTCAGATGAAGTAGAAATCTGTGCACCTGTACGCCGAAGCAAGAGTGAGTCCAAAAGACTCAGCAAGTACATCCATTCACACTAAACATACATACATCACATGTAATATTCACATTTTTCATATTATACAACTATCACATAAAGCATGAATTAGATTAACTTTTAAAGGAAACCTAAACATGATTTCTACATTTTCCAACACATGGTACTTGACTTAAGATAAATTTGCAAGGACTTAAACCTATCACATGCTTCCTACATCTTCTTTACACATGATTTAAATTTACATTTTATTACATGTATGTTGTAACATAACATTGAATTAAGCATGAATTTTACACTTAAAGTAGAGAACAATCCTAACATGGATTCTATGCACAATTTCACATTCATAATACATTTCTAAACATGGTTAGCTTGTTGTTTTACATGAATTTAACACTTCATAACAGAAAGTACATGCTATCATGTCATATCTACATTTAAAGATTTCACATTTCTCATACATATAATCACATTTCCTTATTTATATGCCATGACACATAGTCCAAACCACCTCTAGAAGGACACACACACTTGTCACATCACACGCATATCTATCATCTAGGCAACACAATGATAGACCTTAGTTACTGCGCAGAACCGGGAGAAGCACTCTCCACCCAAACCAGCGGTACTTGTCCGCCTCCAGGATTTAATCCCAATGCCCATGGGATATCACACACTATGAACCATCCCGTGGGGACTTTACCACGGTACGGTTCCACAGCCCTCTAAGGTAGCAATGTCACCCATTGGCATATTTACACATTTTCTCAATTTTAAACATATACTTAATGCACAGTTTAACACACTTGTTTCATATTCACACATCCACATATTGTAATATTACCTATCATGGTGCTACTGTTTACAAAGTTAAACAAACATCATTTGGTTCGAATCATGCTGTAATTTAACGAATTTATGGTTAACTACGCTAAACATGTCTTAATTGCTCTTTTCATGGTTAAATAACAAAATCAGTATCTACTGTTATCCAATATGCACGAAAACTTAACCACCTATAGGTTACAGGTTGAGCATCGTACATACCAGATTTCACAATTTTCTGAATTACACACAAATTATGAAAATTGAAACAGTCCTATCACACAATTTGTAAATACTCAATTCTGCACGATTCACAATGGTAAACTAAACTAACCAGTTTATAACATGTATTTTATAGTCCTGGTTCCACATATAATTTTCTAGAAATTTCAGCTATTTTGTACAATTTATTTGCAATTTTTAAATAACAGTGCATGCTCATTATATTATGATCCAGAAAATATAACAATTAACACAGTCATCATAAATTCATCAAATTTTTACAGCATGCTCTGATATCGATGTGAACACCACAAAAATTTTCTGACATCTTGATTCCTCATGGAACCATTCAAGAGTAATTAAAACATGCTTAGGACAGGGTTCCAGAAATTACTAATAATTATAACAATGAACAAAATTTATTGTAATCACACAGCATGCTCTACTAGACATATTTTATAACATATAATTTTTTTGCCATATATCCTCATGCGCAAAAATCCCAGAAATTACGTCATAGGGAGCAAACAGTCCACTGTTCTTGCCTGAAGAACTCAACGGCAATGGGATGGCTGTTTACCCAGTTAATGACAACATAGTGCGCTGCCAATTTAGGATCTTAACGGCAAGAGATCCCACCGTTAAGTTCCTTTCTGTGCAAAACACAGACTGAACGCAAGAAACTTGGTGAAATTGGGGTTCCAGGACTCGAATAAAAATCCGTAAAATTCCTGGGACTTACTAGACACATGTATGGGTGATGTGAAAGGGGTACTTGCCTTTAAGAAAATCTATGAAATGGGATTTGGGTCGATGAAGCTCTCCTCGGCCAGTGCCAAAGAGCCTCCAAACTCCTCCAAATCTGGTTTCTGTGTTGATGTAGAATCCAATCCGGTGTCGGAGAAGCCTTCTCCAATGATTAGACTCCCCTCCAGTCGTGTAAGATCATCGGAAGAAGTCGCCAAATCGCCAAATCCATGGTCCAAAGGTCTAGTTTCGCGCATAGAAGTTAGGGTTTTTGACCAAAGGTCCAAAAGGACCCAATAGCGCCCTAAACTGAGTCTTTTATAGGGCTAGGCTTTGGAACGCGTTTGGGGTCGACTAGGTTACCGTTGGGGAACGGTTTCCTGAATAGGGTGCGAAGATTTCGGGGGCGTTTCCGGATCTTCAAACACAACAGATCTGGGAGGTTAACATCAACATCACGGGCCGCCAATTCTGAGTTGGCGTCCATCGATGTGGCCGCTGACTTGGGATTGGCGTCCATACATATTGACGTCTACTGGCCGCCAGAACAGAACTTAAAACTGCAGAAACTTTATGTACACCACACAATTAGGTACAATTTAAAATGTATACTCTAAACTACTACGTACATAAAGTAAATGAATAACATGCGTAGCAATTCATACATCTATGTGCAACAATACTCAACTAATATGTATATGCATACATATATATATATATATATAACTACACACAATGAGCATCAATTTCTCACACAATCAAGCACCTATATAAGAGAGAGAAATCTAGGGCCTTACACCTTCTCCCAAAGAGATTGAAGATGTGGTTTTCTCACTTCCTATATATAAATCTCCTGGTCCTGATGGAATCACAACCCAATTCCTTCATCACCTTCGGGACATTGTTAAAGATGACATACTTAAGCTTGTCACTTGTTTCTTCCATACTGGTCAGTTCCCTTATGGGCTTAATCATTCCTTAATTACTCTAATTCCAAAGACTCCAAATGCCTCCAAAATTTCAGAGTTTAGACCCATCAGTCTTAGCAACACCTGCTATAAAATCATTGCCAAAAGTCTTGCTAATAAACTGAGGCCGTTGTTAAAGGACCTCATTTCTGGTAATCAAGGGGCTTTCACACCTACGCGCCAAATTACTGATTGTATTATCACTGTCCAAGAGTTGATCCACTCTATGCATATCAAAGGGGGAAAGATTGGGGTCTTTGGCCTTACAATTGATCTCTCTAAGGCCTATGATAGAATAGAGTGGCCTTTTATTCCAAACATGTTGGAGAAGCATGGTTTTTCCCATAAAAGCCAAAGTTTGATCATGAAGTGTATCACATCAGTGTCATACTCTATTAATTTTAATGGTGAAGCAATGGGTTATATCAGGCCTACTAGGGGTATCAGGCAAGGTTGTCCTTTATCTCCATATATTTTTATTCTGGCCATGGAATCTCTCCCCTATCATTTTGCTAATGGGGTGGATGCAGGGAACTATACTGGTTTCAAGATCAATTCACATGCCCTTGCTATCACCCATGTCCAATATGCTGATGACATTATGGTTTTTGGAAAGGCTATTGAGAAAGACTTAATGGCTATAAAGAATACACTTCAGGAATTTGCATGCTGGTCTGGCCAAGTGGTTAACATGCAAAATTCAGGAATCCTTTTCAGTAGAAATACATTTATATTTTTACAGAATCATCTTAGGAGCATATCTGGATTTGACAGGTTGAATCACAATTCTCTCTACCTGGGTACACCTTTATTGTTGGGGAAAAACAAGAAGGAACAACTCCACTTCTTAGAGGACAAATGTAGAAAATGCCTAAACCAATGGAAGGCCAATACTCTGAATTCTGCTAGTAAAGTTGTCTTAATTAAATCTACTTTGAGTGTTATCCCTCTGCATGTGATGAATAGAATGTTAATTCCTCATCGCCTTATCAAGAAGCTTCATGAACTCCAAAGGAATTTTTGGTGGGGGACCAAAGTTGGTGTTCAGAAAACACCCTTGCTAGTGTGGCACAAAATGCAAAGACCCAAAATCCAAGGTGGACTGGGCTTCAGGGACATGCATTACTTCAATAAAGAAGCAATTATGAGATTAACTTGGCGATTCCTTAATGATTTTTTTGGGCTCTGGACTAGATTACTGAGAGCAAAATACTGTAAATCTCAGTCCTTCTGGTATCTCAGGGAGAGAAGCAATACATCTTCTACTTGGCACTCAATCATGACTGTTCGAGAAGAACTTAAAGATGGATGCATATGGCTTATCAAAAATGGCTTTAATATCAACATTTGGAATAACAGATGGATCCCTAATAAATTAGTTCCACCTGTCCCTTGGAGTGATTATCATGGGATATTACCTAAAATTGTGGCAGAACTGATCCTTAATGGGAATTGGAATGAGGGTCTCATTAGCCAGATATTTGAAGAGGTAGATAATAATGCTATAATGCAAATTAGATTTCCTCAGTCCCCAGGTGGAGATTGTGATATGCTAGTATGGACAAGAACTCAAAATGGTCAACTAAATACAAAGTGAGCTTACAGATATCTTCGTGACAAAAGGCCTACTCCAGCCTCTTCCTCGGTCCACAATGTCTGGAAGGTCTTATGGCAGCCACAACTTCCGAATTTAGTGCCTCCTAAGGTCATTAATTTTATTTGGAAAGCATTAGTCAATGCCTTGCCTACACAAGCCAAACTTGCTAGAATCAATCAACATGTCAGTATAGTCTGTCCCATCTACATAGACCTTGATGAAATTGTTGATCATATGTTCTTCAAATGCAATCATGCTAGGACTTTGTGGTTTGCTACCAAGTTGAACTATAGGGTTGATGAACACATTAAGTCCCTGGAAGATAAAATTATTGATTGGTCTAATCCACCATATGCGTGTTCTAAGCAAGATCAAAGATTTCTTATTCTAGCCTTTGCCATTATGTGGAATTTATGGAAGGCTAGATGCTATGTGGTATTCAATCAGAAGCATATTGATCCCAACTATATTTTGACCAGAATACATCAAGATCTTTTATACTGGTACAACATGGAGATTTCTGACAAAGCTTCATTGCAGTGACCTTTTACTTTGCCTAGAGAGGTCTACTCATCTAATGTCACTCTTCTAGTTGATGCTACTTTTAAATCTAATGTTGCTACTACTGGTTTGGTCCTAATTGATCATTCAAAAAAAAAATCTAAAAATGTAGATCATCTACTTTTTCAGAAAATTCTTCATGTCACGCCCCGACGCGAAATATCGGAACGCGAGGCAGTTGCAAGTAAACGGGTACAGAGCGAGTACTAGACATCAAACTATTGGACAAGAATAAATATTAAAGCAAATGCATCTCATTAATAATTCTTCAAATGTCTAGTTACAACCACTAATATCAGAGCCATTATATAGGTCTCAATTACATTGAATAAAGCAAAAGACTAAACTTCAACTCTAACATAATACTATGACGTTAGGGTACTCTTGACTTCACTCTTGGTCATTCCCATCCTCTTGAGTGTAAGTATCTTCCTCGATCTCACCTGAGAACACATAACCAATAACGCAGGGTGAGCGATAACGTCCAGTAGGACTTAAATCTCATAATCAAGCATGAAATGATTAATGTATTAAAAAGACAGAGTAACTAATGATAAAGTGAGAGAGTCAAGTAACGTAAGAGATAGAATAGTAGCAGGAGATTGAAATAGCACAAGTTTCCAAATATAGCACAAGCGTCGAGTATAGCACAAAGAGCAGGATGGCCATAGCACAAATAGCACAAAGTATAGCAATAGTACAACGAGTATAGTATAGCACTTTGATTGTCATTTAGATTGTCGAGATAGATAGCACTTGAGTGTAATGCCAAACACTCTGGTCATTTAATTCCCGCGGGCAAATAGTACTTTTGGGCGCACATCCTAGGACCTGACCAGGCCCTTTATATATTGTCAGGCATTGGTTATATTGTTTATCTTTAGACAATCAGTCAATGGCCAATAAAGAGTACCAAGAAATAGATGAGAGTACTAGACGAATAGACGAGATAGCAGATAGAACGTGAATAGATGAGTGAGTAGAGTATAGATGAGAACTATAGGTCATTGCACATGAAATATCGAGTAACGGCGATAGTAACAGTTGCACAACACGCGCGATTGGTGTCGGCAGTCAGGTGGAATTCACTACCCATCCACTGGCCATGTTATGCACAGGTCCAGAGGTCCGGCGTGATTCAAGATAAGAACGAGAGCATACTAAGGCTGTTTGGATCTTACTGATCACTAAAGGGTATTATAGGTGTTAGGGTACAACCAGCTCATCGACCATGTGGGAATCCATGGACAGAGGAGTCTTACGGAGGCCTTGAGTAAGGATTCACTAGTTCGGCAGAAGGAATATCCGACGGAGAGTTCATCCAAGTCAATAGAAAGTGTATATATAGAAACAAGTGCTCGACGTTCTAGAGGAATTCTAGAACAGTGGAGCGTCAACAACGGTATTCCCAAAACATCGTGAGAGCGAAGACAAGTCCAATTAAAATAAATGGGACAATTTAAATACATCATTGAAATAAATTATCAGATATTTTATGAAGTATTTTCATGCCAAATTGAGCCATGATTTGATGGTTACAGGTGTGTGCATGTGTCATGGAGAATCATGGATATGAAAGATCATGTGAATGATTTTTAATTAACTAACACACACCCAAGTTAAACAGGTTCGTTTACTATACTTAAGACAGTTAACAAGACATGTAGTTACCGTAGAAAATCAAGACTTGCAAAAATATGGGGTTTCCATGCAAAACTCAAGAAGGCGACGTACCCCTGTAAGGGTCGCGATGGGGTACAGTCAGAACGCGACAGGTTCAATCAAAGGTCACGATGGGTCGGTCAGAGCAGGCTGCCAGAACGCGACGCCAGGGCCTGTCGCATTCAGAATGTGACGGGTGGCTCTGTCGTGATCAGCCCTGAGAACATGGCCTATCGGGCCGTCGTGTTCTCAGGTCCTACGCCTCAGTCCGAGCGGGAAAAGGACAGGCCTTGGATTGCTGTCTAAGTTGCCTTGTTTTTACACGGTTCATTCAAAAATCAAGAACTAAATGTACAGTAGACAAAAAAATTATGAAATCACTTGTAAACTGATCTAGACATGCGAGGGAACTTACAGTAAATAGGAATTTGAAAACAACTATGGTCTTGACAGGTTTTGAACATGAATAAGCACGAAGAACTCAGAGCATGGTACAATGAAGATAAAAGATTTAATTCGCGCAGTATGATGGATGAAATTAGGGCTTTTAGGGGCAAAAGATTCCTAACATCAATCAGTATCTCCAGTAAATGTTTCGTAGCATGGTGTCAAGTATACATGGAGATATAAATTAAACATGGTGGTTCGAGGTCATGGTGATTACAGAACTTCAAAGGTATGGAACAAAAGATTGGGTTGACGAAAAATCATTAAATAAGAGGGTTGTTGTGACGGAACGCCTCGTTCAAGCCCGTTAAACCACTAACGAACTTGATCCGAGTCCGCCTCCCGCGAACGGGCCGAAGCCTCGCAAGGGATATCATACACAGGTCCGTGAAACACAAAGGAACACACCTGATCACATATATGATTCACCAACTCATATATAATGTACAAGATTTACATAGCCAAATTTCAACAAAAGTACAAGAAAGTACAGGAGCCTGGGGCATACCCCGAGGTAAACTAGAACAACTGAGAAAAGAAACTACACTGCTGGAGGTGTTGGTCCAACAACGCTGCGACGCGGCTCCGAACTGGACGATGGTAACGAAACGTCCTCCTCGCCCACACCTGTGGGGGTAGGGGTGAGCATCTCTAGTCACTGGCTCAGTAGGGAACTCCCCCAACACTGAGCAAACCAAAAACATAGGTACGGAAGTAGTAAACTGCGCTAGCAATTTATAGAACAACTAAGCAGGATATTAAAGCTGTAAATATACTCAACGTTTTCCGATTATGTAAAGCAACTGTAATAAATAAACGGCAAACCCAAACAAGTGTACGAGCTACAGTAGACACCGCCACACACGAGCCACGTGAACTGGTTCGCGACACCAATGACTGACTCAGAAAAACTAACACAGGTCTACCTCTCAGTCTTGCAGCCACGAACGAAAGGTTCAGTTGCCGCTCCACGTGGAAAAGTCAAACAACTGTGGAGACCAACTAAACACCACTCCTGCGGACAAACAACTGCAGGCCCATGCCTGGCACCTTTAGGGTCTCTGGCCGGAGCACCCTAGAGTGAGGCACTGGAAAAGGACTAGTCGGGGACCAGTGTCGACAACCGGTGTCCGTACCCCAAACTAAGAGCGCGCTACAAGTGACTAAAAACAAACTCAAGAGTCACTGTCCCACTATCATCTTTCCCTCAGCCGGACGTACAACTCAAACAAAGGAGTGAGGGTGTCCAGGACAGACGACACAGACCTCGACGGTACAGCACAAGTACCGGGACAAAGCCCCGAGCTAACAGCCTGGCTCACAGAGAACCTGGGGCACCCAACTAGAGAGGTAACCACGGTAGGCGTCGTACTACTTGCCATGCACACAGAACCACGTGCACGTCACACACAACCCACGTGAAACGTCATGTAAACCTCAAGTAACAATTGTCCATAACACGTGAACACAGTGCAACTCGCATGCATACCACGCCAAACACACTAACCACTAGCTAGCAATGTAACCAACATACTAGCCTCGAAAACATGCGTTCCTAGAATGCCACGGGTGCCAATGCACCACACGGTATTACCAAATACTTCGAATAATAACATCCGAATAATCATAATACATAAATCATGCACATTCAGACCATTCGGCTGTAGTCGCGACATGGGCTTGTGTCGCCTTCATAACACGACAGCCCGATAGGTCGCCTTCACAACCTTAACACGACGCACAAGCAAGCCGCGTTCACAACCTTAACGTGACGGGTCGGCCCGTCGCCACCTGATCACGACAGGGGGATCCGTCGCCTTAGCAGACGGAAACCCTAATCCGGGATCCCCTCCACGGATTACCAACCCACACCATACAAACCACCCTTAATTAGTGTTTTTCATGCTTTAATGGATTCCTAGGCATGATATCTATTGTGTAGAAAACGTTAAACTGATCACACCCTGCATTCCATGCGATTCTTACCCTGGAAACGGGAGGAGTCACCCTACCTCGCGAAGAACACGCGATACAACGCTCCCCCGGCGTTTCTCTCGCTCCATGCAAGCTTCCTACGGCACGAGCACACCGAAAACATGGATTTCCCGCAAAAATCGTCGCAGCTCCCCTTCCCCTGGCCGAGCAGAACTCACTACAGTTCTGTCCGACTGGGGTTTCTTAAAAACACCCAACGGTTTAGAACGCGACGTATCTTCGTGTCGCGACCTGGTCGCGACGGACCTAGGCGTCGCCTTCCTGCATGCCGCTCTGCGCGCTACACGTGGCACACATGTAGACGACCAACGCCCCAAGGCGGCCACCAGAACGCGACGGTCACCTCGGTCGTGTTCAGAACGCGACACTCCTCCCTGTCGCGATGACAGGCTGAGGACACGGGGGTGCTGCAGGCCCAGACTATCGGCCCAATAGGCCCGTAAGACACGCACACGTACCACACACAAACCACATTGGCCTCACGATAGCCATCACAACCACTAAGCACAGGATCCACGAAGATCCGAAAGAAGATCCGAAAGACGCGCGACGTTACATTACTATCATCTAAAAAGAAATTTCGACCTCGAAATTCATAACTCAAATACAAAAAGTTTCATCACACATATTTACAAGTACTATCATCTAAAAAGAAATACAAAACCTTACTCAAATAAGTAAGGATACCCTTTAGCCATTTCTTCGACTAATTCCCAGGTATCCTCACCACCCAACCTATTCTCCCATCTTACCTTGACCAATTCAATTTCTTTATTTCTCAGCTTCTTTGTCTTTCAGCCAGTAATCTGTACTGGATACTCTGGCATAGTCATATCTGGCCTCAAGTCACCACCTTGGTAACTGATTATCTGCGTTGGATCTTCAATGCACTTTCTTAACATAGAAACATGGAAAATATCATGAACATCTGCAAAGTCAGCTGACAAATCAAGTCTATAAGCTATTTCCCCAATTCTTTCTAACACCTGAAAGGGTCCCACATATCTCGGGCTCAACTTTCCGATGTTGCCAAACCTCATAATACCCTTACTAGGAGAAACTCTTAGAAAAACGAAGTCTCCCACTTCAAACTGAAGTGGTCTTCTCTGATTATCGGCATAACTTTTCTGCCTGCTTTGAGCTGCCTGTAATTTTTCTTTAATAAGCTTCACTATTTCCGTGGTTTGCTGAATTAATTCAGGACCCACTGTAAGGTCTCGGGTTTAAGTGAATCCTTATTGGGTCTTTTAGAGGTTCTGTGTGGTTGACGACAAGACTGTTGTCGTTGACTTGGGGTTGACGGCCAGGGGCTAGCCGTTGACTTGGAGTTGGCGTCCAGTGTTGTGGACGTTTGTTGTTGAACTCAACGACAAGCGATGTGGACGTCAAGCCTTTGGCGGTTCAGTAGGCGGCTGGAGATGTGGACGTCAACTGGTTGGACCTGTTGAAATAGGGCAGCCCGAGAGCAGAGCTTTTCCTTCTCATTTCCTCTCCTTCCCTCCACCTTTGCTTTTCTCGATTTCCATAGCTTCTGATGGTTGAGGGGAGCTCGTGGGAAGGCCCTAGATCGCGTGGCGGTGCTTGATCGGGCGGGAAACGCGAGGTTTTGGTGCGATTCGCGCGGAGTCTTCGGGGGGTTCCGGCGCGATTAGTGGCTGTTTGGGGGTTTATAAAGCGTTCTGAGGTAGGGACTTAACTCCTACAACCCTCCTTAGCAATCCAGCATGCTCATTTGTGTAAATCAGTATGCAAATTGTGGTTTAGGGTTGGGTTGTACCATACCGGAATTTTGGGTGTTTTGGGCAATCTAGGCGTTTGATTGTTTAAATTGGAAGTTCTGGTAGTGTCTAATGATGAGAGGAAGTATTCCCCTCCATCAGTAGGCGTTCTGTTGGGTAATTCTGCCCAATTGAACTGATTCGGCACAGTTCTGGGTTTAGGGGACTGAAGAGCTTAACGTCCACATCTGTTGACGTTGAGATCTTCAAGAGTGATATAAACGATATGGTCGATGGCCGTTGAGTTAGGGTTAACGACATGAAGAGTGCCGTTTACTTCATATTGGCGGCAATCGATATGGTCGTTAATCTCATGTGTCCTAGCAGGCTTGGGTTTTGTGTTTAGAGGCGATTGACATGTGATGTCCGCCCTGATTACACATGTGGGCCAGGCTTAGAGTGTGACTCTGCCTGTGCATATGAGTAGTTAATTGTGATATGAGGTGTTCATTTACTATACGGAGTTTCAGACGTTGAGTGTGTTCCGTCTGTTGTACGCGCGTTGCGTTACCGCGTGCCCGTTTCTGTTGTGTTACCTAGGCGTGGGTGCGACTCCGTCTAGATGACTAGCGTGTGGTTGTCCTCCGCTAGTGAGCCAGGACGCCGAGTGCGACTCTGTCCTGTGCGTACTCCTTGTGGTGGTTTTGAGCCGGTCTCCGTGGAGCCCCTTCTCTATCGCTAGGGTCAAGCGTAGGGGAAAAACCGGTCGTGGACCAGACGCGAGAGAGAGCGTCTGTAGTGTGCACACGTGGCTGGGGTTGAGAGCCTCTATGGTGACGGGACGCCGAGCCACAGACCCTAGCTAAGTCCTACTTACTGTGTGTGTGTGAGTGTGTGTTACTGAGCCGCGAGGTTTACAGTTTTGTGTTGTGGTGCGACGTGTACTTACTTTCACTTTTACTTTCCGCACTTAGTTCTGTTACCGGTGGGGTTACTTTTCCCTACTGGGTCTCTTTTCTTGAGACTCACTCCCCTCCCTTTCAGGTGGGTCGTCGTCGACTCCCGTTCCAGGCGAGTCTAGCCACTCTGGTGTTGGTGCTCCTTAGCTGCAGTGAGTAGTACTTTTTGTTGTACTTCTGTACTCTGTACCTTGCTCAGACTCTGAGTTGTACATGTTATGTTCATATAGTGGAATTTTACAGCTTTACATGGTGTGTATCTTCTTATATATAGTCTCCTCGGACTTTCACTTCCTATCCTTCTGAGCTTGTCTCGTGGGTTAGCAGGTCAGAATTCGAGTTACTGGTTACTTACTGGTAATGCGGATTCTGGGTCGTTACACCCACCATCTGCCTTTCTCCCACTTCATGCCAGTTCAATGGGGTTCTACATGGCCTTCCATATAGAGCTTCATATGGTGCCATCCCAAGACTGGTATGATAACTATTGTTAAAGGCAAACTCAACCATACTTAAATGATGCTCCCAGTTACCTCCCCAAACCAAACAACAAGCTCGCAACATGTCTTCAATCGTCTGAATAGTCCTTTCTGTCTGACCATCTGTCTGGGGATGATAAGCTGAGCTATATCCAACTCAGTGCCAATTACTCTTTGCAAGCTTCTCCAAAAACCACAAGTAAACCTTGGATCTCTATCAGACACAATAGTTTTCGGAATACCATACAGTGGAACAATTCTATCAACATAAACTTTCGCTAATCTGTCCACTGTCCAAGACATATTTACTACCACCAACCTGCACACTTTAGTTAATCTGTCAACAAATACCCATATTCCATTATGTCCTGAGGCTGACCTTGGCAAACCTGCTACAAAGTCCATAGCAATAGCATCCCATTTCTACTGTGGAATGGGCAACGGTTGCAATAGAACTCCAGGCTTCTGATGCTCTGCCTTAATCTGTTGACAAATTGCACATCTTGCAACAAATTCTGCTATTTCCTTTTTCATATGAGGCCACCAAAAATGCTTCCTCATATCCTGATACATTTTAGTACTACCGGGGTGAATAGTGTACCGGGATTTATGGGCCTCTTCTAATACTTTCTGCTTTACTTCTCTTCCTGCTGACACAAATAACTTGCCTCTGAGCCTGACCACACAGTTATCATCAATAGTAACTCCTTCCATTTTCACTATTTTGGCTAAATTCACATCTGCTTTTTGAGCCTCAACAATTTGTCAATATAGTGACGGCTCCACAGCACTACTAGCTAATATTGCCCGTCGTTGACTGCTTGGCACATATAGAGAGTTTTCTGCTATCTCCTCATATAATTTCCATTCCTTAATCATCATTTGGCTTAAATAGGCTTTTCTGCTTAAGGCATCAGCCACCACATTGGCCTTACCCGGATGGTAAGCCAAACTAAAATCATAATCTTTTAAATACTCCACCCATCTACGCTGACGGAGATTCAAATCTTTCTGGGAAAATATATACTTTAAACTTTTATGATCTGTAAAAATTTCAAATCTTTCACCATAAAGATAATTCCTCCACATCTTTAAGGCAAACACAACTGCTGCTAACTCTAAATCATGAGTGGGGTAATTCTCTTCTGCTGGTTTCAATTGCCTGGACGCATAAGCTATTACCTTGCTATGCTGCATTAACACTGCGCCCAGCCCCCTTCTAGATGCATCTATATATACAACAAAACCACCATTACCTGTTGGTAATGTCAACACAGGTGCCGCTGTAAGCCTCTTCTTTAATTCCATGAAACTTCTTTGACATTCACCAGACCATACAAATGGCACACCTTTTCTCGTCAGCCTAGTCATGGGTGCCGCAATCTTGGAAAAATCTTGAATGAAACGCCTATAATAGCCTGCTAACCCCAAAAAGCTTCTTATTTCAGTAATTGTCTTAGGCACTTCCCATTTCATCACTGCTTCCACTTTACGTGGGTCAACTGCCACTCCCTCAGCTGATATGACATGACCCAAGAACTGAATTTCCTTTAACCAAAATTCACACTTACTGAATTTGGCAAACAACTGATTATCTCTTAATAACTGCAAGGCAAATCTCAAATGCGTTGCATGCTCCTCTTCAGATGCTGAGTAAATCAGAATATCATCTATAAAGACCACAATAAATTGGTCCAAATATGGATGAAAGATTCTATTCATCAGATCCATAAAAGATGCAGGAGCATTAGTTAGCCCAAATGGCATAACCACAAACTCATAGTGACCATATCTGGTTCTAAATGCTGTTTTATCTATATCTTCCTCCTTAATCCTTAATTGATGGTACCCAGATCTCAAATCAATTTTAGAAAATACCTTTGCTGACTGTAACTGATCAAACAGATCATCTATTCTCGGTAATGGGTACTTATTCTTAATGGTCACATCATTCAACTTCCTGTAATCTATGCACATGCGAAAACTGTCATCTTTCTTTTTCACGAACAACATCGGTGCTCCCCACGGGGAATGACTCGGTCTAATAAACCCTTTCTGCAATAACTCCTTTAATTGTTTTTTCAACTCTTTAAGCTCTGCTAGTGCCATCCGATATGGAGCTTTAGAGATCGGCATGGTACCTGGCAGAAACTCAATAGTAAAGTCCACCTCTCTGTGTGGAGCTAAACCAGGCAAATCTTCTGGAAAAACATCAGTAAATTCCTTAACCACGGGAACTGCCTCCACTGACTGACTAGCCTCTACCAGACTCACTGAAGCTAAATAAGCCACACATCCTGCATTTATCAACTTTCTAGCTCTAATTGCAGAAATTATAAATTTAGGAGTACAAAAAGGCATACCTTGATATTCAAACACCGCACCATTAGGATGACAAAACCTCATCCTTTTCTTTCTGCAATCTAACATTGCTCCATAGGTTTCAAGCCAATCCATTCCCAAAATAATATCATAATCTATCAATTGCAGGGCATATAACCGACCCGGCATCTGGTTCCCTCCAATCATAACAGGAGCTTCATCTATGTAGCTCGAAGTGAGCATAAACTCACCAGAAGGAACCTCCACTACCAACTCACAAGACTTTTCTTCCAACGGATGAGTCATACAATTCAAGAATTCTTCGGAAATAAAAGAATGAGAGGCACCCGAATCAAATAAAACTCTTGTTGAATAATCATAAATGGGTATAATACCTTCTATCATATTCGATGCCTCCGCCTGGGCACGGGTGATAGCCATAACCCGGCCTCTACCTCGCTGCTGTGGTACACCTCCACCACGACCTGTTAAAGACTGCTGGGGCTGCTGCTGCTGCTGAACACCTCTACCATACCCATATTCTCTCGGATAAGGGCAATTGCGGATCAAATGCCCTGGCTGATTGCAATTATAACATTTGTAACCTGGTGGAATAATAGGCTACCTAGCAGTACTCTGTTGCGACTCTTCTACCTCTGGCGTATAACCACGCCCCTGCTGAAACTGCTGACGACCCCCTCTTCCTCTTCCTTTGCCCTTGAATACTTGCTTTAATTTCTGTCCCCACTTACCAAAACCTGAAGAAGAAGGTCCTGCTGGAGCTTTTCCCCTACTAACTCCTGTTGCCTGCTGAGGTAGCCGAAAACTACCCGAACCTGACCCACTTGCCTGACGAGCCCGAATAGACCTCTCAAGAGTAGCTGCTCTCTGGGCTGCTTCCTCAACTGATCTACACATTAACGGTATCACCTCATTCTGCAACTCTTCTCTCAAGCCCCGAATAAAATATTCAACCATCATAGCATTATCCGATACTACATAAGGTGCATATCGGCTAAGTGCCATAAATTGCATCTGATATTCTAAAACTGAGGTATTACCTTACTGAAGTGTCCGGAATTGCTCTCTTTTCGCCTGCTGCACTTGAAGTGGAAAGAATGTGTCATTAAATGCCTCAAGAAATTCTGGCCAAGTAATAACCTCCTCTGTCCTGCCTGCAAAAGTAGTTTGCATCTTCAGACGCCACCACTGCTGCGCAAAACCTCTCAACTGGTATGTGTAGCTAGCACAACTTTATCCGCTGCTGGACACCTCATGGTCGTAAAGACCCTTTCAACCTCATGAATCCAGTGCTCTGATGTATTTGGATTCGGCCCTCCTGTATAAGTGGGCGGCTACAACCTCAAAAACCTTTCAACTTGCATCACTGGCTCTTCTGCTGCCATTACTGGTGGTGGTACAGGTGCCACATAAGGTACCTCCACCCTAGGCGGTGGTGCAACAGGGGCCACAAGTACTTCAGCAACTGGTGGTACTGCTGCTGGAGGTACCGGTGCCTGCTGATCCATCCTCATCCAAATATCAGTGAGGCTTTCCCAAATCCTCTCAATCATACGCTGAGTGGACTCTTCAGGGTCTTCTCCTCCACCACCCCAATCCCTTCTATCAGCCATCTCAAACTTCTACACAAACAAAATATCATCCACAAACATAACAACAAATCATTAGAAACCAAGGCCAACTACCAGCAATGTACAAATATAGAAATATGGCTATATAATTTCCCAGTTCCTTTATATTTACACGGACCTCGCTCTGATACCAACTGTGATGGAACGCCTCGTTCAAGCCCGTTAAACCACTAACGAACTTGATCCGAGTCCGCCTCCCGCGAACGGGCCGAAGCCTCGCAAGGGATATCATACACACGTCCGTGAAACACAAAGGAACACACCTGATCACATATATGATTCACCAACTCATATATCATGTGCAAGATTTACATAGCCAAATTTCAACAAAAGTACAAGAAAGTACAGGATCCTGGGGCATACCCGAGGTAAACTAGAACAACTGAGAAAAGAAACTACACTACTGGAGGTGCTGGTCCAACAACGCTGTGACGCGGCTCCGAATTGGACGATGGTAACGAAATGTCCTCCTCGCCCACACCTGTGGGGGTCTAGTAATTTATAGAACAACTAAGCAGGATATTAAAGCTGTAAATATACTCATCGTTTTTCGATTACGTAAAGCAACTGTAATAAATAAACGGCAAACCCAAACAGGTGTACGAGCTACAGTAGAGACCGCCACACACGAGCCACGTGAACTGGTTCGCGACACCAGTGACTGACTCGGACAAACTAACACAGGTCTACCTCTCAGTCTTGCAGCCACGAATGAAAGGTTCAGTTGCCGCTCCACGTGGAAAAGTCAAACAACTGTGGAGACCAACTAAACACCACTCCTGTGGATACACAACCGCAGGCCCATGCCTGGCACCTTTAGGGTCTCTGGCCGGAGCACCCTAGAGTGAGGCACTGGAAAAGGACTAGTCGGGGACCAGTGTCAACAACCGGTGTCCGTAACCCCAACTAAGAGCATGCTACAAGTGACTAAAAACAAACTCAAGAGTCACTGTCCCACTTTCATCTTTCCCTCAGCCGGACGTACAACTCAAACAAAGGAGTGAGGGTGTCCAGGACAGACGACACAGACCTCGACGGTACAGCACAAGTATCGGGACAAAGCCCTGAGCTAACAGCCTGGCTCACAGAAAACCTGGGGCACCCAACTAGAGAGGTAACCATGGTAGGCGTCGTACTACTTGCCAGGCACACAGAACCACATGCACGTCACACACAAACCACGTGAAACGTCACGTAAACCTCAAGTAACAATTGTCCATAACACGTGAACACAGTGCAACTCGCGTGCATACCACGCCAAACACACTAACCACTAGCTAACTACGTAACCAACATACTAGCCTCGAAAACATGCGTTCCCAGAACGCCATGGGTGCCAATGCACCACACGGTATTACCAAATACTATGAATAATAACATCCGAATAATCATATTACACAAATCATGCACATTCAGACCATTTGGCTATAGTCGCGACATGGGCCTGTGTCGCCTTCATAACGCGACAGCCCGATAGGTCGCCTTCACAACCTTAACGCGACGCACAAGCAAGCCGCGTTCACAACCTTAACGCGATGGGTCGGCCCGTCGCCACCTGATCGCGACAGGGGGATCCATCGCCTTAGCAGACGGAAACCCTAATCCGGGATCCCCTCCATGGATTACCAACCCACACCATACAAACCACCCTTAATTAGTGTTTTTCATGCTTTAATGGATTCCTAGGCATGATATCTATTGTGTAGAAAATGTTAAACTGATCACACCCTGCATTCCACACAATTCTTACCCTGGAAACGGGAGGAGTCACCCTACCTCGCAAAGAACACGCGATACAACGCTCCCCCGGCGTTTCTCTCGCTCCACGCGAGCTTCCTACGGCACGAGCACACCGAAAACATGGATTTCCCGCAAAAATCGCCGCAGCTCCCCTTCCCCTGGCTGAGCAGAACTCACTACAGTTCTGTCCAGCTAGGGTTTCTTAAAAACACCCAGCGGTTTAGAACGCGACGTATCTTCGCGTCGCGACCTGGTCGCGACGGACCTAGGCGTCGCCTTCTTGCATGCCGCTCTACGCGCTACACGTGGCGCACATGCAGACGACCAACACCCCAAGGCGGCCACCAGAACGCGACGGTCACCTCGGTCGCGTTCAGAACGCAACACTCCTCCCTGTCGTGATGACAGGCTGAGGACACGGGGGTGCTGTAGGCCCAGACTATCGGCCCAATAGGCCCTTAAGACATGCACACGTACCACACACAAACCACATTGGCCTCACGATAGCCATCACAACCACTAAGCACAGGATCCACGAAGATCCAAAAGACGCGTGACGTTACAGCTGTTGTTCCTAAGGTTTGGAACAATCTATAGACGAATTTAATTGCGTTTAGCTTGTGAGAATGCCTACCTTTGACTTGTTTTGTCTTTTAGGGTTTAGAACTCGAAGTGCAGAGGGTTGAGCTCGGTCCAACCTTCTCTCCATGAGTTCTTCTTCTCCTTGGCCTCCTCTCCATGTCCAGCAAGCCCCAGCAACGAGTTAGGGCCGACCATGGATGGATTAGAGAGTATTTAAGTTCCTTGGGTTTCCATTTCCTAATAGAACTCTAATTCCCCTTTAATTCCGAAATTTCCTTATTTCTATCAACCTTCCAAGCTTTCCACCTCCTATTTGGGTTAGGTTGGGATGCAATTTCATGGCCAACTAATTAGGGTAGGGTTAGGAGTCCAATTCCAACCCATATTCTCTATTTTAATAATTTAATAGCCCTTTTCTATTTATGTAATATTTTAAGATACGAATTTAAGGTAATTTTCTTATTATTCCTCTTTTAAAAATCTCTATTTTGGCCCAATAACTTTTATGTGATCCATTTAATAAAGCACATCACTTCTTTTCATTTAGTGGGTTTGAATTAATTCTCTTTTCTTTGATTTTCCAATTGACTAAATTTTTATTTTTTGAAAATTCAGGTTGCTACATCCTCTCCCTCTTAAAAGAATTTGGTTCTCAAATTCATATGACCATAATGTAGAGAATGTCTTACCGAAATGATCGGGGTAATTTCGCCTGATGATCCCTTCAGGTTCCCAGGTGGCTTCTTCCACTCCACGGTTATTCCACAGAACTTTAACTACATGGATTGGACGATTCCTGAGTTGCTGCACCTTCCGTTCTAGTATCTTGATTGGCTTCTCTTCATAGGTCATGTCCTTGTTCAGCACCAACTTCTCATGGCGAATGATGTGTGTAGGATCATATATATATTTCCTAAGCATGGAGACATGGAACACATTGTGTACGCATGCCAAATTCGATGGCAACGCCAGTCGGTACGCAACCTCGCCAACCCTTTCGAGTACTTCAAAAGGGCCGATGAATCTAGGACTGAGCTTCCATTTAACACCAAATCTTTGGATGCCACGTGTAGGTGATACTTCTATTCCTACTAAGGAGGAGATCAAGGCGGCTGTTTGGAGTTTGAATCCTAATAGTGCCCCAGGCCCTGATGGTTTTACTGGCTATGTTTTTACCTCTTGTTGGGATATTATTCAACTGGATGTTATTGCAGCTGTAGTGAGTTTTTTCAGGGCTTTCCTTTGCCAAGGGGGGTTACTTCTTCTTTGATTGCTCTGGTTCCAAAGATAGAAAATCCAACGTCCTATGGGGATTATAGACTGGTTAGTCTGTATAATTTTTGCTACAAAATTGTCTCTAGAATTCTGTGTGGTCGGTTGGAAAATATTCTTCCTATGGTTATATCGGAAGAACAAGGTGCTTTTGTCAAAGGTAGATATATCCTTGATAATGTCTCCCTTGCTAGACAACTTGTTAGAGATATTGGTAGAAAGGTTAGGGGGCATAATGTTCTGTTCAAGCTTGATATTAGGAAAGCCTATGATAGTGTGGAGTGGGATTTCCTTTTGACGGTTCTGAAAAAGTTTGGTTTTTCGCACAAATTCACTTCTTATATGGCATGTTGATTACCAATTGCTGATTTTTTGTCCTATTCAATGGCACTGCTACTGGGTTTTTTCACTCTACCCGGGGTATTAGACAAGGTGACCCGATAGCCCCTGCTATTTTCATTTTAATGGAGGAATCTCTTAGCAGAGGTATCTCGAATATGGTTCAAACTGGTCATCTTCAGCCATATGCAGGGCCAAGAGGATGCACTCCTATATCACACCTTCTTTATGCAGATGACACTCTCATTTTTCTCAATGGGGGCATTATAAATGTGAAGAAACTGATGGATTTTCTCAATAAATATTCGAATTCCTCAGGTCAGATCATCAATCCTTCTAAAAGTTGTTTCATGATATCTCACAAGGCGCCTACTCAAACAATTGCAAGGATTAAAAGGGTGACAGGTTTCAAAAGACAAAGTGGTTCTATGGTTTACCTGGGTGTTCCATTGAGACCTGGCAGGGTACTTGCCTATGATTTCTCTCCGCTTATTGACAAGATCAATAGCAAGCTAGCCTCCTGGAAGCTAAACTCCTTTCGCAGGCAGGAAGAATAACGCTAATTAATTCTGTGCTAGCGTCCCTCCCGGTGTATTTTGCTGCTTCTTCCACCATCCCCAACAGCATTATTCGTTACATTGATAAAAGCTGTGCAGGTTTTTTCTGGAACGATTCGGATGGAGTTCGTCATCGCCAGTGGGTCGCCTGGTCTACCATTCAGCGTCCAATTGCTGAGGGTGGCCTGGGCGTTCGTAACGTCAAGCATGTACAGTTGGCGCTGGCAATTAAATCGTTGTGGAATATTCATCATGGTTCTTCTCTCTAGGCGTAGTACGCAAGAAGCCAATATCTGTCTGGTAGATATGCCATTCCAGGTATGTCCTCCAAAATTCAGGAAGATGCTCTTCAGGTTATTCAGTCTAACACTAAGTGGATCCATGGGAGAGGTAATAAAATTGATTTTATTTATGATAATTGGCTGGGTGAAAGGCCTCTTTATAAGCTGCTCAGCGCTCCATATAATGGTGAGAGAAATGTAGTGCAGGAGGTCATTGATAATAACCAGCATCCAATAAGATCTCTTTTACCAAGCGGAACTCTTCAGGGGGTTGTTCTCAATGACATGGAGGATATGTGTGTTTGGGGGGCTACTCAGGATGGTTGTTTTACCACTAAATCGGCATACAATTTGGTTAGATCTGCTGGTGTGAGGCGACCTGTTCTATCTAAAATCTGGCAGAGTTTCTTCTACAGGAGAGCATCTTTATTCTGCTGGAAAGTGTTGAATAGAGCAGTCCCTGTTGATCAGAGAATCTCTGAAAGCGGCATTCACCTTGCATCGAGTTGCTCTTGCTGTAGGTGTCCCAGCTATGAGGATTATAATCACCTGTTCATTCATGGAGATTTGGCTGTCCCTTTGTGGAACTGGTTCTTCCCTCTCATAGGTCCCAAGGTTCATTTGCACAGCCAAATTACGGCAAGAGTCTGGAGTTTCCTGTCAGTGACTAATGTTTCCTCTCCTTTTGGTTTTGTTTCTCTTCACTGCCTTCTTCTTATTCTCTGGGAGATATGGAAAGGTAGATGCATGGTCAAGTTTGATTCCAAGAGGCCTTCAGTTGGAGTAATGATAAATATTATCAAGTTCATGATATCCAACTCTCTTGCAAAAATGCATTTTAAGGAAGCTCCTTCGGGTCATGAGTTGCATGTTCTTCACCAGTTGGGATTTTGTCCTAATGTCTCCATTAAACAAATTAAACTGAATCGTTGGATCCCTCCAATTACAGATCTTTGTTTAAATGTGGATGGAGCAAGCAAGGGAAACCCAGGTGACAGTGGGGGCGGTGGTTGTATTCGTGACATGCATGGAGCTATTAGGGTGGCCTTCGCTATTAGGGTGGCCTTCGCCCACTACTATGGTCATGGCAATAGCATCATCGCAGAAATAAGGGCTCTATGTGATGGATTTCGTCTGGCTGAAAACCTTGGGCTTCGGCTTTCTATTGTTAACATAGATTTAAGTGCTTTGGTTAATTCTTTCAAGGCTGGAAGATGCCCTTCATGGCAAGCTTATCGCTGGTGGTGGGAAGCTTATGCAATTATAAACAGAAACTCTTATATGATTAGACATGTATTCCAAGAGACTAACCAAGTAGCTGATGCTTTGGCGAATTATGGATGTAATACTAGGGAGAATAAAGTCTTTTAGGGGTCTAGCAGCATCCCCTCTGGTTGTAAAGGTCCTATACTTTTAGATAAAACTGGTCTTTTTCATGTTAGATTATCTTGACCGATTTTCCTTGGTGTACTCCAGATTGATTATTATATATTCAAGGTGCAGGTGTTTTTTTGGTGGAGTGAGAACATTCTCCCCCTCTGGGGGAGGGTGCACTCTCCTAGACTAATCTCCTGAGGACCAATTTTTACACACAAAAAATGTGTAGGTGATACTTTTAAGAGTACATGGTCACCTACCTGAAATTCCAGATCTCTCCTTCTCTTGTCAGCATAGATCTTATGTCTAGACTGAGCAATCTTGAGCCGATCTCGAATCACTTGTATATCCCTGGTTGTATTTTGTACCATGTTCGGGCCTAGCCATTGTTGTTCTCCAACCTCATTCCAGCATGCAGGAGATCTACAGTTTCTGCCATATAGTGCTTCGAACGGTGCCATCTTAATACTCGTCTGGTAACTGTTGTTATAGGCGAACTCAATTAGGGATAGGTGCTCATTCCAGTAACCTTGAAAATTTATAGTGCAAGCTCTCAACATGTCTTTCACAATTTGGTTGGTTTTCTCAGTCTGCCCATCAGTTTTTGGGTGAAATGTCGTACTAAAGTTGAGCTTAGTACCAAGTGTAGTCTGTAGTCCCTTCCAGAAATGAGAGGTGAATCTCAGATCTCGATCCGAGACAATAGATGATGGGACTCCATGCAGTCTTACGATCTCCTTGACATATAGAGTAGCTAGTACCTCCACCGACCACTTACTCTTTATAGGTAGGAAGTGAGCGGATTTGGTTAATTGGTCGACAATGACCCATATGGCGTCGAGTCCACCACGCATCTTGGGTAAACCCATGATTAAGTCCATGCCAATACTGTCCCATTTCCACTCCGGGATATCTAGTGGTCTAAGTACGCCAGCAGGGCGCATGTGTTCCACCTTTACCTGTGGACATATAAGGCAATGAGCGACATGTTCGGCTACCTCTCTCTTCATGTTCGGCCACCAAAATGTTCTTTTCATGTCCTGATACATTTTGGTACCTCCAGGATGAATAGTGTACTTCATCTTGTGAGCTTCATCCATTAACTTCCTCCTCAGTTCTTCATTGTCGGGGACGCATGTCCTCCCTTGGAATACCAGCCTTCCATCCTCAGTCATAGCAAAATCAGGTCTTTCAGCTAAGGTTTCCTTGATACGTACCAAGAATGGATCGCTATCCTGTTGTGCTTTGATTTCTCCCAGCATGTCAGATTGAATCTTGATATTGGCAACCAAGACTCGATCATCCCTATGTTCAATGTTCAAGTCTAATCTTGTGAATTGTTATAATAATTACATCTCTCCAAGAACTAGACTCGATACAAAGGCCATCGGCTTTCTACTAAGAGCATCAACCACATCATTTCCCTTGCCTGGATGATACTGGATGTTGAAGTCGAAATCCTTCAAGTATTCCAGCTACCTTCTCTGCCTCATGTTAAGTTCCTTCTGAGAGAATAAATACTTCAGGCTTTTATGGTCTGAATAGACTGTGAACTATTCACCATATAAGTAATGTCTCCAGATTTTCAAGGCAAAGACCACGGCAGCCAACTCGAGATCATGCACGGGGTAGTTGACTTCATGTGTCTTTGGTTGTCTTGAAGAGTAGGCAATGACTTTCTCCTTCTGCATCAATACACAGCCTAGCCCAATTCCTGAGGCATCGGTGTAGATAGAGAAACCTTCTCCCTCTATGGGTAGAGCGAGAACAGGTGCTGAGGTAAGACAGTCTTTCAGAGTTTGAAAACTCTTCTCACACTCCTTACTCCAGGAGTAGAGATTCTCCTTTTGTGTTAGACACGTGAGAGGAACGGCGATCTTGGAGAAGTCCTTCATAAACTTCCTATAGTAACCAGCCAGTCCTAAGAAGCTCCTGATTTCTGTGACATTATTTGGTCTCTCCCATTTGAGTACAGCTTCGACTTTGGAGGGATCAACGGAGATGCCATCCTTGGAGATGACATGGCCCAAGAAGGACACTTCTTCGAGCTAGAATTCGCACTTACTCAGCTTTGCGTACAGTTTGTTGTCTCGCAAGACTTGTAGTGCTATCTTCAGGTGTTCTTCATGTTCTTCTTTGGTCTTTGAATATATGAGGATATCATCGATGAAGGCGACCACGAACTTGTCAAGGTATGGCCGGTATATGCTGTTCATAAGTTGCATAAAGGCTGCAGGAGCATTGGTTAGACCAAAAGGCATAACGATGAATTCATAGTGTCCATACCTGCTCCTGAAAGCCGTTTTGAAGATATTTTCATCCTTGATCCTCATTTGGTGATAGTCAGATCAGAGGTCGATCTTGGAGAAATATTGAGCTCCAGATATCTGGTCGAAAAGTTCATCGACCTGAGGAATGGGTACTTGTTCTTGATGGTTAGCTGATTGAGTTGACGATAGTCGATGCATAGCCTCATCGATCCATCCTTCTTCTTAACGAACAGCACAGGTGCTCCCCATGGGGAAGTACTTGGTCTGATGAACCCCTTTTCTAGTAGCTCCATCAGTTGTGCTTTCAATTCTTTTAACTCGGTAGGTGACATCCGATATAGTTGACGTGATACCGGGGCAGCTCCAGGGATCAACTCAATGGCGAAGTTGACATCACGTTCCGGGGAATCCCTGGCAGATCTTCGGGGAACACATCGGGGTAATCCTGGACTATGTGTATGTCTTCTATCTTAGAACCCTTCTTCTCTACTATTACAGCTGCAAGGAAAGCAAAGCATCCTTTCCTTATCATGTTGTGGGCCTTTATGGCAGAGACTAGAGACATCCATCTCTTATGTCTAATCCCAGTGAATGACAACTTAGGGAAATCACTAAATGTAACTTTCCCTTTCTTACAGTCGACACTTGCCCCATAAGTGGACAACCAGTTGGCTCCCAGAACTACATCATAGTCTTCCATGGGCATACACACCTGGTCGGCTTTTAGGTTATGGTCTTCGATCATTACATCGGCAGATGGAAAGTATTTATTCAATTTCTCCTTCTCTCCTAGTGGTGTTGTGACAGAGAATTCACATCCCATGGATATAGGTTTAGCATTCAGAGTATCAGCAAAATTTTGAGATATGAATGAATGAGTTGCTCCAGTATCAAATAAAGCAAATGCTGATAAGGAGAAAACTTGTAGGGTACCTTCTACCACGCCACCTTCCTCAGCGGGCTCTTCATCATGCAGGGCTTGCAGCCTTCCCTGTTTCTTAGGCACAGTGGTGCGCCTCTCATTTTCTTTTAGTAGCGGGCACTCGGGAATACGGTGCTCGCGGCTTCCACAGCACAGACATACGTCGACCTTCCTCCAGCATTCGTCAGCTGTGTGACCAGGCTTGTCACAGTGCTTGTAGTTGCTTTTCGCTGGAGTTTGGGAACATGGATCTTGGGTTTCCTTTCTTGGCTAGGTCCTTCCGTGATGTTGAGAGGTCGCTTCTTGCCATTAGTTGGCTTAGCAGATGTCATGTCGGGTGTCAGTTCCTTCTTTACAAACTTCCCTTTGATGCGATCGGTGAAGTCCGTAGCATCTTCCAGCAGTTGAGCTTTTTTCACCATCTCGACATAGGTCTGGATGTCGAGAGGTGCTAGTTGAGTGATGTAATGAGGCTTAAGGCCATTGAGGAAATGCCTAGCCTTCATCTTCTCCGTATTCACTAGGTGTTCTGCATATCTTGCCAGTCTTGAAAACTAGGCTTCATAGTCAGCTACAGACATGCTTCTCTATTTAAGAGCAGCGAACTCCGCAGCCTTCCTTTCTTGCACGGACTCTGAGAAGTACTTGGAGTTGAATGCCACCTTCAATTCAGCCCAAGTAAATTGACCATTAGCTCTGGTCACTTCCACTGACTCCCACCAAGTGCGGGCGTCCTTCTCCAGTTGGAAGGTAGCTAGTAGCAGCTTATCCCCAGCTACACATTGCATAACATGGAAAATTCTCTCTGTCTCCTTCAACCAGTGCTCGGCCTCGTCCGGATCCGTGGAACCACTGAACCTAGGTGGGTTCAAGCTCCTGAAGTTACGATGCAGCTCGCCTGCACCGCCACGATTTCCTCCACCTTGTGCAGCTTGTAGAAGGGCACGTGTGAGTTCTTGGATGGTTTGTTGCATGCCTCTCATCTGAGCACGTTCAACAGTCATCCTAGTTGCTTACGTTCCTACAAAAGTAACTTGTTGTTATGATATTAATATGGAATTTAATTTGTGCGTGTGTGGGTTCATTTTAACTAGTTACCCATGGTTCTAACCACATCTCACATTGGTAGGGTAACTGACTCTAGTCGAGGTTGGTCAACCTAGATCATCATATACTTAAGAACAACGTAGGCTCTGATACCACAAAACTGTCACACCCCGACGCAGAATGTTGGAACGTGAGGCAGTTGCAAGTAAACGGGTACAGAGCGAGTACTAGACATCAAACCATTGGACAAGAATAAATATTAAATCAAATGCATCTCATTAATAATTCTTCAAATGTCTAGTTACAACCACTAATATCAGAGCCATTCTATAGGGCCTAATTACATTGAATAAAGCAAAAGACTAAACTTCAACTCTAACATAATACTATGATGCTAGGGTACTCTTGACTTTACTCTTGGTCATTCCCATCCTCTTGAGTGTAAGTATCTTCCGCGGTCTCACCTGAGAACACATAACCAACAACGCAGGGTGAGCGATAACGCCTAGTAGGACTTAAATCTCAGGATCAAGCATGCTTTAAATGATTAATGTATTAAAAAAGCAGAGTAACTAATGATAAAGCGAGAGAGTCAAGTAACGTAAGAGATATCACAGTAGCAGGAGATTGAAATAGCACAAGTTTCCAAATATAGCACAAGCGTCGAGTATAGCACAAAGAGCAGGATGGCCATAGCACAAATAGCCCAAAGTATAGCAATAGCACAACGAGTATAGTATAGCACTTTGATTGTCATTTAGATAGTCGAGATAGATAGCACTTGAGTGTAATGTCAAACACTTTGGTCATTTAACTCCCGCGGGCAAATAGCACTTTTGGGCGCACATCTCAGGACTTGACCAAGCCCTTTATATATTGCCAGGCTGGTTATATTATTTATCTTTAGACAATCAGTCAATGGCCAATAAAAAGTACCAAGAAATATATGAGAGTACTAGATGAATAGACAAGATAGCAGATAGAACGTGAATAGATGAGCGAGTAGAGTATAGATGATATAGGTCATTGCACATGAAACGTCGAGTAATAGCGATAGTAACAGTTGCACAACACGTGCGATTGGTGTCGGCAGTCAGGTAGAATTCACTACCTATCCACTGGCCATGTTATGCACAGGTCTAGAGGTCCGGCGTGATTCAAGATAAGAACGAGAGCAGACTAAGGCCGTTTGGATCTTATTGATCCCTAAAGGGTATTATAGGTGTTAGGGTACAACCAGCTCGTCGACCATGTGGGAATCCATGGACAGAGGAGTCTTACGGAGGCCTTGAGTAAGGATTCACTGGTCCGACAGAAGGAATATCCGACGGAGAGTTCATCCAAGTCAACAGAAAGTGTATATATAGAAACAAGTGCTCGACGTTCTAGAGGAATTCTAGAACAGTGGAGCGTCAACAACGGTATTCCCAAAACATCGCGAGAACGAAGACAAGTCCAATTAAAATAAATGGGACAATTTAAATACATCATTGAAATAAATTACCAGATATTTTATGAAGTATTTTCATGCCAAATTGAGCCATGATTGGATGGTTACAGGTGTGTGCATGTGTCATGGAGAATCATGGATATGAAAGATCATGTGAATGATTTTTAATTAACCAACACACACCCAAGTTAAACAAGTTCGTTTACTATATTTAAGACAGTTAACAGTGTTGGATCGAAATGGCAAACAAATAGTCCTAGAGGGGGGTGAATAGGACTTTTTATCTTAAAAAATTTCTTCTAAAAAACACAGCACTAAATAGACAGGTTAGTATTTAGTGTGATGTGTGTGATTCAAGTGTGTACTTGACGGAAACAATCACACAAAGAAATGCACAAGGATTTTATCCTGGTTCGGCCCTTCCCACATGGAAGTCCTACATCCAGTCCTCAAGTCAACCACTTGAGATTTCCACTAATCTGCCAAGAATTTGGCCTTCTCTCACCCTTGAGAGGAATTACACACCCACTTGCTCCCAAGCAAGTCTTCCCTAAATAGGGGTACAAAGACTGCCTTTCACAAGGCCTTCCCTTCACAGGAGGGGCAAATGCAGAACCTAACTTCTGCAAAAAAAAATTACAAACAGAAGAGGAAATTAAAACACTTGTGTGTTTGCCTCAAGTCTGAGCACAAACACACACTGACTTCAGAAGGATAAAAAGATCAGAAGATGAAACTGAATCCTATCTGAAGCAATAAGGGTGGACTTGAAGAATAATGACAATTACAGTTGCCACCCAACAGAATTTCTCAAGAGAGAATTCTAACAGAAAGAAGCTCTCAGATTGGCTAGCAGGAAAGCTTGAGAAAGAGCTTGAAAGACTTGAATGATGCTTTTCTCAAGAGATGTAGGCTTGTATTCGATTCTTCATGCATGCTCTTTCCTTTCCTCTTGAACTCCTTTTATAGACTTCAAAATCTAGCTGTTTGAGAAGATAGCCGTTGGAGCTTGGTGACCGTTTGCAATTTGGCCATTTGAAGAGAATTTCTGGGATCCTTTGTGTTGGGTTGAGTGTGAATTTAATTCATTTCTCCTCACATTTTGATGATGACAAGTTGTGATTTTAATGCATAACAATTGGAACATGTGAAATACATCACACATGAAATAACTATATTCAAAAAGCATGTTTCCAAACACATTTATCATTCATATTCATGATAATACATTGGACTAATGATTTATGTGTTTAATTCTCAGGGACAATCATTTCTTACAAGGGTAGTGTCGACACACCCATGATGGTGTCGACACAATGCTCCAAGCCCTACGCCAAAAGATGAAGAAATGGTCAAGCAGTGTCGACACTAGACCAAGTCAGGTCGACACTAGAGGCAGATCCCATAGAATCATGTTCACAGGTCTCTTTAGTCAGGTCGACACCAAATGCAGGCAGGTCGACACTAGATGCCTCTCCCAGAAGACCTGTTTTGTTGTCTGGGACAGGGTGTCGACACTGGATCATCTCAGGTCGACACTAGAGACCTCTCCTAGGGAATTGATTTGCCAGTCTGGGACAGTGTGTCGACACACTCTATGGGCAGGTCGACACACTCCGAAAACTCTGTGACTTTAAGTTGCTCCTGGACACGTGGCACCCTAGGGAATTGTTGGATTAGACTTGGATCGTGTGCCCATGACCCCTAAGGGTACACTTGGACTATTAGGGGTATAAATACCCTCCTATTGGCTATCCAACATGCAAGAACCCTTTCAGAGCCTCCCAGAAATCCGGTTGGCGGCTAGAAGAGTTCTCCTCCCTGTTCTTGCCTTCCTGGTGCTTCCTCAAGCCAAATTCTCATTTGTTCAAGCATGAGAAGTGGAAATTGATCATTGAAGAAGCAATTGGATCACCTCAAGGAAGCAGATCAAGTAGAAGCCGACTCTTGTGAAGAATTCAAGGAAGATCCTGAAGATCAGATTGCAGAGCATCGCCCAGGAACTTCCAGAGATCAAAGCTCTTCACAATTCGACCTTCTATAAGGGAGTACATCTGAAGAGAAAAGTTCATCGATACAATTCTCATTTTCCTTTTCTCTTCTGAGTGATTCTGAGATTGTGCATGGGTTGTTGCATAAGTCTCATGAATTAACTCTTGATAGATCAGACCTATTGCTAGAGGATCTGAATCTTGTGTGTCTTTCTAGCAAGTTGTTTGTGAGCCGTCGTGCTCAGTGGTTTTGAGTCTTGTACTCAAGGTGTTGTTGAGCAGTCTTGCTCAGGTTCTAGAGTAGTCTTACTCTAGAGGTCGTGTGAGTTGTAAACTCAGGTTGTTGGAGTTGTCAGGCTCCAGTGGGTGTGGTGTACCCAGGTTGATTAGTGGATCCTCACTGTGTGAGGGGTGGATGTAGGAATCACATGGTGTGATTTCCAAACCACCTAAAAATCTATGTGCATTGGTCTGATTGTGGTTTGAATTTACCTTTCGTTAGATGCGTGCATAGGATCGTTTGAATTCATCTAATCAACTTGTTCACACACTCCTTTTGGCACAACTCACTCAATTTATCTTCAGATCTGTGAAATTCATTTTTCAAATTGTCTCTGATTCAAAGAGTTTTTCTAAATTGATTAAGCTTCCGCAATGGTTGGCATAGATCTATTCAACCCCCCCTTCTAGATCTTGTCCATATCATTTCTCGATCCTTTAATTGGTATCAGAGCGGGTTTACACTTGATCTGATTTGATCTGAGTAATTTCTGAGTGTTCTGTGTGTCTTGACTGTTTGCTTGTTTGATTGCTAAGTATCTCTTCTTTGCACCATTTAATTGTCTTAATGGATTCAAGAGGGTTCATGGCTGAGGGTCACTCTATTAATAGGCCACCCTTTTTCAATGGAACAGACTACACCTATTGGAAGAATAGAATGCAGGTCTTCCTTAGAGCCCAAAACTATGAAATATGGAAGGTAGTCGAGGTAGGTCCCTATGAAAATCAGGGGGAGGAAGAGACCTGGACTAGGCAACAGATAAGGAGGGCCACTTTAAATTATAGTGCCATGAACATGATCCAATGTGCAGTCCACCCTAAAGAGTACTCAAGAATCTCAATGTGCAAATCTGCTAAAGAGATATGGGATAAACTTGAGTTACTCTATGAGGGAACATCTCAGGTTAAAGAAACTAAGGCTAACATTCTTGTCTCTGAATATGAATTGTTTATGATGAAATCTAATGAGACAATTTCTGAAATGTTTGCCAGGTTTATGATCATAGTCAATGGACTGAAGGCCTTAGGTAAGGACTATTCAGATGCTGACTTGGTAAGGAAAATTCTACGTTCTCTCTCTTCAATTTGACACACAAAGGCCATTGTCATTGAAGATTCTAAAGATCTGTCCAAAATCTCTTTGGATGAATTGATAGGATCTTTAATGACATATGAAATTAATCTAAAGAGAAATGAAGAACATATAATTAAAACCAAGCCAGTAGCACTAAAGGCCTCATCACGTAACAAAGACAAGAGTCAGGAGAAAACCAGTTCTGAAGAGTCTGAGTCCAATGAGGATGAGATTGCCCTCATGACCAGGCAATTCAGAAAATTCTTGAAATATAGAAAAGGAAAACTTTCCGGGAAAAAGAAATCTTCATCAGGTAAAAGAAACACTTCCTTTTCTAATACTAATTCCAATAAGAATCAAAAATCTGACGAAATTGTCATTTGTTACAGGTGCAACAAGCCAGGACATATGAAGGGAGAATGTCCTGAAAACAAGAAGGAGAAGCACAAAAAGATTCACAAGTTCAAGAAGCCAAAGGCCATGGTAGCCACTTGGTCTGATGAAGACTCAAGTGAAAAGGAAGAAGAAGAAAAATCCTCAAGTTCTGATAGTAAGGAAATCTGCTTCATGGCGAATAGTTCTGATGGAAAGGTAAGTACATCCTTCGAAGACTATTCAGTTGAGGATTGGCAAGATGCATATGCTGAACTTCTTAAAAAATACACTGAAATGAGGAAAGAAAACAAACATATCAAAAAGAAAATTGAAAATGTCTTGCACAACCAATCTTTCAACAAAAGAATTTGTGAACTGGAAAATGAAGTAACAGAACTTAATGAAGAAAAGGAAAATCTTCTGAACTTAATTGATGAGCTTAAGCTTGCCTCTCAAAAGGCCACCCTTGAATTCAAAGAACTATCTGAAAAGCTGGAAATAGAAAACAAAGATAAACAACAAAAAGGTTGAAGAAATCAAAACCTTGGAAAACCAGCTAAAAGAAAAGGATGAAGTTATTGAAACATTCACAAAAGGTAAAGATAATCTGGAGGACTTGCTGGGAGTAAAAATAAAATCAATTTCTCATGGACTAGGATTCAATAAACAAAAACCTAAGAAAGACAAATCTGGTGAGAAGAAGGATAAAGCACCATTAATTAAATTTGTCAAAGGTCCTAGTCTTGAGAACACTGAAATCAAGCAAACATCAAGCAAAACACCAAAAATTTCAAAAACTCAGAATCAAAACAAGGCAACCAGGTCGACACAGTCACCTGACAGGTCGACACCAGTCCACAAGAAGAAGGATTCTATGGCTGTTGTGTCGACACCAGTCAAGGAGAGGTCGACCTGCTCAACATCAACAAAAACAAACCACAAAATTAAAAATTCAAATAAAAACTTGAAAAATAATAAAAATTCAAAGGAAATCATTCATGAAAAACCTTGGACCTCCAAGACAGCATATCAAGCTGATTGGACCAATTCTTGGAGCCAATGGTATCATAACCCATGTTGGTATCATCCCCAATTCTTCTATCCAAATTTTCTGATGTACCAACAAAATCCTTGGATTCCACCTCCTCATCTAAACTCTCATGTCCAAATGAAAAATTCCCCTCCTACTGAAAACAAAAACACTGGTGTTTTCATTCCTAAGGGAAAGAAGAAATTGAAAAAGACAGAGAACACCACTATAATAAAACAAAAATCAAAAACAAATCAAATTTGGGTGAGAAAAGATTTGATAACAATGTCCAAACATTCTGATGGTCCCAACACTGTTTGGGTACCAAAATCTTCTCTCCACTAATTGATTTTGCAGGAAGGTCGTGCACCCAATTCAAATGTGTGGTTCCTTGACAGTGGGTGTTCACGACACATGACTGGAGATAGAGCCAAATTTTCATTCCTGATTGAGAAGGAGGGAGGTTCAGTAACATTTGGAGGTAAAAATAAAGGAAAGATCATTGGATCTGGAAAGGTTGGTCAAACTTCCTCAAACTCTGTTGATAATATTTTATTAGTTGATGGTCTAGATTACAATTTATTGAGTATTAGCCAACTATGTGACAAAGGTCACAAAGTTGCGTTTGAATCCAATTTCTGTAAGATCATTGATTCATCAACTGATAAAATAAATTTTTTTAGAAAAAGGGAAAACAATGTTTACATGATCGACCTTAATAAAAACTTTTCTGAAAATCTTTGCTTTATTGCTAATAAAGATGAAATTGCATGGACTTGGCACAAAAGACTTGGCCATGCAAGTTTCAGAACACTGAATAAATTGTTAAGGCTGAATTTGGTTAAGGGTCTTCCTGAATCTTTCTCTAATATTGAAAATCAAGTTTGTGGGATTTGTGCCCAAGGAAAACAAACCAGGAAATCTTTTAAAACCTTCAATGAGGTACTCACATCTAGGCCACTAGAACTACTTCACATGGACCTTTTTGGCCCAACAAGAGTTCTAAGTCTAAGTGGTAAGAGATATGGGTTTGTAATCATTGATGATTTTACCAGATTTACATGGGTTATCTTCTTGTCCCACAAAAGTGATACTTGCCTTGAGTTCAGGAAATTCTGTACCACTGTCTTAACAAACTTTTCATATAAAATCAAAAATATTTTGACTGATCATGAGGGTGAATTTGAAAACCAATCATTTTCTGATTTATGTGCTGAACTTCAAATATTTCACAAGTTTTCTTCACCAAGAACTTCAGAACAAAATGGAGTTGTGGAAAGAAAGAACAGAACTCTTGTGGAAATGGCTAGATCCATGCTCCTTGAGAGTAATCTGCCCAAATCCTTCTGGGCTGAAGCTGTAAATACAGCAAACTACATTCTCAATAGAGCATTGGTCAGACCAAAAATCAAGAAAACCCCCTATGAATTATTGAAAAACAAAAAGCCAATTGTGTCTTACTTCAAAATCTTTGGGTGCAAATGTTTTGTACACAACAATAATAAAGAAAATCTTGACAAGTTTGATGCTAAGAGTCAGGAAGCCATCTTCCTTGGCTATTCAGAAGTGTCAAGAGCTTTCAGAGTGTACATTCTCAAAAACAAAACTGTTGAAGAATCTCCACATATTATCTTTGATGAAAATTCCTTTTCAACTAATAGTTCTAAATCTTGCAGGGAAAGACAAGACAGTGAAGATGATGATTTCATTGTGGACTCTTCAACAACTGTTGAGGAGCTTGAAGACATTGGTGAGAACTTGAACATCCATTCACCATCTTCAAGTGGATCAGGTAATGTTGCTCCAGATTTAAGTACCCCTCAACAGGTAATTTCTGAACATCGAATTTTGAGAGATCACCAATTAGATAATGTAGTTGGCAATTTGCATGATAGAGTTAGGACTAGATCATCATTCCTGCATGCTATTGAAGAAGACCCACTAGCTCTAATTTCTCAAATTGAACCAAAGTCAATTGATGAAGCTTTATCAAGTTCTGATTAGATTAATGCCATGCATGATGAACTTCATCAATTTGATAGAAATCAAGTATGGGAATTAGTACCTCGACCTAGTGACCAAACAGTCATTGGCACTAGATGGGTTTTCAGAAATAAGTTGAATGAAAATGGTCAAGTCATTAGAAATAAAGCTAGGCTAGTTGCAAAGGGGTATAATCAAGAATTTGGAATTGACTTTGAAGAATCATATGCCCCTGTAGCTAGACTAGAAGCTGTTAGGATTTTCCTTGCTTTTGCATCCTCCATGAAATTTAAAGTTTATCAAATGGATGTCAAAAGTGCATTTCTAAATGGGTATATAAAGGAAAATGTTTTTGTTGAACAACCTCCTGGATTTGAAAATGAAAAACATCCTAACCATGTTTTCAAGCTTCATAAGGCTCTCTATGGTCTTAAACAAGCTCCAAGAGCTTGGTATGACCGTTTGAGTTCCTTTTTGCTTGAAAAAGGATATTCTAGAGGAAATGTTGATCAAATATTGTTCACAAAAATAGTCAATAAACAAATAATTACAGTCCAAATTTATGTTGATGACATAATATTTGGATCAACCAATAAAAGCCTATGTACTGAATTTTCAAATCAAATGAAAAATGAATTTGAAATGAGTTTAATGGGAGACTTAAAATTTTTCTTGGGATTGCAGGTAAATCAAACAAATGAGGGGATCTTCATCAGTCAAACCAAATATGTCAAGGAACTTCTCAAAAGGTTTGACTTTCAGAACCTCAAGCATTCAAGCACACAAATTGCTATTAATGCTAAGCTAGAAGAAGACTCACTTGGTAAGTCAGTAGACCCAAAGACCTACAAAGGTATGATTGGTTCTCTGCTCTATCTTACAACTTCTAGACCTGATATTCAGTTTTGTGTGTGTTTGTGTGCTAGATTTCAATCAAATCCTAAGGAAAGTCACATGTTAGCTGTTAAAAGAATTTTCAAATATCTTGTTGGAACATATGATTTAGGAATTTGGTATCCTGCTGGTTGCAAGTTAGATTTGATTGCCTATTGTGATGCTGACTATGCTGGATGTAAATTAGATAGAAAAAGCACAAGTGGCTTGTGTTTATACTTAGGTGGGTGCCTAATTTCTTGGGCTTCTAAGAAGCAACATTCAGTTGCTCTGTCAACTGCAGAGGCTAAATATGTTGCTGCTGGTAGATGTGGAACTTAAATTCTTTGGGTGAAACATCAACTTCTTGATTATAACCAAGACTTAGGTTGTGTTCCCATTCTATGTGATAACACAAGTGCAATAAATCTGTCTAAAAACCCCATTCAGCATTCCAGAACCAAGCATATTGAAATTAGGCATCATTTCTCTAGAGATGAGATAGCAAAGAAATCCTTTGAACTTCACTTCATAGAAACTGAAAAACAGATTGCTGACATCTTCACCAAACCCCTTCCTGACAGTAGATTCTCATCTTTGAGGAGAGAACTTGGTCTTTGTAAATGTCCATTTTCTTGATCTCTCTCATTGGGATTGGGTTAAGTGTTAGGCATCTTCTGAGGGGGAGTTCTTTGCATCATCATTATCCTTTGCTCCTTGATTCATACTGCTCATATCTCTCTCCATTTCATTTCTATTTCTTTTTGACAATGAATTCTTCAACTCACATTGTGTTGAACTTCTTGGTATATCAAATGGTGATTTGAAGAAGGACAAGTTCTGCTTCTCTGGACACTTTCACTATGCGAGAGTATATGTCTCCGCCAAGTACCAAGAAATGAATATGCAATTGTTGAGGGAGAGCTTTTGTTGTTCAAAGAGAATTATTTCTGATTTCAAAAACTTGCATATCTTTATTCTGATGAAAAGTGGTTGAAATCCTCATCTCAAGGGGAGCTAGAGAATTCACAAGTCATGTCTTTTGAAAAATTCAAAACTTTTCTTGCATTACATCAATTTCCTTGCATGATGTCCTCATTCAGGTGTCTAGAGTCTCAAAATGATCCTTTGAGTGATCTACTATATTTTTTGTCAACTCTCACCTATATTCTTCAGAACTACATAAATTCAAACTCTTTCAAAGACTGAAGGATAATGTGTGTCTTGAATTTAAACATTTCTTTGTTTGCAACTGATGTTGGATATAAATGGTTTCTATTTTACAAAACTCTCCAAAATTTCAAAATTCAACAGAGCAATGGCACATGTGCTGAGAAACTGCACACCTTCACAATGAATGAAGTGCCATGTATGTCATGAGGCACTAATGCTATCTCTGTTCAAAGGGGTTCAAAATCAAAAATAAATGCAAAGCAAAATAAATATGCCCTATTCCTTTTTGATGATGACTGAGTAACTGGAAATATTGGCGTCTAAAAAATGTATATTTTCATGTCAAAAGGTCATCATTTACCCCTTTGAGACTTGATAATGGATAAATCTTTAGTATCCAGGGACTATAGTGTGTGAAAAGCATTAGTTCTTGAGTGAACAAGATTTATCTCATTTGATAGTTTGTTTCAAAAACAAAATGTGTGTATCATTGGAGAATTGTTTAAAAGAATCATCCCTATCCATCATCAAGTTGTTTTAAAAAGTTGTTTACTTTCAACACACTTGATTTCAGTCTAAATGATGTTTTTATTTCTTTGGATTTGAAGAATATGGTAGTGTGTAGTTGATTGTTGAATGTATTATATCCCTCAAATCATCATTTTAATGGCTCAAGTCACTGAATGCTCATATCCTGTTGGATGTTGTGTAAAACTTGGATTGTGTTGAATTTTTTGCAAAATATAACAAATGAATTTTTTAGCCTCTTAAAAATCCTTGAAATGATCATTCCACCCATTGCTTATCATTATAAAGATGTCCCAAAGCTCACAAAATTTTTCCATACTCAAATCTAAATTTTTCATCAGGCCAGGTCGACACTACCTTCATCTAGTGTCGACACACTTTCGCTCAGGTCGACACTCACCTCCTCTAGTGTCGACACTGACCCCCTGCCAGAATGATTTAAGCCGTGGGCGCCGGTTAAGGGTTTGATTATTCCTGCGGGGTATTGTACCTCTGAAAACCCCTTTTGTTCTGCAGGTCGACCCGATGGCCGTCTTCCACCTTTGAATCCGGCAAGCACTCCACCGTCTTCCCTCCTCCAACCCATCCCTGTCCTTTTTCTCTCATTCCTTTCTCTCCATACTCAGATATTCCACTCTCTCTTGCTCCCATGGCACACAAGCAGGCCCCTCGCCGTGGAGCAAGGTCCAGGGCTACGGCGAGGCCCATTCCGGCGGACGATGCTCCTCCTACTGAAAGGAGAACTAAGAGGCGCCATGACCCTGCGGAGCAGCCAGGGCTTTCATCTGCATCCCCGTCGTCTGCTAAGAGAGGTAGGACATCCTCTTATGGTCGAGGTAGAGGGTCTGCATACCCTAGGAGGAAGATTTTGGTTTCTTCTCCTGAAGTCTCTGAGCAGTCATCCACTTCATCCTCTGAGTCTTCCCAGCATTCTGAGGCAACTCCTTCCAAACCACTTAGTGAAGGGAAGACCATTCTGAAACCTAGGGCAGTGGATTTAGAGGACAGTGAATTGAATGCTGCTTTTCCTGAAGTCATCAACTTCTTCAAGTTTCAGTCTTGGCAATCCTTCATCTCTGAGTTTCGCATAATATACCCCAGACTTGTCCAGGAATTCTATATGCGTTTGGAATGCACTGATGATGGTTACAAGTCAGAGGTCAAAGGAATTAAGATTGATTTGCCTACAGACCTAGCAGCCACTCTTTTTAAAATTCCAGATGAAGGAGCTGATTACCATAATTTTGAGTTTGACCTTCATGAAGCCTATACAATCTTGACTGGATTGCAAGCAGATGAGTCTGATCCCAAGCAAACACATGTTACTAAATTCAACACAAACACTTTTCCACCTGTGTTGAGACTTACCCATCATATACTCACCACTATCATAACACCCCAAGGTGGTGGGAGAGATAGACTCACAGACATTCAAAGATTTGTGATATGCTGCATGAAAAAGGACATAAAGATCAACCTCCATGTCATAATGTACCAGATCATGTCTGAGACAACTATGGCAGATTTACATAGATCACTTCCTTATGCAGCCCATTTGACTCAAGTCTTTAAGCACTGTGGTGTGTCACTTGAGAATGAGCAGTCTCAGAAAATTCCTAAGTCCAACATTTATTGTTTCAAGCATGTTTAAAAGTTTATGAGCTTCAGGATTGTGGGTGACCAGGTTAGGAGAGGGCCAGCTGTAGTAGAGGCCCCTGTGCTTCAAGAGGTCAGCCTCCAGTTCAAGAGGACCAGCCTCCAGTTCAAGAGGACCAGCCTCCAGCAAATGAGGACCAGCCTCCAGTGAATGAGGATCAGCCTCCTGTTGCAGATGAAGTTGATGTACCCCTCAATGCCCCACTTTCACCTCAACTTCAGCCCTCCTCCTCCCTGAACCCTGAGATAGAAATTCCATCTTTTTCTCCACAACCTCAAGTTCAAGCCTCCACATCCTTTGGTGGACCTTCTGTTCCACCAGAGTTGTACACCTTTCTAAATGACAAATTTGATGCCTTGAACACCTCCATTCAGACAATGATAGAAAATTTTGAGTTAAAGGTACAGAGGTTGGAGAACACTATGTCTGCAAAATTTATTGAGCAAAAAGCAGCTTCTGACCATACAGTGCAAAGATTCAACAGGCTGATTAGAACATTGGCAGATGCTTCTATTGAACTGAAAGAGCATCAAGAAAATTTGGAAAAGGTTCTTCAGGGAATTTTGGCAAATTCCCAAGCTGATGTCTTCAACACCAAAGAAACACTCTCTCAGATAACAAAGACAATACTGTCTTTTGCTCATCTGGTAGATGACTTGGAGAACATGAAGAACTTACCTGCTCATATTGATGAAGAAATGTCTGATCTGAAAAAGGAATTCAAAGCGTTGCACAGACATGGTTGGTCAGCTGATTCTTCTTCATCTTCACAGCCCATTTCAACAGACTTCAGTGGACTTCAAGCAACCATGTCAGAGAATTCAGAGAGAATGGAAAATCTCTTGCATACAAGACTCTCAACTATCCAAGCTCAAATGAAGTTCAGTTTAACTTCTATGGAAAAAAGATTGACGAATATTGAGACCATTTTGATACCCACTCCTCCTCCTCCTCCTTCCACCTAATGTAATTTCTTTTGATGATGTCAAAGGGGGAGAAGATAGCAAGAAGAAAGTCATTTTGAAATGTTTTTCTTGTTTGGAAGATTGTAATGCACATATCTTTGATGAAATGAAAATGATACTTGTTTGACTTGAATGAATGTCAACATTTGTGTCTTGAATGTGATTGAAAATTCTTTGAATGAATGTCAATATGTGAATGAATGGATGCTTGTCAAGCTGCTTGACCTTTGTGTGAAAATAGCTCATTTTTAGTAACATTGTGTCCTTCATGTGCAACTCTCAAATGTTACTAAAATTTGTTCAAAGGTCTTTGACAAGTGTGAACAAAAAGGAAATAAAACATAACTCAGAGTAAATCAATGCTTTTCAAACTGAGTGATGAATAAATAAAATGTTAAAATCACATTTCATTGAAACTTCACTTTCATATGAATTTAATGTTGCCATCATCAAAAAGGGGGAGATTGTTGGGTTGAGTGTGAATTTAATTCATTTCTCCTCACATTTTGATGATGACAAGTTGTGATTTTAATGCATAACAATTAGAACATGTGAAATACATCACACATGAAATAACTATATTCAAAAAGTATATTTCCAAACACATTTATCATTCATATTCATGATAATACATTGGACTAATGATTTATGTGTTTAATTCTCAGGGACAATCATTTCTTACAAGGGTAGTGTCGACACACCCCATGATGGTGTCGACACAATGCTCCAAGCCCTACGCCAAAAGATGAAGAAATGGTCAAGCAGTGTCGACACTAGACCAAGTCAGGTCGACACTAGAGGCAGATCCCAGAGAATCATGTTCACAGGTCTCTTTAGTCAGGTCGACACCAAATGCAGGCAGGTCGACACTAGATGCCTCTCCCAGAAGGCCTGTTTTGCTGTCTGGGACAGGGTGTCGACACTGGATCATCTCAGGTCGACACTAGAGACCTCTCCCAGGGAATTGATTTGCCAGTCTGGGACAGTGTGTCGACACACTCTATGGGCAGGTCGACACACTCCGAAAACTCTGTGACTTTAAGTTGCTCCTGGACACGTGGCACCCTAGGGAATTGTTGGATTAGACTTGGATCGTGTGCCCATGACCCCTAAGGGTACACTTGGACTATTAGGGGTATAAATACCCTCCTATTGGCTATCCAACATGCAAGAACCCTTTCAGAGCCTCCCAGAAATCCGGTTGGCGGCTAGAAGAGTTCTCCTCCCTGTTCTTGCCTTCCTGGTGCTTCCTCAAGCCAAATTCTCATTTGTTCAAGCATGAGATGAAGAAGCAATTGGATCACCTCAAGGAAGCAGATCAAGTAGAAGCCGACTCTTGTGAAGAATTCAAGGAAGATCCTGAAGATCAGATTGCAGAGCATCGCCCAGAAACTTCCAGAGATCAAAGCTCTTCACAATTCGACCTTCTATAAGGGAGTACATCTGAAGAGAAAAGTTCATCGATACAATTCTCATTTTCCTTTCTCTTCTGAGTGATTCTGAGATTGTGCATGGGTTGTTGCATAAGTCTCATGAATTAACTCTTGATAGATCAGACCTATTGCTAGAGGATCTGAATCTTGTGTGTCTTTCTAGCAAGTTGTTTGTGAGCCGTTGTGCTCAGTGGTTTTGAGTCTTGTACTCAAGGTGTTGTTGAGCAGTCTTGCTCAGGTTCTAGAGTAGTCTTACTCTAGAGGTCGTGTGAGTTGTAAACTCAGGTTGTTGGAGTTGTCAGGCTCCAGTGGGTGTGGTGTACCTAGGTTGATCAGTGGATCCTCACTGTGTGAGGGGTGGATGTAGAAATCACATGGTATGATTTCCGAACCACCTAAAAATCTTTGTGCATTGGTCTGATTGTGGTTTGAATTTACCTTTCGTTAGATGCATGCATAGGATCGTTTGAATTCATCTAATTAACTTGTTCACACACTCCTTTTGGCACAACTCACTCAATTTATCTTCAGATCTGTGAAATTCATTTTTCAAATTGTCTCTAATTCAAAGAGTTTTTCTAAATTGATTAAGCTTCCGCAATAGTTGGCATAGATCTATTCAACCCCCCCCCTTCTAGATCTTGTCCACATCATTTCTCGATCCTTCACTTTGGATCTTGAAGAATTTGTCCAGTAGGTCATCAAAATTGTATCTTCCCAAGGTCTTCAGTTTGTTCATAGCTAGAAGATAAGCTCTTGCAGAACACAGCTGAGAGAGAGACATGCTAAACACATGCTCAATTAATGCCTGCTGTAAGGACAAGACAAAGGAGAAACGCATCTCCATACCCTTGTGGTAGGTGAGTCAGTGAGTATAGCACATGATATGGAACCTAGTATCCCACAAGCCTTTTAATAAATAAATAAAGCAGACAGACAAAAAAGTAAAGTATGGGTCTGTCAGTGGTAGGTGATAGGGCTGTAAACGGAGCGGATACGGAGCGGATATGCGTTTTCCGCGTCTGCTCCGAATACGTAATCGGATAATTCGTATCCGCTCCGAATAAAATTCGGATACAGAGCGGATATTTTAGTCGGATAATATTCGGATTCGGAGCGGATACGGATATTATCCGGTTCGAAAATATGAGACCTTATAAGAGGTATAAAATGACCTAAAAATTAGAAAAAAAATTAAAAAAAATCTGTAAAATTCTAAAACACATATAACTTAGCAGACTGGCACGAAGACAAGAACTTAGCAACTCCAATCAGAATAGATCGACCCCAAAAAATCAATTTTCTGGAAACTTTGGTGATTCCTTTCCTGCATCCATTTTAAACAGTTAGTTTCTGGCAGACTGGCATACCATATTTCATAACAGAGAAGAGATGAAAGGGGGAGGGTCGGAGGGGGGGAGCGCTGGAGCCGGAGGCCATCATGCTAGAGGTCAGAGGGGGGAGGGTCGGAGGGGAGGGGGAGCCGGAGGGGGGGGAGGGGGGAGCCGGAGGGGGAGGGCCAGAGGCCCGGAGGGGAGGAGGCTGGAGGTCAGAGGGGGGAGGGTCGGAGGGGGGAGGGTGGAGCCGGAGGGGGGAGGCCCGGAGGCCCGGAGGGGAGGAGGCTGGAGGTCAGAGGGGGGAGGGTCGGAGGGAAGGAGGCTGGAGCCGGAGGGGGGAGGGCCGGAGGGGAGGAGGCTGGAGGTCAGAGGGGGGAGGGTCGGAGGGGAGGAGGCTGGAGCCGGAGGGGGGGGAGGGGGGAGCCGGGGGGGGGGGGGGGAGGGTCGGAGGGGAGGAGCCGGAGGGGGGAGGGCCGGAGGGGAGGAGCCGGAGGGGGGGAAGTGCACAGGGGAGGAGCCGGAGGGTGGGGAGGAGGTACCGGACGTTTACCACTTACCAGCGTTACCGCCACCGCCGCGCAGAAGAGCAGCCGCCGCCGCCGCGTCTGCAAAGATCCGCCGCCGCAGCAGGTCGCCTCGCCGACGCCGGAGGTCGCTCCTTGCTGGCCGCGCTGTTGGCCGGTCGACGGAGGGAGGAACCGAGGAAGGCCAGGAAGGAAGCAAGGCCGCACCGCGATTTGTGGTTTTCGATTTTGGTTTGGGGGGAACGGGGGGGGGAGAGGGGGGAGTCGGCGGGTCGGGTTTTTACTTTTTAGGATATTTTTTTATATGTTATTGTTAGATATGGACCATTAGATAATTTAGATGGAAGATCTAATGGTCAGAATTAATTTAGTTTTCGGATCAGATCTTAAACGGAGCGGATCTCCTATTTCCGCATCCGCTCCGTTTAATATTCGGATAATATCCGTATCCGAATCCGCTCCGTCTGATATCTGTTAAACGAATACGGATATGCTTAACCGGATATGAATTCAGATCGGATCTGGATATTATCCGGATCCGTTTACAGCCCTAGTAGGTGAGATGGTCAGATGCCATGCGTCTGAGATTTACATAAATGCTTTGTGTCTTGTGAATGATAAAGTAAAGCAAGAGCATCAAGACTAAAAGATTTCAAAAAGACATTTCAGAAACAGGTTTTGCACAGGATGAATGTTTTAAGAATGACAAGTCATATCCTGTCAGAGAAATATTAAATAATATATTTTTAAAGCTTCAGTAAGAAATTTATATAACAAGCTTTTTATAAACAAATTAAACTCATGATATATCAGAATCAGGATAGACTTGATAATATATATATATATATATATCTTTGAAGATACAAAACTGACAGTGAAAAGCTAAAGTACAAGTACCTCTGACAGTGTAGTCGAATGTATAGAAACAGATGATTCGACTGAGGAAATAAGAATGATTCGACTCTAAAAAATCAAGTGATTCGACTTTAGGGAAGAACAAGGTAATTCGATTATAGCAGTCGAATGCAGTGTAGTGAGTTCTAAGGTATTCGGCTGTATGAGTCGAAGTTATCAATCGAATGCAGAGTAAAGACATTCGGTTGTATGAGTCGAAGTTATCAACCGAATGCAGAGTAAAGACATTCGGCTGTATGAGTCAAAGATATCAATCGAATGCAGAGTAAAGACATTCGGTTGTATGAGTCGAAGTTATCAATCGAATGCAGAGTAAAGACATTCGGCTGTATGAGTCGAAGATATCAATCGAATGCAGAGTAAAGACATTCGACTGTATGAGTCGAAGTTATCAATCGAATGCAGAGTAAAGACATTCGGCTGTATGAGTCGAAGGTATCAATCGAATGCAGAGTAAAGACATTCAGTTGTATGTGTCGAAGTTATCAATCGAATGCAGAGTAAAGACATTTGGCTTTATGAGTCGAATACAGAGTAGGAAACATTCGGATGTATGAGTCGAATGTTATGTAATGTTGTGGACTTAGAAGATTTTCAAGACTTTTGACTGAGTTTCTGAAGGAGTCGGTTTTTGCAGTCAAAGACATCAGTCAGATTCAGTAGGCTATAGAAGTAGTCTGTGGCCTTAGAAACTTTTGAGTGTTCATGAATTTTTATCTGTATAGAATTTTGTGATACATTTGGTATAAAACATATATTTAAAGATTTGTCATAGCAAAAATAATATTCATAGAAATTTATAAAATTCTTTAAATTTCTTAGGGGTAGTTGCTCAACAATTCTCCCCCTTTTTGTTAATTGCAAAAAAATCTTTCTTTAAATAGATAGTAGGCAAACTATTCTTTCTTTTATACCTTTTCTCCCCCTTTGTGACATTAACATAAAGGATAAAACTCAGAAGAACACAAAAGTAGGAAGAAATTGCATCTATATAAATAGTTCAGAAATACAAAGTTTTAAGGCAAACAAAGTTCAGACTCTAGCTGAACGGGGTAAATACAGAGAAGCAGGGATTTTTGCTAAGAAAGGTTGGAGGAGTTCCCAGAGCTTTTGCTCATTTTTGACAAAGGAGTTGTCAAACAGTTCACCATCAACATTGTAAGTTGGATTGGTGGACGGTAATTTCTTGATAGACTTGATGTGGCGCCTCCTGAACCAAGCAACTCTGTGATGAAATTTGTCTAAGTCGAATCGCACTTTGAGGCGAACAAACTATTTGGTGGCTGCCAGATGGAGGAATTCATTGAGGGTGATATTCCAGTAGAGACCATTGGAGATAGATGTATCCTTGGCTTGATAGTGGACAAGGTACCTTTGAGCCCATCTATAACCAATGTTCTTGCGAAAATCCATGAGACTCTTAGAGTGGATAAGCTGCTTGCCATTGCTCAGGGGTGAATCTTTCAGATTCAGCAAAACTTAACTGAATGTCTAGAAGATGATGAGAGTTCTTGGATAACTGGAGAAAGATGAACCTTTGGAAGCTTAGCTTGGATTTGTACTTGATCTTGAATCTGGTGGAAATCCAGATGAATCTGTTGAAGATTGCTTCAGCAAAGGCTCCTCTGTAGGAAACGGCTCCTACGAGGGGAGGGTGAAGACCTGATGGCATAGCCACTGACATAGAAGGAACAATTTCTCTTTGCCCTCTTAGCAGATTCTCATACTGCCCTTTGGATACATCATGTAATCCCAGTTTGAACCTTTCATAGTTGAAAGTTCTCATTGCAAGGTACTTGGCCTAAGATGCCCTGAGATGTTCTGTAAATAAAGCATGGAACCTTAGGGAAAGATGATGTCCGACTATCAAGAAGTGGGTCCTGGATTGGTTTTCTTGAAACCTGGCTGCCTCGTCAAGATAAAGATCAACAAATTCTTGGGGTGTGAGGCAGTGGCTCTTCTGAGAGATGAGTTGAAGATCTGAAATGGAAAGTTGGCAGGTTTTTCTCAAAACAGGAAGCCAATGTTCAAAAGTGAAACCTGGCAATCCATGGACTTCAAGAAATGCTCTTATTGCAAGATATTCTCTGAACAGATTCATGTTGAGTTCAGAGTGGTGGACAAAGGCATACCAGAATGGAGGAAGCAGTAAGGAGGGTTTGTCTCCCAATTTGGGTCTACTGGAAGCTGACAGTTGGATACTAGGAAGTATCTCAACTAAATGAAGTAGAGTTTTCTTGGAGTCAGACTTGGAGGCAGTGGGAAGAGAGGAATAGTAGTGTGGGGGTTGAGTGGAAAGGTTCATGGTGAACTCTTTAAGCTGTTTGGCTTGGAATTTCATGGGGTAGCATCTAATGAAATGCCTGCAGGAGGAGGAGAAGAGGAGGAGTGTGAAGGCTGTAGAGGGGTTGATGCCGAGGGTGCATTGGTTTAGGTTGCTGCTGGAGTGACCTTAGAAGGAGGAATAACTGGTGGAGAACTAGCCCTAGAAGAAGGAGAAGGGAGGACAGGTGCACCATTCTTGACTAGTCTTCTCTTCACCTTTCTCTTAAAGAACTGGATATCTTGAGAGGGCTCAAGAGTTCTCTTGGCTGAAGATTCCTTCTGCGTTGACTGATCCTCAAGGCTGGAACCTTCTACAGCTGCTGCCACTTCTTTTGGCTGCTTTTCAATTTCGGGCTCTTGTTGCTGCTCAACTGGAGGTTCAAAAACTACTACTACTAACTGAGCCTGCTGCTCAGTAGGCTGCTCATCTTCCTGTTGCTGGGACTCAACTGACATAGGTTGCTACTCAACCTGGATTTCTGGACCTTCTTCTACAACAACTGATTGCTTAATAACAGGGTCCTCAGGTGTTGGCACTTGAGGTTCTACTTGGTTTTCTTGATCCTGAGCAGGGGCTTCTTCTTCTTGCTGCTGTGAGGAAGCAGGCCCTGATGGCCTAGAAGTGCCCTGTTGGCACACTAACTGAAGCAAAAGATCTTTTATTTGCTTGACCTCATCAGACAAGCTATCAAACTTCACATCCAATATCTCAACTTGCATATGGAGAACAGACAGGTTCTCATGCTGGCTTCTCACTAAATCCAAAATAGTATTAATACTATTACTGCTCTCCCCCTGAGACCTTGGCCGGGTCTCAAACTGAGATGGAGAGAAGTGAGTCTCTCTCTCTTCAAATTGATGTTCCATGGGGGTGGAAGCAGGCACATCTTCAGAAGCTACTCCTTTTCCTCTGAGATCTCTCAGAACTTCATTGATGGTATCTTCAGGAGTGTCCTGAACAGGATGGGAGGAGAAATCTTGGAATTGATCTTCTTGATGAGGAATCTGAGCTTGAGCTTCAGATCTAGCTTGAACCTCAGGAGCTTCTATTCTTTCAGAAACAACTGGAGTGGGTAGGGAGATAAGAGGTTCATCAGGAAAGACTTCATGTTCACATTCTGGCACAGTGTCTTTGAACCACAAATTTTGCTTCTTGCCCACCAAGGAGTAATGGCTCCTTCTTAGAGTGAAAAGGCCTATTTTCTCTTTTGTTCCATCCAGAAGCTCTCCCGAAAGATCAACTGAAAAACTCTTGAAAATAAGAGTCAACAGAGAACCATATGGAAGGGATTCCTGCAGATCTTTTGAAGCTATCATTTTCTCTAGGATTACTGCGGGCAAATTTACTTGGTGTCTCTGAATAGCCCAAAATAAGAGATTTCCATCTCTTGCGGTAATGGATGAGTGAGTTCCTGCTCTCGGGGTCACTATATTTGTGATCACTGAGTGGATTAGCCTCTTCTCAGCAGATAACTCATTAACTTGAAATCCTCTCTTGCTGATGGTCCCCAAATTTCCAATAATCCCTAATTTTTACTTCTCAAGGGGAACGAACTCACTGAGCTTGTGTCCAGAGTTTGGACAATCCAACATTTTCACTAATAGCTCCTCAGAAATGGTAATATTGGTTCCTTTCACATAGCCTATCACAGCATTCTCGGATGAAACTTGAAGGGAAGCATAAAAGGCTCTAATTGCAGACTCGACAGACGGCTCAGAAATCTGGCACAGCTTGGTCCATCTCATGGCACTGAGGGTCTCTTCTACCCAAGATAGACTTCCAGTAAGGTGAGAAAACTCTACAGCCTTTCCCGGACAGATTGGGATTTTGGCCAGGCGTTGAAGTTGATCGGGGGTCAACTGGACAGATTCAGGAGCCCTAGATGATGCCATCTAGACGAAAGAAAGAGAAATCGCTCAGGAAACCGGCAGAGGAGAGAAAGAATCACAGAGGAGAGGTGAAAGATCCTACCTTTCTTCCAAAAAAAAATTCTTCGAGGTTCCTGAGTGTCCTTCGCCGTGGAACAGTGAAGGCGCGAAGAGCAGATGAGGACAAGAGAGTCGAAGACAGATTTCAAATGGGTGTGTTGAAAGATAGGAGTTTGCTTATATAGAAAGGGGAAAAGTAACTGGCACTTGATTTCAGAATGAACGGACGCGATTGAATGATTTGACCATTAAGTCATGAAGAGACGCGTCTTAATGAGGTGTCAGTTACCTAATTTTAAATAGTAAGCACCGTTCCACAATTTCTTAATGAATCGAATTAGGTATTCGACTGCATCAGTCGAATGCAACATTATAACATGAATCGAATGCATCAGTTCTTCATGAGTCGAATGCATGAGTCGAATGTAGGACTTAGAGATTTTTCAGGATGAGTTTTCGCAGTGAGTTACACAAGTCTTAGCACTTAATTCAAACATAACCTTCATAAGTTAATCAGGATTACACATACTTATTTCTCTTCTAATTGATGTAAATCTATCCTCAGGAAGAGGTTTTGTAAAAATATCTGCAAGTTGATTTTCTGTAGGAACAAATTCAAGTGAAATATTGTCGTTACTTACATGGTCCCTGATGAAGTGATGTCTAACCTCAATATGCTTTGTTCTTAAGTGCTGGATAGGATTTTTTGTTAAATTTATTGCACTTGTGTTGTCACAAAGCATTGGAATTTCCTGGAGCTGGTGACCATAGTCTTCTAATTGATGCTTGATCCATAAGAGTTGAGTACAACAACTGCCAGCTGCAATGTATTCAGCTTCTGTGGTGGATAAAGCTACTGAGTTCTGCTTTCTGGAAGACCAAGATATTAAGCACCCTGCAAGAATTTGACAAGTACCACTGGTGCTTTTTCTATCTAATTTGCATCCAGCATAGTCAGCATCACTATAACCAAGTAACTTGAAATCTGAACATCTGGGATACCATAAGCCTAAATTACTAGTATTTATAAGATATCTAAAAATTCTTTTAACTGCATGAACATGAGATTCTTTTGGATAGCTTGGAATCTTGCACAGAGACAAACACTGAACATTATATCTGGTCTACTTGCAGTGAGGTAGAGCAGTGATCCTATCATTCCTCTATAGATCTTTTGATCTACCTTTTTGCCAAGAGGATCACTGTCTAACTTAATGCCTGAGCTCATGGGTGTTCCTAAGGGCTTACATTTGTCAAAACCATATTTAGAGAGTAAATCTGAAATGTATTTGGTTTGACAGATGTGAGTTCCTTCCTTGGTCTGCTTGATTTGCAATCCAAGAAAATAATTGAGCTCACCCATCATGCTCATTTCAAACTCACTTTGCATCAAATTTTCAAAGAATTTGCAGAGTGATTCATTTGTAGATCCAAAGATAATGTCATCAACATAGATTTGCACAATTAAGATTCCATCTGAAAACTTCTTTATAAATAAGGTGCTATCTACTTTACCTCTTATAAAATCATGTGATATAAGATAAGCACTTAATCTTTCATACCAACTCTTGGAGCTTGTTTTAGACCATACAGTGCTTTCTTTAAACGGAAAACATGATCAGGATACTTACTATCTTCAAAACCAGGTGGTTGCTCAACATATACTTCTTCTTTAATAAACCATTTAAAAAAGCACTTTTAACATCCATCTGAAATAAATTAATGTTAAGAGAGCAAGAATATGCTAATAAAATTCTAATTGCCTCTAATCTACCTACTCGAGCATAGGTTTCATCAAAATCTATGCCTTCCTCTTGGGAATATCCTTGAGCTACAAGTCTGTCTTTGTTCCTAGTTATTACCCCTGATTCATCCATCTTATTTCTGAAAACCCATATGGTTCCAATAACTGAATGATCAGTAGGTCTAGGCACAAGGGTCTAAACTTCACTGCGTTTGAACTGATTAAGTTCTTCTTGCATAGCAAGGATCCAAGATTCATCACCCAGTGCATCATTGATTGTCTTAGGCTCAATTTGTGAAACTAAGGCAGAGACATCACAAGGAATTTGCATACCTCTTTTTCTTACCCTATCTTGGAGATCACCTATTATGTTTTCTCTAGGATGGTCCCGGTGGTACCTCAATTCTCTAGGTAGCCCTTCTTGTGGTTCTTCTTGTTCTTGAAGATCTTCTAATGGAGGATCTTCCACTTCTTCATCTTTTTCTTCTTCAAGAGAAGTCTTTTCAAGATTCCTGCAAGATCATCAACACATTCTTCTTCTTCTATCCTTTTGATAGAAGGGTTAGTTTCATCAAATAATATATGAACTGATTGTTCTATGGTTAGGGTTTTTCTATTGAACACTTTATAGCCCCTAGGTTTTGAAATATATCCTAACAGAAAACCTTCATCACTTTTAGCATCTAATTTCCCTAAATTATCCTTACCATTATTTAAGATGAAGCACTTACATCCAAAAGGTCTGAGATGGCTGATATTGGGATTTTTATCCTTGTACAGCTCATATGGTGTTTTCTTCAGAATGGGTCTGATCATACATCGGGTAATTATGTAGCATGATGTATTTACTGCTTCTACCCAGAAGTACTTTGGCAAATTATACTCATTTGGCATTGTTCTGGCCATATCCAGCAGTGTTCTGTTCTTTCTTTCTGCTACTCCATTCTGTTGAGGAGTTCTTGGAGCTGAGAAGTTGTGTTCAATTCCATTTTCTTCACAGAACTCCAGAAAATCTTCATTCTTGAACTCACCACCATGATCAGATCTAATACTGGTAATATGAAATTTCTGATTCTTTTGAACTATTCTGCTAAACTTCAGAAATGCTTGAAAAGCTTCAGATTTGGCTTCTAAAAAGGATACCCAAGTGTATCTTGAGTAGTCATCAACTAACACATAGCCATAGATTTTTCCACCAAGACTGACTGTCCTCATTGGTCCAAACAAATCCATGTGAATTAGCTCCAAAGGCTTAGAAGTTGTAACAATTGTTTTGGTCTAAAAAGAGGTCTTGGTTTGCTTTTCTTTTGCACAGGCTGAGCATATTCCATACTTCTTGAGCTTCATTTTGGGAAGACCTTCAACTAAATCATGCCTTATTAGTTTCTTAATCACTGAAGTGCTAGCATGACCAAGTCTTCTATGCCACAAATCAGACTCATTACTTTTGGTAGTAGCCAGGCATAAATTTACTTCTTTTAATTCTGCTAGTTGCAATGTATACAAATTCTTCATTCTTTGTGCTTCAAAAACTGTCTTGTTATCCTTCTGAATTATACACTTATCATTCTGAAAACTTACCAAATGCCCTTTATCACATAATTGACTAATACTAATCAGATTGTGCTTCAAACCTTCTACATACATGACATCTTCAATCAGGTTCTTTTCTTTAGTACCAATTGTTCCACATCCTAGCACATTTCCTTTTCCATTATCTCCATAAGTTACTTGACCAGTTTCTTCTCTAAAACTTGTGAAAAGCTTTCTATCTCCTGCTATGTGTCTTGAGCATCCACTATCCAAATACCATTTGGATGCCCTCAGCCGACCCTGCAAACAAAGCTACACTGTAACTTTTGGTACCCAAATTTTCTTGGGTCCTTTATGGTTAGTTTTAGGAATCCATCTAAAATATCTAGTGGTGCATGTGCTGACAGTGTGTCCTAATTGGTTACAATGAGTACAACATAAATCAAAGGAATTTTTCTTATGTGTATTGTTGCTGAATTTCTGTCTTTGTTTGTAGACCTGCTGATTTACCCTTTTTGAATTTTTGATTTCTTTTTCTGCTACAAACTTAGGAGTTGGATATACTTGTGGTCTAATAATTTCTTCTTCGTTTGGTGGAGGTGTATATCCTAATCCATACTTCTTCTTTCTTGACCTAGCTCCTTTGATTCTAACAAACAGTGAGGTTTTGCAGTTGAAAATTTTTTCAATAGTGGCTTTTAGATAATTGTTTTCTTCTTGCAATTTTTCTTCATTTTTAAGTTCCTTAAGATTTGATTCAATTTCCAGGACTTTACTGTTTTTATTTTTTAAGTCTTCACATAGTAATTCATTAGTTCTTTTTGTTTCACTTAAACTTTTGTTTAATCTTTCTGTTTCATTTTTAAGAAAGGTGTTAGCTTTTTCTTGGTTCAGTAGATTTAGCTTAACTATTTTTATTTGTTTTACTACTGTCTTATATTTTTCATAAATTTCATTGAAGGCATCTTCAAGGCTATCAGAATCGGATTCAGAACATGAAGTAAAGGAGGTTTCTGAATTTACCTGCTTTAGCCCTTCCATGAGGGCTAGATTTGCCTTCTCTTCTTCTTCGAATTCTGAGCTGGAGGATTCTGAACTGGTTCCTTCTTCATTGTCCCATGTTGCTGCCATTGCCTTCTTTTTGAACTTTCTGAATTTCTTTTCTTTTCCCTTCTTCTTATCTGATTTTTCTACTTGGTCCCTCTTCTTGAGCCTGGGACATTCAGACTTGCAGTGTCCTGGCTGATTGCATTCATAGCAAGTAGGTTCCTTCTTCTTTTCCTTCTTGAAGAACCTCTTCGACCCAAACTTCTTTTTCTTTGCCAGAATTCTCTGCAGCTTTCTTGAGAGCATTGCCTCATCATCACTGTCATCTGATTTTTCTTTGGAATCTTCAGATGAGGAGGAGTCTGCAATCTTCAAAGCATTTGATATTTTCTTTTTTGAAGAATTTTCAGAGAATCTTTCCATATTAATTTCATGAGCCATAAGGGATCCTATTAATTTATCAATAGATAATTGTGTTAAATCATGGGCTTCCTCTATGGCTGTAACTTTAGGAGTCCAGACATTTGTTAGAGATCTTAAGATTTTTCTTACTGTTTCTTCATTGGTTAGGACTTTCCCTAAAGCACTTAATCCTACAATTATATTTGAAAATCTATTGTACATTTGAGTTATATTTTCATTTGGGAGCATTTTAAACTATTTATATTGAGATACAAGTATGTCTATTCTAGTTTGTTTAACCCTATCTGTGCCTTCATATGTTACTTGTAATTTATCCCACATTTCTTTTGTTGTTTTACATGCTGAAAGTCTATTAAACTCTTTTTTCGATAAAGCACAACAAAGATAATTTTTTGCTTTGAAATTTAAAGACATATTTCTTTTGTCTGCAATTGAAAGAGCACCAGAAGAGGATTCTACAAGGACTTGAAAATCACATTGTTCAATTACCTGCCATAGGTCGAAGTCAGTACCTCTGATGAAGCATTCCATCATCATATTCCAATATTGATAATCTTCACCATCAAAGAAGGGTGGCCTTGTGACTGATTGGCCTTCATAGTTGTGAGCTTCAGATGCCATTTCTTCTCAAATCTCTTAGATTCTTCTGAGAAGACATCGCTCTGATACCACTTGTTGGATCGAAATGGCAAACAAACAGTCCTAGAGGGGGGCGAATAGGACTTTTTATCTTAAAAATTTTCTTCTGAAAAACACAGCACTAAATAGACAGGTTAGTATTTAGTGTGATGTGTGTGATTCAAGTGTGTACTTGACGGAAACAATCACATAAAGAAATGCACAAGGATTTTATCCTGGTTCGGCTCTTCCCACATGGAAGTCCTACATCCAGTCCTCAAGTCAACCACTTGAGATTTCCACTAATCTGCCAAGAATTTGGCCTTCTCTCACCCTTGAGAGGAATTACACACTCACTTGCTCCCAAGCAAGTCTTCCCTAAATAGGGGTACAAAGACTGCCTTTCACAAGGCCTTCCCTTCACAGGAGGGGCAAATGCAGAACCTAACTTCTGCAAAAAAATTACAAACAGAAGAGGAGATTAAAACACTTGTGTGTTTGCCTCAAGTCTGAGCACAAACACACACTGACTTCAGAAGGATAAAAAGATCAGAAGATGAAAATTGAATCCTATTTGAAGCAATAAGGGTGGACTTGAAGAATAATGACAATTACAGTTGCCACCCAACAGAATTTCTCAAGAGAGAATTCTAACAGAAAGAAGCTCTCAGATTGGCTAGCAGGAAAGCTTGAGAAAGAGCTTGAAAGACTTGAATGATGCTTTTCTCAAGAGATGTAGGCTTGTATTCGATTCTTCATGCATGCTCTTTCCTTTCCTCTTGAGCTCCTTTTATAGACTTCAAAATCTAGCCGTTCGAGAAGATAGCCGTTGGAGCTTGGTGACCGTTTGCAATTTGGCCGTTTGAAGAGAATTTCTGGGATCCTTTGGATCTTGAAGAATTTGTCCAGTAGGTCTTCAAAATTGCATCTTCCCAAGGTCTTCAGTTTGTTCATAGCTAGAAGATAAGCTCTTGCAGAACACCGTTGAGAGAGAGACATGCTAAACACATGTTCAATTAATGCCTGCTGTAAGGACAAGACAAAGGAGAAACGCATCTCCATACCCTTGTGGTAGGTGAGTCCGTGAGTATAGCACAGGATATGGAACCTAGTATCCCACAAGCTTTTTAATTAATAAATAAAGCAGACAGACAAAAAAGTAAAGCATGGGTCTGTCAGTGGTAGGTGAGATGGTCAGATGCCATGCGTCTGAGATTTACATAAATGCTTTATGTCTTGTGAATGATAAAGTAAAGCAAGAGCATCAAGACTAAAAGATTTCAAAAAGACATTTCAGAAACAGGTTTTGCACAGGATGAATTTTTTAAGAATGACAAGTCATATCATGTCAGAGAAATATTAAATAATAATATTTTTGAAGCTTCAGTAAGAAATTCATATAACAAGCTTTTTATAAACAAATTAAACTCATGATATATCAGAATCAGGATAGACTTGATATATATATATATATATATATATCTTTGAAGATACAGAACTGACAGTGAAAAGGTAAAGTACAAATACCTCTGACAGTGTAGTCGAATGTATAGAAAGAGATGATTCGACTGAGGAAATAAGAATGATTCGACTCTAAAAAATCAAGTGATTCGACTTTAGGGAAGAACAAGGTAATTCGATTATAGCAGTCGAATGCAGTGTAGTGAGTTCTAAGGTATTCGGCTGTATGAGTCGAAGTTATCAATCGAATGCAGAGTAAAGACATTCGGCTGTATGAGTCGAAGTTATCAACCGAATGCAGAGTAAAGACATTCGGCTGTATGAGTCGAAGATATCAATCGAATGCAGAGTAAAGACATTCGGCTGTATGAGTCGAAGTTATCAATCGAATGCAGAGTAAAGACATTCGGCTGTATGAGTCGAAGATATCAATCGAATGCAGAGTAAAGACATTCGGCAGTATGAGTCGAAGTTATCAATCGAATGTAGAGTAAAGATATTCGGTTGTATGAGTCGAAGATATCAATCGAATGTAGAGTAAAGACATTCGACTGTATGAGTCGAAGTTATCAATCGAATGTAGAGTAAAGACATTCGACTGTATGAGTCGAATACAGAGTAGGAAACATTCGGCTGTATAAGTCGAATGTTATGTAATGTTGTGGACTTAAAAGATTTTCAAGACTTTTGACTGAGTTTCTGAAGGAGTCGATTTTTGCAGTCAAAGACATCAGTCGGATTCAGTAGGCTATAGAAGTAGTCTGTGGCCTTAGAAACTTTTGAGTGTTCATGAATTTTTATCTGTATAGAATTTTGTGATACATTTGGTATAAAACATATATTTAAAGATTTGTCATAGCAAAAATAATATTCATAGAAATTTATAAATTTTTTTAAATTTCTTAGGGGTAGTTGCTCAACAAACAGGACATGTAGTTACTGTAGAAAATCAAGATTTGCAGAAATATGGGGTTTCCATGCAAAACTTCAGAAGGCGACGTACCCCTGTAAGAGTCACAACGGGGTACAGTCAGAACGCGATAGGTTCAATCAAAGGTCACGACGGGTCGGTCAGAGCAGGTTGCCAGAACCTGACGCGATGGCCTGTCGCGTTTAGAACGCGATGGGTGGCTCTGTCGCGATCAGCCCTGAGAACGCGGCCTATCGGGCCGTCGCGTTCTCAGGTCCTACGCCTGAGTCCGAGCGGGAAAAGGATAGTCCTTGGATTGCAGTCTAAGTTGCCTTATTTTGACACAGGTTCATTCAAAAATCAAGAACTAAATGTACAGTAGACGAAAAATTACGAAATCACTTGCAAACTGATCTAGACATGCGAGGGAACTTACAGTAAATAGGAATTTGAAAACAACTATGGTCTTGACAGGTTTTGAACATGAATAAGCACGAAGAACTCAAAGCATGGTACAGTAAAGATAAAAGATTTAATTCGTGCAGTATGATGGATGAAAATTAGGACTTTCAAGGGCAAAAGATTCCTGACATCAATCAGTATCTCCAGTAAAAGTTTCGTAGCATGGTGTCAAGTATACATAGGGATATAAATTAAACATGGTGGTTCGGGTCATGGTGATTGCAGAACTTCAAAGGTATGGAACAAAAGATTGGGTTGACGAAAAATCATGAAACAAGAGGGCTGTTGTTCCTGAGGTTTGGAACAATCTACAGACGAATTTAATTGCATTTAGCTTATGAGAATACCTACCTTTGACTCGTTTTGTCTTCTAGGGTTTAGAACTCGAAGTGCAGAGGGTTGAGCTCAGTCCAGCCTTCTCTCCACAAGTTTTTCTTCTCCTTGGCCTCCTCTCCACGTCCAGCAAGCCCCGGCAACGAGTTAGGGCCGGCCATGGAGGGATTAGAGAGTATTTAAGCTCCTTGGGTTTCTATTTCCTAATAGGACTCTAATTCCCCTTTAATTCTGAGATTTCCTTATTTCTCTCAACCTTCCAAACTTTCCACCTCTTATTTGGATTCGGTTGGGATACAATTTCGTGGCCAACTAATTAGGGTAGGGTTATGAGTCCAATTCTAACCCATATTCTCTATTTTAATAATTTAATAGCCATTTTCTATTTAGGTAATATTTTAAGATACGAATTTAAAGTATTTTCCTATTATTCCTCTTTTAAAAATTCCTATTTGGCCCAATAACTTTTATGTGATCTATTTAATAAAGTTCATCACTTCTTTTCATTTAGTGGGTTTAAATTAATTTTCTTTTCTTTGATTTTTCAATTGACTAAATTTTTAATATTATTAAATTTTTATTTTTCAAAAAATTCAGATTGCTACACTTCAGCTGAAGCTGAAGCTCTGACTATTTTGAAAGGTTAAATGGACTGCAGAACTTCAGAAAGATGCTTATCTCCACAGTGATGCAAAGACTGTTATTCAAGCTATCAATTATTCCAATTGCTCATTATTGATGATTGTAAGCATTTTATGACTTTGAATCCCAACATTAAAATATCTTATTCTCCTCAAGAGATCACTGTCTCTACTCATTGTATGGCTCACTGGGCTAAGGCTTCTTGGTTCCCAAGGCACTTGGGAAATGCCAGATATCCAAACTTCTATTTTGATGGCCTATAGTCGTCTTGTTATATTTCCTCCTACATAATCATGAATGAAATATCTTCATTTATTGTTTTTTAAAAAAGATTGTACTGTCTCTCTCTCTCCCACTCGTATTTTTTAAAGGGTAAATTAATTAGAAGTCCCTGATTATAATAGGGAGGTCTTTACTATAACAGAATTTAACATATACTGTAATAGGTGATAACACTAATTGTAATAAGTTACAACTCAGTTAGGAACTAATAAATAATTTAATTTTTTTTTTAATTTCGAAAAACAAATAACACAGTGATAGTGCCGCATCTTGCGGGATCTGGATAATGCGGATGGTCTCATTGTAATTCTCGCTAGACAGCCAGAGAGGGGGGCCGACGTCACACGGCGACGTGGAGTAGACTCCAAGCTCCGGCTGAACAACCCAAGCAAGCAGCAACCAGCAGCGCCCGGTGGGAAGGAAGACGAGGAGGCTGCCGCGGTTCCTCCCGTCGACGATGTTGCCCAGGCGCAGCAGCGGCAAGTCCAGAACCGCCCTCCTCACCAAAGCCCTCCTCCTCCTCCTCGCCTTCTACCTACTTTCCCTCCTCTACTTTTTCCCCCGCCACCCCCCGGCTCCCTCCGATTGCTCCTCCCTCCCCGAGAGCTGCGGCGATGGCACCCAGAAGCCGCCCGCCTCTTCCCTGAAACCCTGGCCGCCCCTCCCCTCCTTCCTCCCCTGGGTGCCCAACTCCAACCCCGCCCCGCTGTCCTGTGAGGCCTACTTCGGCAACGGCTTCTCCCGCCAGGTCGACTTGCTGCGCCGGCGGGAGGGGGGAGGAGGAGGATGGTTCCGGTGCTTCCAGAGCGAGACGCTGGGCAGCTCGATCTGCGAGGGGGGTAACCTGAGGATGGACCCGGGTAGGATCCGGATGTCAAGGGGTGGGGAGAGGCTGGAGGAGGTGATGGGGCGGGGGGAGGGGGAGGAGATGCCGAGGTTTGAACCGGGGTCGTTCCAGATCGAGGCCGGCGACGGCGGGGGAAAGGTGGGTGGGGGAATCGCGGACGCGGAGGCCCTGGATCGGTACGTGCCCCGAGGTGCCATCCAATCGCACACGATGCGAGATCTCATAGGTTCCGTGAGGGTTGTGGCCGGCGAGCTTCGATGCACCGATGTAATTCTTTGTGCAGTCCGTCTTTGCATCTTGATCACAATTTGTTGTTAGGATTCTATGTTCTTTCCTCAGGATGCCGTGATTGTAACTACATTTGCTTGTATTGCTAGCGCCCAACTGGCTTTAATTGGTAGTGCTGTCCTGGTTGCTTACCTCCTTTCCAAGTCCATAGCTCGTGTCAAAATAACTAGATTACAGTGTCCTGGAGAACTTATCACGGTTTTGTAGTTCTCATTCCTAGAGAGACGACCCGAGTAACTGATAATGATTATTACATCAACATGATGTATTCAGTACTGTGTTACTGAGATTATCCATTGTGGACCCAATAAGTGAATGCCTTTCGTAGCAGTTACCCATTGTATAAGCTGTGATGCTGGTGAAGTGTTCTTGTTGTTGTCTTTAGAAGGTTGGCTATGTGACACATTACCTTCCTGGAAGAAATCATTTTGGAGTTCATTGCGCAGTTAACTTGATCGAGGAAAACTGTAGAGTACATGGAGGTGGCGGGGCACTTATCAACAAAGGGCTCTTTTAGAGTGGAAAAACAATGGAAAAAAATTGTATGTGGATATTTATATAAAACATTCCTGTTTTAAAATGACGGGTAGGTGATGGTGATGTATTGGATTACTGTGTAGAAAATTTCTATGGGAGTTAGTGTGTTTGAATTGCATGATGCATTATGGATGTGGTTTATACATGCAGATGAGTATTTTAAACATTAAAAATATCAATTTAAGGTTACTCCAGTAACTAGAGATGAATTTTCTTAGCTTGGCCAGGGTAGCATGCCCAAACTATAGAGCCCAGTCCAGGTCCAGATGCATTGTCCAGGAAGAACTGCCATTGCTACTCATTCCAGAGCGCGGAGGCCCTTGGAGAGGTCCTTCATAGAAAAGATGAAGAGAAGGACAAGCCCAAGATATTAATCCCGGGGATAACCCTTTGATGCTTCAGTCAATTGGGGATATTAAGAAAGTGATTAAGAGAGCATGTGAGAACTATTCTATTAAGGGGCCTAGACAATTTACCTTTGGGTGTGTGATCCCTTAAATTTTGGTAACTTCAGCTTCATTAACAACCACTTATGAATCATTTTTCGGCCTAATCATAGAAGAGATGAGGAGAAGATCAAGCCCTAGATATTAATCCCGGGGATAACCATTTGATGCTTAAGTCAATTGGGGATATTAAGAAAGTGATTAAGAGAGCATGTGAGAACTATTCTACTAGGGGGCCTAGAGAATTTATCTTTGGGTGAGTGATCCTCGTCAACCTTTTGAGTAAAGACTCCCATTTTCTGATATGTGACTAAGCTGAGGTGTTCTGACTTGTTGTTGTCCGGGACTCCGTTAGTGGGCCAGAGTCAAGGAGATGAGGAAAGTTGGGCCAACCTAATAGGAGGCTAGTATTGGTTATTGTGCCAGCCCTCCTAGTCTTCAGTTCTCTTGATATGAGACTCCCAACTTCTGATATGACACTAAACTGAGGTGTCCTGGGTCTGCTGACTACTTGTTTCTGTGGACCCTGTTAATGGGCCAGACCTGAGGACATAAGGAATTTTGTGCCTATCTAATAGGAGGCTGATCTTGGTTATTCATCCAGCCCTCCTAATCTTCAGATCTCTTTGTGTGGTGGCCCAAATCCAGTCTACATGGGGAAGTCAGGCTAGGTCTTCATGCTAGGGACCTTTGTCATAGGTTTGCCTGTGTTTGGCCAGTACCCTTGTTTTAATTGATTCAATCTGAGGTGTGGACGAGGTTTATTTTGCTTTGTATCTGACCTTCTTTATGTTGTATGCATCTAATACCTAGAAGCATCCATCATTTTGATTACATCCCCCTTCACCCCCCTACTGTAGAAGAAAATTTAGTAGTAAATCTACAAGATAAAGCTAGAAGACAATTGGCTCCCATCTCATTCCCATTACCACTCCAATGTCTGCTCCCTGCTTCTATGGATCGTACAAGCAAGTTAGTTCTGTAGCAGCATTGGAGCAGACTAGTAATGGCATCTGTATCATATCAAATTAATTCTGTTTCTGAAATCTTAAGTTACATTGGAAGGCCACTGCAGACAGGAAAACATTGAAAGAGCTACTCTGCTTCATCACAGACATCAGAGCCTTCTATCATTTGATTGGGGATGACTGGAACATAAGTATATAACAAATTTTACCAGGTACTGACTGTCAACTTAACACAGCTTCATCCTCTCTCACCTGGGCTTTGGACCAGCCATTGCAGAGTTAGGAAGACCAACTGGGCATGCAATGAATTAATGCTCATAGAAGGATATTACTTACCTGTTTGATGTAGATGGATGGGATATTAACCCTTTATCTTTTAGACTATGCATTAAAGTGTTGGCTACATATATTTCATTTCTTGTGGCACAGTCCAACTCTAATTCAAGTCAATTGCATACATTAATCATCATCATCTCTGCCCTTGTTGTAGATTATTGGTAATTAGCTTTTGTTTCTTTGTATCATTAAACAAATAATTACTTGTGAATCGAACAAGCAGCCTTCTACATTTGAGAACCACCCAAATGAAATCAAGATAGCCAAAGTTCAATTATAGCTTATTAAAGCAAACATACTTCTAAGGGGCGTCTGATTATTACGAAGCTACGAATTCAACTTTTCCTTCTCTCTCTAGCTTTCCTAGAGAGATGCTCTGGTGTTCTGTCCGACCATCTTGGCCGAATAGTATCCCCTTGGGGGGGGGAGGGGAAGTTGGTCGGCCCTCTTGGTGTCCTTCTACAAGAGTCCCACTAGAGGATGATCCTAGGGGTAGTTTTTTTTTTTTTTGGGGGGGGGGGGGTTTCCTGATCTGGACCTGTTTCGGGTGTGGGAGAAGAGGACACATCCAGAGATGGTGTCTGGTCCTATGCTGTTGGTCAGAAGCTAAGGCCGATGAGCAGAAGGTGAGTAGTAGGGAGAAGGCTCAGGCTTTTAGGCATGTCAATCTACCCAGGAGGTCGACATTAGGGAGCAAAGAGCGACAAGACCGTAGAAGCTTTGCTGATGTTGTAAGGGGAGCTATGAGTTCTTCTGTAGCAGCGGCTTGGAAAAGCAACAAGGTAGCTGAGGTAGGCGACCTCCCAGAGGCCTGTGTCCAATGTCGTAGGATTTGGGGGAGGAAATTGTTGGCCCTATCTAAGTGGTCGATGATGTAGAGCATGGAGGGATCAAATGGAGACTAGAGGATCTTACAGGAGCAGCTTGGGAGGTGGTTAGGGTGGCCCATATTTTAGCTATAGGTAGCTGCAAAGGGGGGCGAATAAGGCTATAGAAATCGGTATGATCGTGGGTGGAGGGGGTTTTGATCGGTGGTCCATGAAGCTGGGAACTTTTTTCCACCCTTGTCGGAGAGATGCTTTAAGGTGTTTTTGGAAGGGTTACCCATCGGGCTATCCGATGAGGAAGGTGTTGAGTTCTTGGTTCGCCAATTTGGCGCCTAGTGCAGGGTCCTTGGAGTTCGCTATGATGGGGCTAGGCTGAAGATTCATGCTTCTATCGAGGCGCACAATCTGGTGGAGCTTCCGGCAACGATCATGGTGGGGTTTGATAGCGAGCGACTGATTATCCATTATTGGGTTCTTAAAGAGGAGCTCGGCCCCATGCGCCGATGCCCTTAAAGCATCCTTTGTAGAGACTGGAGGTTCAAAACAATGTAGGGTAGGTGATTCGAATTCGAATATTTTGGAACCGCGAAGCTGCTTACATGGCTCAGATTCTGCTTTTTGGGTCGATGGTGGGCCAGGCGGAGGGCTCAAAGTGGCGGTCCCACTAAACTAAGATCTGTATGGACCGATCGAGAGGAGTCCATCAAATAGGCTATAAGCTGGACCCGATGACTTACTCGACATCCGTATGGAGGTGGGTATCGGGTTGCTGGGGCTCGGTAAGGCTCATCTTCTCCACCCAATCAAGGAACTTGCCCTGGGAACCAGTTCGTGCGGTAGTCCGATGGCGGGGTGACCGATCTTCAAGCTCCATCACCCTCTGACAACAACGATTGTTCTGGTCACTCAAGAAGGTAAGATCTGGCATCAGAAACCTTTAGAGCAAGCACGAAGCATTTTTGCAGTGAGGTGTTTATGCCATTGCAATCAAGTGTCTGCCAATGGTGCAGGCTTCCTGGGAGAAGATTCATAGGGGTTTAGAGGCCCAGTCAGTAAGCCACATCCAAACTATACAAGGGGGCTTGAATAGTCTCTCCTACTGTTGGTCCTGTTGGCAGAGAAGTCACTGTATATGACTATGACGATTGGTTTGGGCAGGCCTTCTTCAGATGCCTTGGAGGTGCAGAGCCAATCAGCCCTCGTTTTACTACATCAACCAATTGTAGATGGCAGAGTTCTGATAGTCAGTAGCAACCAATAGGCAGGTGGGCAAAACTTGCTTATATAGGAGGACTGTGATGGTGCTGGGAAGTCTTCTTTGCGGACGGAGGTTGTAAGGGCTCTTCTTAAGGAACTGGAGGTTTTGTGCATAAAGCGGGCTAGGGAGGTGGTAGGAATGGTGGGTATCTCTTCTGTGGTAGTAGAGAAAGATCTGAAAAGGGCTTTCTCTAAAATCTATATGCGATGGAGTGCAAGTATTTAGGCTAGTGAAAGGGTTTTGCATAGAGAGGGTGAAGGAGTGGTAGATGAGGGGGATGAGAGGGGGATCACAATATTCTAATGAGAATTCTCTCATGGAATGTCTGGGGTCTAGGTGGGGTGGAGAAGAGAGGGGTTGTGTATGAAGGAGCTGGTCTATAGGTATAAGGTGGATGTCTCGTATGTGTTGGAGACAAAGTAGGATGGCGATGAGAGTGCTATCATGGGGGAGATTGGGGGCACTAGGCTGACTAAAGGGGTTGCCTCTACAGCTATAGGGAATTCGGGGGGTATTCTTCTCTTGTGGAATTCATTTGAGGTGGAGAAAGTGTTGTGTGATACGATGGTTAGTAGGTGGGCCGTCTCGGTGCATTTCAAGGGAGTGAAAGATAGTTTATCTTTGGACTTTACTCAGGTCTATGGCCCCCAATCTAGGGAGGATAAAAGATAGCTATAGGATGACTTATTGTAGCTTCATCAGTCTTCTGGGAGGCCGTAGTAGTTAGGTGGTGATTTTAATGCAGTAGTGCATTCGTCGGAGAGGACTGACACTTCTTCTGTAGATGGGTGGATGGAGAACTTCTCAGATTTTATCCAAGAAGCAGCACTAGTAGACATCGATATATCTGGAGGCTTCTTTACTTAGTCTAACTTTAGAACAAATGCTATTTCCTCGAGGTTGGATAGATTGCTCGAGGTTGGATAGATTCTTAGTTACTATTGATTGGGAGGACCACTTTCCTCTTGCTCAGGTCTCGTCCATGCATGGAGTGGTTTCGAATCATAGGCTTATTATCTTGAAGACTTCTCGGGTGCAGGACAAGAGGAATAATTTTAGGATGGAGTTGTTCTGGATGCAGGAGTCAAACTTTATGAATGTGGTGTCAGAGGCTTGGCTTGTTGTAGAGATGGGACCTTCAGCTATGGGCATTCTGGTGAGAAGATTGAGACTCACTGCACATATTTTTAGGAGGTGGGGGTTGGTAAAACTTTGTTGAAAAGAGAGGAGAAGCTCAAAATGTTGCAGCAAATTGATGGACTGGATAGTTTAGAGGAGACAGGGCTTCTAGATGTGGAATATAAAGTTGCTCGGGATGCTTTTAAGGAACAGTATGAGGACATACTATTTAAGGAAGAAATTTATTAGAAACAGAGGTCTAGAGACAGGTGGGTTAAAGTGGGTGACAAAAATGTGACATTTTTAGCATATTGCAGGCATAAGAAGAGTGAATGCTATCTCATGTGTTAAAGTGGGAGACTATTTTAGTCGTGGAGGACATTAGAGGACAGGCGAGGGAGTTCTACTCTAGGCTTTTTATAGATGGGGACTTCTTTAGGCCAAGGATAGAGGAGGGTCTCCTACGACAACTACCCTTGGGGACTAGTGATACTTTGGACCGGATATACTTGGAGAAGGAGGTACGATAGGTTGTTTTTTCTTTGGCTAGGGGACAAGGCATCGGGTTCTGATCGCTTTCTAGTGGCATTGTTCTGGAATTGTTGACATATTATCAAAGGGGACATGGTGGCAGCTGTTAAGGAGTTCCAAGAGTGGAGGGCGCATGTGGGAGGAATTAACAAAGCTTATACTATACCCTTAAGAAAATGGATGTTAGTGGGTTTACTGATTTCGACCTATTAATCTTTTATAAGATTATTTCTAAGGTGTTGGCTTCAAGGTTGATCTCAATTATGGAGTCGGCTAGTGGATCATGTCTAGGGAGCTTTTATCAAAGAGAGTCACATCCTAGACAACTTCTTGGTGCCCCATGAATGCCTATTTGCATTGAAGCAGCACATAGGGAGCATATGCCTTTCATGGTAAGATTTTTACCGGAGCTTCTGGAGGACGTCATAGCGCTGAAAGTTAATTTTGACAAGAGTTTCCTGATAAGGGTGAATGTAGAGGACAATATTATGTAAAAGGCAGCTACTGTGCTAGGTTGTAGGAGAGGCAGCTTCCTTATCTCCTATTTGGGTCTTTTGCTCTCCTTGTTCTCTTAGAGCGTCAGATTGATAGCCCATTGTTCACAGATTCAAGGCAAGACTAGTGGGCTGGAAGGCTAGGGCATTGTCTAATAGGGGCAAGCTTGTGCTTTGTGTTTGGTTCTAGACAGTCTATTGACATGCTTTCTCTCTATTTTAGGATCCCAAAGTAGGTGGCCACGAGATTGGAAACTATTCGGTGTAGGTTTTTCTGGCATGGTAGTGGGGACAGGGGTAGGGGTTGGCATGATGTAGCCTGAGGAAGAGTCGCCAAGAATAGGGATCGGGGAGGTGTGGGATTATAGAATATTAGAGAAATCAACATGGCATTGCTAGCTAATTGGTTGCAGAGATTAGGTATGGGCTAGTATTATCAGAGAGAGGTACTTTGAGAGATCTAGAGTATGGGAGGCTAGGACCTTACTCTCGCCCAGTATACCAGCACTTCTCCTTTGTGGCGTGATATCTCTTGTAGGATATTTTCACAAGTCTTGAGATTTCTTTAGGAAAGGGGGATATGGCTCTTTTTTAAAGAGATAGGTGGTGTGGTGATTTTTCCTTCTGTGAGGTGTTTTCCGACCTTTTCCAAGTGGCAGTAGCTCCTCTTATTCCAATTGCCTAGGTCTTTGACACTTCACTACCTGGGAGGGTGTGGAAGCCCATTTTCAAGAGGGATAAGAGGCAGTTAGAAACTCTTCAGCTTCAGGACCTGCTCTCTCGTTTGTCTTTCATTTGCCTTGTAGACAATATGGACCGGTAGGTGTGGCGCTGAGAAAAGGGTAGATGCTTCTCAGTTAGATCAACATACAGTTTCATTTCTGACGTTGGGCTTTTCATAGATTGCAGTATCAGGTATGGAGGCCTAGAAGTCCATTGAAGTTGAAGGTTTGTCACGCCCCTTCAATTTAGCAGCGGAATAAATCGGAGGGAGACGCGAACAACGAGTATGGTAACGACAATTGCGCATACTTTCGTAAACATCAGAGCATCTAATGAACAATAATTGAAATAACTCTTCATTTCATTATAAAATCACTAAGACTATTACAACCACTAATTCGGAGTCAATACATAAGGCTCAATGACATCATTACATTGAAAAGAAATCTAAAGCAATAACTACTAGACTCCAATTGTACTAGGGTAACTTCGTCATTTGACTCCAGGTCACTCATCACTCTGGTCTTGTCCCATTGGTACGTATAACGTCATTGTCCGACTTACCTGAGACACATTAACAAATAACGAAGGGTGAGCGATAACGCCCAGTAGGACTTAAATCTCAGGCTCAAGCAGACTTTAAATAATTAATGCATTAAATGACAGAGTAACTAATGATAGAGAGAGTCATGTAAAGTCGAGAAAGTAATAGCACAAGTAACATGGTTCAAATAGCAGATGAATCAAGTATAGCACGATGACTAAAGTCAAGTCACGATAGAAAACGATAACAACAATAGCAAGTAACGATATTGTCCAGAATAGCAAGCGACATGTATAGCAAGAAGAGTGGATAGTAGATGGTCATGTAACGAGTAAATTGCACTTTGATTGATTCTCATCAATCGAAATAGTATAGCATTGTTGATTAATTTTCGTCAATCGAAATAGTAATGGCACTTTGAATGTGATCAAGTCACGATAGAATGCAATAACTAAAGATAGCAAGTATCAAGTAGAGCAAGCAGAGCGTGTAACGAGATAGTGTGTAACGAGATAGCGTGTAACGAGATAGCGTGTATGGTTGCACAACGGTGCACTGGTAGAGTACGACAATAGTCACTTTGGGACAGTAGCCGTTTCACGATAGTACATTACGTCTGAACTCCTCAGACTAATGTATAACAGTTTGTGATAGCACAGTAATATCACAGCACGTCTGAACTCCTCAGACTAAAAGGATAATAGTCAGATGTCTAGCCAAGATAGTATAGTCAGAACCGGTGCAATGCAGAACACCGTCAATAGCTCCTGTAGGTATTTTCGGGTGGCTCTCTGCCCCCAGGACTAGATTGGAGCCTCTCGGACACTCTCCGTGCCCTGCACAGTATGCATTATAGCGCTAGACAGTCATGAAATAGTACAAACGATAGGAACCACAACAGTTCAACGAGTCTCAAGAGAGTACTAGATGAATAGACGAGAGAGACGAGATAGTAGAGTGAACGTGAATAGACGAGAGAGACGAGATAGTAGAGTGAACGTGAATAGACGAGAGAGTACAGTATAGATGAGATTCTATGGTCATTGCACATGAAACGTCGAGTAGCGAGCGATAGTAACAGTTGCACAACACGCGCACTTAGTGTTGGCAGTCAGGTAGAACTCACGACTCTACCACTGGCCTTGTTATGCACAGGTCCAGAGGTCCGGCGTGATTTAAGACGAGAGTAAATCTCTAATAGCCGTTTGGATCATATAGATCCCTAAAGGGTATCATAGGTATTAGGGTACAACCGGCTCGTCGACCATGTGGGAATCCATGGACAGAGGAGACTTACGGAGGCCTTGTGCAAGAGTTCACTAGTCCGGCGAAAGGAATATCCGACGGAGAGTTCACCACAAGCCAAGTAAAGTGTGTATATAAAACATGTGCTCGACGTGCTAGAGGAATTCTAGAACAGTGGAGCGTCGATATCGGTATATAAACAACGTAAGAAACGAATACAAGTCCTTTAAAATAGGGCAATTAATATGCTTTATTGCAATAAATTACCAGATACATTATGAGATATTTTCTGCAAGATTTCAGCCATAAATGGATGGTTCAAGTGTGTGCAAGTGCAAGAGAAATCATAGATAGAAATAAGTCGTGAACATGTATTTTAAATCATTCAATATAGCACCATTTTTTTTTAGTAGGGTTTTTACTGGGGGTATAACCGTAAGAAGGCGTACGGATTATTTAGAAAGTGACAGAAATATTTTTATGGGTTTTTATCAAAAAAAAACTGAGAAGGCGACATAGGTCAATGAGCATTGCGACAGGGTAGGCAGATCGCGACATAGGCACTGTCGCTACGGCCTGGTGAACGCGACAGGGTCTGCAAAGGGTGGCGACAGGGCTGTCTGTTCAGGCGGCCAGAACGCGACGTAGGTACTGTCGCATTCAGAAAGCGACGTAGGTACTGTCGCATTCAGAAAGCGACAAGGAAGGCGTCGCGATGGCTTGAGAAAGCGACAAGTGGATGGTTGCAATCAGACCCAGAAGGCGACTGTTTTACAGCACGCGAAATATTCTTTCAAAATCTTTTATCTTTTTGAAGAAAAAGATATATTATGATGTTTATCAATTTCGCGGGCGTGCCAGTCTGTTAAAACAGACATTTCATTCATGTATCAGGCGATTTGGGTGTCGTGTACTGGACCCTTCCCCGTCGACAATTCGACGTTTTATTTACATCGAGAAGAACTCGAATACCTTTGATACATTGCTAGACCTGATTATTGAAAACATACTATAAACAAGATAGGCCCCATTCACATCGGATTCATCTTCCCATGTGGAATTATGGCCGTTTCATTGATGTATTTGTCCGTGTTGGGGACTGATTAGCCTCATTTCTCACAAATTTAGGACTGATTTATGATTTCACCCTAAGCATGTGGACTGATTCGCCATTCACCCCTCCATTTCCAGGGACTGATTTACATTTATGCCCCGAGAACGAGGACTGATTCATCATTCCCCGTGTTTGTAGAGACTGATTTACAGTTTCACCTCAAAAATGAGGACTGATTCATCGTTCCTGCATTTCTAGGGGCAGAATTACAGTTTTATCCAAATAAAATGAGGACTGATTTGTGTTTTGGTCTAAAAAAAAAAGACTGATTTAAAACCTCTCTTAAAATCGGGACTGATTCATCATTTTTTTTGATTTTTTGATCATATGAGGGTTATTTTGCAATTTTTGGATGAGCAGAGATCATTCTATAATTTTTCTGAGCCCCCTATCTCCTTAGGACATTATTTCTGTCTTTTCAGGAATTTTCTGACATTCTTCCATGCATAAAAGTTGATAGATTTGAAGTAACCCTGTATTTTGGTCGTTCACATAAATAAAAAGGATTCAAGGTCTTTTCGTAATTTTTCTGTAGAATAGGGGTGGCCTTATGAATTTTTCTCATATTCTACCCCACAAGGCATCATTTCAGAATTTTCAAAGTCTTTAGAGATGATTTAAACACCTGTTTATGTCCAGGGAGTATCAAATTCAGAAGGTTTCCCTGCTTTGGTCATTTATGTAAATAAAAAAAGATACGGGGTTCTTTTGTAATTTCCTCATACAGAAAATAATACTATGTCCAAATACACATTACGTGGATCATTTCATTCATTTGTTTCTTTTATAGAATGGTCCATAGAATCCTCTTTCTAAACATGAGAGGACTGGTTCACCCTTTACATAACATGTACTTGCCTTAAACAGAAAATGGCAAGTTTCCAATTTTCAGTCTTGTATAATACAAGGCAAGGCAGCAGCGCACAGGACAAAACAGTTCAAAAAAAAGGATTTCTGAACTCTGGCTTCTCTCTTCTCCCTGCTGGACCTTTCTTCCAGAACTTCTTGGACTTGGTTTTTTCAGATCCCCTGCCTTGCAGCATTGGGTCCCCTTTTATAGGGGTTGAGCAAGGAGTGGATATCCCACCGGGGTTTTGTCCCACCGGAGTCGGAGCCCACCGGAGACGGAGCCCACCGGAGACGGAGCCCACCGGAGACGGAGCCCATCGGGTATGCATTTATTTCTGTCATGCGTTTTTTTTCTTTTCTGAGACAGAGCACCGGTGGGAGTCCCACCGGGGATGCGGGACCCACAAGGGCACCGGTGGGACTCCCACCGGGCACACAACCCCGGTGGGGTTCACACAGGGCCCGCGGCACCGGTGGGGGCCCCACCGGGTGCGCGCGACCCCGGTGGGAGTCCCACCGGGTGCGCGGCACCGGTGGGGGCCCCACCGGGTGCGCGCGGCCCCGGTGGGACTCCCACCGGGTGCGCAGCACCGGTGGGGGCCCCACCGGGTGCGCGCGGCCCCGGTGGGACTCCCACCGGGTGCGCAGCACCGGTGGGGGCCCCACCGGGTGCACGCGGCCCCGGTGGGACCTCCACCGGGTGCGCAGCACCGGTGGTGTCCCCACCGGGTGCGCGCGGCCCCCTGGTGGGGTCTCCACCGGGCGCGCAGCCTCGATGGGGGTCCCATCGGGTGTGGCAGCCCTGGCGCGGCTCCGATGGGGCCTCCACCGGTGTCGATACCCCGTAAAACCCGATGGGAGTCCCATCGGGGCATCTCAGCGGGAGATTTTTTTATAAATTCCTGACCACGTGTCATTTCATCACGTGGGGTTTTCTTCTTCGTCGTGTGAGGAGGTGGATTTTGGCCACGTCATTTTCGATTGCTGACATGGGTATTTGACCGGACCCCCGCACACTTAAAAAATGAACGCCACGTAGGGCGCCTTCCACCGGGATATCTCGGGCCATTAAATTTCGTTCGCCCGACATTGGCTCTGATTTCGGACACGCCGGAAACGTGGGGTTGACTGATTTCTGTTTTGGGTCAACCCCGAGGACTTTTTTCTCCGACATTCTGGGATGTGCAGAAATATTTCTTTTTCTGCATTAATTTATTCCGAAAATCCAGAATAAATAATTTCGTTTCATTTATTCATCCTGAAAATTCTGAATAAATAACTTCAAGGGTCATCCTTTACCCGGGACGCCGGATAAATATTTTCCTTTTCATACACTTGCTCTATATATTTAAAACAAGTGTTTGTGGCATTCGAACAAGTTTTTTCATTCAACAGCGACATATCGGCCTGTCGCAATCTGGTTGTCTGCACCTGGCTCTGACAGGATTCAGACCAGGCTTTGGATTGCGGGCCAACTTGAAATCGAATGATACAGGGTGTTTTGAAAAATCATAACTAATTGTATAGTGAACGAAAAATCATGAAACTAGTTGCAAATTAAACTAGACATGTAAGGGTACTTCCAATAAATCGGAATTAGAGAGAGAGCATGGTTTGAACATGGTTTGAGAACGAACAAGGACGAGTAACATAGAACATGACATAGAGAGCAAGACTGATTTAATTCGAGCAACATGCTCAATGAAATTTAGGCTTTTTAGGGGCAAATGATCCCTAACAACATGAAGTATCTACAGTAAAACTTTCGTAGCATGGGATCAAGTATACATAGAGATTTGAATTAAACATGACACCTCGGGGTTATCATGTTTGCAGTTCTTCAAAAATTAAGAACAAAAGATAGGATGGATGGAAAAATATGAAACTTGGGGGTTTCGTTCAAGAGGGTAGGAAGAACCTACAGAAAAAGTTTCATGGTTTATGCTTGTGAGAATGTCTACCTTGACTCGATTTCTTCTTCTACGGCTAGAACTTGAAGAACGGGGTTGAGAGTTTGAAAAGTTCTTCTCCCTACGAAATCTCCTCCTCCTTGGCCTCTCCTCCTGGTCTAGGAATCCTTTGGCACGAGCTTGGGTCGGCCAAGAGGGTTTAAGAGGTGTATTTATGCTAGTTATGTTTCTAATTCCTAATAGTACTCTAACTCCTATTTAATTCCGAATTTCCTCCTTTCCTAACCTCCTTCCAAGCTTTCCACCTCCTATTTGGGTTAGGATGGGAGCTAAATTCGTGCTAGACTATATGGAGTAGGTTTAGGAATCCAATTCCAACTCAACTTCCTATTTAATGCATTAAATATCCCTTTTCTATTTAGGTAATAATTTAGTTACGAATTTAGGGTATTTTCCCATTATTCTTATTTTTAAAATCCTTATTTTGGCCCACTAATTTCTAATGGGTCTATTTAACCAAGCCCATTATTTATTGGAATTTATCTTATAGGTTTTTCCTTTTTAATTAGGGAATAATAGAGTTATGATTTTTATTGCATCTTCTTATTTGAATTTATTCATGGGCTATAAGAGGTCCATTGGTCCAAACCCAATAATGGTTATTCATTTCATGATGTTGGAGGTCTCTCCGACATGTTCATTTAATTTATGGACGCGTTATCTTTCCGTGTTAACGGTTTTCCGACTTAGTTTCCTAATTTGGATAATTGGTCATGTTGTGACATACGCTTGGTCAATCGGATTTTTCGTTGCACGAATTTCTACGTGAAACACTTAGGAATAATGTCTGGGATTGATTTATAATTTTTAAGGAATTTTCCGTTGGGTTATTGTACATATGATAATGGTACGAATGTTTCTTTTATTTCGATTTAAAGAAATTATTATTTCGAATTTTTAAGTATTAAAATTTCCGGGTTGCTACAGTTCTACTATGGAGAATCTCTTTTGGAAGGCTTCCCATGAGAGATACATTGCTTCACTTTCTTCCTGATATTCAACCCTTGGGTGTCCTATGTGGGAAGGAGTCTATTGATCATATTTTTGTGGGCTGCTCTTTTTCTTATATTGTATGGAGAGAGGTGGCTGTAAGAACTCATGGCACAATCCCCTCTCATGGTGAGGTCTGTCAGCTGATTGAAAAGTGGAAAAGGCATTGGCCTACCAAAGGAGATAACACAATTTGGTGGCTCATTCTTCATGCAACACTGGATGATTTGGGGAGAGGAACAACTATATATTTTCTAGGGTGGCTCGAGATGCTGAGGATCCTTTTGCTAAGATTTGTATCATGGTCATGGAATGGACATCAATTGTTTGTAATGTGAATCAGTCAAATTCTACACTTTTTGTTTTGTTTGGGGGGGGGGGGGGGGGCGTTAGAGTTTGGCTATCCATTCTGTGATGGATGGCATTGTATAGGTGAGCTGGGCAGTTTTTTGGAGCCTTTTTGTATGCCTATACTTGTACATTCTTTCCTACTAGTGCCTAGTGGTACTATCCACTTTTCAGAGAAAAGAGGCGTCTGATTATTAAGTTGGTTAGGCCATATAGTGAACTTGTCAAAAGTAGGAATATGCAAACTACCTTGATGGATATATTATCTCAATTTTTTGGCACATATTTCATGTATCTTGTATTGGCTATCTTTTCTAACTTAGATCATTTCTATTACAGTGGATTAATGAACCGACACTTTTGGTGACACGCTTTGAGTATGCAAATCTTTTCCATACAGTTACTGACTGGTATAGTGCATATGTCAGTTCAAGAGTGACCAACTTGCCTGGTCGACCACACTTGATCTTTGTGGATGGTCATTGCAAAGTAAGTTCCTGATCTTTTCATCTCTCCCTATGGAGCTTCTCTAAGTAAACTAATTAATGTCACTTTTATGTTACATGATAAAAAGTCACTCTGTCACCTGTTGAAACAATCCATCATTTCATAAGGAATATGTCATTTTTTGCTTATGTTTTCGGAATAACTGGTGACTTCTGGTACATGATGTCGAACTTTGTTTACTGGGCTTCAGTCAGCTTCTCCCCGAATAATATACCTTTTATTCCATCTGGCACATTAACGTGTTGGGTCACAATGTGTGCTGTTATCAGAATTGGACACCAGGACACAATTTGCTTCCACTTCCTACAATGGTGTTCTTCTCAAGATAACCAGATGATATAACATCCTCATGGGTTCCTGGACTTAATTTCCCTTTCTCTTGAGAGAGATGGCTTGTCGGGCATATCATCAAATGCTGTTTGAGGTGATGATGCTAAAATGTTCTGATCAAGCATGAATTGTATGATTGTGTAGGCATATCTTTCATGCAGTGATCCTAGGTTCTTAATCATAACCTTGGTTTGATAAAGAACCCAAAGCATTCTATGATGTTGAAGATCATACATTATTTATTTTAAGTGCTTGCATACGCAATTTTTCTTTGAATTACAGTGTTTCCTTCAGCCTTAACCTTGTCTCAAATGTCAAACAGGGGTCAACTTTCCACTCCATGATTAGATTTCTTGGCATTCTGGACCCTCCTCCCTTACAGAACTGAAGGGAATGATTGTTCAGTTACTCTATGCCAGTTAAACCAGAAAGGAATGAATGTAGCTGGAGGAACTACTTTTCTGTGTTTTGGGTCGTTTGACCTCTTTATTTATTGATGTTCAATGTTTGTAGACCTGCCTAATTTTTTGTATGAATTGCATTGACAATTGTTTGCAACTGCCATTCATTGTCCCTCTTTGCAGGCACCATTGGAAGACACTTGGGGTGCTCTATTTTCAAGTATTAGATATGCGAAGAACTTCAGTGGTCCTGTCTGTTTTCGTCATGCAATATTTTCTCCATTAGGGTATGAAACTGCCATGTTCAAAGGGCTAACGGAAAGTTTTAATTGTCGTGGAGCTCCTGCACACATTCTCAGAGAGAGGAATGATGATCACAAGACTGCTAGATTATCTGAATTTGGAGAAATAATCCGAGCTGCTTTCAGTCTCCCAGTGGATGATCGCCTGGTGCCCAAACCAGTCTCAGGTCATAATGTCCTTTTTGTGCGTCGTGAGGATTATCTGGCTCACCCACGTCATGATGGAAAAGTTCAATCGCGGCTGAGCAATGAACAGGAAGTCTTTGATTCTTTGAAGGAATGGGTGGTCAAACACAAAAAGTGTAACATCACCCTCATCAATGGGTTATTTGCGCACATGTCAATGAAGGAGCAACTCCATGCAATTCAAGAAGCCTCGGTTGTTATTGGAGCTCATGGAGCCGGCCTTACGCATCTAGTGTCAGCAGCTTCAAACACTGTGGTTCTTGAGATCGTTAGCAGCCTTTATAGGCGCCCTCATTTTCAGCTGATCTCAGCATGGAAAGGATTAGAATACCATGCAATTTACCCCCCAGGATCATATGCTAAACCCTCTGAAGTTATTGACAAGTTAAGTAACATAATGCGAAGTCTTGGATGCTGAAGACAATCTACCATCCTATTGCTAACTGACACCCGTTTCAACCAAATGCAACCGAGTGCTGGGATGATCAGGATGCCTCCCTGCATTTGGCCAGGTTCGCATCATCTGGACTCTATCCAATCAGACAGTCGAAGGTTATCCACCCCAAGGAAGACCAGTCCTCTTGATGGTCTTTTGCTCTACAACTGTTTGCAGCATGATTTGCCCTTGGTGGACCTTATAGTTTGCTGCTTAAAACATCTAGAGCACTCCATAGGATGAATGAAAATCAAAACTGGGATATCATTTCAGCAAGGTGCAAAAAAGGGTGGTTATTATCTTCATAATGCAGTGGAGAGGCTTTTGAGCAAAGCCATATCACCAGATTGTGTTTTTTTATGTGGGTCAAGCTTGGACACACTGAAGTTGATATTTTTATACGGTAACATGGCATTTCTTGTGGTTTGTATCATGTTTCTAATTAGAAGAACGAAGCTGGACATTTTACTGCATGGTCACAGTGATACTAATTCTTTTGTTTTGCTGGTGGCCACAAAGGGCTCTCCCGGGAAAAATAGTAACCATGTGGAAACCCTATGAAGTTGAGTCATCGCCAATCAGCCCACCATGAAGAAGTAAAACAGCTGTTGGTAAGGGGAGGAAAACGAGGATTCTTTGATGGAGGTAATTTAACATATAGTGAAATCATAAAACGTCAAACACTGAAATGCAAGGTAAGCTATTTCAGATATTAGACAGTTGATCGGAATTGGATTATCTTAATCATGTGTCCAACTCCTTATCCTTGAGCTGCTATGGCCGACAAAAATGAGAATACTGTTTTTCTCCTATTCCATTAATTGGACTAGTGAAGTGCATCTCAAGCGCCTAATCTGCTGGGTGACCATCCAATAACAAAGAGAAGATACTGTTTTTAAGTTTGATACTCCCAAACTTGAAAGCACTAAACTGGAATTATCCTTACAGCAGTCTGGTTATAGATCGAACATAGAAGACAGCTGTGGTAAAAGAATCCTCTCTCCCCCTCTCTATCTAAACCTGTGGTAAAACAACAGCCAAAGTGGGACATGTTGGAAGGGCTGAGAAGTTAACTGGAGGGAAAACGAAAAATGTAAATCTCTAGGGAACACAAACACCCTCCCCTTATGCCAGTTAAGAAAGACTTGATATCTACAAGAGAAGATTGTCTACCTCGTCCTCACATGAGGATCCATGCAAGCACATGGGACTCACCTGCGGATGGAGCCCACTCATATACGTATCTCGTGCGGATACTAAAAGTATTTCTTACGTAGTTATAGAGAATCAGTAACTAAGGATCCAGAGGCACTGAAATCAGAGACAACGTCAATGAAAGCATGGCCCAATCGAATACTGAAAAACCCTGCTCAGGTAGTGCTCATGTTAAAACAATCCTCTGTCTGCATCAAGGATAAGGAGTTCAACGAGCTTATGGCTCAACCCATCAAGGAAAAAACAAAAACAAACTCCATGCCTGGATCGTTTGACAACAGCCTAAATCCCGAAAGCAGTGATTGATGTTTTCTTGGACAAACAACTCCAACCCAAAATTAGGGAGAATCTCCCACATGGTCAATTATTCCAATGGAAAGAACTTCCATCGCATGGACCAGACCCACTCTGCGACGAAATTAAATGGCTTCCACTGTTCATCACCATCACCATCACCATCTCAAGACTGATAGTTCAAGCGCCTCCGGATCCATATTTCTTCCCAAACACAATCAGCTGCAACTTGTCGTAACCAGCAAGAACACCAGCACCAGCGATGGCCCGGAGGATGTTAGCACCTGCACCCTTGAACAATGACTTGGGTCCCTCGTTCTTCAGGATTTGAGAGAAGGCATCAAAAGAGCTTTTATACTTGACAGCCTCGCCAGAAGTCATCATCATTCTTCTCCGGACGGTATCAATTGGGTAGGATGCAAGACCAGCCCCATTGGTGATCAGCCACCCTAGAGCAAAACTAGCAAAGAAGCTATCCTGCAATCATCAAAAATACAAACACAAATTTTAGTCTCCTTTTCTCTGTGGGGGAAAAGATCTTGGATCATCCAGAAAAACAGGAATAGATTTTCTGCTATAGCTGTTTTTCTGTGTTCATGTCTCCATACTATTTTTTTTTTTTTTGATAAGTAAACTGGTTGGGGAGGGGGAAAGGTGAGGAGAGGGCCCGTACTATTTTTTTTTCATGTCTCCATACTATATTGCTAAACAAGCCAATGGATCAAACACGTTGCTTAAACAGCAAACAGATCTCCAGGTTACATTACCATTAAGTACCACTACTAATGCGCATTAAAGTTGTGAATAACCCATTTAAAGAGAGTGTCAACTACCATAAATATATTCCTAAGACTACCAGAAATATATCATTCTCTTTCTTTTCTATGTCTAATTTGTTGTAGTAGTTAGTACAGTAGAATACAAGAAAAGCCAGACAGCAAAGAAAAGTAAATGCAAGGAAGACAATCTGCTAAAGGAAACAAAAAATACAACTGACATCCTCAAGGTTGTTGGCGTACAGACATTATTACAGCTGCACAATTTTTTATCATACAAACAGAATGATCAGAACACCAGCAATAAAGACCCCCGCATTGTTTCAAGTAACTAAAATGTACCTGTAAAGTTCCAGTCAGGACCACTGGCTTCAATGAATCATACATTCCGAAATACAGACCACGTTAAACTATGATACCAACACAAGAGATATTAAATCCACGGTAAAGACCAGCAATACCATCAGATTTTAATGTCTTCCGGTAGACATCAATTAGTCCATTAAACTGCCTTTCCCCTCCCTTCTTTGCTGCTTTGGCATCATTTGCCAACCTAGTCCGAGCATAGTCCAAAGAGTAGACAAAAACCAAAGATGAGGCACCGGCAGCACCTCCTGAGGCCAAGTTACCCGCAAACCACTTCCAATAACCATCTTTATCTTTCTTGAAATTGAACAGTCTCTTGAAGTAGTCTTTGAATGCAAAGTTCAACGCCTGTTGGAAATGGTGTAACAGCAAGCAAACATGTCACCCAGTAAAGGAAAAGAATGTGGATAAAATTGTCTGTAAGCAAATCCAAACAGAAGAAGACAAACCTGAGTTGGGAAGTACCGGATGACATTTGCAGTGTTACCTCTCCACAATGACAGAAAACCTTCCTCCTTGATTGTTCGGTTAAAACAATCAATAATTCCCTTGTAAGGTTCAGAAAGTCTACCAGCCTTGATCATTTCATCCTGATTCTGGATCAGAAGTTTGACTCGCTCAATAGGAGCAGCAGCAGTTTTGGATACAGCAGCAGAGATGCCACCCATGAGAAAATCAGTGGCAAAGGCAGCGAAACCTTTCTCTGATGGTGCATTGACAAATACAGGGGCCAGAGGAGCTATTGCAGAAAGGTCACAGCTAGCCCTGCATGTCTGCATGAGAGGCATCTGAAACCCCCCATTTATGTATCTTCCAGTTGTGAAATGCTTCTCATACAAAGCAGGTTTGCATAACATGTGGTTCCGACCCAGTCCATCTTGTGAAAAGCTGGACTGGAAATGAAGCTGGCCAGACAGCTTCTGAATGACAGTTGGGTGATTAAGCTGATCAGCCATATCTTCCAACATAGCAACCTAATTGAAAAGGAAAAAGACAAAGCTTCCATCACTTTGCAACAAGTCAGATTGTATAACTTATTCACACACATGCAATTGAAAAAATGATCTAAAGAAAAGGAGGAAGGAAGCATGCGGTAAAGCACCTATGATATCTCAGCCAAAAGGTGTGAGAACAACCTAAAGAAAGAAAAAGGTGTGAGACCCCAATATTTGCAATCACTAAAGTTCAAGTCATACTACAACCTAAAAGTTCCTCTCACCCATCAGTTGCAAGTATTCCACATAAAAGGATGTTAAGTTATTTCATCCCATCCATATGCAGCAGAGAGCACCATACATGAACTTATGCCCACCTTTAGTCAGAAGGCAGAATCAGCCGATCCAAGGCGAGCCAATTCCAAGGAGGTAGGGGTGGCGATCAGCGAAATTCTGGCTAGATCGGCCAGGATTGGCTGGGATTGTCAATCCAGCCAATCAAAATTTGAAGTTCAAATTATTAGGCTGGACTGACTTGATATGGCAACGATCGGACCGGAATCAGCTGGAATCGGCATGGATCAGTCCTGATAGGGCAGGATTGGATCCAGGCCGGTTCTGACTAATCATCTGACTTCCTGCAGATCACCCCAGTTGGATCTAGCTGATTCCTCAGCCGATCTGAGTAAGGCTTCCACGTGCAGTCTCAGGTCTATTAAGTTGATGGTAATCAGTAAACCCTCCCAAATCATGCTCATAAATGGTTAAAATATTCTGCAATTTAAATCTTCAAATGCATGTCCAATTTCATCTTTTAATATTTCAAGGACAATTGATTCTGATTTAACACATGGATTACTCATGGATGAACAAATAATATAACTCTTCAGTCCTTCCCCATCATTTTTCCAATTTATTCTGATTTAATACATGGATTACGCATGTAACAAATAATATAACCCTTCCATGTTTATGAAGGTGGTTACTGTTAACTAAAAAGGACGAACAATATATTAGAAACCCCACTTGGGAGAGAAGGTTAAAAGGAGAAGAAGAAAAAGAGAAGAGGAGATAGGTGAAAAATAAAATATCCAGCCCATCATTTGCTCATGTTGACAATATGTGTCTAAGTGACTAAATGATGGTGAAAATGTGCATGGTTAAGCTAGTTTCACATCTGCAAACTAAAAGAACCACACTCAATCGCAAGGGGCTATGTACTGCCTTTAATAGCCATACAAGGCTATGTAAGTGAAAAAGTGCCAACACCTGTAAGATATTTAACAGAAACAACAACGAAATTAAACCTTTGCAAGAGGTGGATGCATGAAAACTTTCCACATAGATGGGACATCACGAAAAATGCCAATGATGGTGCATGTACTAGTTGTAGTTGTAGTATCACTTCTCTTGTTCCTTAGCTAAATTGGACCAAACTCTCAAATCTCAACACTTACTGTAAAGTGTAAACTATAAAACTTTGAGCAAAAATAAAAAATAACCAAACTCAAAAGAAACTTAAGAGTAACCAAACACAGACCAAAACATGATAGATATTTCTGGAAGCTGGGCTCTAAAAGTCTCCTTAGTGCTCCCAAGCACTGGTTATTTTGTTGCACATGCTGGTTCACCATGAACTAAAGTGAAGAAATAAGCATATCAGAACAAACAACAGCAACTAAGACTCTGGATCAAAATAATAATAGGCAATAACACAAGATTGGCTTTTGATGAAGCACCTTGGAATACAAAGAGGTCTTGGATAATAAGAAAAGAACCAGAGGTCAAAATGTGACCAAGACAGGTGGTTTGACATACAAAGACCAGACATGGTGTCCTGAGCCAAATTATTGAATGTTTTGCCCAGATCATAGCCCAACAAGTCCATTGAAACAAAATTTAACCCTCAAGCACATTTTCATAAATTTAAACCCTTTGCGCTTGGACCTAGTTGCCCCAATTGTGATGGTTTGCTGCCTTGAATGAAGGATTTTAACATAATTATTAAAATCTTAACTTTATGTGTACATTTTGCACATAGATTAAGAAAGCAACAAAGTAAATTTGCATGGCTCAGATGTATGATGAGGGGCCCAAGTGTAGAAGCATGCCAAGCATAAGGGCAATAGGAATGCAAAGCAGAACTACACTTAGAGAAAAGAAAGATGCAATGATTGAATCCTACTTCTATGAACTCTACCACTGAAAACTGGTTTCCCAAAAATAAAAATAAACCAAGTTCAAAGGGGAGTGTCCTTTTCTGTGGAACCTGCAGTCATAAGCCTTAAATCTTGCATAGTTATGAACATTGATCTAATGCAATGACCGTACACCAAAGAAGAAAATAAAATGGGACATAAGTTGACAATTAAAGTATAAGCCTTGGTACATGCTCGCCTTAATCTTAACCTTCACTTCAGCTCGTTTATATTACTATTTGCACCGCTCCTTGATGTATTATCACAAAATCCCTAACATTTATGCACTTGACATGTGCCACTTCTATCACTACCTTCATCTATCTATGACTTCTTAATGTCCACTCTATTCTATAAAGACTTCATGAGATTCACTCTCCAAAATGGATTATCACATCTTGTTGTAAGTAGGCTTATATCAAAAAATGTATTGAATCACCTATTTGAGATAAATACATGCTCACCCTCTCTCTCTCTCTGCTTTCTGCTTTCTGGTTCCTCCCTCCATTAAAGGGTTCTTTCCCTGTTTTTTTAGGGGATACATGTGAATTTACTTTTGATCCATTTGCACAAAAGCATACACAAATTAAGATCTTACCTCACATTCACAAGTGTAGGTCATTATGATCAAATCCCCTATAAACCATAAACATGCTCGAGGGTTTATTTATATTTATAATCACTTGGGAAATGATCTGATGTTTAGTGTCGATTTTATGAGCTACCCAAGCAGAAAAGAACTGTCACCACTGAAGGCAAACAATATAAGTGGTTACAGGGAAGCATACCTTGCAAGACCACTCAACAGCAGCTGTCATCCCATGAAGATAAAAGTAACAATGTAAAAGGTACAGCACAAACAATAAAAGGACCTTTTTTTTGAAACGTAACAATAAAGGACTTTCTAGGAGACCAATACTATCTAACAAAATTTACACGTCAATTAAAGGGACAAAGAAAAGAAGAAAATTTGAGTAGCATCTACTACTCGTCACAATGCCATGAATAGAAGCCAGTCACCCGTCACTCTCAGAGTGCTGGAATTAAACAATGACATGAATTAATCAACAAGCTGATGTGAATAACAATCCGGGGGGGGGGGGTGGGGCAGGGGGCGAGGGGACAAACATAGATGACATACGAAGAAGTCTAGCAGACAAAGTGAACGCCTTTCGATCCTCTCACTTCCCAGATAGAAAACCCTGTGGGTCCAGGGGAAAGAGTGGCAGCACGGTCACGGATCAAGAAACTAACAAGCAACCAAGCAAGAGATACTGCAAACAGTTCACGTTTCCGCGAGATCAACACCCTCGTATCCAAGAGGCATAGAACAAGAAAGCAAGAAGAACCCCTCAAACCAAGGGCACGAAGCTCTACAAATCAAGCCAACTGAGGGTAAGAAGTGACGGAACCGGAGAATCGAGCAAGACCAGTCACAGATCCAACAATCCAGCCCCCGGAACCAACCCACGCGAATAGATCCCCAAAACCAACGTAACAAGCCGAACAACAAACAGCAAGAAATGTGGACAGTCGAGCAAAGATCGCACAAACTGGGCGAAGGAATGGTGGATAGCGGCCAGGTGGGATGGGAGAAGCATACCCAGGAGCGGCGAGGCGCGGAAAGCTTCCTTCTGCTGCTCCCCTCTCGCTCGCCGCTGCTGAGTAGGGGTGTCAATGGGCCGGGCCTGGTCTGGCCCAGGTCTAGCCCGGTCTCCAGATAACCGGCCCAGGCCCGGGGCAAAGCCCGGTTTTAAAAAAAAAGCTCAGCCCGGTGTCAATTTTTGAGGCCCGGCCTGGGGCGAGCGGCGTGCGAGGCGGGGGGCGCGGGCCGAGGTGGGGGCGCGGGGAGGCCGAGGCGGCGGGGGCTCGGGCCGAGGCGGGGTGCGGGCCGAGGCGGGGTGCGGGCCGAGGCGGGGCGCGGGCCGAGGCGGGGGCGCGGGCCGGCCGAGGCGGGCGGGGGCGCGGGCCGAGGCGGGGCGCGGGCCGAGGCGGGGGCGCGGGGAGGCCGAGGCGGGGGCGGGGACGCGGGGAGGCCGAGGGGCGCGGGAGGCGGGCCGGCCGGGCCGGCCGGGCCGGGCCAGGCCAAGCCCGGAATCGGCCCAGATTTTTTCCGGGCCGGGCCGGGCCGGGCTGAAATATAAAATTTAACTAAAAAATTAGGCCCAGGCCCGGAAAAAACCGGGCCGGGCTTCCGGGCCTCCGGGCCGGCCCGGCCCAGTTGACACCCCTACTGCTGAGGGCAGCCTGTCCGCCGCCTCACACGTATATACAAAAATAAAATTAATAACAATAATGGTGGTGGGGGAGGCGGGGCTTCCCTAGTTTCCCTCCCCGTCCGGGAGAATGTAGAACGGTTGGCGTGACGGCGACGCCAAGCTGTTGTTGGTGGCGTCACGATGGAGATGGCGTCAGCATCTCCGGGTTTTCTAATGACTGCTTGGTGTCAGCTCATTTGCTGCCGGCTGTAGTTGTTCAACAACCTTTCTAATGAGTTGGAAAATTCTTCCTTCATTCTCATGTTCTCCACTGAAAATTCGTAGCGTCTAGTCTTATTTAGGACTGTTCAGAATTCGATTCAAATAAAAAAAACAAATTTAATCAATTAATTCGATTCGATTTGGACTTTTACATAGTTCAGTTCTTTTTCATTTTTTGAAACCGAGTAAATTATATATATATATAATATTAATTATTTAAATATTTTTAGGTCAATTGGCTAGCGCAAGGTCGCAGCCATTAGCGATGTTGGGAGTTCAATACCTCATTCTTTCAATAGATTTTTTTGTCAAAAATATGTGCCAAAATTGAGATTTTTTTATCCAAAATGTGCCAAACTAAGATTCAAACCCCAAACCCATGGGCTGAAGAGCCAATGTGTAACCACCCAGGATCCGAATTATCGGTTAGCAACCAGTAATCTGAACCCTGACCCGCCACCCACGAGTCGAAGCTCGGAAGGGTAAGAAGAGAATGTCTGAGGAGAATATATAAGAAAATGTACACAACACAAATTTTGAACATTCCACTATATAATATATCAAAATAGTACAACTCAGAGCAGATCCAACAAAAGTAAAGAGTACAGCGAGTACATAAACTAAGTACTACTCACAGTAACTAAGTAGGACCAGCACCGGAGTGACCATGCTCCTCAACACCTGGAGCCGACGACGAACCACCTGAAAAGAAAGGGAGTGAGTCTCAAGAAGAGACACAGTAGGGACACTAACCCCCTGATGATCAGTATGTTTGATGATCAGTCTGTTCTCATGTAATTCTAATTAATTACATATTGATTTTGGTAAATAACAAAACGTGATTAACAAAACCTTCTCAAGTTTTCTAACATACATTCTATAAGCTTGTGAGGACAGGAAAAATCTCAAAGAAAATCAAGCCCATTTGGTAAGTATTAGTTCATCTATAGCATGTCAAGTTCAGTATGATATTTCTCAAAGTCCACATCGACTTCTATTGAAAATCACAACGATTTCCTTAAAGCTGTAACGATTTGATGTCGTAACGATTTCTTTGTAGAAATACTATTTGATTACAAACAAATCGTTCCCATAACGATTTCTTAAGTCTTCACAATGATTTCTTAAGACCTCGTAACGATTTGCTCTTTGCAACGATTTCTTAAGTCATCACAACGATTTCTTAAGGCCTCGTAACGATTTGCTCTTCGCAACGATTTTTTAAGTCATCACAACGATTTCTTAAGACCTCGTAACGATTTGCTCATCGCAACGATTTCTTAAGTCTTCGCAACGATTTCTTAAGTCATCACAACGATTTTTTAAGACCTCGTAACGATTTGCTCATCGCAACAATTTCTTAAATCTTCGCAACGATTCCTTAAGACATCGCATCGATTTCTTAAGAACTCATAATGATTTGCTTCCCGCAATGATTTCTTAAGTGTTCGTAACGATTTCTTCATTGAACACAACGATTTGCTTCATGTAACGATTTCTTAAGTGTTCATAACGATTTCTTCATTGAACACAACGATTTATTTCATGCAACGATTTCCTATTTGCTTCATGCAACGATTTCTTAAGTGTTCATAACGATTTCTTCATTGAACACAACGATTTACTTCATGCAACGATTTCCTAAGTGTTCATAACGATTTCTTCATTGAACACAATGATTTGCTTCATGCAACGATTTCCTAAGTGTTCATAACGATTTCTTCACTGAACACAACGATTTCTTCAGTAAACATAACGATTTGGTTATGTCTTACAACGATTTAGCTAAATTGACTTGATCATAACGATTTCATAAGTCATGAATGTATTGACTTCTTATGTACAACGATTTGCTATTGGTCAAAGCATTGAATAGTCAAAGTCGTCACGCATATCCTTCTGACACCTTTGCATTTAATGTAGACTGAACGTATCTCTGCATGCATGCAGACGATAACGTCCATTATTGTGCTTACTCTGTGTGTATCTTTTAGAACAACTATTTGGCATTACTATTTCTGTGATTATTTGTTCTAACGTTGACTGACATCAGAGACAGCTTAGCTGTCTATCGTTTAAGCTTGAAATATGTGCAGATATCTGATGACAGTCCATCTTACAACGTTGGACAAAATAGAAGCCAAAGAATAACACTGAAGATTTTGCGTGCACAAATGGATAAAAGACTGTTGACTAACAGCTTCAAAAGGCCATTCAGTCTAACGTCTACCAAAGCTAGAGACAACGGGTACTTTAATGAATACATTTCAAATTGAAGATATAAATACAAGATAGTAGTTCCAGAAAAGAGAAGAAGAGATGAGACTTACCAACGAATACTACAAGAAAGTCTTAGCAAATTCAAATATTTTGGAGAATTTTAGAGCCAAGCATCCCACTCCAAATTGTCTCAGCTCTTTAGCTCTCTGTGCTATAATAGAAATCTTGAGAGAGAGCCTGTGTAGTTCTGAGAGAGACCATTGTTTAGATCTCCTTCTCTCAGGGCTATTTGCTTCAGATCGTGGCTTGTTAAAGCTTGATCTAGGGGCTTGATTTTATTGCTTATTTTTGCTGAGTTATTCCCTTCTGTTGTGAAGGAAGACCTGGTGGGACATCCAGGGTGTTATAGTTCCCTTCGTGGTGAAGTAAGACCTGGTGGGGTATCCAGGGTGTTGTAGTTCCCTTCGTGTGAAAGAAGACCAGCTGAGCTGGGTGTTGTAGTGTCCATAGGGGGACTGTACCCTAGTTAGTGGAATCCTGAGTTATTGCTCAGGGACTGGATGTAGGACTCCTAAGGAGAGGAGGTCCGAACCAGGATAAACTCTGTGTGTTGTGTGATTGATTTCCTGTGTGTGTTTGCTGTTTATTCTAACTTTCACTAATCTTCATCGAAGAATGTCTTTGTGTGAATGTTTTAAGTACAGGCATTAATCAAATAATCTTTAAAAGACTCATTCACCCCCCCCCCTCTAAGCTCGTCAATTGGGCAACAAGTGGTATCAGAGCGAGTCTCTTCGACAAAGAAGAAGATCCAACGATCTGAAGAGTAAAGATCCACGGCAGCCCAAGGTAACATTAAAGGTTAGTCTGTCAACCGACCCCCTCTCTTCGATGGTGAAGATTATGCTTATTGGAAGACCAGGATGGAGTATTTCCTGCAAGGTTTCGATTATCAAATCTGGTCCATAGTAGAAGAAGACGATCTCCTAGTCACAAATGAGAAGGCTCAGTGGACAGATGATGACAGGAAAAAGATTTCCTTGAACTATAAGGCTAAAAGCATTCTATGCTGTGCCCTCAGCAAAAAGGAGTTCAATAGAGTGTCAGCCTGCAAATCCGCAATGGAAATGTGGAAAAAGCTCAGAATTACCTATGAATGCACAGACAAGGTGAAGGAGACAAGAATTGACATTCTTGTTACACAATATGAGAGATTTCAGATGCAATCAGGTGAGTCCATAACTCAAATGTTCAGTCGATTCACTGATATTACAAATTTGTTGGCTGGACTAGGTTAAACTTATGAGATTGGAGACATGGTAAGGAAAATTCTCAGATCCTTACCATCCTCATGGACCCCAAAGGTAACAACTATTGATGAAGCTAATGATCTGAAAAAGATGTCTGTGGAAAAGCTCATTGGGTCTCTTATGGCCTATGAGATCAATATGGAGAGACTAGGAGAGTCCTCAAGTAGAAAGAAGCAGTCCAATGCCCTGAAAGCTGAAGAGGACTCGTCAGAAGTAAGTTCAGATGAAAATGAGAATATTGAGGATAGTGAAAATGAAGAAGCAATGCTATCAAGAAGATTGCAGTGAATTTTGGCCAAGAAAAAGAAGTTCCAATCCAGCAGAAGACACTTCAAGAAACACAAGGATTTCAAGAAGTTAGAAGGAATAGATCAGAAGAAGACTGATCCAATATGTTATGAGTGTAAGAATGCCTGGACACATCAAGGCAGAATGTCCAAAGCTTAAGAAAGATGGACACAAGAAAAAGGACAACTTCAGACGATTCAAGAAATACAAGAAGAAGGCAATGGCAGCCGCTTGGAAAAACAGCAGCGACTCAGACAGTGAGTCAAGCTCGAGAAGTGGTGAAGAAGAAGCCAACCTGACTTTCATGGCAAATACAGATGATAAGGTAACATCTGACTCCTCTTTTGATTCCTGCAATGATTCTGATTCGGATAATTTAGAGGAAGCATTCAATGAACTATATGATAAATATAGAGATGTATCTAAATTATTGAAAGCTAGTAAGAAAAACATTACTTGCTTAGAAAACACAAACTCAGATCTAAAATCAGAAAATGAACAGCTAGAAAAATAGTTAACTGAACTTAAAAGAAGAAATGAGTTATTATGTGAAGATCTAAAAGATAAGAATGAACAAATAATTAAATTGGAAAAACAAGCAAGCTCAGATGAACTGAAAACAGAAATAAACTCATTAACAGAAGAAAATAAAAAGTTATCTAGCACATTGGAAAAATTCACAAATGGTAAAAACTCTCTCATATTAAAAGGTACTAGAAGATCAGGTAAGAAGAAAAATGGATTAGGATATACACCCCCAGATAATGAAGAAACCATAGTTTATCCTAAAACATATCCAACACCAAAATTTGTACCTGAACAAAACATTGCATACAAAGCAGATTTCAAATATATAGAAAAAGTAACTAAATTATCCTGTTGTAGTCACTGTAACAAGTTAGGACATATCATAACAACATGCCCAACAAGACACAAGAAATGGATAATCAAAAGCGAAATCAATGATACTAACCAATTAGGACCCAAAAAAACTTGGGTACCTAAAGCTTAGTGTTTTCATTTTAGGGAGGCCTTGGAGCATCAAAATGGTACCTGGACAGCGGGTGCTCAAGGCATATGTCAGGGAACAGAAAAATTTTCTCTCAACTAAAAACTGAAGAAGGAACAGTTACTTATGGAGACAATGGGAAAGACACAGTTATTGGTACTGGATCAGTTGGCAGTAAAGGAAAACCCATAATTGAAGATGTTCTTTGTGTAAAGGGTTTGAAGCATAACCTCATAAGCATCAGCCAACTATGTGACAAGGGTCACCAAATAAAGTTTCAAGAATCCAAGTGTATTATCATGAAGGATGGAGCAGTTATTTTTGAAGCAAATAGAGAAAAGAATCTGTATGTTCTGTATCTTGAAGAACTGAAAGAACAAGATGTCTGTTTGGCAGTAAATAGAGATCAATCAACTGAATTATGGCACAGAAGATTAGGACATTGCAGCTTAGATAGTATGAGGAAATTGTTAAAGAAAAGCTTAGTGGAAGGTCTACCAAAGGTCAGCATGAAAATGGAAGGTATTTGTAGACCATGTGTAAAAGGAAAGCACACTAAGAGCTCCTTCAAGTCAAAGACCGTGGTAACCACCTCAAAACCCTTAGAACTCCTTCATATGGATTTGTTTGGGCCAATGAGGACCACTAGTCTTGAAGGAAAGAATTTTGGATTTGTCATAGTTGATGACTACTCCAGATTTACATGGGTATCATTCTTAGAACATAAAGATGACACATTTGAAAGCTTTGTCAGTTTCAGCAAGAAGGTTCAGAAAGACAAGAAATTCAGCATTGTTAGTATTCGATCAGATCATGGAGGTGAATTTCAGAACGAGAAGTTTGTAAAATTCTGTGAAAATGAAGGAATTGAGTACAATTTCTCAGCACCAAGGACACTACAGTAAAATGGAGTTGCTGAGAGGAAGAACAGAACCTTATTGGACATGGCAAGAACCATGCTGTCAGAATATGACTTGCCAAGGTATTTCTGGGCTGAAGCAGTGAACACGACAAGTTACATCATCAACAGAGTTATGATCAGGCCAATCCTGAAGAAGACAGCGTACGAATCATTCAAGGGAAAGAAGCCAAAGATCAGTCACTTCAGGACATTTGGATGTCCTTGCTTCATCCACAATAACGGAAAAAGAGATATTGGTAAGTTAGATGCCAAGTCAGATGAAGACATCTTCATGGGGTACACCTCTAATCCTAAAGGCTATAGAATGTTTAATAAATACACTTTATTAATTGAACAGTCAGTTCATATTATTTTTGATGAAACTAACCATTCCTTGAGAAAGTAAGAAGATAGTGACATTGATGATGTAGATAAATTATCTAAGAAACTAAAGGATATATCTATTGAAGACAAGGATGATCCACCTCTGGAAGACCTACAACAAAAGGACATTACACATGAAAATCTTCCAAAGGAATGAAGATACAAGAAAGATCACCCACCTGAGAACATCATTGGTGATCTATCTGTAGGGGTAAGAACGAGAGGTAATGTAATACCCTGTGATTACCTAGCATTTGTTTCTTAGATTAAGCCTAGGACAGTCAATGAAGCTCTAACTGATGAATCTTGGATTATAGCCATGCAAGATGAACTAAACCAGTTCAAGAGAAACCAAGTATGGTCACTTGTTCCCAGACCATCAAACCATCCAGTTATTAGTACCAAGTGGGTGTTCAGAAACAAATTGGATGAGACTGGTGTGATCCTAAGAAACAAGGTCAGACTGGTAGCTCAAGGCTATTCCCAAGAGGAATGCATAGATTTTGATGAAACCTATGCACCTGTAGCTAGACTTGAGGCTATTAGAATCTTACTTGCATATGCATCGGCATTAGATTTAAAACTATTTCATATGGATGTTAAGTGCGCATTTTTAAATGGTTTTATCAAGGAGGAAGTTTATGTGGAACAACCTCCAGGTTTTGATGATACAGAATTTCCGAATCATGTTTTTAAACTTCATAAGACATTGTATGGTTTAAAGCAAGCACCTAGAGCCTGGTATGAAAGGCTTAGTTCTTTTCTTTTAAACCATGGTTTCAGTAGAGGTCAAGTTGATAGCACCCTTTTTATAAAGTCAAAGGTCAAACATATCTTACTTGTTCAGATTTATGTAGATGACATAATTTTTTGTTCCACTGACGAATATCTTTGCAAGTACTTTGAGAAGCTCATGCAGGGTGAATTCGAAATGAGCATGATGGGAGAGCTAAACTACTTCCTTGGATTACAAATCAAACAAGGAAAGGAAGGCACTCACATCTGCCAAGCAAAGTACACAAAGGAACTCCTGAAGAAATTTGGTTTCGAGAACGCAAAGCCACTGTCAACACCCATGAGTACATCAATGAGGATGGACAATGACAAGGATGGTAAGAAAGTAGATCAAAAGATCTACAGAGGTATGATAGGTTCATTACTTTATTTAACAGCTAGCAGACCTGATATTTTATTCAGTGTATATATGTGTGCTAGATATCAGACAGATCTTAGAGAATCACATCTAATCTCAGTAAAAAGAATTTTTAGATACTTATCTAGAACTCATGACTTAGGTCTTTGGTATCCAAAAGCATGTGAAATTAACTTGGTAGGATACTCTGATGCTGACTACGCTGGATGCAAGGTAGATAGAAAAAGCACCAGTGGATGTTGTCAATTCCTTGCAGGATGTTTGATATCATGGTCCTCCAAGAAGTAAAATTCAGTGGCACTATCAACTGCTGAAGCTGAGTATGTTGTTGCCGGGAGCTGCTGTACACAACTCTTATGGATCAAGAAACAACTTGAGGACTATGGGCTTCACATCAAAACAATTCCCCTGCTGTGTGACAACACAAGTGCTATAAATCTCACCAAAAATCCAGTACAACATTCAAGGACCAAGCACATTGAGGTTAGATACCATTTCATTCGAGATCATGTAGCTAATGGTAATTTAGAAATATCTTTTATTGATACAAATGGTCAGTTAACAGATATCTTCACAAAAGCCTTACCCGAAGAGAGATTCACATCTCTTAGAAGGGAATTGGGCATGTGTAATTTGTGAAAAGATTTTTGTTTATACTGATATATAAATTTTCAGAATTTAAGGTATCTTTCTCTCCATGGCGTTAAGCAAAAGATATACTCAATTATCCTATTTTGACGGTCTCTCTTGGAAAAGTCCTTTTGAAAAGTCAAACTTGTTTGTCGTTTTCTCCCGCTTTTTGGCGCCTCACTTTTCGATAAAGTATTCATTTATTTACTCCAAAATCGATGTGGGAACGATTCATCTCCTACCTTTTACCTTTTCCCTCTTTCGTCTGGTTGCCTGAGCCGATGCCCTAACGATTCCGACATCGACTCTCTGCAAAATTCGAAGCCTCTCTCTTCTTCCCGCGAAGAATTTCTTGAGGGTTTTCTCTCCTGTCACCATCTCATCTCTCCAGAAAAACTTTTCCACCCAAATCCATGGCCGCACCAGCTGTTTCCGGCAGTCTTGGGGGCTACAGCGCTGAGTTTCTAACGACCGAGTAGCAGGAAAAGTTTACATTTGTGAAGACAAATGTGTGTAGAAATAAGAAGGTAGATGTTGTAGACCTGGAAAGGAATGGAATGCATAGTAAAGTAGAAGCTATGAGCAGGATGAAGTGGACCGATATCGCTACTTTCTCTGAGGTAAGCTACCCGGACCTTGTGAAAGCATTCTATGTTTGTTTAAGAATAGAGGCAGACGGGTCCTTGACCTCATCTGTCAAGGGAACCCAGATAAGAATAGATCATGAGTTGTTGAAATTGCTGTTTGGAGTGAGTACCTCTCGACACAGTGGGGTTCACACCATGGACGCCCAAGCAAAGGGTCTTGGAATTATAGTGTCACGTCCCGAGAATTACGCAGCGGATATTAGTTCGAAGGATTCGAGTCGATATTCCGAGACGTGGACAGTCGGCAAATAAGCCTCTAGCTAGCACGCACTTAATGTGTATCAACACAACATCATAATAGGGCCCAAATGTTGAACTCAATATAAATTGTATTCAAATTGAAACTAGTACAGGACTAAGACTCAATAAAAGGGAAAGTACATAATACCTCACTTCCTACTACATTGTTCTAACACTCAAATGAACTAACTATAGACATACTCATAATTGGAACGCTCATCAGTCGGATGCATTCCCATCCTTGACTTGCTCTTCCTCTTGAACTTCATAGTCACCTAAATTGGGTAAAAGTAGGGGATGAGCAAACTAGCCCAGTAGGATTTATATCTCAATGTGCGGGCAATGATATAAGTGATTAACATTTTAGAACTAGGTAAGCACAATGAATGTCATGATATGCGTGAACGAATAAAACAGATTTAAAACATGATGCATGAAACAAGCTAGATAGAGTGATCATGATAGAATAAGATCTGGAATGATATAACAAGAGAGAACTAGCAATAGATCACTTTGTACAAGCACGCAAGATTTCACTTGATGTCAATAGTTTACAAGAACGCAAGATATCACTAGTTGCAATAAATGCATGATGGCCATATCACGCAAGCAAGCAAGCAAGATTTGCACAAGCACGATCGAGTAACACTAATCAGGCACATAAACACTAATGTACACCAAGGAAAGATCCACCAAGAGTGCACACAGGCCATGTGTATGTGGTTATGTATCTAACATTCAACAAGCAAGAAAGTACTCCCAGCGTAGATGCAACGCCAGTAATCATTATACCCCATGGTTAACAATATATCTATGACTCGCCGTCATTGGGGCTAGATTGGAGCCCTTGGACACACGCCGTGCCCTATCAGCATCTCATGTAAAATTTTAAATGTAGATACCCACAGTCATTAATAATGGCCAATGAGAGTTGCAAGATGTAGCATGTGTAATGTCATGTTCACGATGATGATGAGAAGAAGTAAATAATTAAATTGAACATGATTTCATGAGAACAATGGTCAAGAGATAAATTCGGTAGCTGAACGGTACAATTTATAATTTAGTTCAATCTTTACGATAATGGCTTTAGTCTAGATTGTAATTCATGCTCACGAGAACAAGAAGAGAAAGGAAGTGCACTCTAGAGATGTATAAGTGTGTAGTGATGTACGCGTGTCAATTCACAATCCGTCGGTCTCAAAATCTCGAAAAACACTTAACATGATGGCATGCAAAGATCAATATATTTAACTACATATGGGTTTACTAGATTTTAAGATAATATTTATCATTTAAATCAAGCTAGATTGGTAACAAGAGCAAATCACAAGCTTCATGTATGATCATATCATTAAGAAAGCAATTAGAATAATATTCATGTAATTAAGGATTTTTCAATGGGTTAAACACTTTTAAGCCATTAAATAGACATCATGCAATGATCAGACCCAAGACAGGTAATATTTTGCAAAGGTAGTGTCGACACACCCCTTACTGGTGTCGACACTATGCTCCAAACACAAGGCAAAATAATGAAGAATTGGTCAAGTAGTGTCGACACTATATCAGGTAGTGTCGACACAGTGCTTCAAATACAAGGAAAAAAGGTCAAGTAGTGTCGACACTAGTTCAGGTAGTGTCGACACTAGAGACAGCTCCCAGAAAACCTTCTGGCCAATCTGGGACAGTGTGTCGACACTAGCCCAAGTAGTGTCGACACTAGAGGCCTTCCAGAACACCTTTTGGGCAAAACTGGTCAGGCAGTGTCGACACTGGGTCAGGTAGTGTCGACACTAGAGACCTTCCCAGAACACCTTCTGGGCTGTGCTGGGACAGTGTGTCGACACTAGCCCAAGTAGTGTCGACACTAGTGCCCTTCCAGAACAAAACTTATAGGTCATGTGGAACCTGAAAACACATCTCATGCAGGATTTACTTTCCTTACTTATAACTCTCTAACTAATGACATTGTGATAAAATATTCAACACAAAAGATGACGAGGTCAACCATTAAAAGAACTTTGATGTTGGGGGTTTGATCTAATTCAGTCCCGAATCTCGAGAAAACATATGAGGAACAAAAGGTCAAGTGTAGCCCGAAATTGCTGTATCATGCAGCGACTCTCTTAACACGCTTATAACTCTCTAACCAAAGACTTTTAGACAAAATGTCCGACATGAAAGATGATCGAAACTTCAATTAGAAGAACTTTCATGAAGGAATTTTGGTCTAATTCGATAAGAAATAGAGTGCATAATAAGAAGAACGGGAAAAACCCTAACAGTACGCGACTTTGGCAAAACGCTTGTAATTCAAAATCTACTAGATGAAATTCGATGAAACCAGTGGGAGATGAAAATTAACTTGATGCTCTACACATTGGTATATGATATGTTAAGGTTTGGCCCGAGAAAACCTACCTTTTGGGTTGAAGAAGTCTCATTTTTTTTCAGAAAACCCGTATTCAGACCACTTGGAGGAGAACGCTTACTGCTTCGTGTATACTGCATGGAATTTGGGCGTTCCACTTGGGTTTGAATGTAGACTTGACCCTCTTTCTAGGGGTATAAGCCTTGCAAGGTTTGGTTTAGGTTTGACTCACCTTTGGTCGACTTCAAGATGATGGTCTGTGCAGGTCGCAGCAGACACAACGGGGAAAAAGAACGGCTTGGTGTGGGGATCTCCTGCTTCCCCAGTTGCCAAGAACTCCTCCACACGACCTTAGCAAGTCCTAAAACTCGTTCCTAAGGTTTGGTGAAGAGTATTTAAGCAACCATGGTGTTTTAGGAGTCCTATTATGACTAGGAAAGCCAGGTTGCGATTTTGACAGGTTAGTTTCCTACTTAGAGAGGATTTCTTCCTCCCATAGAGTGTGTGAGGCTTTAGGAAACCTCCTTCCACAGATAGGCACAAATTTGGGTTGCCAAGAATGCATGATTGCATCCCAATTTAACTCAAATTGCCTTTTTTCTAATTTCAGCCTATTTAGAGTTACGATTTTTCCCTGCATTTTCTAGCTTTATTGGATTATTGGGCTACATGATGTCCATTGACCCAATTATGATTTGGGTCATGAATATATAATGTTGGAAGTCCCTCCAACCCTTTTTATTTAAATTCTTAATTGCGCCGTATTTTCGTGTTAACGGTTTTCCGACTTGTTATAGCACATACGATAATGATGCGTATGTTTTACATACTTGGAAATTATTTATTTTCATTTATTTGAATTATTTATATAGCTAAAATTTTTGGGGTGCTACACCCTCCCCCACTTAAGAGAATTTGGTCCCCAAATTCATGTATAGCAAGTTATTGTACAAGTGAGGTGTACTTACTTGTGAATAGCTCCTGGTATCTTTTGCGCATTGCTTCCTCGGTTTCCCACGTGTCGTCCTCATCCATGCGTTGATTCCATCTAACCCTTACTAGTGGAATAACCTTGATCCTTAGTTGGCGCAGTTCCCGGTCCACGATCTTAATTGGCTTCTCTTGATATGTTCCGTCTTTGTTGAATTCCAGAAGCTCGTATTCTATAACATGCCATGGATCTCGTACATACTTTTTCAACATGGATATGTGGAACACATTGTGTATTCCGTCCATTTGTGGTGGTAAAGAGAGACGATATGCCACCTCTTCGACTCTTTCAAGAATTTCAAAAGGCCCGACAAACCTTGGTAACAACTTGCCTTTAATGCCAAAACGCCTGATCCCACGACCTGGAGACACCTTTAAGAATACATGTTCACCCACCTGAAACTCCAGGTCTCTCCTTCTGTTATCTGCATATGCCTTTTGTCTTTGCTGTGCCACTGCCATTCTTTCTTTAATAAGCTTTACCTTCTCTGTGGTTTCCCTTATCATCTCTAGTCCTAGCATTTGTTTTTCGCCAACTTCATACCAACATATTGGAGATCGGCAACTCCTGCCATAGAGTGCTTCAAATGGTGCCATTTGGATGCTAGCTTGATAGCTATTATTGTAGGCGAACTCCACAAGAGGTAAGTGTTCGTGCCAGCTGCCTCCAAAATCTAGGACACATGCTCTAAGCATATCTTCAACCACCTGGTTGGTTCTCTCCATCTGACCATTTGTCTGTGGATGGAAAGCCGTGCTAAAGTTCAGTTTAGATCCCAAGGAGTAATGCAGTCCTTTCCAAAAATGGGATGTAAACCTAGGGTCTCTATCAGACACGATAGACACCAGTACTCCATGTAATCTGACTATTTCCTTCACATACAATACAGCCAGAACATCTACTGACCACTTATTCTTCACTGGCAAGAAGTGAGCCGACTTCGTTAAGCGGTCGACAATAACCCAGATTCCATCGAATCCACCTCTAGACTTAGGTAGTCCGAAAATAAAGTCCATCCCTATACCTTCCCATTTCCATGCCGGGATTTCTAGGGGTTTGAGTTTACCTGCGGGTCGCATGTGTTCCGCCTTGACCCTTTGACATGTTAAACAATGGGCGACATATTCTGCCACCTCTCTCTTCATATTAGGCCACCAAAAGCTTCTTTTCAAATCTTGATACATTTTGGTAGTTCCTGGATGAATAGTATATCTGGTCTTGTGAGCCTCATCCATAATCATTTTCTTTGTCTCCGCATGGTCGGGTACACAGACCCGATCCCGGAACAATAGCCTTCCATCTTCAGTTAATGAGAAATCCGGCCTCTGGTCTAGGTTAGCCTTAATCTCCACAAGTACAGGGTCATTGTCTTGTAGTGTTGTGATGTCCTCCAATAGTGTGGGTTGTGCTCTAACACTAGCAACAAAGCATCCCTTCTCTTTGATGTCAGCATCAATATTTAACTTGGCGAAGTCTTCTAATAACTTCCATTCGTCTACCATTAAGCTCGACAACGTGATCATTGGCTTCCTACTTAAAGCATCTGCCACAGCATTTGCTTTTCCTGGGTGATATTGGATCGTGAAGTTGAAGTCCTTGAGATACTCCAACCACCGCCGCTGTCTCATATTCAAGTCCTGCTGAGAAAACAGATACTTCAAACTTTTATGGTCAGAAAACACAATGAATTTCTCACCATATAGATAATGACGCCATATCTTCAAGGCGAAGACTACAGCAGCTAGCTCCAGATCATGTACAGGATAATTGTCCTCGTGCTTCTTCAATTGTCTGGACGCGTAGCATATAACCTTCCCATTTTGCATCAGCACACAGCCAAGGCCGATCCCAGATGCATCGGTGTATACTTCAAAACTACCCCCAGCAACCGGCAGGGTCAGTACGGGTGCCGAGGTAAGGTGTTCTTTCAATGCCCTGAAACTTTCTTCACATTCATCAGTCCATGTGAATGGATTCTCCTTCCTGGTAAGCCTGGTCAAAGGTACAGCTATCTTTGAGAAATCTTTAATGAAGCGCCGATAATAACCAGCTAAACCCAGAAAACTTCTAATCTCCGACACAGTTGTCGGCCTTCCCCAGTTCTTTACTGCCTCCACCTTAGATGGATCCACAGAGATTCCCTCCTTGGATATGATGTGACCAAGGAAGGACACTTCCTCCATCCAAAATTCACACTTACTAAGTTTGGCATAGAGTTGGTTATCTCTGAGCACTTGCAGAGCAACCTTCAAGTGTTCTTCATGTTCTTCCTTGGATTTGGAGTAAATAAGGATGTCATCAATGAACACCACTATAAACTGGTCCAAGTATGACCTATAAATATTGTTCATAAGTTGCATGAAAGCCGCTGGAGCATTTGTTAAACCAAACGGCATGACCACGAACTCATAGTGACCATATCTACTCCGGAATGCAGACTTGTGAATATCCTCCTCCTTTATTTTTAGTTGATGGTAGCCTGATCTTAGATCTATCTTGGAGAAATATTGTGCACCGGAGATCTGGTCAAACAGCTCGTCGATGCGGGGCAGTGGATACTTATTCTTTATTGTCAGCTGGTTCAACTGACGGTAATTAATGCATAGCCTCATTGTCCCGTCCTTCTTTCTGACGAATAGCACTGGCGCTCCCCACGGGGATGTGCTAGGCCTGATAAAACCCTGATCTAGCAATTCTTGGATCTGTCTCTTCAATTCCTGCAATTCAACAGGGGACATACGATACAGAGCCTTTGAAACAGGGGCTGCCCCCGGGAGTAACTCAATGGTGAAGTTTACCTCCCGCTCAGGTGGTATACCAGGTAATTCCTCTGGAAATACATCAGGATAGTCTCTAGCTATTGGAATGTCTTCTAGGGTTGGTTTCTTCTTTTCAGTTGCCAAGACGGAAACTAGGAAAGCATCACAACCCTGGTTGATCAGCTTAGAAGCCTTTAGGGAGGATATCAAGATAGGGTGTTTGTGATAACGGGTGCCAAGTAGTGATAGAGTTGGGAGGTTTGGTCTTTTAAAAGTGACCCTCCTATGGCGACAGTTTACATCGGCATCATATTCAATTAGCCAATCGACACCCAAAATGGCATCATAACCCTTCATGTCTAAACAGATGAGGTCGGCAGGGAGATTGTGTCCTCCAATTATAGTTTCACATTTTGGCAAGTAGTGAGTGAGTTCAGATTTTGAGCCTAGTGGAGAGGCTACAGAAATCTTGGATTTCAAGGGTACAGGTTTGACAGGTAGAGTTGCAGCAAATGTGGTGGAAATAAATGAATATGCAGCTCCAGTATCAATAAGCACAAAAGCAGGTTGAGAGTGTATGGAAATAGTACCTTCCACCATACCCCCTTCCTCGGGTAGGTCAGCTTCTATGACAGCATTAAGGCGTCCCTGACGCCGTGGTGCATTCTGGGCTCTACCTGGTTGGTCCTTCAACATTGGACAGTCAGGAATACGGTGGTCACGACCACCACATCTCAAGCATGCTCCGAGCTTCTTCCAGCATTCCTCAGCTCGGTGTCCTGGTTTATCGCAGAATTTGCAGTTCTCAGCCAACTGCCTCCCTTCCACCTTGACTCTCTTGTCTCCAACAACGTCTCTCCCGGCATTCGGCCGCTTGTTGTTGTTGTTGCTACGAAAAGTTGGAGCAATATTGGGCGCTCCCTTCTTGATGAAAACCGGCTTGGAGTTGTCCTTGCCCCTCATGCCCTCTACCTTGGCCATGGTGTCTTCTACCAGCTGAGCTCTCTGGACCATCTCAGTGTAAGTTTGAATATTGTGTGATCCGAGCCTTTCAATGAACATGGGCCTAAGCCCATCCATGAAACGGTTAGCCTTTAGCCTTTCAGTTCCCACCAGGTGTGGGGCATACACAGCAAGACGCACGAACTGAGCCTCATACTCAGCCACAGACATCCCTTTCTGTTTAAGTGCAGCAAACTCCGCTGCCTTCTTCTCCTTGACTCTCTCAGAGAAATATTTTCCCCGGAATATCTCCAGGAATCCGGCCCACTCTAATTCAGCTACATTAGGCAGGTGGGCCGATGTGGCCTTCCACCATGCTCGAGCATCTTTAGTTAATTGGAAAGTGGTCAGTACCACTTTTTCCCTATTTGTGCATTGCATCACCTGGAAAATCCTTTCTATCTCCTCTTGCCAATTTTCTGCTTCATCTGGGTCAGGGGATCCAGAGAAACGAGGAGGGTTTAAACTCCTAAAATTTCGGTGCAGATCACCGGCTCCATTCCTTGCAGCTACAGCCTGATTTCTAGCCTGAACTACATTTTGCAGGGCCTGAGTAAGTCCAGCCACAGTGTCTTGCATAGCTTGCCACTGATTGCGAGCCATTGCAGTTGAGTGAGAGTGTTATGAGGGTTCCTGAGAAAAGGATGGAAACAAATTAATGTCTCTAGATACATTATAAGAGTCAATGGGTAGGAGTGTTTAATTCTTTCTAACATATTCCCAGTTTCTACCCATTCTCACCAGGTACTATATTTAATTTCCATGACCTAGGTTCCATAGGTATCTCCTATTCCTGAGACATTATCCTATTTGGTATTCCTAGGCGCTGATACCACTAAACTGTCACATCCCGAGAATTACGCAGCGGATATTAGTTCGAAGGATTCGAGTCGATATTCCGAGACGTGGACAGTCGGCAAATAAGCCTCTAGCTAGCACGCACTTAATGTGTATCAACACAACATCATAATAGGGCCCAAATGTTGAACTCAATATAAATTGTATTCAAATTGAAACTAGTACAGAACTAAGACTCAATAAAAGGGAAAGTACATAATACCTCACTTCCTACTACATTGTTCTAACACTCAAATGAACTAACTATAGACATACTCATAATTGGAACGCTCATCAGTCGGATGCATTCCCATCCTTGACTTGCTCTTCCTCTTGAACTTCATAGTCACCTAAATTGGGTAAAAGTAGGGGGATGAGCAAACTAGCCCAGTAGGATTTATATCTCAATGTGCGGGCAATGATATAAGTGATTAACATTTTAGAACTAGGTAAGCACAATGAATGTCATGATATGCGTGAACAAATAAAACAGATTTAAAACATGATGCATGAAACAAGCTAGATAGAGTGATCATGATAGAATAAGATCTGGAATGATATAACAAGAGAGAACTAGCAATAGATCACTTTGTACAAGCACGCAAGATTTCACTTGATGTCAATAGTTTACAAGAACACAAGATATCACTAGTTGCAATAAATGCAGGATGGCCATATCACGCAAGCAAGCAAGCAAGATTTGCACAAGCACGATCAAGTAACACTAATCAGGCACGTAAACACTAATGTTGTAAGGCCCTCGAATTTTGTTGCATTATTTTAATTTCGTGTAAACAATTTATGTTGTGTATGCATAGATGTACATATCTACGTATGTATTAACTATTTATACTTATGTATGCATGCGTATAAGTTAGTTGTAAATAATGTATGAATGACATGTTGGTAGTGTGTACGTGATAGTACATATGTATGTCACGTATATAGGTATAAGTTGTGCATGGTTTATGCATGTTTTAGAGTTCTGGCCGAAGGCCAGATTGGCGTCAATATCAATGGACGCTTGTGTTGTGTAGGCGTCAACCATATGGACGCCAACACTAATCCCAGCGTCCAGCGATGTGGACGCTAATTTCTCTGACCTGCATGCGTTGCAGAGCCGGATTTCCGGGAGTAAGCTTGCTCACCCATTGGGGAGCTGTCCCCAACGGTCTGAAAGGGTTCACATCAACCCTGCGGGGATGGGAGAGGCCTCTCTCCTATATCTGAACCCCTTTGCAACCAGAAAACCCCTCTTGGCTCTCTTTGCAAGAGGAGAAGAAGGAGAAGAAGAAACCCTAGAAAATCTGTGAGAAAACCCCACCTTTGCAAGCTTGGATGCGACCTTCTGAAGCTGTTCCTGGCCAGCTACCACGACAAGGAGCTAGCTGAAGTGAAGGAGGAGGCTTCCCTGACCTCATCTTGGAGGCATCTTCATCCTAGAATCCGGAGGAAGCCTTTCTTGGGAGCTTCTTGGGGCTGCCCAAGGAGAGCTTCACCGCCATTTAGATCCGTCTGGAGTATTTTCTAGAGGCAAGTAACTTACCCCTATCGTCCATGTAGATGTCTAGTAGGGTTTTGTGATTTTTACATATTTTTCCTCGTGTCCTAGATCCCCCATTCTTCTTGATTTTTGGAGTTCGGTCTGTGTTTCTGCACAGACAGGAACTTGGCGTCAATGCCCTTGACGCCGAGATCCCTGGTGTGCGTCCAGCAATCTTGCCGTCCACTCCTGGAACGGCCAGAGACCGCCGTTAAGTTCTCCAGGACAGAACAGTGAGCTGTTCTTCCTGATATATTTGATTAATTTCGATGTGTTTTCGATGAGGATATATTGTAAACTTATTATGATATGTAATATGGATGTCTGAATGTGTGGTGAGATCTTTGTAATTTCTGTGATTTGGCATAAATGGTTTATTTATGGAAAACGTGTGCATGATGAGATCTAGACCATGTTCGCTATCGTGTATGAAATTCATGTGGAATTGGATGCCCTAAATCTTGCTAAACCAAGAATGGGTGAATCAGTCCATGCTCTAATTTTTGGAAATTTTCTCCATGTTCCTCTGAATTATTGAATTTTCTGAAATGAGATTAGAAAAGCATGTGTAGGGTTGTAAAATCTCCAGTAAATTGTGTACTGTGAAATAAATTCGGGAAAATTCCTGTGGTATTGTGTATATTGAGTTCAGAATTATGATCTGTTAAAACTGAATTTTTATGTTATACATCATGATAAATGGAATTTTGAATAATGCGGGAGTTTATGTTAAATTTTCTGCAATTGTATTTTGGATCAGAAAAATGTGAAAATTTTCATGTGGGGTCCTAAACCCGAAATTAGCATGTGGTTAAATTATCAGGTCATTTGGACAACTATACCATGCAATATGAATTTTCCATGCAAAAATGGGTAATTAATGCATGCCGTTGTGAAATGATTTAATTTCTGTGTAACCCAATCTGATTGGTGAAATTTCTTGAATGATAAATTCTGTCATCTGTAGTGACATGATTAGGAAAACAGAGTCATGTTGCGAATGAGAGAATGAATGAGATGTGAGTGTTATGTGTAAAATGTGTGTAAAAACCGATATGTGTAATGTGTAAAACTGTGCCATGTGTGATACTGCTTCCATAGAGGGCTGTGGAACCGTACCATGGAAAAGTCCCCATGGGAAGTTTCAATGTGTTGTGATCCTAAGGGCATTAGGATGAAATCCTGGAGGTGGACAAGTACCACTGATTAGGGTGGAGACTTGTTCTCCCGGTCTGCGCAGTCCAAGAGTCGTCACTGTGTTGCCTAGGTGGCGTCTATGTGTATGTGATGTGATGTGTCCTTCTTATGGTGGTTTGGACTATGTGTCACGGCACTAAAGTGTAAAATGTGAAATGTGATTGTGATCATGTGCAAATTGTGTAGTGTGAACATATGTAAATGTGCAATGTGTAAAGTGTGAACTATGTGAATAAGAGATTGTGTAAAAATGTGAAACCAAAATGTGAGGATGTGAAATTGAAATCCATGATATGATGATTTGAAATCATGTTAGAACAGCAACATAAATGTGGTTATGATTTTGTGCTATATGTGTACAATGCGTAGAATCCATGCTAGGGACAATCCTTACTTATGTGTAAACCATTCCATGTGTGTATGCTCTCACGTTGTGGTTTGAATGAGAACATAGCTTTCATGTGTTAAATTGTAAAGTGTTAAACCACATCAAAACAGAAAGCTTAAAGCATGTGAAATGGTTATGTGCATGTATACGAATGAGTAGTAACCATGTTAGCAATGTTTTCTTTCATGTATGTAAGCTAGTCATGCTAGATTGCTCTCATGTTTTAGTTTAATTGAAAGTAGAACTTTCATGTGTAGGAATGATTGGAGAGCATGTGATAGGAGATTTTGAAATTAGAAAATCTGAAAGCATGAATCATGTGTTCATTAGTAGAATTTCCAAGATAAGGTTGTTAATTTCAATGTCACGCATGCTATATGTTGTGCCTTGTAAATGGTATGTAAAAACCTGCTATGATACGTGCATGTGTGATAGATGTAGTGTTATTTGCTGAGTCTTTTAGACTCATTACTTGCTTCGGCGTACAGGTGTAGTAGGTGACACACCTTTGGAGGAGACCGTGGAAAGCGACTCCGAGCGCGGGGAGTAGCTAGTTTGGTGGAGCTTAGTTGTGACATTTTGACATTTTGATGTATGTAATTGCAACATTGTACTAGCATTATCATGGAAAAATGTATAAGTGTGGACAATTATGTATTTGATTTTCAGCAATTTAATTATGTGGACTTTTAGTTCTTTAAATGTTATTGCAATCATATATGTTAAATGTGGATGATGAATGAAATGAAGACAGTGGTTCTTTTACTTCTACTACTCTGTTCTTATATTCACGTGTATCTCAGCTGAATGTTATTGTTGGATAAATGTCCCACTGTGGCAACCTTCACTATACCGACGTGGGTTGGTATAACCGTACCGGTATAATGAGGGTCGCTACAGAGATTGGTATCAGAGCAACCGGTTGAGATTGCACATGAATATATATACATGTCTTCATCCCCATTGCATGCTAAGTATGTCCACATGTGTAGAAAACACTAATAAGAAATGGAAATGAGATAAGAAAATGGTTAGAAAACGTAGTAACCTAGCTAATGGTGGCTGAAATTTATTACAGCCATGGCTTCGAGAGGTAGGCGTGGCGGAGCGCCGGCCCGTGAGGACGAGCTGAGACGTGACGAGCGGGCGGAGCAACAGGCCCCGGCACCGCAAGGTCCTGTACTTCCCCCACCGCCGCCTGTGGATTATGGAGTATTCATGCAAGGTCTGGTGCAAGCCATGCAGACGCAGGCTCATACTATGGCAGCACTCCAGGCACAGTTGGAGGCTCAGGTTAGACTAATAAAATGATTAATAGTCTGTTTTATTTAATTGTATGCTACTATGTTGATTGTGTATTGCTTGCTGTGTATTGTAGCAGGCTCAAGTACCAGCTCAGGACCATGGCGGACCTTCTACTATGGAAAGATTCAAGAGGATGCTGCCACCCTCTTTTAAGGGGGAGAGCGATCCATTGTTGGCTGAAAGCTGGATGAGGGAGATAGAGAAGATCTTCCGAGCCATCAGGTGTGCAGATGAGGATAAGGTCACATTAGCCACCTACATGCTACAGGTATGCTTTAGTTTATATGCTTGTATGTTTTGTTAAGTTAGATTTGTTTAGATGGTGCTTATGAACGGTGTGCTACAGGAAAGAGCTGATGTATGGTGGGCTTCATTGCTGCGTACCCGGTTTGAGGACGGAGCTATTGATGTTGCTTGGGATGAGTTCGTGAGGCTCTTTCGGGACAAGTTCGTCCCCGAGCATGTTCAAGATCGGATGGAGCAAGAATTCCTATCTTTGACTCAAGGCTCCATGATCGTGCTAGAATATGAGGCAAGATTTTCTGAACTCTCTAAATATGCACCTCATATCGTGACAGACGAGCGCAGGAAGACAAAGAAGTTCGTGATGGGACTCAAGCCATCACTGCGGACGAGGCTCGTGGAGTTTGACCACCGCACTTTGGACGAGGCCCTCAGTGCTGCTTGTAGGCAGGAGGGTGAGATGGAGCAATACCTTGAAGAGAAGAAGGCTTCGCAGAAGAGACCTGCAGCTACGTTCCAGCGGCAGGACAAGAAGAAAACGGTGTACTCGACACAACCGCGATCAGTAGCAGTCGGCAGTACTCAGGTACCTTATGTACGTTCCCCTGGTGTGAAGAAAGAGTGCCCCAACTGTGGGAAGACCCATGGTGGTACCGAGTGTTGGATGATCGCGGGAAAGTGCTTGAAGTGCGGAAGCAGCGACCACAAGATCAAGGATTGCCCTAGACTTCAGCAGGGAGTCCAACGCGGAGCGCCAGCCCCAGCAGTAGCAGCAGCGGCGCCAGCTACAGGAAGACCATGAAGGCCTCGAGCCCCAGCTCGAGTGTTTGCTTTAGCGCGCGAGGACGCCGAGCAGGCGGAGCATGTCACCGAAGGTATGGTTTTGCTTCTAGGTGTGCACGCTCATGTTTTGTTTGATACGGGTGTTACTCACTCGTTCATTTCCGAGCGGTTCGCTAGGCAGTTAGCCCTAGAGTCAGGCATAGAGTCTGAGGATTTAGAGGTCCCTTTGTCTGTGCACACCCCTGCGGGTACGGTATCGACTAGGAAGTGCATTCCGTCGTTACCTGTGTGCATTGAGGATAGAATCCTAGATGGGTGTTTCTTCTTGCTAAAGATGAAGGACTATGATGCTATTCTTGGTCTGGATTGGCTAGAGGAGCACTATGCGTTAGTGGATTGTCGTCGGAAGAGGATTGTTTTCCGCATTCCTGGTGAGGACGAGTTCTCTCATCCCTTGCCAAGGAACTTGGCGGGAAAGTTAGTCATCTCTGCCATGAAGGCGATGCGCATGGTAAACAAGGGTTGTGACGCTTTTCTTGCCAGCGTGGTGTTAGTACCAGAGGCTGATGAGTCACCTACTCTTGCAGAGATTGAGGTAGTGCAGGATTTTCCAGATGTCTTTCCTGATGACTTGTCTGGATTGCCACCAGATAGAGAGATACAGTTTACCATAGAATTGCTTCCAGGCACCTCTCCTATCTCGAAGGCTCCATATCGGATGGCACCTGTGGAGTTAGCCGAGTTGAGGAGGCAGTTGCAAGAGTTGCTTGATAAGGGATTTATTCGCCCTAGTGTTTCCCCTTGGGGCGCACCTATGTTATTCGTCAAGAAGAAAGATGGGTCACTTAGGTTATGCATTGATTATAGAAAGTTGAACCAAGTGACTGTGAAGAACAGGTATCCCTTACCTCATATTGATGATTTGTTTGACCAGTTGCGAGATGCATCAATCTTTTCTAAGATTGATTTGCGATCTGGTTATCATCAGTTGAGGATTCAGAGTGAGGATGTGTCCAAGACGGCATTTAGAACCCGTTATGGACATTATGAGTTTTTGGTTCTTCCTTTCGGATTGACCAACGCCCCTGCAGCGTTCATGGATCTCATGAATAGGGTGTTTAAGCCTTATTTAGATAGCTTTTTCGTAGTGTTTATTGATGATGTGTTGGTCTACTCTCCGGACGAGGCCACACACCGTCAGCATTTGAGGGTAGTGTTAGAGGTTCTTCGTGAGCACAAGCTGTATGCTAAGTTCAGCAAGTGCAATTTTTGGTTGCGTGAAGTTCATTTCCTCGGGCATGTTATCTCCGGTACTGGTGTAGCAGTTGATCCAGCAAAGGTCCAGGCAGTTATGGATTGGGAGATTCCCAAGACCCCTTCGGAGATTCATAGTTTTATTGGTTTAGTTGGTTACTATCGGCGATTTATTGAGGGATTTTCATCCATCGCCGCCCCTTTGACTCAGCTTACCAGAAAGGGAGTGAAGTTTGTTTGGTCGAGAAGTGTGAGAGTAGTTTTCAATTATTGAAGACTAAGCTCACGTCAGCTCCGGTGTTAGTCTTACCGAGCGGTGTAGAGGGTTTTGCTATCTACACGGATGCGTCTCGGATTGGTTTAGGCTGTGTGCTAATGCAGCAGGAAAGGGTAGTGGCTTATGCTTCTCGTCAGTTGAAGGAGCATGAGAAGAACTATCGACTCATGACTTGGAGCTCGCAGCAGTGGTTCATGCACTAAAGATCTGGAGGCACTATCTTTATGGTGTCAGATTTGAGGTGTTTACCGACCACAAGAGCTTGAAGTATCTTTTCTCCCAAAAGGAATTAAACCTGAGGCAGAGAAGATGGATTGAGTTCTTGAAGGACTATGACTTCGACCTTCAGTATCACCCTGGGAAGGCGAATGTCGTAGCGGATGCTCTGAGTAGAAAGAGGCCATCTCTCCAGCAGGATTGGAAATGTTGGAAGATGCGGCTTGCGCGTTGACTGAGTTAGAGCCATCGCTATGCCAGGCTTTTGTAGCTCAGTTATCCCTTAGGTCCTCGGTTTTGGATGAGGTGATCGAGCAACAGAAAGCCGACCCTAGACTCTTAGAGTTAGTGGGCAAGGCAGGCATTGCTCGTGATGAGGACGGTGTGATTAGATTTCATCACCGTGTTTGTGTCCCTGATTTAGTAGATGTCCGTGAGCATGTGTTAGCGGAGGCTCATAGATCGCGATTCTCTATTCATCCGGGTAACACTAAGATGTACCAGGATTTGAAGAGATCCTTTTGGTGGTCTGGCATGAAGAGGGATGTAGCGGATTATGTGTCTAGGTGTTTGGTGTGTCAGCAAGTGAAGGCCGAGCGACAGCGACCATCCGGCCTTATGCAAAGGATGGAGATCCCAGTGTGGAAGTGGGAAGCTGTCACTATGGACTTTGTTTCGGGTTTGCCTCGATCTAGAAGGGGCAATGACTCGATTTGGGTAGTTGTAGATAGATTCTCGAAGACTGCTCATTTCTTGCCTATGAAGAAGAAGCAGTCAGTAGAGAGTTTAGCTAGATTGTATGTTAGCAGTATCATTAGATTGCATGGTGTGCCGAAGTCGATCATTTCGGATCGAGATCCGAGATTTACTTCGAGGTTGTGGAAGGGTCTTCAGGATGCTTTAGGTTCGGAGCTGAAGCTCAGTTCGGCGTTTCATCCCCAGACTGATGGACAGTCCGAGAGGACTATCCAGACGCTCGAGGATATGTTGAGAGCGTGTGTGCTGGATTGGAAGGATGATTGGGAGCGTCATTTACCTCTAGTGGAGTTCGCATACAACAACAGCTTTCATGCGAGTATTGGTATGGCTCCATTTGAGGCGTTGTATGGTAGGCCTTGCAGATCTCCTTTGTGTTGGGAGGAGATCGGTGATAGGCAGCTCATCGGTCCGGAGTTAGTTCAGGAGACTTCGGATAAGATCCAGCTTATCAGGAAGAGGCTTGTTGCGGCTCAGGATAGGCAGAAGAGCTATGCCGACAACAGAAGGAAGGATTTGGAGTTCGAGGTGGGTGATCATGTCTTCTTGAAGATATCACCTACTCGTAGTGTCGTCAGATTTGGCAGGCATAGTAAGCTAAGCCCTAGATTCATTGGCCCATATGAGATTCTCAGACGATTGGGCAGCGTGGGATATGAGCTAGCATTACCCCCATCTTTGGCTAGTGTTCATCCCGTCTTCCACGTTTCGATGCTCAGGAAGTATGTCCGAGATCCGTCTCATGTGATTAGTCATGAGCCAGTGGAGATTCATCCAGATCTGTCGTATGTCGAGCAACCAGTAGCTATTCTTGACCGGAAGGTTCAGCATCTCCGGAACAAGAGTATTGCGTCGGTGAAAGTTCTCTGGCGGAACTTCTCACGAGAGGAGGCTACTTGGGAGCTTGAGGATGCGATGAAAAGAAGTATCCCCTTTTGTTTGAGTAGTGTCGTTCTAACTTCGAGGACGAAGTTTCTTTAAGGGGGAGAGGGTGTAAGGCCCTCGAATTTTGTTGCATTATTTTAATTTCGTGTAAACAATTTATGTTGTGTATGCATAGATGTACATATCTACGTATGTATTAACTATTTATACTTATGTATGCATGCGTATAAGTTAGTTGTAAATAATGTATGAATGACATGTTGGTAGTGTGTACGTGATAGTACATATGTATGGCACGTATATAGGTATAAGTTGTGCATGGTTTATGCATGTTTTAGAGTTCTGGCCGAAGGCCAGATTGGCGTCAATATCAATGGACGCTTGTGTTGTGTAGGCGTCAACCATATGGACGCCAACACTAATCCCAGCGTCCAGCGATGTGGACGCTAATTTCTCTGACCTGCATGCGTTGCAGAGCCGGATTTCCGGGAGTAAGCTTGCTCACCCATTGGGGAGCTGTCCCCAATGGTCTGAAAGGGTTCACATCAACCCTGCGGGGATGGGAGAGGCCTCTCTCCTATATCTGAACCCCTTTGCAATCAGAAAACCCCTTTTGGCTCTCTTTGCAAGAGGAGAAGAAGGAGAAGAAGAAACCCTAGAAAATCTGTGAGAAAACCCCACCTTTGCAAGCTTGGATCCGACCTTCTGAAGTTGTTCCTGGCCAGCTACCACGACAAGGAGCTAGCTGAAGTGAAGGAGGAGGCTTCCCCGACCTCATCTTGGAGGCATCTTCATCCTAGAACCCGGAGGAAGGCTTTCTTGGGAGCTTCTTGGGATTGCCCAAGGAGAGCTTCACCGCCATTTAGATCCGTCTGGAGTATTTTCTAGAGGCAAGTAACTTACCCCTATCGTCCATGTAGATGTCTAGTAGGGTTTTGTGATTTTTACATATTTTTCCTCGTGTCCTAGATCCCCCATTCTTCTTGATTTTTGGAGTTCGGTCTGTGTTTCTGCACAGACAGGAACTTGGCGTCAATGCCCTTGACGCCGAGATCCCTGGTGTGTGTCCAGCGATCTTGCCGTCCACTCCTGGAACGGCCAGAGACCGCCGTTAAGTTCTCCAGGACAGAACAGTGAGCTGTTCTTCCTGATATATTTGATTAATTTCGATGTGTTTTCGATGAGGATATATTGTAAACTTATTATGATATGTAATATGGATGTCTGAATGTGTGGTGAGATCTTTGTAATTTCTGTGATTTGGCATAAATGGTTTATTTATGGAAAATGTGTGCATGATGAGATCTAGACCATGTTCGCTACCGTGTATGAAATTCATGTGGAATTGGATGCCCTAAATCTTGCTAAACCAAGATTGGGTGAATCAGTCCATGCCCTAATTTTTGGAAATTTTCTCCATGTTCCTATGAATTATTGAATTTTCTGAAATGGGATTAGAAAAGCATGTGTAGGGTTGTAAAATCTCCAGTAAATTGTGTACTGTGAAATAAATTCGGGAAAATTCCTGTGGTATTGTGTATATTGAGTTCAGAATTATGATCTATTAAAACTGAAATTTTATGCTATACATCATGATAAATGAAATTTTGAATAATGCAGGAGTTTATGTTAAATTTTCTGCAATTGTATTTTGGATCAGAAAAATGTGAAAATTTGCATGTGGGGTCCTAAACCCTAAATTAGCATGTGGTTAAATTCTCAGGTCATTTGGACAACTATACCATGCAATATGAATTTTCCATGCAAAAATGGGTAATTAATGCATGCCGTTGTGAAATGATTTAATTTCTATGTAACCCAACCTGATTGGTGAAATTTCTTGAATGATAAATTCTGTCATCTGTAGTGGCATGATTAGGAAAACAGAGTCATGTTGCGAATGAGAGAATGAATGAGATGTGAGTGTCATGTGTAAAATGTGTGTAAAAACCGATATGTGTAATGTGTAAAACTGTGCCATGTGTGATACTGCTTCCATAGAGGGCTGTGGAACCGTACCATGGAAAAGTCCCCATGGGAAGGTTCAATGTGTTGTGATCCTAAGGGCATTAGGATGAAATCCTGGAGGTGGACAAGTACCACTGGTTAGGGTGGAGACTTGTTCTCCCGGTCTGCGCAGTCCAAGAGTCGTCACTGTGTTGCCTAGGTGGCGTCTATGTGTATGTGATGTGATGTGTCCTTCTTATGGTGGTTTGGACTATGTGTCACGGCACTAAAGTGTAAAATGTGAAATGTGAAATGTGATTGTGATTATGTGCAAATTGTATAGTGTGAACATGTGTAAATGTGCAATGTGTAAAGTGTGAACTATGTGAATAAAAAATTGTGTAAAAATGTGAAACCAAAATGTGAGGATGGGAAATTGAAATACATGATATGATGATTTGAAATCATGTTAGAACAGCAACATAAATGTGGTTATGATTTTGTGCTATATGTGTACAATGCGTAGAATCCATGCTAGGGACAATCCTTACTTATGTGTAAGCCATTCCATGTGTGTATGCTCTCACGTTGTGGTTTGAATGAGAACATAGCTTTCATGTGTTAAATTGCAAAGTGTTAAACCACATCAAAACAGAAAGCTTAAAGCATGTGAAATGGTTATGTGCATGTATACGAATGAGTAGTAACCATGTTAGCAATGTTTTCTTTCATGTATGTAAGCTAGTCATGCTAGATTGCTCTTATGTTTTAGTTTAATTGAAAGTAGAACTTTTATGTGTAGGAATGATTGGAGAGCATGTGATAGGAAATTTTGAAATTAGAAAATCTGAAAGCATGAATCATGTGTTCATTAGTAGAATTTCCAAGATAAGGTTGTTAATTTCAATGTCACGCATGCTATATGTTGTGCCTTGTAAATGGTATGTAAAAACCTGCTATGATACTTGCATGTGTGATAGATGTAGTGTTATTTGCTGAGTCTTTTAGACTCATTACTTGCTTCAGCGTACAGGTGTAGTAGGTGACACACCTTTGGAGGAGACCGTGGAAAGCGACTCCGAGCGCGGGGAGTAGCTAGTTTGGTGGAGCTTAGTTGTGACATTTTGACATTTTGATGTATGTAATTGCAACATTGTACTAGCATTATCATGGAAAAATGTATAAGTGTGGACAATTATGTATTTGATTTTCAGCAATTTAATTATGTGGACTTTTAGTTCTTTAAATGTTATTGCAATCATATATGTTAAATGTGGATGATGAATGAAATGAAGACAGTGGTTCTTTTACTTCCGCTACTCTGTTCTTATATTCACGTGTATCTCAGCTGAATGTTATTGTTGGGTAAATGTCCCACTGTGGCAACGTTCACTATACCGACGTGGGTTGGTATAACCGTACCGGTATAATGAGGGTCGCTACAAATGTACACCAAGGAAAGATCCACCAAGAGTGCACACAGGCCACGTGTATGTGGTTATGTATCTAACATTCAACAAGCAAGAAAGTACTCCTAGCGCAGATGCAACGCCAGTAATCATTATACCCCATGGTTAACAGTATATCTATGACTCGCCGTCATTGGGGCTAGATTGGAGCCCTTGGACACACGCCGTGCCCTGTCATCATCTCATGTAAAATTTTAAATGTAGATACCCACAGTCATTAATAATGGCCAATGAGAGTTGCAAGATGTAGCATGTGTAATGTCATGTTCACGATGATGATGAGAAGAAGTAAATAATTAAATTGAACATGATTTCATGAGAACAATGGTCAAGAGATAAATTCGGTAGCTGAACGGTACAATTTATAATTTAGTTCAATCTTTACGATAATGGCTTTAGTCTAGATTGTAATTCATGCTCACGAGAACAAGAAGAGAAAGGAAGTGCACTCTAGAGATGTATAAGTGTGTAGTGATGTACGGGTGCCAATTCACAATCCGTCGGTCTCAAACTCTCGGAAAACACTTAACATGATGGCATGCAAAGATCAATATATTTAACTACATATGGGTTTACCAGATTTTAAGATAATATTTATCATTTAAATCAAGCTAGATTGGTAACAAGAGCAAATCACAAGCTTCATGTATGATCATATCATTAAGAAAGCAATTAGAATAATATTCATGTAATTAAGGATTTTTTAATGGGTTAAACACTTTTAAGCCATTAAATAGACATCATGCAATGATCAGACCCAAGACAGGTAATATTTTGCAAAGGTAGTGTCGACACACCCCTTACTGGTGTCGACACTATGCTCCAAACACAAGGCAAAATAATGAAGAATTGGTCAAGTAGTGTCGACACTAGATCAGGTAGTGTCGACACAGTGCTTCAAATACAAGGCAAAAAGGTCAAGTAGTGTCGACACTAGTTCAGGTAGTGTCGACACTAGAGACAGCTCCCAGAAAACCTTCTGGCCAATCTGGGACAGTGTGTCGACACTAGCCCAAGTAGTGTCGACACTAGAGGCCTTCCAGAACACCTTTTGGGCAAAACTGGTCAGGCAGTGTCGACACTGGGTCAGATAGTGTCGACACTAGAGACCTTCCCAGAACACCTTCTGGGCTGTGCTGGGACAGTGTGTCGACACTAGCCCAAGTAGTGTCGACACTAGTGCCCTTCCAGAACAAAACTTATAGGTCATGTGGAACCTGAAAACACATCTCATGCAGGATTTACTTTCCTTGCTTATAACTCTCTAACTAATGATATTTTGACAAAACGTTCAACACAAAAGATGACGAGGTCAATCAGTAAGAGAACTTTGATGTTGGGGGTTTGATCTAATTCAGTCCCGAATCCCGAGAAAACATATGAGGAACAAAAGGTCAAGTGTAGCCCGAAATTGCAGTATCATGCAGAGACTCTCTTAACACACTTATAACTCTCTAACCAAAGATTTTTAGACAAAACATCTAACATGAAAGATGATCATAACTTCACGTAGAAGAACTGTTGTGAAGGAAGTTTGGTCTAATTCGATATGAAATAGAGTGCATAATAAGAAGAACGGAAAAAACCCTAATTGTGCACGACTTTGGCAAAACGCTTGTAATTCAAAATCTACTAGATGAAATTCGATGAAACCAGTGGGAGATGAAAATTAACTTGATGCTCTACACATTGGTATAGGATATGTTAAGGTTTGGCCCGAGAAAACCTACCTTTTGGGTTGAAGAAGTCTCATTTTTTCCAGAAAACCCGTGTTCAGACCACTTGGAGGAGAACGCTTACCGCTTCGTGTATACTGCATGGAATTTGGGTGTTCCACTTGGGTTAGAACGTAGATTTGACCCTCTTTCCAGGGGTATAAGCCTTGCAAGGTTTGGTTTATGTTTGACTCACCTTTGGTCGACTTCAAGATGATGGTCTGTGCAGGTCGCAGCAGACACAACGGGGAAAAAGAACGGCTTGGTGTGGGGATCTCCTGCTTCCCCAGTTGCCAAGAACTCCTCCACACGACCCTAGCAAGTCCTAAAACTCATTCCTAAGGTGTGGTGAAGAGTATTTAAGCAACCATGGTGTTTTAGGAGTCCTATTATGACTAGGAAAGCCAGGTTGAGATTTTGACATGTTAGTTTCCTACTTAGGGAGGATTTCTTCCTCTCATAGAGTGTGTGAGGCTTTAGGAAACCTCCTTCCACAGATAGGCACGAATTTGGGTTGCCAAGAATGCATGATTGCATCCCAATTTAACTCAAATTGCCTTTTTTCTAATTTCAGCCTATTTAGAGTTACGAATTTTCCCTACATTTTCTAGCTTTATTGGATTATTGGGATACATGCTGTCCATTGACCCAATTATGATTTAGGTTATGAATATATAATGTTGGAAGTCCCTCCAACCCTTTTTATTTAAATTCTTAATTGCGTCGTATTTCCGTGTTAACGATTTTCCGACTTGTTATAGCACATACGATAATGATGCGTATGTTTTACATACTTGGAAATTATTTATTTCCATTTATTTTAATTCTTTATATAGCTAAAATTTTCGGGGTGCTACATATAGGACCTGGTTTTAGACTGAGAGATGGAAAATTGGATATAAATCAGTTGAATGCATTTAATCGCTTGCTGCACTTCATTGTTTGTCAAATTTTAGTTCCTAGAAGTGCTACCTATTCAACCTGTACCAAGGCGGATTCGGATATGATGTTTTGGGCTATTCAGAATAGGGAAATAAACATGGCCGAAGTGATGATGGAAAGAATGAGTTTTGCCCATGATCAAATCTGGGATACTAAGAGTAAGTTAAATGTATCATTGCCATATGCTCACCTGCTCACCAAAGTCTTTAAGCATTTTGGAATAAATGTGTCTGGAGCTGTTGTAGAGAAGATGGGCCAAGCAATTAGGTCCAGAAATTTGAGGAAAAGTGGATTTTCAGTGGTCAATGGTGTATGGACAAAAACATCTGTGGCTGAGGGTGAAGCCATTATTGGCGAAGCCCAAGATGTCCAACAAGAAATAGCACCAGCAGTTGCAGAACCAGCAGCAGAAGAGGCCCTAGAGTCTAGAGCATCACAGGAAGCAGCAGTAGAAAGAGAAGATGCAGTGGAAGCTTCAGTAGCTCAAGGAGAAGTAGCAGTGGAAGATTCTGGCAGAAGAATAGAGGAGATTCCTCCTGAGATTGTTGTTCCTGCTGAATCAATATAAGAGGATCCTCTACCCACCTCCAAAGTGGCATCTGTGCTCCAAGAAGTATTGGATTCCATTCACTCCACCCCAGTGATTCCAAAAACTGGTGGGAGTTTGGTAGAAGAGGTTGTGGCATCTGGCCACATTGAAGATACTGTGATGGTAGATGCTCCCATTCAGGGGGAGCAAGAAAGAATTGTGGAAGAGGCTCCTATTCAGGGGGAGCAAGAGATTGAGAAGGAAGCAGCATCACAGGGGGAGCATACTGAAGATGCCCTTGTAAATGAAAGGCCAAATGAAGTTCATGTTGAGGTCGAGGAGCAAGTGGAAAGGAGAAGCAAAAGCAAGAAAATTACTCACAGAAGGCAGAGGAAAATTCAAAAGAAAGTGAACTTGAAGCCTATCTTGAAGAGGTTGGATGATCAAGGTGAGATCTTGAGCTCAGTATAGTCAAATGTAAATTCTATTATTGTGAGCCAGGCGTCAACCTCCAAGGAACTTTCTCAGATACGGAATGCCATGAAGTGGTTTAATAAGGAAATGGGCGATATGAAGAACTTGCTTTCTGAGTTCCTGAAGGCAGTTGGAACTAAAGATCCTCCTCCACCTGCCCCTCAAAGCAGTGCAGATATTGTTCCTAGGCCACCAGGGCCATCAATTCCAGAGGCTGGGCCCTCAGGGCCATCAGTTCACGAGGCTGGGCCATCAGGGCCGGAGACATCAGCAAGCAAGCAGCAAGCAGAAGAGGTTGGACCTTCTGAGCACTTGGTAGTTGAGCCACCAGGGCCAGTGATCTCCAAGGCTGAGCAGTAGGATGTAGAAGAGTCAGCAGTTGCTCCTGAAGCCCCTGAGTCTTCATCCCTTGCAACTCCAGCCCCTTCCTCACCACCATCCTCTTCCACAGCACCTCCAGCTCCACCCACCTTCAAACAACCCTTGCCCCGCACAATTTCCTCACCAACACCTTTTCCATCTCAATCTTCCCTCTCTCCTACTTCTTCCCAAATCCTTCCTCTTCCTCCATCTATCACTGAAGACCCTCCAGCCTCCTCATCAGCTGGGGCATCCTCCTCATCTGGTCCTTCTTCCACCAGATCCTCTTCCAACTTTGATCCAAGGTCACTTCTTTATCCTCCTACTCCACCTACATCAATTACTTTCATACTTGAAAACCCACAACTTGGCAGTGCCCTTCTCACCCAAGCTGAGGATGAGTTTGAATGCTCAACACTCACCTCAATTCTGGAAGTTGCCAATCATGTCCACAGGACTGATTCTCCCAGTCCTGCTCAGAAAAAGAGGAAACTCTCCACCTCTATCTCTCTACCCTCTACACCCAAATTTCCTCCTCTTTGGTTCTCCCTCACTGTTGAAATTGAAAGGAGACCAATCTATCGAGAATATCTACATAAATACATTCTCTCTACAATTTTTGGCATTTCCCATCTTAACCTCACTGAACATCTTCACATTGTTCTTCCCTATTGCCACATGTCCAAAGCAAAGCAATCCAAAATCTTCCATTTAGCTGAGTGCAAGACTGAAGACCAGTGGGCAAAAGGGCACAAGACTCTATACAGTAAATACCTCAAAGCCAAAGCAGATAGCATTTCTCGTCAAGATCACCCACTCTCTCTCTCTGAGTGGTTTGTTTTTCATCATCAAACTGTCTGGGGCCAGTTCATTCTTAAGGAAATCAGAATAGCAAGGCATTTTCAACTCTATAATGATTACTGCTATCTAAATAAGATCCCTGAGGTTCAGTTTGGTCAATTCCATGGAGCCCTTGCTCTCCTCCGGACTGAACATCGAGTACATTGCTCCTTCCAAGTGGATCTCACAAGCCTCAGAATGCCTGATACTGTTTTTCTTCCCAAGTTACATTCCCTAGTTTTTGATTCCTCTGCTGGCTCTCATGCTTTTGAAAGATTTGCTCGTGTGATGGGCCGTCAGTCAGCTAATCAGGGTCGCCTCCCCTCCTTTCTGAGGTTCATATTCAGAGAATACCATTTGGGGCACATCTCTTCTGAGGTTCTGGCTCCCTTAATCTCTGAGTGTGAAAGGCTTTCTCCCACAGACTGGGCAAAGCACTATCATCAGTCTGCTCTCCAATTGGAATCAGTCAATAGTTCTTTGTTCAAGGAAGGGAAGCCGAGTCTATCTGCTGAAGCCTTCTTGGATCTGAATTCTATAAATCCAGTTCAAGAATTGTATGTTCAATGGGCCTCAAGATATTCAGCTTTCTTTGCTTTGAAGAAGGACCTGCATGATCACCAGATTGTCTATCCTATCACCCTTGATCGGTTCCTTCAACGTGCTAGCTTTGGGAAGAGTACCTACTTTAGATTCACTATGGACAAGGATCAGTATGCACTATTCCTGGAGAAACAGCGGCAACTGTATATTCAGCGCATGATCCCTTCCATGGGTGATTCTTTCACCATAGCACCTGGAGTTTTCAGGCAACTTTTTGAAGACCAAGAGATTAAGGCATGGACTGTTATTTCTCAGCATGCCTCTCTTCTTTCTCCTCTGGTCTATCTTCCTGTACCTTCTCAAAAGTAATACCATATCTTTGTTTGTGTGTCTTTTCTCTTCTTCTTTGTCTCAGTTTATCTTTTTGCTTAATGACAAAAACGGGGAGAAATTTCCTTAGCATTTCTGACATACAAAACTTTTATTTTCAGAAATACAAAGTTAGGTCACTTGCTTATTGATAAGTTTAGTTCTGTTTTGTCATCACCAAAAAGGGGGAGATTGATGATCAGTATGTTTGATGATCAGTCTGTTCTCATGTAATTCTAATTAATTACATATTGATTTTGGTAAATAACAAAACGTGATTAACAAAACCTTCTTAAGTTTTCTAACATACATTCTATAAGCTTGTGAGCACAGGAAAAATCTCAAGGAAAATCAAGCCCATTTGGTAAGTATTAGTTCATCTATAGCATGTCAAGTTCAGTATGATATTTCTCTAAGTCCACATCGACTTCTATTGAAAATCACAACGATTTCCTTAAAGCTGTAACGATTTGATGTCGTAACGATTTCTTTGTAGAAATACTGTTTAATTACAAACAAATCGTTCCCATAACGATTTCTTAAGTCTTCACAAATATTTCTTAAGACCTCGTAACGATTTGCTCTTCACAACGATTTCTTAAGTCATCACAACGATTTCTTAAGACCTCGTAACGATTTGCTCTTCGCAACGATTTCTTAAGTCATCACAACGATTTCTTAAGACCTCGTAACGATTTGCTCATCGCAATGATTTCTTAAGTCTTCGCAATGATTTCTTAAGTCATCACAACGATTTCTTAAGACCTCGTAACGATTTGCTCATCGCAACGATTTCTTAAGTCTTCGCAACGATTCCTTAAGACATCGCATCGATTTCTTAAGAACTCATAAGGATTTGATTCCCACAACGATTTCTTAAGTGTTCGTAACAATTTCTTCATTGAACACAACGATTTGCTTCATGCAACGATTTCTTAAGTGTTCAGAATGATTTCTTCATTGAACACAACGATTTGCTTCATGCAACGATTTCCTAAGTGTTCATAACAATTTATTCATTGAACACAACGATTTGCTTCATGCAACGATTTCCTAAGTTTTTATAACGATTTCTTCACTGAACACAACGATTTGCTCTCCACAACGATTTCTTCAGTAAACATAACGATTTGGTTATGTCTTACAACGATTTAGCTAAATTGACTTGATCATAACGATTTCATAAGTCATGAATGTATCGACTTCTTATGTACAACAATTTGCTATTGGTCAAAGCATTGAATAGTCAAAGTCGTCACGCATATCCTTCTGACACCTTTGCATTTAATGTAGACTGAACGTATCTCTGCATGCATGTAGACGATAACGTCCATTATCGTGCTTACTCTGTGTGTATCTTTTAGAACAGCTATTTGGCATTACTATTTCTGTGATTATTTGTTCTAACGTTGACTGACATCAGAGACAGCTTAGCTATCTATCGTTTAAGCTTGAAATATGTGCAGATATCTGATGACAGTCCATCTTACAACGTTGGACAAAATAGAAGCCAAAGAATAACACTGAAGATTTTGCGTGCACAAATGGATAAAAGACTGTTGACTAACAGCTTCAAAAGGCCATTCAGTCTAACGTCTACCAAAGCTAGAGACAATAGATACTTTAACGAATACATTTCAAATTGAAGATATAAATACAAGACAGCAGTTCCAGAAAAGAGAAGAAGAGATGAGACTTACCAACGAATACTACAAGCAAGTCTTAGCAAATTCAAATCTTCTGGGAGAATTTTAGAGCCAAGCATCCCACTCCAAATTGTCTCAGCTCTTTAGCTCTCTGTGCTGTAATATAAATCTTGAGAGAGAGCCTGTGTAGTTCTGAGAGAGACCATTGTTTAGATCTCCTTCTCTCAGGGCTATTTGCTTCAGATCGTGGCTTGTTAAAGCTTGATCTAGGGGCTTGATTTTATTGCTTATTTTTGCTGAGTTATTCCCTTCTGTTGTGAAGGAAGACCTGGTGGGGTATCCAGGGTGTTATAGTTCCCTTCATGGTGAAGGAAGACCTGGTGGGGTATCCAGGGTGTTGTAGTTCCCTTCATGTGAAGGAAGACCAGCTGAGCTGGGTGTTGTAGTGTCCATAGGGGGACTGTACCCTAGTTAGTGGAATCCTGAGTTATTGCTCAGGGACTGGACGTAGGACTCCTAAGGAGAGGAGGTCCGAACCAGGATAAACTCTGTGTGTTGTGTGATTGATTTCCTGTGTGTGTTTGCTGTTTATTCTAATTTTCACTAACCTTCATCGAAGAACATCTTTGTGTGAATGTTTTAAGTACAGGTATTAATCAAATAATTTTTAAAAGACCCATTCACCCCCCCCTCTGGGCTCGTCAACTGGGCAACACCCCCACCATTAACAGTACTAAAAAGTAGTGCGAAAAGTAAAACTATAGTAAGTAAACACTGCACAACACATAAGAAACCGATGGCGTGATGCCCAACTCCTCATAGGAGTGCGCCAAGAAACTGGAACCTCGTAGTCTCAACAGTACAACAAACACACACAGACAAACACACACACACACACACACAAGGTAGGACCATCTTGTTGGACCGAGCCCCTTACCGTTGCACCAAAAGCTCGAGTTGGTAGTGAAGGCGGTAGCCAAATCTTTAAGGCGGAAGCGCAAAGCACCACGTCAACGCTGTGGTCGGCATGAGGGGCTTCGCACAGGGTTTTACCCCTGCGGCGGGTTGGGTTGCCGGCCCCGATGTCACTATGCTGCCCCATAACAGCATAGTGGCAGCGATTCCCTAAGGGAGTCGATGGCAGTTAACCAACAAACTCCCCCCCAGCGGCACCCGGGGGAATCGAACCCGCAACCTCGCTCTGATACCACTTGTTGGACCGAGCCCCTTACCGTTGCACCAAAAGCTCGAGCTGGTAGTGAAGGCGGTAGCCAAATCTTTAAGGCGGAAGCGCAAAGCACCACGTCAACGCTGTGGTCGGCATGAGGGGCTTCGCACAGGGTTTTACCCCTGCGGCGGGTTGGGTTGCCGGCCCCGATGTCACTATGCTGCCCCATAACAGCATAGTGGCAGCGATTCCCTAAGGGAGTCGATGGCAGTTAACCAACACATCTAGGGCCTATGGCTTGGCGCCTCGACACCACAGAGTCCTCCAACCCTAGACACGTGTGCACACTCAGACGCTCTCCCTCGCATCTGGTCCTCGACCAGTTTTCCCCTATGCCGGACTCTAACGGTGGAGAAGGGGCCCCACGAAAACTGCTCGTAACCACCACAAGGGGCATGCACAGGACAGAGTCGCACTCGACGTCTAGGCTCACCGGTGGAATAGCTCAACACCAGTCATCCAGGCGGGGCCTTCACCTCGACATTTGGGAAACACAACACAAGCACAACAAAACTCAGTACCAGCACAGATGGAGATGCTCTCAATGTCCGGCACACCGTGCCAAGAGACGGACACCGCGTGTCGATGACAAAGGGGGTCAGCTTGCTGGGACCTACTTGTGGGGTTGACGGCAACATCGATTGCCGCCAACCCTAGGGTAGACGGCAACACCCTTTCCGTCTACAGAAAGTAGACGGCAACAACGTTGTTGTTTACCGCATCTTGACGGCAAGGGATCTTGCCGCCAAGTTTCTCCCTGAAGAACTTGAAGTCAATCGATGTTGACGTTAAGTTCTTCAGCTTCCAATAGCTGAAATAGCCCCAGGCCGTTCCTACGGGCGATCCAGCCCAAGAAACTGCGGATTGATGATGGGAAGCACTTTCCCTCATCTCAAAATACCAATGTGAAGCTAGAAAACAATGATCCAACGTTTGGATCGGCGAAATAACCACCAAAATCTAGCATGATAAACCCTCCCCAAAAACCACAATTTTCATGCAAATCACACACATACAAGCATGACATTACATACAGGGGAGTCAAGGGGCAGAGTCCCTACCTCAAAACGTAATAAAAACTCCCAAAAGAACCTCGAATCGCGCCGATTATCCCAGAGCTCCCCTGCGAGGACGATCCTTCAAACCTCCATTTCCCGCCCGATCCGCCGTCGCCACGAGCACCACAGCCTCCCCACGAGCTCCTGTCGGCTGCAGGAAGAAGTGGAGAAGAAGAGGGGTGAAGGTGGTGGGAAGGAGAGGGAGAGAAATGGGGAAGAAGGGGCCTCGGGTCGCCCCTAAAAATGCAAGCCGGGTAGGTTGACGTCAACATGTTTGCCGTCAACTTGCACCGAAATGACCTTGACATCAACATCGATTGCTGTCAAGTTCATGTACGGGATGACTCTGGAAACTTCAATAGACGTCAACATCGATTGACGTAAAGACCTAGTCGACGACAACACTCTTGCCGTCAACTCTATCGTTGACGTCAACACCCTTGACGTTAACCCACTATTGATGTCAACATCCCTTGACGTCAACCGGCACTGTTCCAGAAGAAGGCCCATTAAGGGTCCAATAAGGCCCATGGCCTTATAGCCTCCCCCCTTAAAACAATTTCGTCCCCGAAATTCATCCGATGCAAGGGGAAGAGAACTCACCAAAGAGGTACGAAAATTGCTCGCGCATCTCGTCCTCTCGCTCCCAGGTCGACTCGCCTCCTGAGTGTCGCTGCCAAGAAACACGAACTAAGGGAATCGCTTTGTTCCTCAACCTCTAAACTCGGTGATCCTCAATATACAGTGGATACTCTAGTACTATCAACACTGGTGTCACCTCGGTCCACTCTGTACTCGGGAGAACGTGCGACTCATCTGGAAGGTACCTCCGCAACATCAACACATGGAACACGTCGTGCACTGCTGCCAACTCTGGCAGAAGCTGAAGCCGATATGCCAAACCTCCGACACGCACAATGATGGTGAAGTCCGATATAGCGGGGACTCAACTTCCCACGCCTACCAAACCTCATCACCCCCTTCATAGGGGACACTCTGACAAGCACCTAGTCCCCGACCCTGCGCTGATCAGCATAACTCTTCTGTCGGCTCTGAGCTGTCTGAAGTCTCTGTCTGACAAGCTATACTACCTCTACTGACTGCTGAACTAACTCTGGTCCAGTGATGACTCGCTCGCCCACCTCAAACCAGTCAAGAAGAGTATGACACAATCGTCTGTACATGGCCTCATAGGGTGCCATGCCGATACCAGAATGACAACTGTTATTATATGCAAACTCGACCAACAGTAAGTGAGCTGCCCAAGACCCTTGCCACTCCAGACAACAAGCTCGCAGCATGTCCTCCAAAGTCTGGATAGTCCGCTCCTACTGTCCGTCTGACTGTGGGTGATAGGTAGAGCTAAACACTAGCTCTGTCCCTAAGGCTCTCTGGAAGCTGCGCCAGAACCCAGAAGTGAAGCGAGGATCTCTATCTGACACAATAGAGATCGGCATCCTGTGCAAAGGAACAATCCGCTCCACGTACAATCTGGCCAACCTGCTCACACCCCAACCAGCTCTGATGGGCAAGAACCTGGCAGTCTTCATCAGTCTGTCCACAAACACCCAAATACTATCATATCCTCCAGCTGTCCTCGGCAGTCCACACACAAAATCTGTCGTCACATGGTCCTATTTCCACATGGGAATCTCTAACGGCTGTATAAGCTCTCCAGGGTGTTGGTGCTTGGCCTTCACCTGTTGACAGACCAAACACCTGGCAACAAAAGCCACTATGTCTCTCTTCATCCCGGGCCACCAAAATTGTCGTCTCACCCTATGGTACATCTTGGTTGACCCTGAATGAATCAAGTATCGGGACCCATGTGCCTCCTGCAAAACTGCTCTCCTGACAGACTCCTCATTAGGTGCATAGAGTCGGTCCCGGAACCTAACAGTCCCGTCATCATGCAGCTCAACCTCTGGAAGTAGCAACACCTTGTGCAACTCAGGATCTATATGTTGGGCCTCAATAACCTATCTCACAATAGCTGGAGCTGCTAACAAACTTGCTAGCATACACTGTTGTCGTCTGGTGGAAACTCTGAAGGATCCCTCTACTGCAGACTGCCACAACTACCACTCTCTCAACATGAGGTAACTCACCTGTGCCTTCCTGCTCAGGGCATCTACAACCACATTCGCCTTCCCAGGCTGATACTCAATGCTGAAATCATAGTCCTTCAAATATTCCATCCAACGACGCTGCCTTATGTTTAGATCTCTCTAAGAAAACCGCAGGCTCTGGTGGTCGATGCGAACCACAAACCTCACTCCGTACAAGTAGTGACACCAAATCCTTAGTGCAAAAACTATAGCTGCAAGCTCCAGGTCGTGGGTCAGGTAACTCTCCTCATAGGGCTTTAGCTGACGCGATGCATAAGCCACCACTCTGCCATGCTGCATCAGAATTGCTCCTAGGCCAACACTGGAAGCATCTGTGTAGACCCCTCCGTACCTGAAGGCAACACCAGGACTGGCGCTGACGTAAGCAGTCGCTTCAACTCCATGAAGCTCTGCTCACACTGCTTCGACCACTCGAACGGTACTCCCTTCCTCGTCAAACGAGTCAGGGGTGCTGCAATCTGTGAAAAATCTATGATAAATCTGCAGTAGTAACCACCCAAACCAAGAAAACTATGGATCTTTGTCACTGTCTGGGGTCTCTCCCACTACAAAACTGCCTCGACCTTCGCTGGATCCACCGAAACTTCGTCACCAGAGATCACATGCCCCAAAAAGTGAACCTGCTGCATCCAAAACTTGCACTTGCTGAGCTTGGCATACAGCTGGTGCTCTCGCAGAGTCTACAACATGATCCATAGGTGCTGGGCATGCTCCTCCTCTGAAGCAGAGTACACCAGAATGTCGTCAACAAACACCACGACAAACTGGTCCAAGTACTGGTGAAACACCCTGTGCATCAGATCCATGAAGGCCGCTGGTGCATAGGTGAGCCCAAATGGCATCACCAAGAACTCAAAGTGCCCATATCTGGTCCTGAAGGTAGTCTTCTCCACATCAGAATCTCTGATCCGCAACTGATAGTAGCCTTACCTCAGGTCAATCCTGGAGAATACTCGAGCTAACTGAAGTTGATCAAAGAGATCATCAATCCTAGGCAAAGGATACTTATTCTTGATGGTCACCTGATTCAGCTTCATGTAGTCAATACACAACTGCAGGCTACCATCCTTCTTTCTCACAAATAGCACTGGAGACCCCGAAGGAGAAAAGCTAGGGCGGATATAGCCTTTCTCCAATAGCTCCTCTAATTGCCTCTTCAACTCCTGCAACTCTGTTGGTGCCATGCAGTACGGTGCCTACGCAAATGGTGCGGTGCCAGCAACAAGCTCAATGGTAAACTCAATCTCTCTATCTGGTGGTAGACTAGGTAACCCATACGGAAAGACATCCAGAAACTCACAAACTACGGGAACGTCCTCCACTCCCCAAGAAACCTAGTCAACAAGCACGGCAGTGGCGAGAAAACCCTGACACCCAGAAGCCAACAACCTCTCTGCCCTCAAAGCAGAAATCAAGAAGCGGGAAGTAAGAGGTACGATACCCTGGAAGTAGAAGGCAGCTCCTTCGGGTATCTGAAGGTACACCCTCTTCTTCCTGCAGTCAACCATAGCACCGTACTGCTCGAGCCAGTCCATACCGAAAATCACATCAAAATCCTGCAACTGCATAGCAAACAACTGGGCTGGCAAACATTGACCCTGCATCTGCACTGGAACATCCTCAATAAGTAAGAGGTAAGAGCAAAGTCCCCTGTCGGCAGCTCTACAACAAGCTCGTTGGACATTCCCATGTCCAGCTCCTCAAGAGAGTCTAAAAACTCCTCAGAAACAAAAGAGTGGGAGGCACTGGAATCAAATAAAACTCTAGCTGCAGAACCAAAGATAGTCACAGTACCTTCCACTAGATGAGCTACCTCTGCCTCTGCTCGGGTCATGTGCATGACATGAGCCTTGGTCTTCGACCTGCCTGAACTCATGGTCTGCTACTGCTGTTGCATAGGAACCTGCTGCTACTGCTGCGTATGAGACTGAGGCTGACTCTGCTGCTGTGGGTCTCGAGGTAACAGAGGGCAGTCCCGCGCCATGTGACCCAGCTACTCACACTGGTAACACCGTCCAACAAAGGAATGTTCGCTCTACTGCTGAGGCTGCCCAAAAGGCTGCTGAACACTCTACTGAAGGCTGCCTCTGCTCTGCATGCCTCCTGTCACGTCGGAACCTCCTCCGGGACCCTGACCTCGACGACGTCCCTACAGAAGAGGACGTATAGGAGGTCGTGGTCCTCGAGGTCTGTTGAGAGCTACTCTGCTACTGTCTCTACTGGGATGGACCTGCCAGTGCCTGAATTGCTCTTGGGTCTGCCCACGGGTCCATAAGGTGCCAGCCTCAAGTGCTACTGCAGTCTAATAGACTGCATCGAGGTCGATGACGTGGGTAACTATCAGCGCCTGCCTGAGCTCTGGCCTCAGTCCTCTCACAAACTGCGTCCTCAGGCTCTCATCTGCCATAATCTGCGGTGCATAACGCCCTTGAAAGATATGCAAAACTATCTGAGATAGTAATCTAGAAGGGGGGTTGAATAGATTACTACCAATTAACAACACTATGACCTTCTTTTTGATCCAACACTGACTTATCGAAAACTTAAATAGATTTATATATAATTCGAACTATGATGTGTGTGCTTATTGTGAGTAGAACAAACAACAACCTATCTAGCGTGTGAGTAATCAATGTGCCTACCAAACATCTATCGTGAAACGTTCAAACCACAAGACACAAAGATTTAAGGTGGTTCGGAGTACACAACTTGTGTATCCTACGTCCACCATCCACACACACACGCAGAACAACTGCTTATGAGCGAGTTCAACTCTACAACACACACACCCACATTGTCTGATGCAAACACGCAATCAGAACAACAATCCACATGTGGATCAAGCACAAGGAACGCTTGAACCACTACCACACACACAAATTAGTGAAGGGTGTAAAGAAAAGAAGAGTTCAGAGATGTAGAAACAAATCCTGATGTAGAACTCTTCGTAGTGGTCGTCCAGAGAAACTTCAAGCTTCGTCTTGATGATTATCAGATGGTGGAGAAGCTTGAACCGTGGACGAACTGACTTCAACTCTGCTCGTGAGATGGATCTTCCACGAATAAGATGGAGGGTTGAAGCAGAGCAGCAGGGAGAAGCTTTCTCTTGGGTTTTGCTTAGGGTTTTGGTATGGTGGCTTCTTTTTGCGAAAATACCTTCATATGATCTATATATATGGGTATCCAAACATGGAGAGTCGTGCTTAAGGAGATCACCCAAATATAGATCATATCTTGACCATTAGATCTGACTTAAACTTCGACTTTCGACAGATACATCACAGCTGTCGACAGCTACTGCAGGCTTCTGCTTTCTAGAACCATGGTGTTGCTGGAAGTCCTTAGCTGTCGACATGCAATTTCTGGCTGTCGACAGGCAGCATGTATCTGTCGACAAGTACATTGCATCTGTCGACAACTACTGCTCCAATTGAGCTTCCAGTAGCTTGTATGTTCCGGACAGGTCTATCTGTCGACAGGTACATTCCTGGTTGTCGACAGGTAGTCACATGAAGTTTATTTCTTGTTCTTTTTCACTTGGATCTTGTTGCTTGGCTTGTATGCATTCACACCTACATTGAGAAACATTCTAAGTGAGATACAATGAATGCATAGGTGATCAATAAAAACATGTTATCATCAATTACGTTACTCATCATCAAAAACATTTAAGCACATGTCATAACCCAACATTCTCCCCCTTTTTGATGATGACAAAATTAACAGAGTTACAATTGATGTTTCTCCCCCTTTTGACAACATCCAAAAAGACATTTCATGCACACATAGACAAGAATAAAGCAAGAAACTGTGTTCTCATTCATTGAGCAATAAGCACACACAGTTACAAAAGGACATCCAGTACATGAAATAAATAAAAGCAAAAGAAGAGAAATTACATGACTGACACAACTTACTGACTCAAGACCCAAGCCTAGTGAAAATGAAAAAACCATAGGACCCAAACTAAATCCTAGACTCTCTAAACATCGTCATTCCCAGGAGCAGTGGGATGATGAAACCCATAAAACTACTTAGAGAGCCGATTGAGCCGATGCTGAATTTGCACGTGGGAGTCAGCAAGTGCATCCATCCTGGTGTTCACTTGCACATTCAGCTCATCAAAATGGGCATTTAGCTGATCAAATCCAGAAGTGATTTGTTGATGCATTTGGGTCATTTGACCAGCTATGAAGTCCCGAAGTGATGGTGCTGGATCCTGTGGAGCTTGCTCTTCAGGAACATCTTCATCACCTCCCTGAGCATCCATTGGCTCTGCTTGGGAGTCTTCATCATCACCATCACCGGATTCTACTTCAGCACCTTGCACCTGACTCTTGAGAGTCCTTGTGACTCTCCCATCCACAAGCTTGTAACCCATTCTATATACCGCAGTGAGATCAAAGGAACTACGGGACTTGAGAGTTTTGCATTCAGAGTCAAAGATGGGAATTCCAATGAAGGATAGGAGGGATGTTATAGGGCAGACATATGGCATAGACCTTGTAGAATTTGTAAAGCATTATTTAATGAGGTCAACCATGAGTAGAGGAAGGTTGATTTGCTGAGTCTTAAGAAAAAAATAAAAGAGGGACTTATGGACTGTCGTGACAAGTTCCCTGCTTCCATCTTTGGGAACCACAAGAGTGGTGAAGATGTGATGAATGAGACAGTTCAGGGGAGGGAAGGAATTGGCATTAAGCTTCATATGATCCATACTGGGATGATAAAGCTGGTGGGTTATGAGGGTGTATTACTCAGAGGCAGAAGGAGGATTGACAAGGATGTTTGCCCCAGAGTTAGGAATCTGAAAAGCACGGCTAAAGAGATTTGGGGTTATCTGAAAAGTAGTTTCCTTTACCATGGTGTACAACTCTGCACCCTCAACCGTCAACTGTAGGTTGTTATCAACGACTGGAGAGTATCGCTTGTGGGAGTACAGAAAAACCGTCCAACCCTGAGTGTCAAACAGGGGTTGGAGGCCTGGGAACATGTCCTCCAGGGACTCAAAGTCCACATGCCGTGGCTGAACAAACTTGGTGAAGGAGCCCCGGACCTTAGAGGTTTTCAGATTGGGAGGGACGAGTTCTGGCAGACGGTCATCCCGGTGCTTGCTTCTGCGCTCTGCAGGAGCCCCGGAACCTTCGCCGACTTCGGGCGAGAGGGGACACCGACGAGAGACGAGGCGTTTGACCTTGGAAGCCATGGAGAAGGAGATGAATGGGGTAGAGAAGATCCGTGATGAGGAGAAGGACCAGAGGAAGAAGAGACAGGAAGAACCAGAGTCTGGGTTCTGGCGCCCTGGATAGAGGAGGTTAGGGTTGAGAGAGGGAGGAAAGATCTTTTGGGGGAAGATAAAAGGATGGAAAGATGTGTTTCCCCTGTTGGAAGTGTTTAAATAGAGTTTGAATGAAAGGGGACCCATAAACTCCGGACAAAAGAGGCGCCAGTTGGGCTTCTGAACCGCCCAGAAAAGCGGCTGTCGATAGCCAGCCAGGTAGCTGTCGACAGCTGCTGAGCAGTTATGGCCCAGAACTGAATTTTAAAAGGATTTGAGTGTGAAATGAGTATGCACCTTGAATTTTAAGGTTGAGAAAATGTTTTTACCTATTACAAAGTGTCATAAGCACTAGTATGGAGACACATCAAAAATCTACAATGGTTAAGAGATAATACTTTGGGAATATCAAGTTATGACATTTATAATACACTGTTCAAAAATAGATGAAACTAAAATAACCCCTTTGAATAAAACCATTGAAGAAAATCATGTACCTCAGTGGGTGATGTTCAGTTGGAAAATGAAGGCAATGTCTACATGATCAATTGACAATAAACAACCCATTGCCCTTGACTTAAAATCATGGAGGCTACACTCTATTTCTAGTATTGTGCAATTCCTTTTATCAAGATATAGTGGGAAAAGTGGTAATGAGGACCATTTTCATCTTTTGACGTAAAGGTAGACATTTGTGATGCCCGTACCCCTAGTTACTCAGTGTTAGTGACCATTATACCATTGTGCAGAGATAATGAAAGGACTTTTTGACGTGAAGGCAGACATTTGTGATGCCCATGTCCCCAGTTACTCAGTGATGTTCATCATTGCTCTGCCTGTATCCCGTTTCATATAAGTTTTGTTTGAACTTTTGAGGTTAAAAATATGCAGCTTTTCTCCTCTCTTTTTTTTAATGTGAAAATCAAGTTCAAAAGGTTATTTAAGGTCAAAGGCCAATGTATAAACATTGAGTTCAATGACCTTCTTACTTGTCAATCCATTTAGGGAGTTATTCAAGTGAGTTAGGTTAAAATCACTTGAGTTGTTCAATGTTTTCTAAATGACACAACCTAGACTCAAGCACAAAATATTATTTCAAAATCATTGTGATTAAATTAATGTCTTGGATACTACGTGAGTATGAAAGGTTGTAATAAACATTAAGACCAAATTCTCTCCTTGTACAAAGATAGTGAACATACTCATTAAGAATTGCTAAGAATTGTTGAAGATTGCACAAGTGAAGGGCATCTGTCGACAACAAGAATGGGGCTGTCGACAGCTACTGAGAACCAGAAGAACTAGTGTTCTGGAAGAGCCCTTCTATCGACAGCTGATGTTCTGGCTGTCGACAGGTAGTTGGAAAATTAGGTTTGAGGCATTGAATTGAGTGACATGAAGACCAAGATTTTGAGAAATAATTGAACAATGAGTATGAAGAGTATTTCTCATGAATTTCACTCAACCTACCTAGACTTACTCCCCCATAGTGTGTGCATGTATGAAAAACACTTTCAACCATTTCAAGCAATTCTAACAATTCAAGCAATGTTATCCATAGGCATGTGAGCACCAAAGTGTCATTGGATTTCAGTGATTTATTTGCCAATTAGAGTTGATGTCCTCTATGTGCATAATGACTATGGATACTTGGCGGAGGATTTTCCTCACGCATAATGATAGTTTCTGAACAAGCCGGACTTGTTCTTCCATAATTCACCATTTGATATACCACATAGTCACAGCCCATAGAGATCATTGAATTTTACATAATCCCAATTCTCTTCTCAGTGTTGTGAACCTATCCTCAAACAGTGGTTTTGTGAAGATATCAGCTAGTTGTTTTTCAATAGGAATGAAGCTAAGAAGATTGTGATTAAGACCATCAACTAGTAACATATTGTCTATAGAGTTAGAGGCATACTTACCAACCTTACATGTGCCAATGATTTGGCCCTTATTGTTACCTCCAAAGACAACTTGTCCTCTGTCTTTTTCAACCAGCAAACAGAATTTTTCTTTGTCGCCCGTCATGTGCCTCGAGCAGCCGCTATCCAAGTACCATTTGTTTTGATTTTGGGCTACTAGACATTCCTACATAAATAGATCAGACAAGAGGTTTTGGTACCCAAATTACTTTGGGTCCAAATGTTTTATTCATGCCAAAAAGTACATGCTTTGGAATCCAAACTTGTTTGCATTTCAGTTTATTCAAATTATTCCAGCATTGTTTTTCAGTGTGGCCAAGTTTTTTACAGACATTGCATGATGTTGTTTTGCTCAAAACATTTCTTTTGCTGATATGTTGAACTTGTGTTTGCATTTTTCCTTTTTGTTGCCTGGATGGTTTTCCCTTTTGAGTGTACTTCCAGGCTTGTTGAACATAAGAGGTCTTTTGATTGTTTTGAGATTGTTTACCTTTAGCCTGAGCATTCTTGCTCTTGGGTGGAACTTGTTTACTTGAACTTGGACTACAATCAACAAAAGATGTAATCAATTTCTCTCCTAGTTTCTTTTGTTTTTCTGGTTGAAATCCAAGCCCATGCCTAGTTACATTTGTTTTAACACCTAAAACAACATCAAGATTTTGCTTTCCTTTTACAAATCTTGAAAGATCTTTAGAATTTTCTTTTAATTCCTTTTCAGCTTGTTCCAACTTTTTATGAATCTCTTAATTTTCATGTTGAAGTTTTTCAAGAGAATTGATTAGACTTTGTTTTTCCTTTTCATTTTCTTGCAATTTTTCTTTCATGCAATCCATTTCTTCATATTGACCTTCCTGTTCAATTTTCAGCAATTCAATTTCTTTATACATGATTGCAAGTTGTTCATCAGTGTTTGTGCTAGACACAAGATTAGTGAGTTTCTTTTTCAGTGCTTTATTTTCAGACTTAAATTCACAAAATTTTTCAAAGAGCAAAATGTATGCCTCTTCCCATTCATCAACTGTATAATTTTCAAAGGAAGAGTTTGTTGCCCAGCTAGCTAGCCCAGAGGGGGGGTGAATGGGTTAATAAAACTTCGATCTTTGATTAAAACCTGTTTACTGAAAAGATTGCACAACTTAATAACACGGTTAGAGTTAGAACAAACAAGATAACAATCACACAAAACACATCCACAAGACACAAGGATTTTATCCTGGTTCGGAACTCCTCTCCACAGGAGACCTACGTCCAGTCCCTGAGCAATACCTCAGGATTTTACTAACAAGGGTACAATCCCCCTTAAGGATCCTTACACCCAGCCTCAACTGGTCTTCCTTCAGCCTGAAGGGAACAACAACCACCCTGGATACCACCAGGTCTTCCTTCGTTCAGAAGGGAACAATAACCACCCTGGATACCACCAGGTCTTCCTTCGTCCAGAAGGGAACAATAACCACCCTGGATACCACCAGGTCTTCCTTCGTCCAGAAGGGAACACAAACTAATCAGAAAAAGGTTGTGAAAACAGGCTTCAGATTCTAGCTTGACCAGCTACAACCTGAAGCTCCTAAGCCCCCGAGAGAGAAAGAGATTTAACAAGGTTTTTCTCTCCAAGGACTACACAGGCTCTTACAAATGAGAAGATTCCTTTTGAGCACAGAGAGCTAAGAGCTTAGAACAAGGTTTGGAGTGGAGGCTTCGCTCTTCTTCAAAGTTCTAAAGATTGTAAGAGATGGATTTCTTTCTTCTTCTAAAATCAAGCGATGTTGTGCACTTTCGCACTGTCGCACTATCTTTGTTTTCCGTCTTGAGTCTTCTATTTAAGCTGCTGATTCAAATTCGAACGTTGAAGTGTCCGTTGTCTCTTATCCTTGTGTACGTTAGACTGGTTACTGAGGAAGCTTCTGATCGTCAGTCTTTTATCCTGGTGTACACGCCAAAGAGATGTCATAGAACTTTGTATCTTGTGTCCAACGTTGTCCAGATGAGTCTTGTCAGATATCTATAAACATATCATCAATAAATAGAAGACAGCTAGGACTGCTGTCTATTGTTAGTTGAGATGGAACAGATATTGCAGTATTTAGCAAAGCTCCTTTCTGTCCAGGAAAAAGTACGTAGACAGAGTAGCATAGAAATGGAAGATATTGTCTGCATGCATGGGAGATACGATCAGAGAGCATTTAATGCATAGCAGTCAACGGACAAGATATGACTTTGACTTTTCAACGCTATTAAAAAAGCATTATACTGATGCATCAAGAAATTCGATAAAAAGAATCTTGCTGACTTCATAACTTATGAAATCGTTATGAATTACGGCAAGTCGTTATGAACTGTACAGAAATCGTTGTGATAACTTATGAAGCCGTTACAACAGGCAAGTCGTTGCGAGTTCTAAAGAAATCGTTGCAAGAAATCGTTATGACTAATAAAGAAGTCGTTGCGCGAAATCGTTATGACTAATAAAGAAGTCGTTGCGCGAAATCGTTATGACTAATAAAGAAGTCGTTGCGCGAAATCGTTATGACTAATAAAGAAGTCGTTGCGCGAAATCGTTATGACTAATAAAGAAGTCGTTGCGCGAAATCGTTATGACTAATAAAGAAGTCGTTACACGAAATCGTTATGACTGATAAAGAAGTCGTTGCGCGAAATCGTTATGACTAATAAAGAAGTCGATGCGCGAAATCGTTATGAATTCTAAAGAAGTCGTTACGGCTAGAGAGTCGTTGTGAGTTCTAAAGAAATCGTTACGAGGACTAAAGAAATCGTTACGGCTAGAGAGTCGTTGTGAGTTCTAAAGAAATCGTTACGAGGACTAAAGAAATCGTTACGGCTAGAGAGTCGTTGCGAGTTCTAAAGAAATCGTTACGAGGTCTAAGGAAATCGTTACGGCTAGAGAGTCGTTGTGAGTTCTAAAGAAATCGTTACGAGGACTAAAGAAATCGTTACGGCTAGAGAGTCGTTGCGAGTTCTAAAGAAATCGTTACGAGGTCTAAAGAAATCGTTACGGCTAGAGAGTCGTTGCGAGTTCTAAAGAAATCGTTACGAGGTCTAGAGAAGTCGTTACGGCTAGAGAGTCGTTGCGAGTTCTAAAGAAATCGTTACGAGGTCTAAAGAAGTTGTTACGGCTAGAGAGTCGTTGCGAGTTCTAAAGAAATCGTTACGAGGTCTAAAGAAGTCGTTACGGCTAGAGAGTCGTTGCGAGTTCTAAAGAAATCGTTACGGTAACGATTTGAGTGTTCCGGTCAAAGAGGGAGTCGTTCTGCTTATCAAGGAAGTCGTTACAGGGACTTGGATAGAAATGATGGGACTCACCAGATTGTCTTGATCTTTCATTTTTCTTTTGCTTCCTGTTCTCAAGGCTCAAGAAATCCATTAGTGTTATTTTGTTAATCATCAAAATTAATATATGAATAAATAGAAATATTTATTATGGGGACAGTTTGGTCATCAGAGTTTACCTCATTTGAGTATTCACTCCTAGCCATTAAACACTGAATTTCTTCATCTTCAGAGCTTCCTTGAGCATTGTCGTCTTCATCTTCATCACTCCAAGTTGCCATCATTGCCTTGGCTTTCTTGAAGGTGAATTTGTCCTTTTTCATCTTCTTCTTGAGCTCCGGGCATTCACCTCTCATGTGCCCTGGTTTCTTGCACTCATAGCATACAATCATGTTAGATTTCTTGTTAGACTCTAGCTTATTTGTAAAATATTTCTTTGGAAAAGTTTTGGAGTTACCTGAGCCTTTCTTTTGAACCTGAGGAATTTTTTGAACTGTCTAGTGAGCATGGCCATCTCATCATTCTGACTATCACTAGACGATTCAGATTCATCACTTTCCTATTGTGCCTCTTTCTTAGAACTTGAAGAACTTTTGTTAGAGGCTTTTAAAGCAATGGATTTCCTAGGATTTACCTCAGTTTCTTTTCTTTTCAGATTTATTTCATACGTCATCAGGGATCCAATTAGTTCATCCAATTTCATTATGGAAAGGTCTTTAGAATCCTCAATGACAGTGGCCTTAGTATGCCAAGAGGATGGAAGAGACCAAAGTATCTTCCTAACTAAGTCACTTTATGAGTACTCCTTTTTAAGACCTTTCAACCCATTTTTTATTAGCATGAATCTAGCAAACATATCTGAAATGGTTTCTTCATTTTTCATTTTAAACATCTCATATTCAGATACTAGCATGCTTGCTTTGGTTTCCCTTACCTCAGACGTACCTTCGTAAATGAGCTCAAACTTGTCCCACATTTCTTTTGCTGAGTTACATGTGGAGACTCTTGAAAACTCTTTGGGATGCACGGCGCATTGCATCATGTTCAATGCGCTCCAATTCAAGGTACCTTTTCGAATCTGTTATCGAGTCCAGGTATCTTCGTCAGCGGGCAACTCATATGCTCCCTTGCTGACGATTTTCCACAGCTCGTAGTCTTGAGCTCTGAGAAAAACCTGCATACGATTTTTCCAATACGGATAGTCAGTGCCATCAAAGAAGGGTGGCGTGGACACTAAGTGTCCTTAGCCATAAACCCCTTGTTAGTTTCCATAAGATCGAATTTCTCCTGATCGTGAGATCAAGCTATTAAAGCTGTAAATTGGAGAAACCTCGCTCTGATACCAATTGAAAGATGTGCAGAACTATCTGAGACAGTAATCTAGAAGGGGGGTTGAATAGATTACTACCAATTAACAACACTATGGCCTTCTTTTTGATCCAACACTGACTTATCGAAAACTTAAACAGATTTATATATAATTCGAACTATGATGTGTGTGCTTATTGTGAGTAGAACGAACAACAACCTATCTAGCGTGTGAGTAATCAATGTGCCTACCAAACATCTATCGTGAAACGTTCAAACCACAAGACTCGAAGATTTAAGGTGGTTCGGAGTACACAACTTGTGTATCCTACATCTACCGTCCACACACACACGCAGAACGACTGCTTATGAGCGAGTTCAACTCTACAACACACACACCCACGTTGTTTGATGCAAACACGCAATCAGAACAACAATCCACATGTGGATCAAGCACAAGGAACGTTTGAACCACTACCACATACACAAATTAGTGAAGGGTGGAAAGAAAAGAAGAGTTCAGAGATGTAGAAACAAATCCTGATGTAGAACTCTTCGTAGTGGTCGTCCAGAGAAACTTCAAGCTTCGTCTTGATGATTATCATATGGTGGAGAAGCTTGAACCGTGGACAAACCGACTTCAACTCTGCTCATGAGATGGATCTTCCACGAATAGGACGGAGGGTTGAAGCAGAGCAGCAGGGAGAAGCTTTCTCTTGGGTTTTGCTTAGGGTTTTGGTATGGTGGCTTCTTGCTATGAAAATACCTTAATATGATCTATATATATGGGTATCCAAACATGGAGAGTCGTGCTTAAGGGGATCACCCAAATATAGATCATATCTTGACCATTAGATCTGACTTAAACTTCGGCTGTCGATAGATACATCACAGCTGTCGATAGCTACTGCAGGCTTCTGCTTTCCAGAACCATGGTGTTGCTGGAAGTCCTTAGCTGTCGACAGGCAATTTCTGGCTGTCGACATGCAGCATGTATCTGTCGACAAGTACATTGCATCTGTCGATCGCTACTGCTCCAATTGAGCTTCTAGTAGCTTGTATGTTCTGGACAGGTCTATCTGTCGACAGGTACATTCCTGGTTGTCGACAGGTAGTCACATGAAATTTATTTCTTGTTCTTTTTCACTTGGATCTTGTTGCTTGGTTTGTATGCATTCACACCTACATTGAGAAACATTCTAAGTGATATACAATGAATGCATAGGTGATCAATAAAAACATGTTATCATCAATTACGTTACTCATCATCAAAAACATTTAAGCACATGTCATAACCCAACAGTCCTAACTCTACAAATCTGGCTCTATATTGGACCACTGTCATGTCGCCCTGAGTCAAATCCAAGAACTGGTACAGCCACTCAGTCTTGACATATGTGGGGCAAAAAGCTCTCTTAAAGGCCGCCACAAACTCCTGCCAAGTGATCTGCCTAAGCGGGAAAGACTGAAAGGTATGTTGCCCAGCTAGCAAGCCCAACCTGTTCACAAAACAGTCACACAAAACACACTTTGCAGATTGTTAGTGTTAGAGAATCGAAAGATCAAACACACAAAAGCAATCTCACGACACTGAGAATTATCCTAGTTTGGATCTCCTTTCCTTAGGAGTCCTACGTCCAGTCCCTGAGCAATATCTCAGGATTTTAATAACAAGGGTACAGTCCCCCTTAAGGACACTACAGCACCCAGCACCCCAGCTGGTCTTCCTTCAACCGAAGGGAACAACACCCTGGATACCCCACCAGGTCTTCATTCACAATAGAAGGGAACAACACCCTGGATACCTCACCAGGTCTTCCTTCACACCAGAAGGGAACAACACCCTGGATACCCCACCAGGTCTTCCTTCACACCAGAAGGGAACATCACAAGGGAATGTAATCAAGAGATGATGCCCCTAGATCAAGCTTATAGAACACTGCTTGATTTGAAGCAAGGACTGAGAAGAAGAGATCTACAACCAAGGACTCTTCTCAGACAAAAAAGCTCTCTCACAGATCTGAACTTAGCACAGAGAGCAAGAGCTAAGGCTGATAGGAATTTTTGCTTGGCTCTAAGAAAATCTTGCAGAAGGTTTAGGACGTTATGGCTTGTTGTTCCACCACGCTTCTTATTCTTGACGCTTCAGGAACTTCATATATCATCCTTTGAAATTCAAACGTTGAAGTGCCCGTTGTCTCTATGCATAAGTGTACGTTAGACTACTCGACACTTGGAAGCTTCCAGTCAACAGTCCTTTTTCCTTTCATGCACGCAAAGAGAGAGAGAGAGAGAGAGAGGATCTTCTGAAATCTTCTTTGGCTTCTATTTTGTCCAACGTTGTATGATAGATACTGTCAAAGATCTGCACATATTTAAAGCTTTGAACAGTAGATAGCTAGACTGTCTCTTGTTGTCAGTCAATGTCAGAATGAATGTTCATCAAAATAGTAATGCCATTTTGTTGTTCTAAAAGATGTTTACAAAGAAGATACGATAATGGAAGATATTGTTAGCATGCATGCAGAGATACGTACTGTCATAATAAATGCATGGCTGTCAAACGGATATACGTGAAGACTTTGACTTTTCAACGTTTTCAAGGATTAGTCCGAAAATCGAATCGTTGTTTTCCATGAAATCGTTATATGCATGACTTATGAAATCGTTATGCAAATGAGTAAACGGATGCATACACAAATCGTTATGAAGTCATAAACAAATCGATGTACAAATCGTTATGACGTTATAAGCAAATCGATGTACAAATCGTTATGACTTTATAAGCAAATCAATGTACAAATCGTGGTGACATTATGAGCAAATCGATGTACAAATCATTGTGACGTTATGAGCAAATCGATGTACAAATTGTTATGACTTTATAAGCAAATCGATGTACAAATCATTATGACTTTATAAGCAAATCGATGTACAAATCGTTGTGACGTTATGAATGAATCGATGTATAAATCATTGTGAATTACTTAATGAATCATTATGAAAGTAAGTCGTTATAAAGACTAAAGGAATCGTTACGAGAGCAAATTGTTACGATGACTAAAGAAATCGTTACGAGAGCAAATTGTTACGATGACTAAAGAAATCGTTACGAGAGCAAATCGTTACGATGACTAAAGAAATCATTACGAGAGCAAATCGTTACGATGACTAAAGGAATCGTTACGTGAGCAAATCGTTATGATGACTAAAGGAATCGTTACGAGCCACTTAAGGAATCGTTGTGAGGGCAAGTCTTTGCGATTACTTAATGAATCGTTGTGAGGGCAAATCGTTGAGATCACTTAACGAATCGTTATGAGGGCAAGTCTTTGCGATTGTTTAACGAATCGTTGTGAGGGTAAACCGAAGAAATCGTTATACTGCCCAAACTGATAAAAGCACATAGCGAATCCTTATGAATATGAAATCGTTATAGCTCTATAGAGATTGTTATGACCTATAATGGAAATCGATGTGTACTTAGAGAAATTTTATGTGAACTGAGCTCTAAATACTTCAGGGTGAGATACTTATAGAATTTGCTTGACTTTTCTTGATCCATTTCCTATGCTCAAGACTTGTAGAAAATATGTTAGATTAAACTTTATATAGTTTTGTTAATCACCAAAATAGATATGTAATTTATTTGATTACATGGAGATAAACTGATCATCAATCTCCCCCTTTTTGGTGATGACAAAACATAGCATTGAACCAAGATATTCTGAAATAACACTTTAGTGATATTACAAAATCCTTAAAGATGTGTTTCAGAAGTTGCTATATTTTCTCCCCCTTTTTGTCATTTAAGAAAAAAAATAAGGTATTAGGACAAAGAAAGACAAATAAGAGAGAAAAGACAAATGAGAGAGCACAAAATGATGTTATTATGTTTGAGAAGGTATAGTGAGATAGAAAGCAGGAGATAGAAGAGAGGCATAGTGAGAAATAGTTTCCCAGGCCTGTGTTGGGGATCGGATGGGTGGATGGATCAGATCTAGAAGGGGGGGTTGAATAGATCTAACACCAATTAACGCGGAAGCTTAAGCAATTAAAAATTACTTCAAATCAGAGATCAATTCACCCAAACAATTTACTGATCTGAGGTGTGATTAGTGTGTGTGAGCAAATCAATTAGTAGTGTGAACGAAATCCCTATGCATGCATCTAGCGAGATACAAAGACAAACCACAATTCAAACCATTGCACAGAGGATTTTTAGGTGGTTCGGAAATCACCTCCAGTGACTCCTACGTCCACCCCTCACACAGTGAGGCCACACTACTCAAAACCTTGAGTACAACTCACACAGGAGCACGACGACTCCGAACACCCTTGAGCACGACGACTCAAGAAACACCTGGAGCACGACGACTCCAAACACCCTTGAGCATGACGACTCAAGAAACACCTGGAGCACAACGACTCCAAACTGAGCACGATTGCTCAAAACAACAACCGGAGTACGACGACTCCAAATTGAGCACGACGGCTCAAACCACACAGTGAGTGCGACGACTCACAAACCAGAGCTCGACGGCTCAGAGTACAAAAGCTAGATCAAACACAAAAGAGATCAGATCCTCTAGCAATGATCTGATTCAAAACAGATTCGTACACAGAAAATTTGTGCAGAACTTCATGCACAAATCTCACAGACGAAATAAGGAAGAACAAACTCTGAGATGAGGGAAATAGATGAAGAGTCTTCAATTGAGGAGGCTTGATGGAAATCGATGGAGATTCTCCTCAATTGGCGATGCTCTGCTTTGATGGCATCTGAAATGCCAGAAATCCTTCTTCTCCTGCGCCTCTTCAGTTGGATCTGCTCCCTTGCCTTGCACAGCAAGCTTCTCTCCAGGGATTCCCCTTGATTCCCTTGTACTTCCTCTTGAAAGGATGGCTTGTAGCTTCTGGAGATGGAGGCAGATCTGGAAAACCCCTTTCAGCCGCCAAAAAGGTTCTTCAGGAAGTGTATGGGCTCTCTTGCCTTTGGGGTACAAGGAACATGGGTATTTATAGCCCCATATGTCCATAAAGTGCCTTGGGGTGCTTGGGCACGGAACCCTAGGTCAAATCCCCTAAATCCCAAGCAGCCACGTGTCCAGGAGAAACTTTAAGTCACAGAGTTTCCGGAGTGTGTCGACCTGCCCTGAACTAGTGTCGACCTGCTGTCCCATTTCTGCAAAACTGGTCTGCTGGAAACTGGGTCTAGTGTCGACCTGCCCTGAGCTAGTGTCGACCTGCCCTTCTGGAATCTGGGACTAGTGTCGACCTGCCCTGAGCTAGTGTCGACCTGCCCTTCTGGAATCTGGGACTAGTGTCGACCTGCTTTGATCTAGTGTCGACCTGCTGTCCCAGTCTGGCAACTGAGTCTTCTGGAATCTGGGACTAGTGTCGACCTGCCCTGATCTAGTGTCGACACTACCAAGACAAAAATGTGTGAACCTGAAAATATAACACATAAACCATTAGTGCAAGATATTATAATTAAAATATGAGATATTAAACATCAAAAACATGTTGTTTAAGCATTATTGTGATATGTATAAGATGTATAACATGTTCAACATATCATCATCAAAATCAGAACATGTCATCATCAAAATCACAATATGTCATCATCAAAATCACAATATGTCATTATTAAAATCACAACATGTCTTCATTAAGATCATAATATCTCATCATTAACATCATGATATGTCATCATCAATATCACAGTATGTCATCATTAAGATCACAGTATGTCATCATTAAGATCACAGTATGTCATCATTAAGATCACAGTATGTCATCATCAAAATTAAGGTATGAGTGATGTTCATTGGATATCATTAAAATACAACTTTAGAAAGTTCCAAAACACACTCAACCCAACAACCTGCTCCTCCTGCTTTTCAAAAAATTGCCTAAAGATCCCAGGTTCAATAGAGTAGGAGGGTCCCATGATGGGAGCCATCCTTCGAAGATGATGTACCAGTTGCTCATCAAGAAGTCGAGCATACTGATCTGAATCAAGGGAGACCTTGAGGAAGGAGACTTTCCCAAAGCTGGCACAGGCAAGGAATTGATCCATGGAGACTGGATAGAAATTCTGCTTGCGCTTCAAGTCTACCCGCATAGCTACATAGACCTTGTACCTTTCAACCCAGGTTTGATAAGGATCATAAACAAGATGAATGGAGTTCATGTCCAGAAAGGTAGCTGCTAAAATCTGAGGTTGACCTTCCTTGGCTAGGGACTCATTCACATTGGAGAGCTGCTGAGCGGAAAGAGGATAGAGCTTGGTCCAATCTGCAGGAGTTAGCCTTTCACATTCTGATAAAGCAGAGGCAAGAACATCTGCAGTGACATGGCCCTGGTGATATTCCCTGAACAGAAACCTTTTGAAGTGCACCAGATACCCTTTCTGCACTTTAATTCTGCCCATGACTCTGGCAAAAACGCTCAAAGATAATTGAGCCTACAGAGGAATCCATTATGAGAGAGTGAAGAGAGGGAAGAAAGGTGGATTCAGGCAGCTGGAGGGTTGCAAAATCTACTTGGACGGCTTGAGTGTGAGCTCCACCTGGTCCAAGTGCTTTAATGGCCTCCATAAACTGACGCAACTGGATCTCTGGCAAACGGTGAAGATACCAATAATCATTGAAGAGTTTGAAGTGCCTGATCATCCTGATCTCCTTTTGAATGAAAGGGGCCCAGCTGTCCTTATGATGGATGAGGAACCATTCGGATGAGGTCAGGGAATGGTCCCTTGGAGGGAACCTGGCAGATCTGGCAAGTAGAAATTTATTGTAGAGAATTTTATTGGTCCGAGCCCACTGCTCTTCAGATTAGGATTCAGCGGCAGAGAAAATCTTAGATTTTAAGGATTTAGAAAGAAAGTTGTAAGGCAAAATAGTGGTGAGATAGTCGGTGAGATGTAGATGAGGAAGATTAAAGATGGAGGCAAAAATAACTTTTCGGAGGAATTCCTTATAGAGAGGTCTATTTTTGGTGACCTCTGTTAGAGAAAACCATAAAGGAGGATAAGAAGGATCTGAGGATTTAGAGAAAGAGGAGGTGATTTTTCGTTTCGTAGGAATAGGACTAGAGAAGTCTGTCCTATGAATATGTTCTCCAACCTTCAGAACAAATTGGAGAATGGCGACCTCAAACTCATCTTTGATGGTCCTAAGATAGGGACCATTAATCTGAGCATCCTCCGGAATAAGAGTAATGAAGGAGGGAGGAGCAGAAGGATGAAGAAGAGAATGAGAGGTGGAGGAAGGTATGGCAGATGGTCCAGAAGAGGAAGGACCAGAGGAGGAGGAGGCTCCAGCTGATGATGAGGCTGGAGGGTCCTCAAAAAGAGGAGGAGGTGGAGGAATGTGTGTGGAAGAGATAGGAGATGTAGTGGATGGTGAAGGAAATGGGGCTAGAGAGGAGATGACTCTGGGTTGAGGGTGTTTGAAAGGTTGAGGAGCAGGAGGTGCTATGGAGGATGAGGGTGGTGAAGAAGGGGCTGGTGTCTGAGTAGGAGAGGGAGCTGGGGGCTCAGGAGCAATAGCTTTCTCTTTGACTTGGACCGGCTCAGATTCAGTCACCACTGGCGGTTGGCCCTGACACATCCTCAACTTGCCCTGTTGGCCTTGCAAATCCTCAACTGACCCTGTTGGCCCTTGCAAATCCTTAACTAGCCCTGTTCGCCCTTCAGCTGATGGCCCGGATGGCCCTGATTCTTCTGTAGGCAGAGACCCTGATGGTCTAGGGACTTCTCCTTCAGCTCCCTCAGAAGGGTGAGCTGCAGGTGGTGGAGAAGCAGGAGGTGCTGATGATCTTACCTCCTTTAAGATATCTGATAGTAGAGACTTCATGCTTCTCATTTCTTTGTTGAACCACCAGATTGCATTCTTTACTTGTGACAACTCCTTTGCAGCTGAGGCTTGGCTCATAAAGAGAGAGTTGACATCTGCTTGGACTGAACAAAGAATTTCACCTTGGGCATCCAGTCTTTCTATCACAGGCTTCAAATTGATAACTATTTTCTGTTTCTGAACCCTCTGATGTGGAGAATCCGCAAGGAGAGGAATATCTAATGCGACTTCTTTTCCTTTCTCCCTTGCTTTGTCCACAAGATCTTGCTCTTCTGATTCGAAAGAGCTTGCAGTTTCTCCTTCTCTAAACTGATCTTCTGGGGAATTTTTAGTTTTCTTCCCCTGAGTCTCACTGCCCTTGCCACCCAAAATCTCCTCATCAGCAGGGGCATCTTCCATGGGTGCATCCATATGCACATCTGCTGCTTGATTCTCTTGGATAGGTGGATTTTCCATCTGAGCAATATTGTGACCAGATGCCACATCCGCATTTCCTTTATCTTGCTCTCCCTTAGTAGGAGTATCTTCCACTTGATCAATTGCAACATTGATTTCTTGCTCCCCCTGAATGGGAGCTTCCTCCATTTCCACTTCAGTGTGGCCTGAGGCCACAGCTTCTGCAATGGGAACCTCACTTGCTACTGGATCCCTCAAGGAGTTATGCATGGATTCTAGTACATCTCTAAGTACTGAGCCTATTCGAGAAGAGGGAGGGGGATCCTCTGAACTGCATCGTACAGGCACAATGTCCTCAGGAGGAATATCCTCAATCATGCTGCTTGATACTGCTATTGCTGGCTCTTCTTGAACTTTGACTGATGCTGCTGCTTGGACTTCTTGGGGTCCGCCAATGATGGATTCACCCTCAGCCACAGAGGTCTTCGTCCAAATCCCATTGACAACTGAAAAGCCACTTTTCCTTAAATTTCTGGACCGGATTGCTTGGCCCATCTTCTCAGACACATCTCCTACTGTACTTATACCATAGTGTTGAAAACTCTTCATCAGGAGATGGGTATAAGGTAAAGACACATTCAGCTTGCTCTTTGTGTCCCATACCTGAGCACTTGCAAACTTCATCCTCTCAATCATGAGTTCTGCCGTGTTGATTTCTTGGTTCTTGATGGCCCAGAACATTAGATCTGAATCAGCCCTAGTGCAGGTGGAAAAAGTGGCACTTCTGGGAACCACAATCTGACAAACTACAAAGTGTAGGATGCGATTGAATGCATTCAATTGGTTTACATCAACCTTCTCATCTTTCAGTCTGAACTCGGGACCAACGATCCCCAAACCCTTTTCTTGGACATTCACAGTGTGAACTCCACTGTGTCCGGATGTACCCACACCAAAGAGAGATGCTAATAGGTCTTGAGTGACCCTAATCGGGGTTCCCTTGACCATGGAAGTCAAGGTCCCGTCTTCCTCTGTCTTCAGACATACATAGAAAGCTTTCACAAGGTCTGGAAAACTTACTTCAGAGACAGTAGCCATCTTTGTCCACTTCAATCTGTCCAAAGCTTCGACGATGCTCCCCATTCCGTTGTTCTACAAATCTGCCACATCCACTGCTTTGTGACCGCATAGCTTGAATTTTACGGTCGCAAACCTTACTTGCTACTCGGCGGTGAGAAACTCGGCTTTGTAGCCCCCGACACTGCTGGAAACACCAGAGGAGGCCATGGATTCGAACAGAGAAAGTTTCTGGAGGATTGGAAGGAGAATTGGAGCAGAAGCCCTCAAGAAATTTCCGGTGGGAAGAGGTTGGAAGCTTGAAATCCCAGAAAGTCGATGCTGGAGTCGATAGGGTATCGCCTCAGGCAGAAGGAAGATGATGATGAAGAGATGTGAATCGTTGCCGCATAGATTTTGGGAATATTAAAAGAATGACTTTTCGAATTTAGGGGCGCCATGATGGCGGAAAACGACAAAACTGACTGGATCGATAGGAATAAACTCTTATAAAATAACGAACCGTCATGACAAAAATTAAAAGGATTGGAATTTTGCTCAAATTTTTGGGAGGGAAAAATAATTCAAATTCTGAAAATTAATATTTTAGTTTTAAACAGATACATCTTTCACAATTTACACATGCCTAATTCCCTTCTAAGAGAAGTAAATCTCTCTTCAGGTAAGGCCTTTGTGAAGATGTCCGCTAATTGATTGTTTGTATCGATAAATGAAATATCTATGTTCCCATTTGCTACATGATCACGAATAAAATGATATCTAACCTCAATGTGTTTAGTCCTTGAGTGTTGTACTGGATTCTTTGTCAAATTTATAGAACTGGTGTTGTCACATAATAGTGGAATTGTCTTGATATGTAGCCCATAATCCTCAAGTTGTTGCTTGATCCATAGGAGTTGTGTACAACAACTTCCAGCAGCCACGTACTCAGCTTCAGCTGTTGACAATGCTACTGAATTCTGTTTCTTGGAGGACCATGATATCAGACATCCTGCAAGGAATTGACAACAACCAATGGTGCTTTTTCTATCTATTTTGCATCCAGCGTAGTCAGCATCAGAGTATCCTACTAAGTTAATTTCACATGATTTTGGATACCAAAGACTTAAGTCATGAGTTCTAGCTAAATATCTAAAAATTCTTTTTACTGAAATTAGATGAGATTCTCTAGGACCTGCCTGATACCTAGCATACATGCATACACTAAATAAAATATTAGGTCTACTAGCAGTTAAGTATAGTAAGGATCCTATCATGCCTCTATAGATTTTTTGATCTACATTCTTACCATCTTTGTCACTGTCCATTCTTATTAATGTGCTCATAGGTGTTGATAGTGGCTTAGCATTATCAAATCCGAACTTCTTTAAGAGTTCCTTGGTATACTTAGCTTGGCAGATGTGAGTCCCTTCCTTTCCTTGTTTAATTTGCAATCCAAGGAAGTAGTTGAGCTCTCCCATCATGCTCATCTCGAACTCTCCCTGCATAAACTTCTCAAAGTACTTGCAAAGAGATTCATCAGTGGAACCAAATATTATGTCATCAACATAAATTTGAACAAGCAATATATGTTTGACCTTGGACTTGATAAATAGTGTACTATCTACTTGACCTTTATTGAAACCATGGTCTAATAGAAATGAGCTAAGCCTTTCATACCAGGCTCTAGGTGCTTATTTTAAACCATATAGTGCTTTGTGTAGTTTAAAAACATGATTCGGAAATTCAGTGTCATCAAAGCTTGGAGGTTGTTCTACATAGACTTCCTCCTTAATAAAACCATTTAGAAATGCAGACTTTAAATCTATTTGAAATAATTTCACATCTAGTGCAGATGTATATGCAAGTAAATTTCTAATAGCCTCAAGTCTAGCTACAGGTGCATAGGTTTCATCAAAATCTATGCCTTCCTCTTGGGAATAGCCTTGAGCTACCAATCTGGCCTTGTTTCTTATGATCACACCAACTTCATCCAATTTATTTTTGAACACCCATTTGGTCTCAATCACTGGATGATTTGATGGTCTAGTAACAAGTGACCAAACCTGGTTTCTCTTGAACTGATTTAGCTCATCTTGCATGGCTAAAATCTAAGATTCATCAGTGATAGCTTCATTGACTGTCCTAGGCTCTATTTGAGAAATAAGAGCTAAATAATCACATGGAATTATGTTACCTCTTGTTCTTACCCCTACAGATGGATCACCAATGATGTTTTCAGGATGGTGATCTCTCTTATATCTCCACTCCTTTGGAAGATTTTCATGTCGTATATCCTTTTGTTGCAGGCCTTCCAGAGGTGGATCTTCCTTGTCCTCAATTGATGAGTTCTTTAGTTTCTTGGACAATTCATCTGCATCATCATTATCACTATCTTCTTCCTTTCTCAAGGAAGGGTTAGTTTCATCAAAGATAACATGTACTGACTGCTCAATTAATAAAGTGCGCTTATTAAACACTCTATAACCTTTAGGTTTAGAAGCATACCCCATGAAGATGCCTTCATCTGATTTGGCATCTAACTTACCAATGTCTCTTTTGCCGTTGTTGTGGATGAAGCATGGACATCCGAATGTCTTGAAGTGACTGATCTTGGGCTTCTTTCCCTTGAACAATTCATACGCAGTCTTCTTCAAGATAGGCCTGATCATTACTCTATTGATGATGTAGCTTGCTATGTTGACTGCTTCAGCCCAAAAATATCTTGGCATATCATATTCTGACAACATTGTTCTTGCCATGTCCAATAAAGTCCTATTCTTTCTCTCAGCAACTCCATTCTGCTGTGGTGTTCTACGTGCTGAGAAATTGTGCTCTATTCCTTGGTCATCACAGAATTTTGTGAATTTATCATTTTGGAATTCTCCTCCATGATCTGACCTGATTCCAATGATGCTGAACTTCTTATCTTTCTGAACCTTTTTGCTGAAGCTTACAAAGTTATCAAATGTATCATCTTTGTGTTCCAAAAAGGATACCCATGTGAATCTTGAATAGTCATCTACTATAACGAATCCAAAATTCTTTCCTCCAAGACTTGTGGTCCTCATTGGCCCAAATAAATCCATATGAAGGAGTTCTAAGGGTTTGGAGGTTGTTACCATAGTCTTTAACTTGAAGGATGACTTAGTGTGCTTTCCTTTTGCACATGGTCCATAGACACCGTCCATTTTTGTGCTGACCTTTGGCAGACCTTCCACCAGGTTTCTCTTGATGAGCTTTCTCATGCCATCTAGACTGCAGTGGCCCAATCTTCTGTGCCACAACTCAGTTGACTGCTCTTTGCTGGCTGCTAAACAAATGTCTTGATCTTTCAGCTGTTCAAGGTAAAGTACGTACAGATTCTTTTCTCTGTTGGCTTCAAAAATCACTTCTCCATCCTTCATGATACTGCATTTGGATTCTTGAAATCTGATCTGATGTCCTTTGTCACATAACTGGCTAATGCTGATAAGGTTGTGCTTCAGGCCTTTTACACATAAAACATCTTCAATTACTGTCTTGCCTTTGCTGCTCACTGATCCACTGCCTATCACAGTCCCTTTTCCATTATCTCCATAGGTGACTGTCCCTTCTTCAACTTCTAAATGGATAAACAACCTTCTGTTTCCTGACATATGCCTTAAGTATCCACTGTCCAAGTACCACTTGGATGCCCGAGGTTTTTCCTGAAATGAAAACATCAAGTTTTAGGTACCCAAGTTCTTTTGGGTCCTAGTTGGTTAGTGTCATTGTTTTTTCTTTTGACTATCCATCTTTTATGTTTAGTTGGACATGTTATTTTACTGTGACCTAGCTTGTTGCAGTGACTACAACATGTTGTTTTAGTTACTTTTTCATATGGAGTATATTTAAAGTTTGATTTATATGCTATATCTTGTTCAGGTACGAATTTTGGAGTTGGATATATTTTAAGGTATACTATTGTATCTTCATTATCTGGTGGAATGTATCCTAATCCATTCTTCCTTTTACCAGATCTTCTGGCTCCTCTTATTACTAAAGAATTTTTACCATTAGTAAATTTTTCTAATGTACTTGATAGTTTATCATTTTCTTCTATTAGTCTTTTGATTTCATCTTTTAGTTGGTCTGAACTTTCTTGTTTTTCTAGTTTTGTTATTTGATTATTTTTATCTTTTAGATCTTCGCACAGCAACTCATTTCTTATTTTAAATTCACTAACTTGCTTCTCTAGTTGTTCATTTTCTGATTTTAAATATGAATTGGTATTTTCTAGACATGCAACATTTTTCTTACTAGCTTTTAATAATTTAGATACTTCTCTATATTTACCATACAGTTCATTAAACACATCTTCTAAGTTATCTGAATCAGAATCATTACAGGAATCAAAGGATGAGTCAGAGGTTACCTTTTCTGTGATGTCTGCCATGAAGGCTAGATTAGCCTTTTCTTCTTCCTCACTGTTTAAGCTTGACTCGCTATCCGAGTCACTACTGCTGTCCCAAGCTGCTGCCATGTCTTTCTTCTTATATCTTCTGAACTTTCTTGAGCTGTCCTTCTGTCTGAATTCAGATTTCTTGAGCTTTGGACACTCTGCCTTGATGTGTCCTGGCTTCTTGCACTCGTAACAAATTGGTTCATTCTTCTTTATGCCCTTTACTTCAGGTTTCTTGAAATCCTTTCCCTTTTTGAAGTATCGTCTGCCAGATTGATACTTCTTTTTCTTAGCCAATATCCGTTGTAGTCTTCTAGATAGCATTGCTTCTTCATCTTCACTGTCTTCATCTTCTGATTGTTCCTCAGAGCTACCTTCTGCTGCTTTGAGGGCATTTGTGTGCTTCTTTCTAGTGGATGATTCTCCTAATCTCTCCATGTTTATCTCATGGGCCATGAGGGACCCAATGAGTTTTTCCAATGACATTCTTTTCAAGTCATTAGCTTCTTCTATAGTTGTTACCTTGGGAGTCCAAGAAGATGGTAGGGATCTAAGAATTTTCCTTACCATGTCTCCCATCTCATATCTTTTTCCTAATCCTGCTAATTCGTTGGTGATGTCTGTAAATCTGCTGAACATTTGGGTTATAGATTCTCCTGGCTGCATCTGGAACCTTTCATATTGTGTCACCAGAATGTCTATCCTGGTTTCCTTGACTTTGTTGGTGCCTTCATAAGTGATCCTGAGCTTTTCCCACATTTTCATGGCGGATTTGCACGCAGATACATGGTTGAATTCCTTTTTACTGAGGGCACAACACAAAATACTTTTGGCTTTGCAGTTGAGAGAAATCTTCTTTCTATCATCTTCTGTCCATTTATCCTTTTCATTGGTGACTAGAAGATCTCCTTCTTCTACTATTGACCAGATCTGAAAGTCAAACCCTTGCAAGAAGTATTCCATCCTGGTCTTCCAGTAGGTGTAATCTTCTCCGTCGAATAGCGGTGGCCTGTTGACTGACTGGCCTTCGGAGTGACCTTGGGCTGCCATTTGATCTTTTCTCTTCAGATCGTTGGATCTTCTTCTTTGTCGAAGAGACTAGCTCTGATACCACTTGTTGCCCAGCTAGCAAGCCCAGAGGGGGGGTGAATGGGATTCTTAAAAATTATTTAAGACTCAAAACCTGTTCACAAAACAGTCACACAAAACACACTTTGCAGATTGTTAGTGTTAGAGAATCAAAAGATCAAACACACAAAAGCAATCTCACGACACCGAGAATTATCCTGGTTTGGATCTCCTTTCCTTAGGAGTCCTACGTCCAGTCCCTGAGCAATATCTCAGGATTTTACTAACAAGGGTACAGTCCCCCTTAAGGACACTACAGCACCCAGCACCCCAGCTGGTCTTCCTTCAACCGAAGGGAACAACACCCTAGCTACCCCACCAGGTCTTCCTTCACAACAGAAGGGAACAACACCCTGGATACCTCACCAGGTCTTCCTTCACACTAGAAGGGAACAACACCCTGGATACCCCACCAGGTCTTCCTTCACACCAGAAGGGAACATCACAAGGGAATGTAATCAAGAGATGATGCCCCTAGATCAAGCTTATAGAACACTGCTTAATCTGAAGCAAGGACTGAGAAGAAGAGATCTACAACCAAGGACTCTTCTCAGATAGAAAGGCTATCTCACAGATCTGAACTTAGCACAGAGAGCAAGAGCTAAGGCTGATAGGAATTTTTGCTTGGCTCTAAGAAAATCTTGCAGAAGGTTTAGGACGTTATGGCTTGTTGTTCCACCACGCTTCTTATTCTTGACGCTTCAGGAACTTCATATATCATCTTTTGAAATTCGAACATTGAAGTGCCCGTTGTCTCTATGCATAAGTGTACGTTAGACTGCTCGACACTTGGAAGCTTCCAGTCAACAGTCCTTTTTCCTTTCATGCACGCAAAGAGAGAGAGAGAGAGAGAGGATCTTCTGAAATCTTCTTTGGCTTCTATTTTGTCCAACGTTGTATAACGGATACTGTCAGAGATCTGCACATATTTAAAGCTTTGAACAGTAGATAGCTAGACTGTCTCTTGTTGTCAGTCAATGTCAGAATGAATGTTCATCAAAATAGTAATGCCTTTTTGTTGTTCTAAAAGATGTTTACAAAGAAGATACGATAATGGAAGATATTGTTAGCATGCATGCAGAGATACGTACTGTCATAATAAATGCATGGCTGTCAAATGGATATACGTGAAGACTTTGACTTTTCAACGTTTTCAAGGATTAGTCCGAAAATCGAATCGTTGTTTTCCATGAAATCGTTATATGCATGACTTATGAAATCGTTATGTAAATGAGTAAACGGATGCATACACAAATCGTTATGAAGTCATAAACAAATCAATGTACAAATCATTATGACGTTATAAGCAAATCGATGTACAAATCGTTATGACTTTATAAACAAATCGATGTACAAATTGTTGTGACGTTATGAGCAAATTGATGTACAAATCGTTGTGACGTTATGAGCAAATCGATGTACAAATCGTGATGACTTTATAAGTAAATCGATGTACAAATCGTTGTGACATTATGAGCAAATCGATGTACAAATCGTTATGACTTTATAAGCAAATCGATGTACAAATCGTTGTGACGTTATGAATGAATCGATGTATAAATCGTTGTGAATTACTTAATGAATCGTTATGAAAGCAAGTCGTTATAAAGACTAAAGGAATCGTTATGAGAGCAAATTGTTACGATGACTAAAGAAATCATTACGAGAGCAAATCGTTATGATGACTAAAGAAATCGTTAAGAGAGCAAATCGTTACGATGACTAAAGAAATCGTTACGTGAGCAAATCGTTATGATGACTAAAGGAATCGTTACGAGCCACTTAACGAATCGTTGTGAGGGCAAGTCTTTGCAATTACTTAACGAATCATTGTGAGGGCAAATCGTTGCGATCACTTAACGAATCGTTGTGAGGGCAAGTCTTTGCGATTACTAAACGAATCGTTGTGAGGGTAAACCGAAGAAATCATTATACTGCCCAAACCGATAAAAGCACATAGCGAATCCTTATGAATATGAAATCGTTATAGCTCTATAGAGATCGTTATGACCTATAATGGAAATGGATGTGTACTTAGAGAAATTTTATGTGAACTGAGCTCTAAATACTTCAGGGTGAGATACTTACAGAATTTGCTTGACTTTTCTTGATCCATTTCCTGTGCTCAAGACTTGTAGAAAATATGTTAGATTAAACTTTATATAGTTTTGTTACTCACCAAAATAGATATGTAATTTATTTGAATTACATGGAGATAAACTGATCATCAAGGTAATCTCCCACTCTGAGGTCCACCAGGCCAGCGCCTGACCCTGCAACTGATAGATAGCCAACAAAACCCTCTCCTCCGCTGCGCACTCCATGGAGCGAAAAGTCCGTTCCATCGCATCCAACCATGACCGGGCTGCATCTGAATCTGGCTGTCCCTGAAACTGGGGAGGCTAGAATTGCAAGAACTCTCTCAGCACCCTCCCAGAACCTCCCTGGGGTGTTGGAACGTCATGGTGCTGAGCAACAATCTGTGCCATCCCCTCGAGAAAATGGGTCCAGTCAAACCCATGTGCTACCTGAGGAGGGGGTGGTGGTGGTGGTACAACACCGCTATGTGCATCCTGCAGTCCTGGCTGCGTCTGCTGTGGTGGTGGGGCATCTCGAGCCTCCTGCTGAGGTGCCTGCTCTACCACCTCCTCAACACGACGTCACCTAGGTGCCATAATGGATCTACACAGAACATGCACACAAATTAATACACAAAATAACTCTAGTTTTGCTTGCTGCTACTGTACTCTTCATGCTCTGAGTTACCTTGACGAACATTTCCTTACATGTCTCGATAGACCAGGCTCTGATACCAACTGTAACAACCTAAGATTCGAATTATCAGTTACCAACCAGTAACCTGAACACTGACTCGCCACCCATGAGTTGAAGCTTGGAAGGATAAGAAGAGAATGTCTGAGGAGAACATATAAGAAAATGTACACACCATAAATTTTGAACATTCCACTATATAATATATCAAAATAGTACAACTCAGGGCAGATCCAACAAAAGTAAGGAGTACAGCGAGTACATAAACTAAGTACTACTCACAGTAGCTAAGTAGGACCAGCACCGGAGTGACCAAGCTCCTCAGCACCTGGAGCCGACGACGAACCACTAAAAAGGAAGGGAGTGAGTCTCAAGAAGAGACTCAGTAGGGACACTAATCCCCATCGGTAACAGTACTAAAAAGTAGTGTGAAAAGTGAAACAACAGTAAGTAAACACTACACAACACACAAGAAACCGGTGGCATGACGCCCAACTCCCCACAGGAGTGCGCCAAGAAACTCGAATCTCTCTAGCTCAACAGTACAACAAACACACACAGACAAACACACACACACACACACACACACACACACACACACACACACACACACACGGCGCCTCGACACAATAGAGTCCTCCAACCCTAGCCACATGTGGACACTCAGACACTCTCCCTCGCATCTGGTCCTCGACCGGTTTTCCCCTACACCAGACTCGAACGGTGGAGAAGGGGCCCCACGGAAATCGGCTCGTAACCACCACAAGGGGCACGCACAGGATGAAGTCGCACTCGACATTCAGGCTCACCGGAGGAATAGCTCAACGCCAGTCATCCAGACGGAGCCTTCACCTTAACGTCTGGGAAACACAACACAAGCACAAACACAAGCACAACAAAACTCAGTACCAGCACAGACAGAGATGCTCTCAACATCTGACACATCGTGCCAAGAGGCGGACACCGAGTGTCGACACCTCACACAATGGCAAAGGGGGTCAGCCTGTTGGGACCTACTTGTGGGGTTGACGACAACATCGATTTCCGCCAACCCTAGGGTAGATGGCAACACCCTTGCCGTCCACAGAAAGTAGATGGAAACAGGCTTGCCGTTTACCTCATCTTGATGGCAAGGGATCTTGCCACCTGTTCCTCCCTGAAGAACTTGATGTCAACCGATGTTGACGTTAAGTTCTTCAGCTTCCAGCAGCTGAAACAGCCCTAGGCCGTTCCCACGGGCGATCCAGCCCAAGAAACCATGGATTGATGATGGGAAACGCTTTCCCTCATCTCAAAATACCAATGTGAAGCCGGAAAACAACGATCCAACGTTTGGATCGGCGGATCAACCCCCAAAACCCAACATGATAAACCCTCCCCAAAAACCACAATTTTCATGCAAATCACACACATACAAGCATGACATTACATACAGGGGAGTCAAAGGGCAGAGTCCCTACCTCAAAATGCAATAAAATTCCCAAAAGAACCTCAAATCGTGCCAATTATCTCAGAGCTCCCCCGCAAGGATGATCCTTCAAACCTCCGTTTCCCACCCGATCCGCCGCCACCACGAGCACCACAGCCTCCCCATGAGCTCCCGTCAGCCTCCGGAAGAAGTGGAGAAGAAGAGGGGTGAAGGTGGTGGGAAGGAGAGGGAGAGAAATGGGGAAGAAGGGGCCTCGGGTCGCCCCTAAAAACGTTGGCCGGGCAAGGTTGACGTCAACATGTTTGCCATCAACTTGCACCGACCTGACCTTGACATCAACATCGATTGCCGTCAAGTTCATGTACGGGAAGACTCTGCAAACTTCGGTAGACGTCAACATCGATTGATGCCAAGACTTAGTTGACAGCAACACTCTTGCCGTCAACTCTACTGTTGACGTCAACACCCTTGACGTTAACCCACTGTTGACGTCAACATCCCTTGACGTCAACAGACACTGTTCCAGAAGAAGGCCCATTAAGGGTCCAATGAGGCCCATGGCCTTACACAACGCCTTAGCCATCAAGCCAAGTGCGCAATTATGTAACATGTGGCATTAGAGTTTGATTTAAACCGAACCGAACCGGTTCGGTTTGAACAATATTTCGGTTCACCCAAAAAATGGGGTGAACAAGACCATGTTCACCCCTAGCCATACTTAAAACATGGTTTGCACGTGGTAAGGTACGGATTCACCTACTCTATCATTCTGCACTAGTTCGGATCGATCTGGCCTAAATAAGGATCCATCCTTCCCTTTGCCTCATTCTGTTGTATTTTGTTGCTTAGGTCAGAGGTGAGGTGAATAAGTTGTTTTAAAAATTAATTGTTAACAGTTTAAGACTCGGTAATAAAAGAATGATTTAGGTGATATGATATGACTAGAGAGCCGTGGATGACGCAGTGATCTCCCCCTTGTTGTGAAAAGGGGGGAGACGGGGATGGGCGCGTGATCGATCCCACACCCTCCTCCTCATATTTATCCTCCTCCACCAACTTATCTATATATAAAAAAAGATATGATATGACTAATGTAGTAACCCAAATTTTTATAAAGAATTCGATAAATAGAGAACTCATTAACATAGGTAAATAATTCATGTGAAAGAAATAGTTTGGGGTTCGATTATAACACAAATTGTAAAGTTACTAAACTTTTGTTCAGTAATCCGTTCAATTATAACACCAATTGGATGGTTACTGAACATTTATTCAGTAATCAGAATGAATATAATACCAATCGAAAGGTTACTGAACATTTGTTTAGTAATCAGATAACACAAATCGAAAGGATACTTGTAGCAACCCGAAAAATTTAATACTTAAAAAAATTCAAAATAATAATTTCTTTAAATCGAACTAATAGAAACATACGTACCCCTATCATATGTGCAAGAATACATCGGAAAAATCCTTAAAAATTATAAATCAACCCCATACATTATTCCTAAGTGTTCTACTAAGAAATTCAAGCAACAAAAAATCCGATTGGCCAAGTGTACGTCACAATGTGACTAATGATTTCAATTAGGAAACTAAGTCAGAAAACTGTTAACACGGAAAAATAACGCGCCCATAAATTAAACGAACATGTCGGAGAGACTTCCAACATCATGAAATGATTACCCATTATCGGAATTGGACCAATGGACCTCTCATGGCCCATGAATAAATTCAAGTAAGAAAAATATAATAAATTCTGAAATTCTATTATTTCCATATTTAAAATGGAGAATTCTCCTAAGTTAAATTCCATTGAGAGCGGGCTTTGTTAAATGGACCCTCTAGAATTTATTAGGCCAAAATAAGGATTTTTAAAAGAAGAATAATAAGAAAATACCATAAATTCGTAACTTAAATATTACCTAAATAGAAAAGAGGTATTTAAGCATTAAAATAGCTAATTTAAGATGGAATTGGATTCCTAAACCTACCCTAATAGGTTGGCCACAAATTTAGATCCCATCCTAACCCAATTAGAAGTTGTCAAGCTTGGAAGGTGGAATTAAATAGGAAATCTCAGAATTAAATAGGAGTTAGAGTCCTATTAGGAAATAGAAACATAGGAAGCATAAATAATCTCCTAAATCCCCCATGGCCGGCCCTAGCTCATTGCCCAGGGTTGCTGGACCTGGAGGAGAGGCCAAGGAGGAGGAGAATTCATGGGGAGAGGATCTCTCAAAGCTTCTACCCAAGTTCTTCATGTTCTAGCCTTAGAAGAGGAAATCGAGTCAAGGTAGGCATTCTCACAAGCAAAAATCATAAAACTTCGTTTGTAGGTTGATCCAATCATCAGGATCAAAAGCCCTCTGATTTCATATTTTTGCATTGAGCCTATATTTTCTTCTTGATTTTTCATGTTCTGCAACTAGCATGAGCCCCAACCCTCTTCTAAATTTTTGTTCTCCATGTATACTCGACCCCATGCTTTCAAATTTTTACTGGAGATACTGATGATTGTTAGGCTTCTTTTGCCCCTAAAAGCCCTAATTTTCATCCACCCTATCTTGCAAATTAATTCTTGCATCCCAACTGTACACAGTCTTCTATTCTCCATGTTTGACTTGATTAAATCCTGTCGAAACTATGACTGTTTTCAAATTTTGATTTACTGGGAGTACTCTTACATGCCTAGATCATTTTAGAATTGGTTTCGTGATTTTTCATACATTGTAGAATTTGTTCTAAATTTTTGAAGCACCCTGTATCAAAACAAGGCAATTTGGCCCGCAATCCAATGCTTTATCCTTCTCTTTGTCGGACTCAGGCGCAGTACCTGAGAACGCGACGGCCCGATAGGCCGCATTCTCAGGGCTGGTTGTGACAGCACCTCCCGTCACGTTTTGAACGCGATAGGGGTTGTCGTCGCATTCTGTCTGCTTGATCTGATAAGCCCGTCGCGTTCTGTGCAAGGCCCTGTCGCGTTCTTCTCTTACCCCGTCGTGACCCTTACTAGGGTACGTCGCGACCTGTGACTTTTGCATGAAACCCATAATTTGTGATGCTTTGACAATCATACACGCATTAAATACCTGCAGGGGCCGCAGTAAATACACTTGTCATAAATTGAACCCTCTATTAACAGTCATACACGCAGTAAATACACTTGTCATAAATTGAACATTTATGTGTGTTTAAAATACATGCACATGACCCCCTTCTATCTACAATTTCTCTTACACTTGCACTCACTTTAAACCATCCATAATGGCTTTACTTGGCATGAAATTATCTCATAATACATCTGGTAATTATATATTTAAATTGCCCTATTTTAAATGAACTTGTCTACGATTCTCGCGATGTTTTGGGAGTACCATTATCGACGCTCCACTGTTCTAGAATTCCTCTAGAACGTCGAGCACTTGTTTCTATATACACACTTTCTCTTGACTTGGACGAACTCTCCGTCGGATACTCCTTCTACTGAACTAGTGAGTCTTTGTTCAAGGTCTCCGTAAGTCTCCTCTGTCCATGGATTCCCACATGGTCAACGAGCTGGTTGTACCGTAACACCTATGACACCTCTAGGGATCAGCAAGATCCAAACGGCCTTAGTTGCTCTCGCTCTTATCTTGAATCACGCCGGACATCTGGACCTGTGCATAACGAGGCCAGCGGAAGGGTTGTGTATTTCACCTGACTGCCAACACCAAACGTGTGTGTTATGCAACTGTTGCTATCACTCGTTACTTGACGTTTCATGTGCAATGTCCACTAGATCTCATCAATACTCTACTCGCTCATCTATTCACGTTCACTCTACTATCTCGTCTGTCTCGTCTATTCAGCTAGTACTCTCTTGGTACCCTTTTGAGCTGTGTGGCTCCTACTGTTTTATACTGTTCATGACTGTCTAGCGCTAAAATGGGTCTTGTGACTCTACTGACTTGAATGCATACTACTGAGGGCACGGAAAGTGTCCGAGGGGCTCCAATCTAGTCCTGGGGGCAGAGAGCCACCCGAAAATACCTGCAGGGGCTAATGACAGTGCCTATATTTGCACCGGTTCTGACTGACTGTTCTGAATTAGCTAGACATCTAACTGTTATACTGTTACTGTTAGTCTGTTAGTTCAGACGTACTGCACTGTTACTGTACTACCACTGACTGTTACTGAACTTCTACTGTCTTGTTATTGGGCGACTCCTGTTGCACTCTCTCCTTGCTGTATTTGTTACTGGCTATCTTGAGTCATCACTTTCTATCGTGACATAATCGCGTTCAAAGTGCCATATTCTCTCGTTGTCTATTGACAATAAAAGTGCTATATTTTCTCTTGGCTATCTACGGATAACCAAAGTGTCATTACTATTTCGATTGACGAAAGTTAATCAAAAGTGCTATACTATCTCGACTGATGAAGATCAATCAAAGTGCAATTTACTCTCTATATGGCCAACTACTATCTCTCTCCTTGCTATACATGTCGTTTGCTATTTCTTGACAATGACTGTAGCAACCCGGAAAATTTAATACTTAAAAAATTTAAAAGAATAATTTCTTTAAATGGAAATAATAGAAACATACGTACCATTATTGAATGTGCAAGAATACACTGGAAAATTGCGTAAAAATTATAAATCAACCCCAAATAATATCCCTAAGTGTTCCACGAAGAAATTCGTGCAACGGAAAATCCGATTGGCCAAGTGTACGTTGCAATGTGATGAATTATCCAAATTAGGAAACTAAGTCGGAAAACCGTTAACACGGAAAGATAACGCGCCCATAAATTAAATGAACATGTCGGAGAGACTTCCAACATCATGTGATGATTAACCATTATCGGGTTTGGACCAATGGACCTCTCATAGCCCATGAATAAATTCAAATAAGAAAATGCAATAAAATTTCATAACTCTATTATTCCCTAATTAAAAAGGGAAAACCTATAAGATAAATTCCAATAAATAATGGGCTTGGTCAAATGGACCCATTAGAAATTAGTGGGCCAAAATAATGATTTTTAAAAGAAGAATAATAGGAAAATACCCTAAATTCGTAACTAAATTATTACCTAAATAGAAAAGGGGTATTTAATGTATTAAATAGGAAGTTTGAGTTAGAATTGGATTCCTAAACCTACCCTAATAGGTTGGCCACGAATTTGGCTCCCATCCTAACCCAAATAGGAAGAGAAAAGCTTGGGAGGAGGTTAGGAAAAGAGGAAATTTGGAATTTAATAGAAGTTAGAGTACTATTAGGAATTAGAAACATAACTAGCATAAATACACCTCTTAAAACCCTCTTGGCCGACCCTAGCTCGTTGTCAAAGGTGGTTAGACGTGGAGAAGAGGCCAAGGAGGAGAGGATCTCGTGGGGAGAAGGAGTTCTTGGAGCTTCTTCCTCGTTCTTGGAGTTCTAAGCCCTAGAAGAGGAAATCGAGTTAAGGTAGACATTCTCACAAGCTAAAATCTTGATATTTCGTCTGTAGATTGTTCCATACATCAGGAACAAAACCCTCAAGTTTCATAATTTTCCATCAAGCATATCTTTTGTTCTTGATTTTTCATGTTCTGCAACTTACGTGACCCCGAGCCCTCTTCTTACCTCTTGATCTCTTGGTATACTCAACCCCATGCTACGAGATTTTTACTGTAGGAACTGATGCATGTTAGGCATCTTTTGCCCCTAAAAGCCATAAATTTCATCGAGCATGTTGATCGAATTTAATCGATCTTTCTCTCTGTGTCATGTTCTGAATAACTCATTCTTGCTCGTGTTCAAACCCTATATGAACCATGCTCTCTCTCTAATTCCGATTTACTGGAAGTACCCTTACATGTCTAGTTTAATTTGCAACTGGTTTCATGATTTTTCATCGTGTATACAATTAGTTATGATTTTATGAATGGCCCTGTCTAAAAATTTAAATGTTCTGGTCCGCAATCCAATGTCTGGTCTGACTCCTGTCAGAGTCAGGCGCAGACCACCAGATCGCGACTGCCCGATATGTCGCCTTCTGGGGTCCGATTGCGACAGCCTACCCGTCGCGACCAAGAAGGCGACAGGTAAGCCGTCGCGTTTCCAGTACCTGATTCGCAAGTCCTGTCGCGACCCTTTCCCGCCTCTGTCGCGTTCACCAGGCTGTCGCGACAGTACCCGTGTCGCGATTTGCCTACCCCTGTCACAATCCTCATTGGCCTATGTCGCATTCACAGGTTTTTGATGAAAATCCATAAAAATTATTTATGTCGCTTTCTAAATAATTCTTACGCCTTTTTACAGTTATACCCCCAGTAAAAACTTGTTTTAAAAAAAATGGAGCTACATTGAATGATTTAAAATACATATTCACGACTTATTTCTAGCTATGATTCCTCTTACACATGCACACACATGAACCATCCATATATGGCGGAAATCTTGCAGAAAATATCGCATAATGTAGCTGGTAATTTATTGAAATAAAGTACATTAATTGCCATATTTTAAAGGACTTGTATTCGTTTCTTGCGTTGTTTATATATCGATATCGACGCTCCACTGTTCTAGAATTCCTCTAGAACGTCGAGCACCTATTTTTATATACACACTTTACTTGGCTTGTGGTGAACTCTCCGTCGGATATTCCTTTCGCCGGACTAGTGAACTCTTGCACAAGGCCTCCGTAAGTCTCCTCTGATCATGGATTCCCACATGGTCGACGAGCCGGTTGTACCCTAACACCCCTTTACACCTTTAAGGATCGATATGATCCAAACGGCTATTAGAAGTTCGCTCTTACCTTGAATCACGTCAGACCTCTGGACTTGTGCATAACATGGCCAGCGGGAAGATCGTGAATTCCACCTGACTGCCAATACGACGTGCGCATGTTGTGCAACTGTTACTATCGCTTGATTACTCGTTGTTTTACGTGATGTCCACTAGCTCTCATCTATACTCTACTATCTCATCTACTCATCTAGTGCTCTTATCTATTTCTTGGTACTCTCAAATTGGCCATTAATTGATTGTCTAAAGATAAACAATATAACCAATGCCAGCGCAATAGGGCCCGATCAGGTCCTGGGGGGAGCACCCGAAAGTGCCATTTACCCGCGGGAGTTAAATGATCAGGATGTCGACATTACATCCAAGTGCCATACTATCAAGATTAATCTATGACAATCAATACAAAGTGCTATATTCTCTCGTTGTCTTTTGACAAACAAGTGCTATACTCTCTCTCGGCTATCTTCGGATATCCAAAGTGCAATTACTATCTCGATTGACGAAAGTTAATCAAAAGTGCCAGACTATTTCGATTGATAAGAAAATCAATCAAAGTGCAATTTACTCTCTATATGGCCAACTACTTTTTCTCTCCTTGCTATACATGTGTCATGCTATTGCTTGACGTTGACGTTATTTGCTATCGTGTCATTGTTGCTTTCTATCGTGACTTGATCTTATTCATTGTGCTATACTTGATTCATCTGCTATTTGAACCATGTTACTTGTGCTCTTACTTTCTCGACTTTACATAACTCTCTCTATCTTTAGTTGCTCTGCCATTTAATGCACTAATTATTTAAAGCCTGCTTGAGACTGAGATTTAAGTCCTACTGGGCGTTATCGCTCACCCTTCGTTATTTGTTATTGTGTCTTAGGTAAGTCGGACGAAGACGTTATACGTACCAATGGGACAAGACTAGAGTGATGAGCGACCCGAAGTCAACTCATGAAGTTACCCTAGTACAATGAAGTCTAGTAGTTATTGCTTTGGATTTCTTTTCAATATAGTGACGTCATTGAGCCTTGTGTTTGGCTCCGAATTAGTGGTTGTAATAGTCTTAGTGATTTTATAATGAAATCAAGAGTTATTTCAATTATTGTTCATTAGATGCTCTGATGTTTGCGAAAGTATACGCAATTGTCATTACCATACTCGTTGTTCACGTCTCCCTCCGATTTATTCTGCTGCTAAATTGGAGGGGCGTGACAGTTGGTATCAGAGCCTAGGATGTCCTTATTAGGATATTTTAGGTCCTAGGATATTCTAGGTGAACTTCCATGACACGTGTCTAAGTCAACCACCATACCTATGTGAGAGATTGGGTACAAGCTTGGGGTTATGCTAGGAGCTTAACTATACGTACAAACACCATAAGTCTAAAGAAGAACTTAATAAATTATTATTGCTCGCAGGAGACTAGTGGAGATGGCTGGCGAGCGTGCACCAATGGACGAATTACAATGAACCGTACAGGGGTTGACTTAAGCCCTTGACAACTTGATTCAAGCAAGAGCAAGAAATGGGCCAGGAGCCTTATATGGGAACTTTCAACGAACAAATCCCCCTAGGTTTAATGGAACTCCGGATCCCGATGAAGCCGAAAATTGGGTGAAGGCGATGGAACGAATCTTCAGAGTTATGCAATGCCAGCGCAATAGGGCCCGGTCAGGTCCTGGGGGGAGCGCCCGAAAGTGCCATTTGCCCGCGGGAGTTAAATGATCAGGATGTCGGCATTACATCCAAGTGCCATACTATCAAGATTAATCTATGACAATCAACACAAAGTGCTATATTCTCTTGTTGTCTTTTGACAAACAAGTGCTATACTCTCTCTCGGCTATCTTCGGATATCCAAAGTGCAATTACTATCTCGATTGACGAAAGTTAATCAAAAGTGCCAGACTATTTCGATTGATAAGAAAATCAATCAAAGTAAAATTTAGTCTCTATATGGCCAACTACTTTTTCTCTCCTTGCTATACATGTGTCGTGCTATTGCTTGACGTTGACGTTATTTGCTATCGTGTCGTTGTTGCTTTCTATCGTGACTTGATCTTATTCATTGTGCTATACTTGATTCATCTGCTATTTGAACCATGTTACTTGTGCTATTACTTTCTCGACTTTACATAACTCTCTCTATCTTTAGTTGCTCTGCCATTTAATGCACTAATTATTTAAAGCCTGCTTGAGACTGAGATTTAAGTCCTAGTGGGCGTTATCGCTCACCCTTCGTTATTTGTTATTGTGTCTCAGGTAAGTCGGACGAAGACGTTATACGTACCAATGGGACAGGACTAGAGTGATGAGCGACCCGAAGTCAACTCATGAAGTTACCCTAGTATGATGAAGTCTAGTAGTTATTGCTTTGGATTTCTTTTCAATATAGTGACGTCATTGAGCCTTGTGTTTGGCTCCGAATTAGTGGTTGTAATAGTCTTAGTGATTTTATAATGAAATCAAGAGTTATTTCAATTATTGTTCATTAGATGCTCTGATGTTTGCGAAAGTATGCGCAATTGTCGTTACCATACTCGTTGTTCACGTCTCCCTCCGATTTATTCCGCTGCTAAATTGGAGGGGCGTGACAATGACTTTACTTGCTATTGTTGTTATCGTTACTATCGTGACTTGACTTTAATGATCATGCTATACTCGATTCATCTGCTATTTGAACCATGTTACTTGTGCTATTACTTTCTCGACTTTACATGACTCTATCTATCATTAGTTACTCTGTCATTTAAAGCATTAATCATTTAAATCCTGCTTGACTATTGAGATTTAAGTCTTACTGAGCGTTATCGCTCACCATTTGTTATTTGTTATTATGTCTCATGTAAGTCAGACAATGACGTTACACACATTAATGGGATAGGACCAGAGTGATGAGCGACCTGGAGTCAGTTGATGAAGTTACCCTAGTACCGTGGAGTCTAATAGTTATTGCTTTAGATTTCTTTCTAATGTAGTGATGTCAATGAGCCTTGTGCATGGCTCCAAATTAGTGGTTGTAATATTCTTAGTGATTTTATAATGAATTCAAGAGTTATTCCAATTATTTCGTTAGATGCTATGATGTTTGCGTCTATATGCGCAAATTTACGTTACCATACTCGTTGTTCACGTTTTCCTCCGATTTATTCCGCTGCTAAATTGGAGGGGCGTGACAGTTGGTATCAGAGCCTAGGATGTCCTTATTAGGATATTTTAAAGTCTAGGGATGTTCTTGGTGAACTGCCATGACACGTGTCTAAGTCAACCACCATACCTATGTGAGAATTGGGTAGAACCATGGTTAAGACCTAAATATATTTATATATATATATATCTATGTAACAGCTTAGTAATACTTTAGCATTCAAAGTCTAAAAAGTAATAAATTAAATGTTATTGCTCGCAGGAGACTAAAGGAGATGGCTGGAGAGCATGCACAAATGCACAAATTACAATAGACTGTACAGGGGTTAACTCAAGCCTTTAACAACGTGATCCAAGCAGGAGCAAGAAATGGGGCAGGAGACTTATATGGGAACTTTCAACGAATAAATCCCCCTAGGTTTAATGGAACTCTGGATCTCGATGAAGCTGAAAATTGGGTGAAGGCGATGGAACGAATCTTTAGAGTTATGCAATGTTCAGAGCAGGAGAAAGTCCTTCTGGAAACCTTCCAGTTGGACCGTGATGCTAGAGCCTGGTGGGAAGCTGCCAGTCGATAATTACCCAACATCAACATAGAGTGGGATAAATTTTTAGAACTCTTCAAAACCAAATATTTTTCCGAGAGGATTCATGAGAAGAAGGCAAATGAATTCACAAATTTAAAACAACGAATGATGTCTGTAGCAGAATATGAAGCGCAATTTGAAAGACTAGCATAGTATGCACCACATTTGGTGAGTATGGAAAAGATGAAGGCAAAGAGATTTTTAGAAGGGTTGTGACTTGTATACTGGGAAAAGCTGGCTCTACTAGACATTGAAGTATATTCAGCCATGGTATGGAGAGCTCAAATATTAGAGGACACCATGGAACTTCTTGAAAAGATCCATAAGAAGAAGGTGTTGAAAAGGGAACGTGCTACTCATTCTAATGATAATAAAGGAAGAAATACAGTAGATAGCAAGAGAATGAAAGGGGTAGTGAAGCGGAAAGAAGTCTGTGAATTTTGTGAAAAGCCAGGGCATCAGGTTGATAACTATTGGAAAAGATTGGGCAGATGCTTGCGTTGTGGAAGTCAACAACATCGAGTCATTGATTGTCCAACAAAGAAGAACCAAACTCCACGCCAAGGATGATTACAAGCCCTTGTGGATATAAATCATGCCAATGAAGGTGGACAAGGTATCATCACTAAACCCTTAGTTCAATTTCATATTATTTTCGCAATAGCAAAGCCCTAAGTGGGGGAGGTGATGGAATGAAATATCCATAATAAATTGGTAGTCGTATCATATCATATGAATTTGGGGACTAAATTCTTTATAAGTGAAGGAGGATGTAGCAACCCGAAAAATTCAATACTTAAAAAAATTCAAAATAATAATTCCTTTAAATCGAAATAATAGAAACATACGTACCACTATCATATGTGCAAGAATACATCGGAACAATTCTTAAAAATTATAAATCAACCCCAGACATTATTCCTAAGTGTTCTACTAAGAAATTCATGCAACTAAAAATCTGATTGGCCAAGTGTACGTCACAATGTGACTAATTATCTAAATTAAGAAACTAAGTCGGAAACCGTTAACACAGAAAAATAACACGCCCATAAATTAAACGAACATGTTGGAGAGACTTCCAACATCATGAAATAATTACCCATTATCGGAATTGGACCAATGGACCTCTCATGACCCATGAATAAATTCAAATAAGAAAAATATAATAAATTCCAAAATTCTATTATTTCCCTATTTAAAATGGAGAATTCTCCTAAGTCAAATTCCATTGAGAGTGAGCTTTGTTAAATGGACCCTCTAGAATTTATTGGGCCAAAATAAGGATTTTTAAAAGAAGAATAATAGAAAAATACCCTAAATTCGTAACTTAAATATTATCTAAATAGAAAAGAGGTATTTAAGCATTAAAATAGCTAATTTAAGATGAAATTGGATTCCTAAACCTACCCTAATTGGTTGGCCACGAATTTAGATCCTATCCTAACCCAATTAGAAGTTGCCAAGCTTGGAAGGTGGAATTAAATAGGAAGTCTCAGAATTAAATAGGAGTTAGAGTCCTATTAGGAAATAGAAACATAGGAAGCATAAATACTCTCCTAAATCCCCCATGGCCGGCCCTAGCTCGTTGCCAAGGGTTGCTGGACCTGGTGGAGAGGCCAAGGAGGAGGAGAATTCGTGGGGAGAGGATCTCTCAAAGCTTCTACCCGAGTTCTTCATGTTCTAGCCCTAGAAGAGGAAATCGAGTCAATGTAGGCATTCTTACAAGCAAAAATCATAAAACTTCGTTTGTAGGTTGATCCAATCATCAGGATCAAAAGACCTCTGATTTCATATTTTTGCATTGAGCCTATATTTTCTTCTTGATTTTTCATGTTCTGCAAATAGCATGAGCCCGAACCCTCTTCTAAATTCTCGATCTCCATGTATACTCGACCCCATGCTCTCAAATTTTTACTGGAGATATTGATGATTGTTAGGCTTCTTTTTCCCCCGAAAACCCTAATTTTCATCCACCCTATCTTGCGAATGTATTCTTGCATCCCAACTATACACAGTCTTCTATTCTCCATGTTTGACTTGATTAAAGACTATCAAAACCATGACTGTTTTCAAATTCTAATTTACTGGGAGTACTCTTACATGTCTAGATCAGTTTAGAACTAGTTTCGCAATTTTTCATACATTATACAAATTGTTATAAATTTTTGAAGCACCCTATGTCAAAATAAGGCAATTTGGCCTGCAATCCAATGCTCTGTCCTTCTCTTTGTCGGACTCAGGCACAGTACCTGAGAACGCGATAGCCCGATAGGCCGCGTTCTCAGGGTAGTCGCGACAGCACCTCCCATCGCATTATGAACGCGACAGGAGTTGTCGTCGCGTTCTGTTTGCCTGATCTGATAAGCCCGTCGCGTTCTGTGCAAGGCCCTGTCGAGTTCTACTCTTACCCCGTCGCGACCCTTACTAGGGTACGTCGCAACCTGGGACTTTTGCATGAAAACCCATAATTTGTGATGCTTTGACCCTCTTCAGTGCTTGTACCCTTTATTAACAGTCATACACGCAGTAAATACACTTGTCATAAATTGAACATTTATGTGTGTTACAATTTCTCTTGCACTCACTTTAAACCATCCATAATGGCTTAACTTGGCATGAAATTATCTCATAATACATCTGGTAATTATATATTTAAATTGCCCTATTTTAAATGAACTTGTCTACGATTCTCGCGATGTTTTGGGAGTACCGTTATCGACGCTCCACTGTTCTAGAATTCCTTTAGAACGTCGAGCACTTGTTTCTATATACACACTTTCTCTTGACTTGGACGAACTCTCCGTCGGATACTCCTTCTGCCAGACTACCGAGTCTTTGTTCAAGGCCTCCGTAAGTCTCCTCTGTCCATGGATTCCCACATGGTCGACGAGCTGGTTGTACCCTAACACCTATGACACCTCTAGGGATCAGCAAGATCCAAACAGCCTTAGTTGCTCTCGCTCTTATCTTGAATCACGCCGGACCTCTGGACCTGTGCATAATGAGGCCAACGGAAGGGTTGTGTATTCCACCTGACTACCAACACCAAACGCGTGTGTTGTGCAACTATTGCTATCGCTCGTTACTCGACATTTCATGTGCAATGTCCACTAGCTCTCATCAATACTCTACTTGCTCATCTATTCACGTTCACTCTACTATCTCGTCTATCTTGTCTATTCAGCTAGTACTCTCTTGGTACCCTTTTGAGCTGTATGGCTCCTACTGTTTTGTACTGTTCATGACTGTCTAGCGCTAAAATGGGTCTTGTGACTCTACTAACTTGAATGCATACTGCTGAGGGCACGGAGAGTGTCCGAGGGGCTCCAATCTAGTCTTGGGGGTAGAGAGCCACACGAAAATACCTGCAGTGGCTAATGACGGTGTCTGCATTTGCACAGGTTCTGACTGACTGTTTTGAATTAGCTAGACATCTGACTGTTATACTGTTACTGTACTACCACTGACTGTTAATGAACTGCTATTGTCCTGTTATTGAGCGACTCCTGTCGTACTCTCTCCTTGCTCCATTTGTTACTGGCTATCTTGAGTCATCACTTTCTATCGTGACATAATCGTGTTCAAAGTGCCATATTCTCTCGTTGCCTATTGACAATAAAAAGAGCTATATTTTCTCTCGGCTATCTACAGATAACCAAAGTGCCATTACTATTTCAATTAACGAAAGTTAATCAAAAGTGCTATACTATCTCGACTGATGAAGATAAGTCAAAGTGCAATTTACTCTCTATATGGCCAACTACTATCTCTCTCCTTGCTATACATATCGTTTTCTATTTCTTGACAATGACGTTACTTGCTATTGTTGTTATCGTTACTATCATGACTTGACTTTAATGATCATGCTATACACGATTCATCTGCTATTTGAACCATGTTACTTGTGCTATTACTTTCTCGACTTTACATGACTCTCTCTATCATTAGTTACTCTATCATTTAAAGCATTAATCATTTAAATCCTGCTTGACTATTGAGATGTAAGTCTTACTGAGCGTTATCGCTCACCATTCGTTATTTGTTATTGTGTCTCATGTAAGTCGGACAATGACGTTACACACATTAATGGGATAGGACCAGAGTGATGAGCGACCTGGAGTCAGTTGATGAAGTTACCCTAGTACCGTGGAGTCTAATAGTTATTGCTTTAGATTTCTTTCTAATGTAGTGATGTCAATGAGCCTTGTGCATGGCTCCGAATTAGTGGTTGTAATATTCTTAGTGATTTTATAATGAATTCAAGAGTTATTCCAATTATTTCGTTAGATGCTATGATGTTTGCGTATGTATGTGCAAATTTACGTTACCATACTCGTTGTTCACGTTTTCCTCCGATTTATTCCGCTTCTAAATTGGAGGGGCGTGACAGTTGGTATCAGAGCCTAGGATGTCCTTATTAGGATATTTTAAAGTCTAGGGATGTTCTTGGTGAACTGCCATGACACGTGTCTAAGTCAACCACCATACCTATGTGAGAATTGGGTAGAACCATGGTTAAGACCTAAATATATTTATATATATATATATATATCTATGTAACAACTTAGTAATACTTTAGCATCCAAAGTCTAAAAAGTAATAAATTAAATGTTATTGCTCGCAAGAGACTAAAGGAGATGGCTGGCGAGCATGCACAAATGCACGAATTACAACAGACTGTACAGGGGTTAACTTAAGCCCTTAACAACGTGATCCAAGCAGGAGCAAGAAATGGGGCAGGAGACTTATATAGGAACTTTCAACGAATAAATCCCCCTAGGTTTAATGGAACTCTGGATCTCGATGAAGCTGAAAATTGGGTGAAGGTGATGGAACGAATCTTTAGAGTTATGCAATGTTCAGAGCAGGAGAAAGTCCTTCTGGCAACCTTCCAGTTGGACCGCGATGCTAGAGCTTGGTGGGAAGCTGCCAGTCGACAATTACCCAACATCAACATAGAGTGGGATAAATTTTTAGTTCTCTTCAACACCAAATATTTTTCCGAGAGGATTCGTGAGAAGAAGGCAAATGAATTCGCAAATTTAAAACAACGAATGATGTCTGTAGCAGAATATGAAGCGCAATTTGAAAGACTAGCACAGTATGCACCACATTTGGTGAGTATGGAAAAGATGAAGGCAAAGAGATTCTTAGAAGGGTTGTGACCTGTGTACTGGGAAAAGTTGGCTCTACTAGACATTGAAGTATATTCAGTCATAGTATTGAGAGCTCAATTAGTAGAGGACACCATGAAACTTCTTGAAAAGATCCATAAGAAGAAAGTGTTGAAAAGGGAACGTGCTACTCATTCTAATGATAATAAAGGAAGAAATACAGTAGATAGCAAGAGAATGAAAGGGGAAGTGAAGAGGAAGGAAGTCTGTGAATTTTGTGAAAAGCCAGGGCATCAGGTTGATAACTGTTGGAAAAGATTGGGCAGATGCTTGCGTTGTGGAAGTCAATAACATCGAGTCACTGAATGTCCAACAAAGAAGAACCAAACTCCACGCCAAGGATGATTACAAGCCCTTGTGGATATAAATCATGCCAATGAAGGTGGACAAGGTATCATCACTAAACCCTTAGTTTAATTTCATATTATTTTCACGATAGCAAAGCCCTAAGTGGGGGAGGTGATGGAATGAAATATCCATAATAAATTGGTAGTCATATCATATCATATGAATTTGGGGACCAAATTCTTTATAAGTGAAGGAGGATGTAGCAACCCGGAAAATTTAATACTTAAAAATTTTTGAAATAATAATTTCTTTAAATCGAAATAATAGAAACATACGTACCACTATCATATGTGCAAGAATACATCGGAAAAATTCTTAAAAATTATAAATCAACCCCAGACATTATTCCTAAGTGTTCTAATAAGAAATTCAAGCAACAAAACATCCGATTGGTCAAGTGTACGTCACAATGTGACTAATTATCTAAATTAGGAAACTAAGTTGGAAACCGTTATCACGGAAAAATAACGCGCCCATAAATTAAACGAACATGTCGGAGAGACTTCCAACATCATGAAATAATTACCCATTATCGAAATTGGACCAATGGACCTCTCATGGCCCATGAATAAATTCAAGTAAGAAAAATATAATAAATTCCGAAATTCTATTATTTCCCTATTTAAAATGGAGAATTCTCCTAAGTTAAATTCCATTGAGAGTGGGCTTTGTTAAATGGACCCTCTAGAATTTATTGGGCCAAAATAAGGATTTTTAAAAGAAGAATAATAAGAAAATACCCTAAATTCGTAACTTAAATATTACCTAAATAGAAAAAAGGTATTTAAGCATTAAAATAGCTAATTTAAGATAAAATTGGATTCCTAAACCTACCCTAATAGGTTGGCCACAAATTTAGATCCCATCCTAACCCAATTAGAAGTTGTCAAGCTTGAAAGGTGGAATTAAATAGGAAATCTCGGAATTAAATAGGAGTTAAGAGTCCTATTAGGAAATAGAAACATAGGAAGCATAAATACTCTCCTAAATCCCCCATGGCCGGCCCTAGCTCGTTGCCAAGGGTTGCTGGACCTGGAGGAGAAGCCAAGGAGGAGGAGAATTCTTGGGGAGAGGATCTCTCAAAGCTTCTACCCGAGTTCTTCATGTTCTAGCCCTAGAAGAGGAAATCGAGTCAAGGTAGGCATTCTCATAAGCAAAAATCATAAAACTTCATTTGTAGGTTGATCCAATCATCAGGATCAAAAGCCCTCTGATTTCATATTTTTGCATTGAGCCTATATTTTCTTCTTGATTTTTCATGTTCTACAACTAGCATGAGCCCCAACCCTCTTCTAAATTCTAGATCTCCATGTATACTCGACCCCATGCTCTCAAATATTTACTGGAGATACTGATGATTGTTAGGCTTCTTTTGCCCCTAAAAGCCCTAATTTTCATCCACCCTATCTTGCGAATGAATTCTTGCATCCCAACTGTACACAGTCTTCTATTCTCCATGTTTGACTTGATTAAAGCCTATCGAAACCATGACTGTTTTCAAATTCTAATTTACTGGGAGTACTCTTACATGTCTAGATAAGTTTAGAACTAGTTTTGCAATTTTTCATACATTGTACAAATTGTTATAAATTTTTGAAGCACCCTATGTCAAAATAAGGCAATGTGGCCCGCAATCTAATGCTCTATCCTTCTCTTTGTCGGACTCAGGCGCAGTACCTGAGAACGCGACAGCCTGATAGGCCGCGTTCTCAGGGCTAGTCGCGACAGCACTTCCGATCGCGTTCTGAACGCGACAGGAGTTGTCGTCGCATTCTGTCTGCCTGATCTGATAAGCCCGTCGCGTTCTGTGCAAGGCCCTATCGCGTTCTACTCTTACCCCGTCGCGACCCTTACTAGGGTACGTCGCGACCTGGGACTTTTGCATGAAAACCCATAATTTGTGATGCTTTGACCCTCTTCAGTGCTTGTACCCTCTATTAACAGTCATACACGCAGTAAATACACTTGTCATAAATTGAACATTTATGTGTGTTACAATTTCTCTTGCACTCACTTTAAACCATCCATAATGGCTTAACTTGGCATGAAATTATCTCATAATACATCTGGTAATTATATATTTAAATTGCCCTATTTTAAATGAACTTGTCTACGATTCTCGCGATGTTTTGGGAGTACCGTTATCGACGCTCCACTGTTCTAGAATTCCTTTAGAACGTCGAGCACTTGTTTCTATATACACACTTTCTCTTGACTTGGACGAACTCTCCGTCGGATACTCCTTCTGCCAGACTACTGAGTCTTTGTTCAAGGCCTCCGTAAGTCTCCTCTGTCCATGGATTCCCACATGGTCGACGAGCTGGTTGTACCCTAACACCTATGACACCTCTAGGGATCAGCAAGATCCAAATGGCCTTAGTTTCTCTTGCTCTTATCTTGAATCACGTCGGACCTTTGGACCTGTGCATAATGAGGCCAGCGGAAGGGTTGTGTATTCCACCTGATTGCCAACACCAAACGCGTGTGTTGTGCAACTGTTGCTATCGCTCGTTACTCGACGTTTCATGTGCAATGTCCACTAGCTCTCATCAATACTCTACTCGCTCATCTATTCACGTTCACTCTACTATCTCGTCTGTCTCGTCTATTCAGCTAGTACTCTCTTGGTACCCTTTTGAGCTGTGTGGCTCCTACTATTTTGTACTGTTCATGACTGTCTAGCGCTAAAATGGGTCTTGTGACTCTACTGACTTGAATGCATACTGCTGAGGGCACGAAGAGTGTCCGAGGGGCTCCAATCTAGTCCTGGGGGCAGAGAGCCACCTGAAAATACCTACAGGGGCTAATGACGGTGTCTGCATTTGTACCGGTTCTGACTGACTATTTTGAATTAGCTAGACATCTGACTATTATACTGTTACTATTAGTCTGTTAGTTCAGACATACTGCACAGTTACTGTACTACCACTGACTGTTACTGAACTGCTATTGTCCTGTTAATGAGCGACTCCTGTCGTACTCTCTCTGTGACGTTTCGGCCGTTCGGATCGTTTTCTTATGTGTATGGAGGCCAATGTGTGGCCAATGACGTGTGTAGCAGGTGTTTTCCGCAGGTGGTGAGGCTCTGTGGGCCGGAGATTTGGGCCCAAATAGCTTACTGATTCACTGTCTGTGAACGCGACAGTGAAGGGCGTTGTGTTTTGAACGCGACATCCCAGGGCGTCGCATGCATGAAACCGCTGTTTTTAGTCTTCGTCTGCATGTGCGCCACGTGTTGCGCATAGGGAGAGCTTGCTGACGTCGGCCTATTGAAGGCGACGGGCTGGTGCATCGCGTTAAGGTCACGACACAGTGTGGCGTCACGTTCTTAACTATGAAGAGTTTTTATAGAACCCCAGCAGAACAGAGCTCACATAAGCTCTGCTCGGACAGGGGGTTATGCTAGAGGATTTCTGGGTGATTCGACTTGTTGGGACTTGGTTTGGCGTGTTCTCGCCGCGAGGACATTGTGTGGGGCGGGGGAAACATCGTGTGGACTCTGTACTTCGCCTGCTTCGCGAAGGTAGGGAGATTTCCCGTGTTTGAATCCGTGGATTGCTCGTGTGTTGTGAATGATGTGTTTCTAGCTCTTTAAACAGTAGATGGCATGTGTAGGAACACATTAAAGCATGTAAATGGAATGAAAACCATAGATTATAGGGGTTTTGGGGGTGATCCGGATGATGGATTCTGGATTAGGGTTTGCGCCTGTGAAGGCGACAGACCTGGGCGTCGCGACACTGTCACAACAGAACGATACGTCACGTTCTTGTTTTCTAAGGCGACATATCGGGCTGTCGCATTCTGAAGGCGACACTAGACCCCGTCGCGATCACAGCCGAGGCTTGTTCTGTGCATGGGATTGTTAGTGTGATATTATCAGATTATCGTATATGTACTGTGTGGTAATGGTAAGAGGTGCATTGGAACTCTCAACGCTCGGGGAGCGTGTGGTGTGTGTGGTTGGCGTGGTGTTCACGTGGTTTACGTGGAGGTTTCACGTGGCTTGTGCGTTGTGCACGTGGTTTCCGTGTACGTGGCGTGTAGTTTAACGCCTACCGTGGATACCTCTTCAGTTGGGAGCCCTAGGTTTTGTGTGAGCCAGGCACGTGTGCGCTCGGGGCTTGTCCCGGTACTGAGTACCGTTGAGGTTTTATCGTCTTCCTGGACACCCTCACTATTGTGCTGAGTAGTACGTCCGGATGAGGGAAAGACGGCAGTGGGACAGCGACTAGAGAGAGTTTGTTGTGTTGTCGCTTGTAGCGCGCTCGTAGTTGGGGGAGACGGACACTAGTAGACGTACTGGGCCCCAGCTAGTCCTATTTTCCAATGCGTCACTTTAGGGAGCTCGGGCCAGAGTCCCTAAAGGTGCCAGGCATGGGCCTGCGGGGTGTGTGACCTGCAGGTTGTGGTGGTTTAGTTGGACTCCACAGTTCTTTGTACTGGTTTAGTGGAGCGGCAGCTGGACCTTCCGTCCGTGGCTGCGAGACTGAGAGGTAGTCCTGTGTTTCTTGTCCGGGTCAGTAGCTGGTGTCGCGAACCAGTCCACGTGGCCCGAGTGAGGCATTTTCCTACTGTAGCTCGTACACTGGTTTGGGTTTGCCGTTTATTTATCATTACTGGTTTCTGTTAAGCAGCAAATGGTAAGTGGTATTTACAGCTTTATATCCTACTACATAGTTCTATGAATTGTTAGTGTAATCTCCTGCTTTACTATTTATGTTGGTTTGCTCGGTTTCTAGGGAGTTTCCCTACTGAGCTAGTGACTCGAGAGGCTCACCCCCCTACTCTTTCAGGTGAGGGAGAGTAGGAGACCTCACACCCGTCGTCTAGTTCTGAGCCGCACTGTAGCGGAGGGTCTGCACCACCGGCAGTGTAATTTACTTTTCTGTTGTACACCTCGGAGCATGCCCCAGATTGTTGTTGTAGTTTGGTTATAGTTGTGCTATGGCTATGTACATTTCTAATAAATATTGTGAGATTGGCAAATCTTATATATATTTGAGCTGGTTCCCTTACATTCCTATGGACTAGTAGTTTGATATCCCTTGCGAGGCTTTGGCCCGGTCGCAGGAGGCAGACTCGTATTAGGCACGTTATTGGGTTAACAGGTCTGAATAACGAGGGCCGTCACAGTTGGTATCAGAGCAAAGTCCGTATGGATATAAAGGAATTGGAAATTGCATAGCCATGTCCCTATTGTAACCCACTGCTGGTAGCGACCTTGGTTTTGTATTAATTTATCGTATGTTGTGTCGATGAAATGATGTTTGTGCAGAGTTAGGAATGGCAGAAAGGAGAGATTGGGGAGGTGGAGGAGAGGGGTCAGGAGAGGACCCTACGCAGAGAATGATAGAGAGAATTTGGGAGAGCTTGATAGATATAAGGATGAGATTAGATCAGCAGCCACCAGTGCAGCCAGCGGCAGCAGTACCACCACTTCCAGAAGAGGAAGTGCTAGTAGCCCCAGTTCCACCACCATCCGGAGCAGAGGTACCTTTGGCAGTACCTATACACTCGGTAGTTCCAGCGAGGCCAGCTATCGGAGAGGAGACTACAGTACTTGTGGAGCGGTTTTTGAGGTTGCAGCCCCCTACATACTCAAGAGGCCCCAACCCGGATATAGCAGAGCATTGGATACATGAGATTGAGAGGGTATTTGCGATAATGAGATGTCCCCAGGAAGATAGAGTGATTCTTGTAGCATATCAGCTACGAGGATTTGCGCAAGAATGGTGGCGGTTAAAGATGCAGACAGTTTTTATAGGCAGAACGGAGGACACTATCCCATGGTCAGAATTTTTGTCAGTTTTTAATGATTCTTTCTTCCCAATACAGATCCAGCAGATGAAGAGGGAGCAGTTCAGGACACTCCAGCAAGGGAATCTCTCGGTGCTTGAATATCAGATGAGGTTTATGGCTTTGAGTAGGTATGCCCCATATGTGGTAACTGATAATACCATGATGGTGGAATACTTTATCCGAGGTCTGAGGGCAGAATTACAGGATGCTGTGATTCCACTAATGTGTAGAACAGTGGAAGAAGCAGCACAGCGAGCAGCAATACTTGAGAGGACTGTTAGGGCTAGGCAGGGGCAATCTCAGACAGGTGGTTTAGGCTCAGGCAGCTTTCAGAATTCATAGCCGTCAGGAGGAATCAGTAAGGGGAAAGCACCTTCCGGAGCTTCTTCGTCATCTGGAATAGCAAAGTGGGGCAAGCAGATCAAGAAGTTCTTCCAAGGAGGCCGTGGAAGAGGCAGGCAGCAGGGCTTTCAGCAGGGAGGTTTCCAGCAGGGTCGCGGCTACAGGCCACCGGCTCCAGAGGAATCTCAGCAAAGTACGGCAGGGCAGCCTACGACATACCCAACTTTCAGATGTTATAATTGTGGGCAGCCAGGACATTTAGCAAGGAACTGTCCGTATCCGCGAGAGCAGACTTATGGTAGAGGAACTCAGCAGCAGTAGCCCCCTCAGCGGTCAGCAGAGCAGGGCAGAGGTGTACCGTACCAGAGAGAAGGACGGGGCCGAGTGATGGCAATCACCCGAGCACAGGCAGAGGCATCCAATCTCATTAAAGGTATATTACCTTTCTTTGATTTTACTGCTAGAGTGTTAATTGATCTGGGTGCTTCGCATTCATTTATTTCCGAAGATTTTTTGTATAGTATAGTACATCCTTTAGAAGAAAGGTCTTGTGAGTTAGTAGTAGAGATTCCTTTAGGAGGATATTTGTTTACTTCTAGTTTTCTAGAAGAGGTCCCGTTAGTTATTCATGGAAATCAGATGCCAACAAGATTATATGTTTTGACATTGAAAGATTATGATGTGATATTGGGTATGGACTGGTTAGAAGCCTATGGGGCCATGGTTGATTGTAGGAAAAAGAGAGTCAGGTTTTACAGACCCAGTGGTGAAGTGATTGAATTCCAAGGTATGCCTTTTTACACTCCCAAGTTTATTATTTCTGCACTTAGAGCTAAAAAGTTGATTAATGCGGGATGTGTAGCCTACCTTACGTCAGCTAGTCTAGTTGAGTCTAGTAAGTCTATAGATTCAGTGCCAGTGGTCAGAGAATTTGCAGATGTATTTCCAGAAGAGTTTCCAGGGCTAGCTCCGCACAGAGAAGTAGATTTTACTGTAGAATTGCAGCCAAGCAGTTTACCGATCTCTAAAGCACCTTATAGAATGGCACCAACAGAATTGAAAGAATTGAAGAAGCAATTGCAAGAGCTGATAGAAAAAGGTTTTATCAGGCCCAGTCAGTCACCGTGGGGAGCACCAGTATTATTTGTTAGAAAGAAAGATGGCAGCTTAAGGATGTGTATAGATTACATGCAATTGATTAAAGTCACAATTAAGAACAAGTATCCTCTTCCTAGAATTGATGATTTGTTTGATCAGTTGCAATCAGCCAATGTATTTTCTAAGATAGATTTGATGTCAGGATATCATCAATTGCGAATTAGAGAAGAAGACATTGAGAAGACCGCTTTTCGCACTAGATATGGGCATTATGAGTTTGTTGTGATGCCATTTGGGTTAACTAATGCACCAGAAGCTTTTATGAATTTGATGAACCGAATATTTCATCCGTATTTGGATCAGTTCATAGTGGTATTTATTGATGATATACTGGTTTACTCAACATCAGAAGATGAGTATGCAGCGCACTTGCGGGTTACCTTGCAGATATTGAGGGATCACCAGCTATTTGCTAAGTTTAGTAAATGTGAATTTTGGCTGAAAGAAATTCAGTTTCTGGGTCATGTAATATCAGGTGAAGGTATTGCAGTGGATCCCGCTAAAGTTGAGGCAGTGATGAAATGGGAAGAACCGAGAACAGTGTCTGAGATCAGGAGTTTTCTGGGTCTTGCAGGTTATTATAGAAGATTTATTCAAGATTTTTCCAAGATAGCAGCCCCTATGACTAGGTTGACAAGAAAATGAGTTCCTTTTGTGTGGTCCTCAGAATGCAGACGCAGTTATGCAGAATTAAAGAAAAGATTGACTTCAGCACCAGTGTTAGAAATACCGTCAGGAAGTGGCAGATTTGTTTTGTTTACAAATGCATCCAAGAGAGGATTGGGTGTAGTTTTGATGCAGCACAGTAAGGTGGTAGCCTACGCCTCCAGGCAATTAAAGAAACATGAAGAGAATTATCCTACCCATGGTTTAGAGCTGGCAGCGGTTGTTTTTGCATTGAAAATTTGGCGGCATTATTTGTATGGTGAAAGATTTGAAATATTTATTGATAATAAGAGTTTAAAGTATATTTTCTCTCAGAAGGATTTGAATTTAAGGCAGCGCCGATGGATGGAATATTTAAAAGATTATGACTTTAGTTTGGCATATCATCCAGGCAGAGCTAATGTAGTAGTAGATGCACTAAGTAGGAAAGCAGTTATGAATCAACTTATGATCAGAGAATGGAAAATTCCCTATATGTGCCAAGTAGTCAGCGTAGAGCAATATTAGCAACCAGTGCAGTGGAGTCGTCTTTATACCAGCAAATAGTGGAGGCGCAGAGAGCAGATAATAGTTTAGCAGATATTATAAGAATGGAAGAAGTGACTTTTGGGAATGACAGTGTGGTTAGACTCAAAAGTCGACTATATGTTCCAGCAGATGCAGAAATCAGACAAAGAGTTTTGGAGGAGGTTCACAGATCAAGGTATACCATCCACCCAGGCAGCACAAAGATGTGTCAAGATATGAAGAAACATTTTTGGTGGCCGAATATGAAAAGAGAAATTGCAGAGTTTATTGTAAGATGTGAAGTATGCCAGCAAATTAAAGCAGAACACCAGAAGCCAGGAGGATTGTTGCAACCACTACCCATTCCACAATGGAAGTGGGATGATATAGCGGTGGATTTTATTGTTGGTTTGCCCAGATCATCAGGTCACAATGCAATTTGGGTATTTGTGGATAGATTAACTAAGGTTTGTCGGTTGTTGCCGGTCAGTATGACATGGTCAGTGGACAGATTAGCTAAGTTGTATGTAGAAAGAATTGTGCCTTTACATGGTATTCCAATCACCATTGTTTTAGATCAAGATCCTCATTTTACTTCAGGTTTTTGGAGGAGTTTGCAGAGAGTCGTCGGTACAGAGTTAAGGTACAGTTCAGCATATCATCCACAAACAGATGGGCAGACAGAGAGGACAATCCAGACACTTGAAGATATGCTAAGAGCTTGTTGTTTGGTGTGGGGAGGTATTTGGGAGCGTCACTTGGGATTGGTTGAGTTTGCTTATAATAACAATTACCATGCAAGTATTGAGAAGGCACCATATGAAGCCTTATATGGTAGACCGTGTAGATCACCACTAAACTGGCATGAAGTAGGGGAAAGACAAGTTTTGGGTCCAGAATTAGTTCGACAATGTGCAGAGACAATAAAATTTATTCAAGAAAAATAGCCTAGAGCCATCAGAAAAGTTATGCAGACGTCAGACGTAGACCTTTGCAATTTGAAGTTGATGACTATGTATTTCTAAAGGTTTCTCCTACTAAAGGCGTGCTGAGGTTCAGTAAGAAAGGTAAGTTGAGCCCAAGATATGTCAGGCCATTCTAGATAAAAGAAAGAATGGGTGAAGTAGCTTATAAGTTAGATTTGCCAGCAGATTTCACTGATGCACTTGATGTGTTTCATGTCTCAATGTTGAGAAAATATATCAGAGATCCAACCCAAGTTGTAAGTTATCAAAGAGAAGATTTAAAGCCCGACATGACAATGCCGGAATATCCAGTGCAGATTATAGGACACAGAACTCAGAAACTCAGGAATAAAGAAATTGAATTAGTGAAAGTCAGATGGGAAAACAGACAAGGTGGAGAAGATACATGGGAATTAGCAGAAGAAATGATGAAAGCGTATCCATACTTGTTTGAGTAAGTTTTAATTCTTTTAGGTGATAATGTTATATAGATTGAATTAAGAAGTTTTCGGTGTTCAATTTTTGTTTTAAATTTCGAGGATGAAATTTTCTTTTAGGTGATAGTAATGTGACGTTCCGGCCGTTCGGATCGTTTTCTTGTGTTTATGGAGGCCAGTGTGTGGCCAATGACGTATGTACCAGGTGTTTTCCGCAAGTGGTGAGGCTCTGTGGGCCGGATATTTGGGCCCAAAGAGCTCACTGATTCACTGTCTGTGAACGCGATAGTGAAGGGCGTCGTGTTTTGAACGCGACATCCCAGGGCGTCGCGTTCATGAAATCGCTGTTTTTAGTCTTCGTCTGCATGTGCGCCACGTGTTGCGCATAGGGCGAGCTTGCTGACGTCGGCCTATTGAAGGCGACGGGCTGGTGCGTCGTGTTAAGGTCGTGACACAGTGTGGTGTCACGTTCTTAACTGTGAAGAGTTTTTATAGAACCCCGGCAGAACAGAGCTCACATGAGCTCTGCTCGGCCAGGGGGTTATGCTGGAGGATTTCTGGGCGATTCGACTTGTTGGGACTTGGTTTGGCGTGTTCTTTCCGCGAGGACCTTGTGTGGGGCGGGGGAAACGTCATATGGACTCCGTACTTTGCCTGCTTCGCGAAGGTAGGGAGATTTCCCGTGTTTGAATCCGTGGATTGCTCGTGTGTTGTGAATGATGTGTTTCTAGCTCTTTAAACAGTAGATGGCATGTGTAGGAACACATTAAAGCATGTAAATGGAATGAAAACCATAGATTATAGGGGTTTTGGGGGTGATCCGGATGATGGATTCTGGATTAGGGTTTGCGCCTGTGAAGGCGACAGACCTGGGCGTCGCGACACTGTCGCAACAGAACGATACGTCGCGTTCTTGTTTTCTAAGGCGACATATCGGGCTGTCGCATTCTGAAGGCGACACTAGACCCCGTCGCGATCACAGCCGAGGCTTGTTCTGTGCATGGGATTATTAGTGTGATATTATCGGATTATCGTATATGTATTGTGTGGTAATGGTAAGAGGTGCATTGGCACTCTCAACGCTCGGGGAGCATGTGGTGTGTGTGGTTGGCGTGGTGTTCACGTGGTTTACGTGCAGGTTTCACGTGGCTTGTGCGTTGTGCACGTGGTTTCCGTGTACGTGGCATGTAGTTTGACGCCTACCGTGGATACCTCTTCAGTTGGGAGCCCCAGGTTTTGTGTGAGCCAGACACGTGTGTGCTCGGGGCTTGTGCCGGTACTGAGTACCGTTGAGGTTTTGTCATCTTCCTGGACACCCTCACTCTTGTGCTGAGTAGTACGTCTGGCTGAGGGAAAGACGACAGTGGGACAGCGACTAGAGAGAGTTTGTTGTGTTATCGCTTATAGCGCGCTCGTAGTTGGGGGAGACGGACACCAGTAGACGTACTGGGCCCCAGCTAGTCCTGTTTTCCAGTGCCTCACTTTAGGGAGCTCAGGCCAGAGTCCCTAAAGGTGCCAAGCATGGGCCTACGGGGTGTGTGACCTGCAGGTTGTGGTGGTTTAGTTGGACTCCACAGTTCTTTGTACTGGTTTAGTGGAGCGGCAGCTGGACCTTCCGTCCGTGGCTGCGAGACTGAGAGGTAGTCCTGTGTTGCTTGTCCGGGTCAGTAGCTGGTGTCACGAACCAGTCCACGTGGCCCGAGTGAGACGTTTTCCTACTGTAGCTCGTACACTTGTTTGGGTTTGCCGTTTATTTATCATTACTGGTTTCTGTTAAGCGGCAAATGGTAAGTGGTATTTACAGCTTTATATCCTGCTACATAGTTCTATGAATTGTTAGTGTAATCTCCTACTTTACTATTTATGTTGGTTTGCTCGATTTCTAGGGCGTTTCCCTACTGAGCCAGTGACTCGAGAGGCTCACCCCCCTACTCTTTCAGGTGAGGGAGAGCAGGAGACCTCACACCCATCGTCTAGTTCTGAGCCGCACCGTAGCGGAGGGTCTGCACCACCGGCAGTGTAATTTACTTTTCTATTGTACACCTCGGGGTATGCCCCAGGTTGTTGTTGTAGTTTGGTTACAGTTGTGCTATGGCTATGTACATTTCTAATAAATATTGTGAGATTGGCAAATCTTATATATATTTGAGCTGGTTCCCTTACATTCCTACGGACTAGTAGTTTGATATCCCTTGCGAGGCTTTGGCCCGGTCACGGGAGGCAGACTCGTATTAGGCACGTTATTGGGTTAACAGGTCTGAATAACGAGGGCCTTCACACTCTTCTTGCTCTATTTGTTATTGGCTATCTTGAGTCATCACTTTCTATTGTGACATAATCGTGTTCAAAGTGCCATATTCTCTCGTTGCCTGTTGATAATAAAAAGTGCTATATTTTCTCTCGGCTATCTATGGATAACCAAAGTGCCATTACTATTTCAATTGACAAAAGTTAATCAAAAGTGCTATACTATCTCGACTGATGAAGATCAATCAAAGTGCAATTTACTCTCTATATGGCCAACTACTATCTCTCTCCTTGCTATACATGTCGTTTGCTACTTCTTGACAATGACGTTACTTGCTATTGCTTTCTCGACTTTACATGACTTTCTCTATCATTAGTTACTTTGCCATTTAAAGCATTAATCATTTAAAGCCTGCTTGACTATTGAGATTTAAGTCCTACTGGGCATTATCGCTCACCCTTCGTTATTTGTTATTGTGTCTCAGGTAAGTCGGACAATGACGTTACACACATCAATGGGACATGACAAGAGTGATGAGCGACCTGGAGTCAGTTGATGAAGTTACCCTAGTACCGTGGAGTCTAATAGTTATTGCTTTAGATTTCTTTCTAATGTAGTGATGTCAATGAGCATTGTGCATGGCTCCGAATTAGTAGTTGTAATAGTCTTAGTGATTTTATAATGAAATCAAGAGTTATTCCAATTATTTCGTTAGATGCTCTGATGTTTGCGTCTGTATGCGCAAATTTACGTTACCATACTCGTTGTTCACATTTTCCTCCGATTTATTCCGCTGCTAAATTGGAGGGGCGTGACAATACTGAACCTTTGTTCAATAATCAATCCAATTATAATACCAATTAGATAGTTACTAAACATTTGTTCAATAATCAGAACTCTTATAACACCATAAAAGGTTACTAAACATTTATTCAGTAATCAGAACGCTTATAACACCAATCAGAAGGATATTGAACCTTCGTTTAGTAATCGGTTCGATTATAACAGCAATCGGATGGTTACTGAACCTTTATTTAGTAATCAGAATGCTTATATTACCAATCAGAAGGTTACTGAATCTTTGTTCACTAATCGGAGCGCTTATAACACCAATCGAAAGGATATTGAACTTTTGTTCAGCAATCGATTTGATTATAACACCAATTGGATGGTTACTGAACCTTTGTTCAGTAATTGGAACTCTTATAACATCAATTGGAAGGATATTGATCCTTTGTTCAGTAATCGGTTCAATTATAACATCAATCAGATGGTTACTGAATCTTTGTTTAGTAATTAATGTTGTGTCTCTTATTTTGATGATGTTAAAGACCTGACTATGTATGATACATAGTCCACATAAATGTTTGAAATTGTTCTAACTCATTTACACTCATATCAGGAACCATCACTATCAAAAAGGATATATATGCATCGGCGCACATGACACAGAAGGTCGATACATGTGGTTCTTCCAGTGAACATTAAGCAGAAAAACTCTCAATGCATCAACATATGTTGATAGGCAAGTGACATAACTAGCTTATTCAGTGAATTAACCTTGAAGAAACACTCAGTGAGGTCAACACAAGTTCTCAGTGAGGTCGACACAGTTGAATCAACTAGTGAGCCAAAGTTGGCGAAATACAAAGAAGGCCGACATAAGAATCAATAAGGTCGACACAGGTGATTCTCCAGTGAACTAAAGCGGGTAAAATACAATCGAGGTCGATGCAAGTGTTCAATGGGGTTGACATAAGTTTAGCAACTAGTGAAATATTTGAAGAGAGTCAAAGGAAGTCGACGTATTGCACAAGGTGCGTCGACACTCATCGTAAGTGTTTACTCCAGTGATAAAGTGCAAGTGCCAGCGTGTCATCTTTGGGCACATGATTCGAGGCTCAATCACTGGAGATTCCTTGGCACATGATACCATTGACCAGGTTGCAAGCCCCAAGGGGAGTGAATGGGTTGCTTTAAGAGTATCTTAAAATTTTCCTGCTTAAAACAAATTTAGACAGAAACACACTAAGCGCAGTTGTTAAAGTTAGTGAGCAGTAGAAGTAAGATAAAAATAATCACACAAAATGCACAAGGATTTTATCTTGGTTCGGACCTCCAATCACCAGGAGTCCTATGTCCAGTCCCTAAGAAACTACTTGGGATTTCACTAACCAAGGATACAGTCCCCCTCAAGGACACTTACACATCCAGCACCCGCTGGCCTTCTCTTCAACCCACGATGAGGCAATACAACCACCTGTAGCAACAAGTCTTCTGTCATGCCCCACCAATTTAGCAACGGAATAAATTGGGGAGATGTGAGCAAAGTACACAGTAGAGTAAAATGCATAACCAGTTGAGTGATTCAGAGCATCTATAGAACAATACTTGGAATAAACTTCTTCATTTCATTGATAATAAAGACTATTACAACCACTAATCCAGAGCTAATCCTAGGGTTCAAATGACATCATTTCATTGGAAAGGAAAATTAAGCAAATATCTAACTAGATTCTATTTTATTAGGTTAACTCCATCGACATAATCATCAGGTCACTCATCACTCCGGTCCTTTCCCATTTGTATGTGTAACGTCATCATCCGACTTTCCTGAAACACATTGATAAATAACACAGGGTGAGCGATAATGCTCAGAAGGACTTAAATCTCATGAGCCAAGAACACTTTAAATGATTAATGCATTAAAGAGCAGAGTAACTAACAAGAGACAGAGAGAGAGTCAAGTAAAGTCAAGAGAATAGTAGCACAAGTAATGCGGTTCATATAGCATATGAGTTAAGTGTAGCACAAAGAACAAGATTAACTGTATGATGTGTGTCAAGTCACGATAGAGAGAGATAGCAAAACATTAATGCCAAGCAATTAGCCAGTAACATGTATAGCAAGAGAGAGAGATTGGCCATTAGAGAGTAAATAACACTTTGATTGATTTCATCAATCGAGATAGTATAGCACTTTGGTTGTCAAGAGACAGCCGATATAGTTATAGCACTCTGGGTTGTAAATAGACAACCAAGAGAATATAGCACTTTGGTTTGATTGTCTTAGATTAATCTTGATAGTATGGCACCTGGATGTAATGCCTGTAGACATGTTTTTTTCAAAACACCTCCCACAAGGAGATGATTAAAAATTTTAAAATAAAAGGAAAATAAAAGGCGTGGCGAGGGAAAATAGCAAAGAAGGAAAAAACAAACGTGCGTGTGTGCACGAGGATGGAGTGTGATCGCCAGACACGCGTGGGTGTCGAAGGAGACGGGCGAAAAGGAAGACACGGTGTATTTACCTTCACCCGAAGATTGCGGGAGTGGTGTATGGGTCCTTCTTACTTCTTCCACCGGCCGACCAGCAAAGAAGATTTAGCTCCGGCGGTTACCTTGCAAAAAAAACATCGAGAAACAAGTGAAAGAAAGATTAGGCCTTGAGGTGTAGTAGAAAGTTCAAAGGAAATGAAGTAAAATGCAAGAGCATGGGCGTTAACACACCTCGTGGGGTGGTGTTAAACCCCTAAAAATGTTGGGTATGGAGAAAATGACGTGTTGAATGTGAAAATAGTGTGATGAATGCACTAAGTGAAATAAGTTGAAAATAAAGTAAAGTGAAGGGGAAGAAAGAAAAGGTGATGTGAGCCGCTGCTTGGAGATGGATGAAATGGTGGACGCAGTGGATGAAGCTCCTCCCCGTCTCGCTCCAATGGAATGAGGAAGATGAACGCTCCAAACTCCAAGGAATGAAGATGTTGAATAGCTTGAGTTGAGGGTGCTCTTCCTTGGCTTCGGAAGTCGAGCCTCCGGTGCGGCAGGGCTTCGCTGTAGTGCTTGAGTTATGCTCAAAAGAGTGGCCTCAGGGGTCTATTTATAGGGAAAAATTCCTTAAATCACGTCTGGTACAGTGGACGCCTATCTCATTAATCGCGTCCGACTAACACGCTGCGATTTCCAAGATTCACTTGCTACGATTAAGCGTTGCCAAACATCGATTATGGCTATTTTAAGAATCACGTCGACCATAGCCGCCGCGTTTATAAACCTTCCAATTTGCCACGATTCTTTCCCAAATATAAAAAGTGGAAACAATGAATAGCGTCGGCAAAAGTAGACGCGTTTCTGAGCAGAATCATTCTTTAAGGGAAAATCGATCTTTTTTAGAGGAAGGTTAGAAACGCGTCGCACAAGTTAGACGCAATTCTAATTAGCAACTAAATCTTTCCAAAAATGATTTTGGAAATTACCATAATTTGAAAATGGAAACCATTAATCGCGACGACTTTAGTGGACGCGACTCAAAACATGGCAAGCGCTAGAAAAGGAAGTGTGATACACGTCAATTTTACCTGCTGTAGATCGAACTTTTTAAAAGGCGTCCATTGTATCAGACACGAATCACTTAAATTCAACAGACCTCTTTGGAAGGGGAAAATCCCTAAAAATCCTAGAAACATAAAAAAAAAATAGGAAAATCACTCAAGAGGTTAATTGAACAGAGCCACTTTGAGGCATTGTAGTGTAACATGAAATTTGCTCGATATGTTGCCAAAATGGCGTGTCTACAACTGCCTCGCCTTGGCGTCTACTTTGTAAGGAAATGGAGCAAAATGACACGAAGTGAGGGCAACGAAATGGGATAAATGGAGTGGGATGAAGTGGAGTGACTGAAAAGTAGGCGCTAAGGTGTGATGAGACACGCCTCAACATCACATGACTAGAGCTGTTCATCAATTCAAGGTGAAGCGGTTTGTAGAAAACCTCAAGAGAAAGCTTAAAGTCTGGACGAAAGAAGGAGTGTGCACGTGGGCACGGAAAGGAGAAAGATCAACTTCCAGCGTCGGGGAAGTACCTAAGGACACAATCCGTTAGGTTGCACCATTGGGGGCGTCTGCCACTGCCTCTGGTGGATCTTAGGGAAAATGAAGATGAACTAAAATAGGAATCCACAACAGAGAGTTTATCAGGAGATGATCTTCAAACATCAACAAAGTGAACTGAGTACTTGACTCGGAATGGAATATTTCATGTTAATTGTACTTGAGGAACGAGTGGTTCTCTTTAGTTAAGCACGAGAGTGATTATCCGGAATTGTGCTAAAAATCCTACATGATGCATGCTGGGCTAAAAGAAAAGATTAAAATAAAAGAAAATATAAAATAATCAAGGATAATATTGCTACGGTGCCGAAGTCAAGAAACCGGATAGAATCCATCATCCTTCTGCAACGCAACGACCTATCCTCAAGTCATAAGAATCCTCTAGAATCATCATCATTTTTGGCGGAGGAGGGGAACTCAAATTCCAGATTCATCAGAGCCTCAAGGTCCTTGATGCGATCTAATAGGGTATACCCTATAGTAGAATGCAGTATATACAATATCGAAGGTTAGATCACCGAAGGTGATCCTGAATTGCACGACGAGAAGTATGTCCAGAACCTGCGCTCACAGATTCATCAGCATTGACAAGCAACATATAATATAGTGAAACATGAGAATAATATTGCTTGAAATCATGGTAGGGATACCGGACGCCTTTCATCTTGACTGAATAGCGTCGACTTCGTCAGACGCTATTTAACCCCACCTGTCGCAATGGAAGTCGGACATAGCGCTTTGAATCGCGGCGGCTGTGTCGGATGCGATTTAAACTTTCCATCGAGACCGGATTTTCCTGCCTATTTTGCATCCTTTCTCTCTTTTGGTGCATACCTCCGGGCTAATGCGACTTGGGAAGCTTAAAAGCACCTCTCCCCAAGCTTTTTTCATGCTCTCTCCCTCCCCAAAGTGCAAGAATCAAGCATTGAAGCAACGAAGAAGGAGAATTGAAGTGATTGAAGCACTGGAGTACGGTGATGCTCCACCCCCCAGAAGGCCAAGAATTGAAGGATTCATGAGGCTTAGCAAGGTGGATGGACATATTTGCAAGCTTGTTCAAGCTAGATTGGTAAGTGATTTTGATTTTAAAGCATTGAATTTGATGTGCTCTTGCATGTGTTCTTCATGTTCTTGATGTTTTTCTCTCTCTCTTTCTTCTATTTTCTTTTCTTTTCCTTTTCTCTTCCTCTTCCAATGCCATGGCCGATCTCCTCATCTCCCATCCATGCAACACTCACATACCTCACCCATCCCTTATGATTACACCTCCATGACCATGCCATAACTCAAACTCCCATGCGCCAATCATGACCATGTGCCAATCATGACCATGCGCCATATCTATCATGTATGTATCAATCCATGCATACTTCAACCATGCACATACCCCTCCATGCATGACTCCTATAGGATTATCCTCTTTTCCTAGGCAATAGGCGATACATGCGTCTCCTTTGGCTTCAAAAGCTTACCCCTCCTCTATCACCCTTGACATGACTACCATCCTCAAAAGGTGGGGAATCAACAATCTTGCTATCCATGCCAAAAGGTACCATGAAATCCACCTAGATTGGGCGGCTCTGGGGGCGTTGGTAGAATTGTGGCATCCTCAAACCCATACCTTCCTCTTCAAGACTTTTGAAGCTACCATCCTATTGGAAGAGGTTGAGTTGTTGCTAGGCTTGAAGTGGATGAAGCAAGGGGAAGAAGATGAAATGGCGATCATGCCAAGGAGCTTTACTAGCAGAGCGGTGCTAGAAAGTTTCATGGACACAAGGGCGGCCCAAGATCTCCGGACTGAGAAAGGAATTGTCCTGCACAAGTTGGCAGCCTGGACCATGAAAGAGGTACCCAAGGCAGAGAATGACGCAAGACTGAAAAAGGTGATGAGAGGGTTCGCCATCTGTGTGGCGGGCGCACTTCTCTTCCCCTCAATTGACAACATTTTGGAGGAGGATTAGTTAAGCGTGGTATGCAGCATCTGGGAGGGTGAGAGATTGGGACCGGCGGTGCTAGCCTTCCTCTATAGCGGACTGACGGCAGCGAGCACCTTATGGTTCAATGCTATTACTTACTTGTTAGACTGACCTGCACTTTAAGTTTGATCTAAGCAATGAAGTCCCTAGCTCGTCCCGTATCTTCTCCAAGAGTCCGCTCAAGCACTTGGATAGCTTGGTGGGCTTAGAAGGGCGCGTGGCTAATCGGGTGCCACAACTCAAGACGCCTGCTGATTGGCGTGATCATCTCCGAAATATGCCCAGAAATGCATTTACTTGTATTCCAACGCCTCTTCTTATCAGGGACCTGTGGACACGGCTAGCACCCGGTGTGAACTTGCGACTGATCGGGGCGTCCGAGTTCATGCTTTACAATCCACATCGCTGCCTCTCTCAACTCGAGCTTCCACGACGCAAATTCGAAGGACCGTCTCACCTTTCACCAATCAAAAGGAGAGAAATCGGAACGAACTACGACGGTGAAGAGATGGACCCAATTAAGGCATTGTGGAAAGTTTGCTCCTTTAGGAGGCTGGTCCCAAATGTGGAGGAGGTGGAAGATGATTGGATGACTTATGTAAGGGAACTCGGAAAAATTTGGCCCAAGGTGGCCGTTTGTAAACACTGGAATTAATTACTCAATAAGAAATATATTGCATCCTTTACGCGCCGAATTGCACCCTCATATGTGATTGTATCATTCAAGCAAATTTGAATTTTTCCCTAAAAAATGACCCTCGGGTGAGCACTTTGAATCGCGTCCACCACAGACGCCGCCTTTATCTTCTTGATCTGCATCCACCATAGCTGACGCCTTTCATCTTAATCGTCCCCTCTAGTCCCGACGCGTTTCAATTGTACTTCAAAAATTTGAAAATCGCGCGCCTTAGAGTCAGTGCCAAGGTAATGATGACTTTCTAAATCACGTCGACGGACTACGACGCAATTAACATGGGCGGTTCAAATTTGCGTCGTCTGAAGTGGCACTCACCTACTCGTTTTGTATGACCCCCTCAGTCGTGGGACCGCCAGTAGGGAGAGCACCACTACCTTTCTTAAATGTCCGGGCTTTTGGCTCAAACATAGCCATGATTGGAGAGTCCTTCAGTTGAGTCTGGATGTATCGGGCTCTCTCATACAACTTCTCCATCGTTGTTAACTTATTCATCGCCAAAATATGCCTGAATTGTGGCGTAGCATTTGCTGTGATCATCTTTACTTGTTCTGGCTCCGACAATGGATCTCTCAGCCATTGCTCTCCATCTGTTAACATAGTGCACAAACTCTTCATCTATTTTCATTCTCTCAGCCATAAGATCAGTAATGGATAGTGCTGGACCAACTCTGTCCCGGCACCTCTGTAGAAATTTCCTCTGTACTGCCTTAAAATCTTCAGCGTCTGCAGGTTCCAACAAATAGAACCACTCGAGGGCGGGCCCATCTAATGATCGACGGAAGAGAAATGCGAGGGCGCGATTATCGTTCTACCAGAAGGAGGATTCGTACATGAATTCCTTGATATGTACGAATGGGTTTCCGGTGCCATTGTAATGATGGTAGACTAGCAGTTCAGAAGGGGGAAGGTGGAAGACTGGCATGGAAGGGAGAGCCAATTCAAAAGAATCCTTGGGTGCAGACACCCTCTTCAAGTCTTGCTCCAATTGACTTACCTTCGCCAGGAGGGCATGGGTGAGTTGATCGAAGGATGGTTTGTGGGGCACCCTAGAAGAATGAGGTCGGGGCGCACTCAACTGGACAGACTGATAATGGGGGTGTGCGCCAGTGGGCGCAGAAGCATAGGCTGGAGCCCGAGGAAGATAAGTGGGCCTTGCCGCATCGTGGCTTGTCCGAACATGAGAGGGCCTCCCAACGGGGCTGTGGGGTGAGAGTGGATAACAGAATTGGCCCGCGAGGGGGTAGGAGAGGCTCAGACCGTCGGGTCATGAGCAGGTTCAGTGTAAATACTCGCGTTTGGGTAGGGAGCTTGAATTGGATCGGGGATGGATTTCCCCTTGAGGGCAGCCTGGACCTCTTGGAGTTGAGAGGCTTGGAGGCTTTGGAGAATGTCCATGAGTTGGGACAGATCGATAGAGGTAGAGGCATTTGCAGTGGCATGACTCGAGGAGAGTTGAGGAATTTATGAATCCATTGCATGAACATGAGAAGTGGATGGATCAATGTGGGGTTGGTTATTGAGTTGTGCAAGTTGTTGATTAGAGTCATACACCTCATCATACGTATCATCATAAGCCATGTCTCCGTATTCGGCCATTGGGAGAGATCGGCTTGAACGAAGCTGCATAAAACTTGAAACAACCAATGTAACTTAACAAGCAATTAGCAAACAACTACTCAAACACGTTTGAGAGAAGAAGTTAATGGCTTTTAAATCACACAATTGGGGATGCTTACGTCCACTTAGTTGTTCAATATGATTTAATGTGGATTTTAATTGAGGTATATCACTCCAAGTGGGTAGGATGAGAACTTTGGGCCCACTAACCAACTCTCCCTCTCATGTAATGGGTGCTCTAACACGGGTCTCCGGGATGGTGCAACCTGCTCGGTCCACCGTGAGGGAATCCACAGGGTACGGAGACTTACGGAGGTCCCGATGAGGATTCTCTAGCCCAATGAGACGGAATTCCTAATGGGGAGATAGCCCTCACCGAGAAAGGTGTTTGGATCCTAGGAACAGGAGGGAAGGAGGTCCCTCGGCCGAAGTATGCCCTGCAAATGCAAATGATGCAAGAGGTGACAGAAATCGAGCTCTCTTTGACAGAATGAATCGCATCAAGTACAGTGGACGCGCTTCTGGTAAATCGCGTCCGTTCAGTCAGCCGCGGATTTGACAGCTCGCAGAAGTTGTAAGCACCGCGGCGACTCCCTCCGGAATCTGTCACAAATTGCGTCGGGATAGTCCGCCGCACAACACCACAAATCGCGTCGCCTGCACACGACGCGGATCAAAGAGACCACCGAAATCAGTAAAATCAAGACAACATGCTCTTCAATCAATTCAAATGATAAAGATACAAGCCCAATGGAGATGATTCTTTTAGGCAAAAGTAAGTAAATGGGGGAGGGGAGAAAGATGATTTTTTTTCTTTTTTTTTTAAATCAAACTTTTTATGAAAGATGTAAAGAAAACAACACAACTACAAATTGGTAATGGCGATGGGAAACTTCAAGGAGCACCGCGTGGGGTGAGAAAAGGGAAGGGATGTACCACGTGGGGTACGAAGGGAGGGACACATGTGGGTGTCGAAGGAGAGGCACACGTGGGTGCCGAAGGAAAGGTAACCAGAACTAAAATGAAAAGGGTCCCACCGTGATCGCCAATTTGTAGATGTGTTTTTTTCAAAACACCTCTTATAAAGAGATGATTAAAAATTTTAAAATAAAAGGAAAATAAAAGGCATGGAGAGGGAAAATAGCAAAGAAGGAAAAAACAAACGTGTGTGTGTGCACGAGGATGGAGTGTGAACGCCAGACATGCGTGGGTGTCGAAGGAGACGGGTGAAAAGGAAGACTCGGTGTATTTACCTTCACCCGAAGATCGCGGGAGTGGTGTGTGGGTCCTTCTTACTTCTTCCACCGGCCGACCGGCAAAGAAGATTTAGCTCCGGAGGTTACCTTGCAAAAACAAACAACGAGAAACAAGTGAATGAAATATTAGGCCTTGAGGTGTAGTAGAAAGCTCAAAGGAAATGACGTAAAATGCAAGAGCATGGGTGTTAACACACCTTGTGGGGTGGTGTTAATCCCCTAAAAATCTTGGGTATGGAGAAAATGACGTGTTGAATGTGAAAATAGTGTGATGAATGCACTAAGTGAAATAAGTTGAAAATAAAGTAAAGTGAAGGGGAAGAAAGAAAAGGCGATGTGAGCCGCTACTTGGAGATGGATGAAAAGGTGGACGTAGTGGATGAAGCTCCTCCCCGTCTCGCTCCAATGGAATGAGGAAGATGAACTCTCCGAACTCCAAGGAATGAAGACGTTGAATAGCTTGAGTTGAGGGTGCTCTTCCTTAGCTTCGAAAGTCGAGCCTCCGGTACGGCAGGGCTTCGCCGTAGTGCTTGAGTTATGCTCAAAAGAGTGGCCTCAGGGGTCTATTTATAGGGAAAAATTCCTTAAATCGCGTATGGTACAGTGGACGCCTATCTCATTAATCGTGTCCGACTAATGCGCCGCGATTTCCAAGATTCACTTGCTACGATTAAGCGTTGCCAAACATCGATTATGGCTATTTTAAGAATCGCATCGACCATAGCCATCGCGTTTATAAACCTTCCAATTTGCCACGATTCTTTCCCAAATATAAAAAATGGAAACAATGAATAGCGTTGGCGAAAGCAGACACATTTCTGAGCAGAATCGTTCTTTGAGGGAAAATCGATCTTTTTCAGAGGAAGGTTAGAAACACGTCGCACAAGTTAGACGCAATTCTAATTAGCAACTAAATCTTTCCAAAAACAATTTTGGAAATTACCATAATTTGAAAATGGAAACCATTAATCACGGCGACTTTAGTGGACGCGACTCAAAATAGGGCAAGCGCCAGAAAAGGAAGTGTGATACGCGTCGGTTTTACCCGCCGCGGATCGAACTCCTTAAAAGGCGTCTACTGTATCAGACGAGAATCACTTAAATTCAACAGACCCCTTTGGACCCCTTGGAAAAATACCTAAAAATCCTAGAAAAATCTGAAAAAATAGGAAAATCTCTCAAGAGGTTAATTGAAGAGAGCCACTTTGAGGCAATGTAGTGTAACATGAAATTTGTTCGATATGTTTCCAAAATGGCGTGTCTACAATGGCAAACATCCTGATCATTAAACTCCCAGGGGCAAATTGTTGGGTTGAGTGTGTTTTGGAATTTCCTAAAATTGTATTTTTAATGATGACCAATGAACATCACTCATACTTTGATTTTGATGATGACATATTGTGATTTTAATGATGACATACTTTGATTTTGATGATGACATATTGTGATTTTAATGATGACATACTTTGATTTTAATGATGACATATTGTGATTTTGATGATGATATGTTGAACATGTTATACATTCTATACATAACTCAATAATGCTTAAACAACATGTTTTTGATGTTTAACATCTCATATTTTAATGATAATATCTTGTACTAATGATTTATGTGTTAATTTTGCAGGTGTATACAGATTTTATCATGGTAGTGTCGACACACCCACTACTGGTGTCGACACAATGCTTCAAACCCAAGGCAAAATGATGAAGAAATGGTCAAGTGGTGTCGACACAGGATCAAGTAGTGTCGACACTAGTCCCAGCTCCTAGAGATCCCAGTTGACAGGTCTGTACTGTATGTCGACACAGCCTCAAGTGGTGTCGACACTAGATCCAGTTCCCAGAAGACCTGTTTGGTAGTTCTGGACAGTGTGTCGACACAGCCTGAAGTAGTGTCGACACTAGTGACCCTTGCCAGAGAACAAATTCTGCCAGTTTGGGATAGTGTGTCGACACACTCCTTGGTGGTGTCGACACACTCCGGCTGAAACTCAAAATCGTGATTTTGTCTGGACACGTGGCTGCTTGGGAATTAAGGGATTTGACCTAGGTTTTTGTGCCCACGCACCCTAAGACTCTTTATGGACATATGGGGCTATATATACCCATGTTTCTTGTGCTCCAAGGTATCCCACAAGGAGAGAGACCAGACTTCTCCAGAAAAGGGTATTGCGGCTGCAGAAAGGGAAAAAGGGGAGCAGAGCAGTGTTGTTTGGAAGGAGAATGTGAAGAAGAAGAGAAGGGAAGAGGATAGAGGATAAAGTGTCTGCATCCAGAAAGGGAGCAGAGCAGCGCCATCAAATTGAGGAACAGAAGAGCAGCAAAGGAAGAAGAAGAACTGGCAATCCGGATGCCACTGAAGCAGAGCATCGTGGATTGAAGAAGATCTCCAACGAATTCCTTCAAGCGTCTTCAATCCAAGCTTCTGCAAGTCTTCTTCATCAAGGAACATCCAAGTCACATCTATTTCATTTATTTTCTTGGAGTGTTCATCCAGGTTTTCATTGTGTGATCTGTGTATGTGTTCTACACAGATCACTTAATTCTGTTTGTTCTATTTTTTATCTTTGTATTAAGATAGATGGGGCTAGAGGATCTATTCTATAACTGAGCTTGTTCTAGCAGAACTTGGATCCTTCGTGGTCCAAAGGTTTGGAGCCGTAGTGCTCAGGTCTGGAGCCTTAGTGCTGTGGAGCTGTTGTGCTCAAGTGCTTGTGAGTCGTCGTACTCATAAGTGGTTTGTGGAGTAGGTCGTCGTACCTATCTCCTGGGTTTTCTTTGAGTCTTTGTACTCAATGGGTTTGGAGTCGTCGTGCTTCAGTTGTTTCTTGAGTCATCGTGCTCAAGGATGTTTGGAGTCGTCGTGCTCCAGTGTGAGTTGTACTCAAGGTTTTGAGTAGTGTGGCCTCACTGTGTGAGGGGTGGACGTAGGAGTCACTGGAGGTGATTTCCGAACCACCTAAAAATCCTCTATGTAGTGGTTTAAATTGTGGTTTGACTTTTTATTGCGCTAGATGCATGCATAGGGATTTCGCTCACACTACTAATTGATTTGCTCACACACTCTAATCACACTTCATATCAGTAAATTGTTTGGGTGAATTGATCTTTGATTCGAAGTAATTTTGAATTGCTTGAGCTTCCGCATTAATTGGTGTTAGATCTATTCAACCCCCCTTCTAGATCTGATCCATCCACCCATCCGATCCTAACAATTGATATCAGAGCAGGTTAATGTCTGTTACTAATCTGATTTGATTGCTTCTGTTTGATCTCTGTGTTAATTACTTGATCTTTCACTGTCTCTGTGTGCTTAATCGCTCTGATTCCTACATTTGATATTAGAGCGGGTTAACCACTATAATTGTTAGATCTAATTCCTTGTTACATTGATTCACTGTGATTAGATCTAATAATCTTTTGAGTTTTGGTATAATGGAAAATCTCTTTAATCTGCATGAATTTCCTATTATAATTTCAGAGAAATTCCCAGTCTCACTTTCATCAAGTTTTTCAAAGGAAGCACAAAGAAAAGGAGCAAAAGAAATTCATAAGTACTTTATGGCAAAGAAGAGCCTCAATGAATCCAGAAAATCAACAATTCATAAGGATGTGGATCTCACTGCACATTCTAAGAGCTCAGAGCATTCTTCATCCTCTTCAAAACACAAGAAATCAAATGGGTCTACAAGGTCAGGTACATCCACTCTAGACTCATCTATGTATTCTAACTCTGATTCTGATGAAGATGAAGGAATGTCTCATGATAGATGGATTGAATTCTGTGAAAAGATGCAAAATCTTAATGCAAAGCTGAACACTAAAAATAGAGACTTGAAAAAGACTTTAAAACATTGGCAAGAAGAAAATGAGAATTTGAAAAATGAAGTTGAAAAATTAAATTCTGAGAAAGAGAATTTGGAATATGAAGTCCAAATCTGTGAAAATAAACTGAATGGATTGAAAGAAAACCATGAGCTATTGAAATCAAAAGTCATTGATCTGGAAAATGAAAATGAAAAATTGATTGATCTCAATGAAAACTTCAAATTTGATAATGATCAATTAAACAAATAGATTTCTAACATGGCTCATGATCATCAAATAAATGAAAGATGCAAACAACTTGTTGAAGAAAATAGTCATCTAAAAAGGAAGATTGAATGCTTGTTGCATGACAAACCATTGGACAATGAATGTAGCAATTTAAGTAATAAAATTTTTGATTTGGAAAAACAAATTGCTCAATTTGAAAATGAAAAGAACAAGTTGAAAAATGGTTTAGATGTCATGCTAAATAAACTTCAAATTTCAGAAAAAGAAGTTGTTGCATTAAAACATGAAAAACAGAAGCTTCAACATGAATTGAAAAGTACTAAATACACAAGTCTTGCTTCTGTGAGAGATAAGAAAAATGAAAATAAAACAAAATTAACATTTGTTAAAGCTGCTGCAAACAAGAACTCTGCTAATTCTAATGAAAAACTAGTGAAAGTTCTTGTTCAAAAACAGATAGAGAAAAAGAAAAATGCTACTGTCAAGAAGATTCATCTACTTCCTCCATCAGTCCAAAAAGCTCTAAGGCAAGTTCCAAATTTACATCATGCCAAGAGCCACCAAAAATCACCTCCTTCTCCTCATGGTAAGTCTCCTCATATGAAAAGGAGATTCCAGCAAATGCATACATGCCAAGGTAAGTATCAGGTAAGAAATGATCTCATTTGCTTTAATTGTAATAAACCTGGTCATTTAGCCAAATTTTGCTGGAATAAAGATCAACATTTCAATAAACATGCCGAATCAGTCCAATGCTTTCATTGTCATAAAATTGGTCATATTTCTAGGGACTGTTGGTACAGAAATGATTTTGTTGTGCATGCTCAGAAATTCCAGTCAAATACATATGCTCATACACATAGGAATAAATATCATGTTCATACTGAAAATGTTCAGAAATTCCATGTGTATAGGCATAGAAATGTTGCACAAAATCATTCGGTTTCTGCTTATATTAAAAATCCAAAAATTAGAAAACTTCATGAAAACATAGATGCATTGAGCAAGGCAAAAAGAAAATTTGGAACTAGTTCTGATCATAGTTCTGTCAATGAAAGAAATGCATCTATATCAAAAATAAAATCATTTTGCATTCAAAAATCTTTATTACACACTAACATTGATTTCATTGCAGGACCCAAGCAAGTGTGGGTCCCAAAACCAGCTTGATCAGCAAGCTGAGGAGTCTTGCAACCATACATTGTAAATGGATTCAAGATATTGGCTATGCAAGGCAAGAAATGATTGGAGAACACAGGTAAAATCTTTGAAAAGCAATTGAAGTCCATTCAGGTAAAACTTCTTTATCATTTCAAATTTGAATTGTCTGAATTGAAATGATGTTTGATTTTTTATATGATCAATGAAAATTGTGTTCTGATGCTACTCCCAACAATAACTTTGTGTTTTAACATTTGGAATCATGTTTGTGTTATCATGCTTGCTTAACTGTGCCCATGATTCTGTATGCATATCAACTGCTTTGACTTTTTGGTATATCAAATGATGACATGTGGAAAAACAAGTTATGCTTGTTTGGAAGCTATCATTATGTATGAGTAAAATACTCCGCCAAGTACCAAAAGTCATGTTATGCTTAAAGCCAATTGTGTGCATAATCATGTGTGAATTGCTTGCTAGCTTTTTCATTCCATGCACATATTAAGGGGGAGTAAATTTGAAAAAGTGCAAAACGTTCATATTCTTTCTGTGCAAACTGTTTGGAATGATCATATCTGAACTGCTTAAATGATCATTTCATATCATGAATATCTTATGGGGAAGTGAGTCAAAAGAATCTTTGAGTGAAATGCTGGAGAAATATTCTTTCATATCTGATTTATCAACAACTCCCATTCAGTTTATTGACAAATCTTCTTGCACATAAATTCCTCACTCTCACATTGCATTGGCATTCTTGGTATATCAAATGGTGATTTGAAGAAAGACAAGTCAGACTTGTCTGGACACTTTCACTATGCGTGAGTATGTCTCCGCCAAGTATCAAGATTCCTTTATGCAATTGTTGAGGGGAGAGTATTTGTTGAGAGGGAGTTATTGTCTACTCTTCACTCATTTCTCTTGACATTTGTTGTCTATATTGAGCCCCAATCATCAGAATTTTTGATTCATTGTGCTATTTTCTTATGAGAGAATTAAGACATTGAACCTAAACTCATTGTGCACTTAGCTTAATTTCAAAGATTCATTATCATTTTAAGGTTAAGCAATCTTAATACTGAATGTTTTTAAAATGATTTACAAAACACTTGTAGGCACATGAGTGGCTTTACTATTTAACATGTGCATGTTTAAGCTTCATTTTTACCACTTGTTAAGAATAATTTCTCTAAATTCGTAGTCATGTCTTTTCTGGTCAAAGCAAACATATTCCCGTAAAACGTCAAAAGAAAATGATCAACAATCTGGAAAGATACAAACAGAGCAATGCAAATTCTTGAACCACTGAGTAACCGGGCCATTTCACCTAAAAAGTGATTTGTTTCGCGTCAAAAAGTGGAAATCAAATTTTCAACTCTGTATAAGATAATGAAAGTTAAACCACTGAGTAATCAGGAGGTCTTGCATCTGATCAATGTGATCCCTTGCACTGAAAAGTGAGATTTAACTAATTTATTCTTGTATTCTTTCCCAGTTAAAAATGAAAGAAAATCAAATTGACAGGATGGAAAAGCTTAAGACCTTAATAAAGTTCATGTTTACTGAGTTTAGACCTATTATTTTACATTGTGTTAAACTTAAAGCTCCTAACATCCTTGTTAAATATTTCTGCTCACTCACATAGGTCACTTTATTTCACATTTGCATCATTATTTTAACCACATTCAGATCATTATATCTTGTAATATCTTGTGTTGAGTGTGTCTTTGTGATTAATGTTTGGTGCACAATAACAAAAACACAATAATTTCTCTCATTTGACAATATCACTTTGCCTCACTTATTTTGATCATTTCTGAACATTCATTTCCTTCATTTCATTTCTTGATCTCCAACAATCTTTGTTTCTCTCTCTTATCCATCTTTTTGATGCTGTCAAAAAGGGGGAGAAATGTCTCTAAGGGGAGAAAGTTCTTTAAAGGAGGAGAAAGTAAAAGTTTCTAGGGGGAGAAAGTTCATTATGGGGAGAAAGTTCAAAGGGTGTATATGGTCAATGGAAGTTATTGTAGTCAAGGGAGTCAAGCTATTGAGAGATTGTGCATAGGTTTTGTCATCATCAAAAAGGGGGAGATTGTTGGGTTGAGTGTGTTTTGGAATTTTCTAAAATTGTATTTTTAATGATGACCAATGAACATCACTCATACTTTGATTTTGATGATGACATATTGTGATTTTAATGATGACATACTTTGATTTTAATGATGACATATTGTGATTTTAATGATGACATAATTTGATTTTAATGATGACATATTGTGATTTTGATGATGATATGTTGAACATGTTATACATTCTATACATAACTCAATAATGCATAAACAACATGTTTTTTGATGTTTAACATCTCATATTTTAATGATAATATCTTGTACTAATGATTTATGTGTTAATTTTGCAAGTGTATACAGATTTTGTCATGGTAGTGTCGACACACCCACTACTGGTGTCGACACAGTGCTTCAAACCCAAGGCAAAATGATGAAGAAATGGTCAAGTGGTGTCGACACAGGATCAAGTAGTGTCGACACTAGTCCCAGCTCCCAGAGATCCCAGTTGACAGGTCTGTACTGTGTGTCGACACAGCCTCAAGGGGTGTCGACACTAGATCCAGTTCCCAGAAGACCTGTTTGGCAGTTCTGGACAGTGTGTCGACACAACCTGAAGTAGTGTCGACACTAGTGACCCTTGCCAGAGAAAAAATTCTGCCAGTTTGGGACAGTGTGTCGACACACTCCCTGGTGGTGTCGACACACTCCGGCTGAAACTCAAAATCGTGATTTTGTCTGGACACGTGGCTGCTTGGTAATTAAGGGATTTGACCTAGGTTTTTGTGCCCACGCACCCTAAGGCTCTTTATGGACATATGAGGCTATATATACCCATGTTTCTTGTACTCCAAGGTATCCCACAAGGAGAGAGACCAGACTTCTCCAGAAAAGGGTGTGGCAGCTGCAGAAAGGGAAAAAGGGGAGCAGAGCAGTGCTGTTTGGAAGGAGAACGTGAAGAAGAAGAGAAGAGAAGAGGATAGAGGATAAAGTGTCTGCATCCAGAAAGGGAGCAGAGCAGCGCCATCAGATTGAGGAGTAGAAGAGCAGCAAAGGAAGAAGAAGAACTGGCAATCCGGATGCCACTGAAGCAGAGCATCGTGGATTGAAGAAGATCTCCAACGAATTCCTTCAAGCGTCTTCAATCCAAGCTTCTGCAAGTCTTCTTCATCAAGGAACATTCAAGTCACATCTATTTCATTTATTTTCTTGGAGTGTTCATCCAGGTTTTCATTGTGTGATCTGTGTATGTGTTCTACACAGATCACTTAATTTTGTTTGTTCTATTTTTTATCTTTGTATTGAGATAGATCGGGCTAGAGGATCTATTCTCTAACTGAGCTTGTTCTAGCAGAACTTGGATCCTTCGTGGTCCAAAGGTTTGGAGCCGTAGTGCTCAGGTTTGGAGCCTTAGTGCTCTGGAGCCGTTGTGCTCAAGTGCTTGTGAGTTGTCATACTCATAAGTGGTTTGTGGAGTAGGTCGTCGTACCTATCTCTTGGGTTTTCTTTGAGTCTTTGTACTCAAAGGGTTTGGAGTCGTCGTGCTCCGGTTGTTTCTTGAGTCGTCGTGCTCAAGGGTGTTTGGAGTCGTCGTGCTCCAGTGTGAGTTGTACTCAAGGTTTTGAGTAGTGTGGCCTCACTGTGTGAGGGGTGGACGTAGGAGTCACTGGAGGTGATTTCCGAACCACCTAAAAATCCTCTGTGTAGTGGTTTGAATTGTGGTTTGACTTTGTATTGCGCTAGATGCATGCATAAGGATTTCGCTCACACTACTAATTGATTTGCTCACACACTCTAATCACACTTCAGATTAGTAAATTGTTTGGGTGAATTGATCTCTGATTCGAAGTAATTTTGAATTGCTTGAGCTTCCGCATTAATTGGTGTTAGATCTATTCAACCCCCCCCCTTCTAGATCTGATCCATCCACCCATCCGATCCTAACACAAATGGCGTTGTTCGGGTGCTCTCCTCAGGACCAGATCGGGCCCTTTATAATATTGCCTAGCATTGATTATGTTTGTTATCTTAGACAATCAATAGATGGCCAAATAGAGTACCAAGAATAGATGAGAGTAATTTAAGAATAGACAAGAATGTAGAGAGAACGTAAATAGATGAGTGAATAGAGTATATATGAGAACTATAGGTTCATATGCGTAAAACATCATTAAAATAGGCGATAGTAATGGTTGCACAGTACCGTCGGGTACAAGCAATCTGGTGAGTCTCGCAGTCGACCACTTAATCGTGAGAATATCACGGTCAAGAAGGTGTCACGATGTCCAAATTAGTATTATGGCTGGTTGGAGTATGCCGTACAAGTCCAACATAACCCCTAAAGGCGTATAGGTATTAACGGTACAACCCGATCGTCGATTATGTGGGAATCCATGGACAAAGAAGACTTATGGAGGCCTTGAGCAAGGATTCACTAGTCCGGCATAAGGAATATCCGATGGAGAGTTTGTCCAAGTCAAGAGAGAGTGTATATAGAAACAAGTTGCTCGACGTTCTAGAGGAATTCTAGAACAGTGAAGCATCGATAATGGTGTTCCAAAACAACGAGAGAAACGAAGACAAGTCAATTATAAAAATAGGGGGAAAATGTACATTTATTGAAGTAAATTATCAAATGTATTATGGAATATTTTAATACCATGTCAAGTCATATTGGATGGTTGCAAGTGTGTGCATGTGATAGAGAAAATCATAGATATGAAAGATCAAGTGTATGACTTTTAAATAAACTATTACATGTTCGTATTCAAATATCTTCTTTTACTACGTTTAAGACATTAACAGGTTGTATAGTCACTATAGCAAGACAAGAACCATAGAAAACTAGGGTTTATGTATAAAATTCTAGAAGGTGATGTACCACTGTAAGGATCGCAACAGGGTACTTCAAGAACACGATGGGGTCTGTCAAAGAACGTGATAGGTCCGTCTAGGATAGACAGATAGAATGCGATGCAAGGGCCTGTTGCATTCAGACATGACGGGTTCCTTGTTGCGACCCACCTTGAGAACACGACCTATCGGGCTGTCGCGTTCTCAGGGTTTTTGCCTGAGCTCGAGAGGGAAAAAGCTTTGCCTTGGATTGCGGTCCATACTTTCCAAGGGTTGACACAGGGGTCTTTTAAAATAGAAAATTCGACGTACAATTGATGAAAAATCATGAAACAAGTTTTAAACAAATCTAGACTTGCAAGAGTATAAACCATAAAGAGTAATTATAATCTTATCGTGGAATTGACATGCTATGATCTGGTTCTTTCACGATGAACATAGAACATGGCACAGTGATGAAAAGAAAATTAATTCAGAAAGGGTACATGATATAAATTGGGGAAAAGGGTGTCATTAGTTTGTTAACATCAAATAGCATGTACATTAATATTTTCATGGCACAAGATCAAGTGTAGATAGAGAATTAAGATAAACATGATGGGTCAGGTACATGTTCTTAATAGAACTTCAAACAAGAAATTGACATTATAGGGTCGATAGAAATTAGGGGAAAGAGAGGGCTTTTGTCCCTGGTATCAAGAACAAACTACAGATGAGATTAATTTAATTTAGCTTGTGAGATTGCCTACCTTTGGATGATGCAAACTCCTAGGGTTAAGAACGGGAAGAACATGCTTGTAGATCTTCTAGCAGCCTTCTTATAACGACCCGAGAACCCGACCCTCGGCCCACGCCGAGGACCCGATTTTTGCGGTCGCTATAATCTACGTCTAACAGGATATGTAATGGAAGTAAACGTCAACTGCTAAACTAGAAGCGTACATGCGGAAACAGGAAAGAGAGCGAGACCGCTGTGTACCGCTCTAAGTACATTCCCAACGCACGCACGCTAGTACAAGTAAAAGGCAGGGGAAGAACAAGTCCCTTAGGGGCATACCCCGAGGGTGATGTACACTGAAAAAGGGGAACCACTGCTAGCTACGGGGACCCTGACTACCGCCCCGTCTCCTCTGCCCTGCCGCTGCTGAGAAGCCTCACCTGGGAAAAGGAGGGATGAGCTTCACAATAGAAGCTCAGTAGGGACTACCAATCTCCTACTGGCTCTAAACAGGCAGGAGAATATAAATATCAAATGAATGACAGCAGTTTATATCTTCTACCTACAAACGGAAGTGCGGAAGCGAAACTACAACTAGCATGGTACGGAGAGTACACACGGTCGGAAACTCCGTACGACTGCTCGTCGTGACCACCACACGGCTAGTAAACACAGACGGAGGGAACTCCGCCTGGACAAGGAACACTAACTACGGAAAGCACTACCACTAGTCAAGGTCAGGTGCATCCACCGACGTCTTATCCTCTGTTGAGCAACTACCCCTAAGAAATTTAAAGAATTTTATAAATTTCTATGAATATTATTTTTGCTATGACAAATCTTTAAATATATGTTTTATACCAAATGTATCACAAAATTCTATACAGATAAAAATTCATGAACACTCAAAAGTTTCTAAGGCCACAGACCACTTCTATAGCCTACTGAATCCGACTGATGTCTTTGACTGCAAAAACCATCTTCTAAGTCCACAACATTACATAACATTCGACTCATACAGCTGAATGTCTTTACTCTGTATTCGACTCATACAGCCGAATGTCTTTACACTGCATTCGATTGATAACTTCGACTCATACAGTCGAATGTCTTTACTCTGTATTCGACTCATACAGCCGAATGTCTTTACTCTGCATTCGATTGATAACTTCAACTCATACAGTCGAATGTCTTTATTCTGTATTCGACTCATACAGTCGAATGTCTTTACTCTGCATTTGATTGATAACTTCGACTCATACAGCCGAATACCTTAGAACACACTACACTGTATTCGACTGCTATAATCGAATTACCTTATTCTTCCGTAAAGTCGAATCACTTGATTTTTTTAGAGTCGAATCATTCTTATTTCCTCAGTCGAATCATCTATTTCTATACATTCGACTACACTGTCAGAGGTACTTGTACTTTACCTTTTCACTGTCAGTTCTGTATCTTCAATATATATATATATATATATTATCAAGTCTATCCTGATTCTGATATATCATGAGTTTAATTTGTTTATAAAAAGCTTGTTATATGAATTTCTTACTGAAGCTTCAAAAATATTATTATTTAATAGTTCTCTGACAGGATATGACTTATCATTCTTAAAACATTCATCCTGTGCAAAACCTGTTTCTGAAATGTCTTTTTGAAATCTTTTAGTCTTGATGCTCTTGCTTTACTTTATCATTCACAAGACACAAAGCATTTATGTAAATCTCAGACGCATGGCATCTGACCATCTCACCTACCACTGACAGACCCATGCCTTACCTTTTTGTCTGTCTGCTTTATTTATTGAAAAGCTTGTGGGATACTAGGTTCCATATCCTGTGATGTACTCACTGACTCACCTACCACAAGGGTATGGAGATGTGTTTCTCCTTTGTCTTGTCCTTTCAGCAGGCATTAATTGAGCATGTGTTTAGCATGTCTCTCTCTCAGCTGTGTTCTGCAAGAGCTTATCTTCTAGCTATGGACAAACTGAAGACCTTGGGAAAATGCAATTTTGAAGACCTACTGGACAAATTCTTCAAGATCCAAAGGATCCCAAAAATTCTCTTCAAACGGCCAAATTGCAAACGGTCACCATGCTCCAATGGCTATCTTCTCAAACGGCTAGATTTTGAAGTCTATAAAAGGAGCTCAAGAGGAAAGGAAAGAATGCAATGCATGAAGAATCGAATACAAGCCTACATCTCTTGAGAAAAGCATCATTCAAGTCTTTCAAGCTCTTTCTCAAGCTTTCCTACTAGCCAATCTGAGAGCTTCTTTCTGTTAGAATTCTCTTTTGAGAAATTCTGTTGGGTGGCAACTGTAATTGTCATTATTCTTTAAGTCCACCCTTATTGCTTCAGATAGGATTCAGTTTTCATCTTCTGATCTTTTTATCCTTCTGAAGTCAATGTGTGTTTGTGCTCAGACTTGAGGCAAACACACAAGTGTTTTAATCTCCACTTCTGTTAGTAATTTTTCTGCAGAAGTTAGGTTCTGCATTTGCCCCTCCTGTGAAGGGAAGGCCTTGTGAAAGGCAGTCTTTGTACCCCTACTTAGGGAAGACTTGCTTGGGAGCAAGTGGGTGTGTAATTCCTCTCAAGGGTGAGAGAAGGCCAAATTCTTGGCAGATTAGTGGAAATCTCAAGTGGTTAACTTGAGGATTGGATGTAGGACTTCCATGTGGGAAGGGCCGAACCAAGATAAAATCCTTGTGCATTTCTTTGTGTGATCGTTTCCGTCAAGTACACACTTGAATCACACACATCACACTAAATACTAACCTGTCTATTTAGTGCTGTTTTTTTTAGAAGAAATTTTTAAGATAAAAAGTCCTATTCACCCCCCTCTAGGACTGTTTGTTTGCCATTTCGATCCAACAAGTGGTATCAGAGCGAGGTCTTCTCAGAAGAATCTAAGAGATTTGAGAAGAAATGGCATCCGAAGCTCACAACTATGAAGGCCAATCAGTCACAAGGCCACCCTTCTTTGATGGTGAAGACTATGAATATTGGAAGATGAGGATGGAATGCTTCATCAGAGGTACTGACTTCGACCTATGGCAGGTAATTGAACAAGGTGATTTTCAAGTCCTTGCAGAATCCTTTTCTGGTGCTCTTTCAATTGCAGACAAAAGAAATATGTCTTTAAATTTCAAAGCAAAAAATTATCTTTGCTGTGCTTTATCGAAAAGAGAGTTTAATAGACTTTCAGCATGTAAAACAACAAAAGAAATGTGGGATAAATTACAAGTAACATATGAAGGCACAGATAGGGTTAAACAAACTAGAATAGACATACTTGTATCTATATATGAACAGTTTAAAATGCTCCCAAATGAAAATATAACTCAAATGTACAATAGATTTTCAAATATAATTGTAGGATTAAGTGCTTTAGGGAAAGTCCTAACCAATGAAGAAACAGTAAGAAAAATCTTAAGATCTCTAACAAATGTCTGGACTCCTAAAGTTACAGCCATAGAGGAAGCCCATGATTTAACACAATTATCTATTGATAAATTAATAGGATCCCTTATGGCTCATGAAAGTAATATGGAAAGATTCTCTGAAAATTCTTCAAAAAAGAAAATATCAAATGCTTTGAAGATTGCAGACTCCTCCTCATCTGAAGATTCCAAAGAAAAATCAGATGACAGTGATGATGTGGCAATGCTCTCAAGAAAGCTGCAGAGAATTCTGGCAAAGAAAAAGAAGTTTGGGTCGAAGAGGTTCTTCAAGAAGGAAAAGAAGAAGGAACCTACTTGCTATGAATGCAATCAGCCATGACACTACAAGTCTGAATGTCCCAGGCTCAAGAAGAAGGATCAAGTAGAAAAATCAGATAAGAAGAAGGGAAAAGAAAAGAAAATCAGAAAGTTCAAAAAGAAGGCAATGGCAGCAACATGGGACAATGAAGAAGGAACCAGTTCAGAATCCTCCAGCTCAGAATTCGAAGAAGAAGAGAAGGCAAATCTAGCCCTTATGGCAGGGCTAGAGCAGGTAAACTCAGAAACCTCCTTTACTTCATGTTCTGAATCCGATTCTGATAGCCTTGAAGATGCCTTCAATGAACTTTATGAAAAATATAAGACAGTAGTAAAACAAATAAAAGTAGTTAAGCTAAATCTACTGAACCAAGAAAAAGCTAACACCTTTCTTAAAAATGAAACAAAAGTTTAAGTGAAACAAAAGAACTAATGAATTACTATGTGAAGACTTAAAAAATAAAAACAGTAAAGTCCTGGAAATTGAATCAAATCTTAAGGAACTTAAAAATGAAGAAAAATTGCAAGAAGAAAACAATTATCTAAAAGCCACTATTGAAAAAATTTCCAACTACAAAACCTCACTGTTTGTTAGAATCAAAGGAGCTTGGTCAGGAAAGAAGAAGTATGGATTAGGATATACACCTCCACCAAACGAAGAAGAAATTATTCGACCTCAAGTATATCCAACTCCTAAGTTTGTAGCAGAAAAAGAAATCAAAAATCCTAAAAAGGTAAATCAGTATATTTACAAACAAAAACAAAAATTCAGCAACAATACACATAAGAAAAATTCCTTTGATTTGTGCTGTACTCATTGTAACCAATTAGGACACACTGTCAACACATGCACCACTAGATATTTTAGATGGATTCCTAAAACTAACCATCAAGGATCCAAGAAAATTTGGGTACCAAAAGTTACACTGTAGCTTTGTTTGCAGGGTCGGCTGAGGGCATCCAAATGATATTTGGATAGTGGATGCTCAAGACACATGACATGTAGTACCCCGGAAAAATCTATTAATTAAAAATTATGGATAAATTGAAATTTTATCAATTAATAAATTCAATTAGTTAAAACGGTACGCATCATTATTGCATACGTATAAACCCCTATAAAAAACTTCGTAAAAATAGTAGTTATACTTTAAACAATGTTCTCTAATGACCCATCATGAAATTTGGGCATAGAAAAATCATTTGAACTAAGTTTAAGAAATTACGCGACTTATTATCGTAATTAAGGAATAAGTCGAAGAACCCATTATTTTATGACCTAAAGGGGATTATAAATTAAAATAAACATGTGGATAGACTTTAAATAATATGGGTTAATAGTCCATTATGATAATCGGACCAATGGACAATCTTGGCCCATGAATAAATTCTCTAACAAAGGGATAATTAAACCCATTAAGTAAATTAAGTATATGGGTTGTACAATTGAGCCATACATAAGTTATTGGGCCAAAAGCAAGAGCCCAAATGAGGAATAAAGATTAGAAATATTGGGATAAATAATACATCAAATTAAAATAAGAAATTGAATGAATAAATAAACTTAAATAAGAATAAAAGGTGAATCAATAGAATTAAACTAAAACCCATTAAGTTAAATTAGTAATGGGTTATCCTAAGGGTCCAAGCATGAATTGTTGGGCCCAAATGTGAAGAGCCCATCATGGGATGAGAGCTAATCAAGTGAAATTCGTACTTAAAATAATTAATAATTAGAAAAGGGTTAAGATAAATACTAATTAACCCAAAATTATCCAAAGAAGGAGTCCTCATCCCATCCTAACCCTTGACCACGAAATTAGATCTCTCTTCAAGCCAATTAGGTGACAAATGCTAGAAAGGAGGAAGATAAATGAAGAAATTCGTAGTTAATATTTAAATAAATTAAAAAGGGGTAAGATAATGACTAAACTAGCTTATAAATATCCTTACAAGAGTCCTAAACCTACCCAAACCCTCTACCCACGAAATTAAACCTCTTCCCCATCCTATTAGGTAGATAATTACTAGAAAGTAGGTGGATAATTGCTAATTTCGGAGTTGGAAGAGAAGAGAAGAGTTTGGAGTTGTATGGACTCTATTACCAGCCTATACACCTCTCATCTGACCCTATCAACCCCATAGAACGTGGTTGGAGTTCTGGAGGACGAAGAGAAGGAGTTCTGGACGTGGAGAGCAAGGGGAGAAAGCTTGGATCAAGGAGGGATTTCTCTTATTTCGTCATTCAAACTAGGGCTTTCTTACTTCACGAAAAAGGTAGGCAATCTCTCAAGTTAAAATCGTGAAATAATTACTTTAGATAGAGTTCATGTACCTCTTCAAAAGCCCTATGGGTTCGTGGTATTATGTTCATCCATTTGGGCGAATTTAATTCGTGAAATCCTGCTGTACCATGAACCCGAAATCACATGTTTTCTCTAATCCCTTGCATGTACTTGTTCCCATGCCATGATAAAATTCTCAGTTATACTACATCATACTAGCTTTCAAACGCCTCTAGTCTTGCTCTATTTTGACCTCCCATGAGGGAGAATTAAATCATTAAATCTCTGTCTGTTGCATGTACCCAACTCTTCAAGTTTACCTTTAAACTTCATGAATACTTGATATATTGCTATGAGAAACTTTTCTAAAATACTACATCGTGTTAGCTTTCAAGGCCCTTGTTTTCATAATTTTTCATCATGTATTCATCTCTAATTAATTCGTGGAACCCTGACTGCGCCAGTTTAGGTTACCGAAAAAAAACCCGATCAATTCATATCTAAACCTTGTCTATTTTCAAATTAATTGTGCATGTTGATATATATACATGTCTATTTTTGTTTAAAACTTGTTTCGTGCTTTTTGGATCACCGTACTATTTTATATGGAATTTAGAACGTCCCTATATCACAGAGGACTCGCCCTGGGAAAAAGGGGAAAACCCAGACCGCCTCTGATATCGCGGCGGCGTGATACGCCGCGATAACAAGAGGGTCGCGGTCGGCCTCCACGTCGCGTCATGAACGCGACGGGACTTGCCGCCGCGTTCCCAACAACGAACCAGGCCAGGCCGGCCGGTTCGCCCGTCGCGCCAGGCCGCCCCGTCGCGACCTGGACCGCGACGGGAAACCCCGTCGCGATACTAGGATTAACGCGACCTAGCGCCCCATCGCGACTTGATCGCGACAGGTCACCTCGTCGCCTCTTAACAATTTCGGCCAGAACCTTATATTATGCATATACCCCTATTTTATTTGTCATATAACCCTTATACAAGTTAAACCATGTACTGTTAAGCTTAATAATCGACCTGAATATTTTTATTTATTAATATTTAAATAATTCTTGTTAATTTAAAAGTCGTGAGTACGACTTGTCATATCCTCAAGATTTCTTTACACTTGCACACACATAACATTATAAATTGCCATTTGACCTTGATAAATTATGCAATAATGTATTCGGTAAATTATCAAAATAAATGACTAAGTTTCCCTATTTTGTTAAATACAATTGTTTCCGTTTTTACTCGCGCATTTTATCTACCGTTACCATTTTCCCTCGGCCTTCGAGCACTCGAGGCACGACGGACCCGTTTTCTACACACTTTCTCTTGACTTGGACCACCTCTCCACCGGGAATACTCTCGACTGGACCAGGGACTCCTTGTCAAGACCTCCGTAAGTCTTCTTGGCTTTGGCGCACGTCCTTAGTCAACGAGCTGGTTGTACCCCAAAACCTGTTACACCTTAGGGATCAGTACGATCCATGCCTTAGTGTATTCCTTCTTGTCTTGGGTTCACGCCGGACTACCTGACCCGTGTACATGGCACGGCTAAGGGGACGGTTGTGACTTCTACCAGACTGTCGGTACCCGACCTGGTGCCGTGCAACCGTTACTATCGTGTGTTTCTCGTCATTTTACGGAAATGTCCCTATCTCATCTACTATCTCGATACTCTCATCTGTTCACGTTCTCTCTACACTCTCGTCTAGTTCATCTACTACTCTAATCTATTCTTGGTACTCTCTTGGCCATTTTGTGATTGTCTAAGATAACAAACATGACTATGCTAGGAAACATAATAAGGGCCCGATCTGGTCCTTGGGAGGAGCACCTGAAAGGCTATAACTCGCGGGGGTCTAATGATCAGGTGATGGCATACACCAAACGCATGACTATCAAGATTTAATCTAAGACAATTCACAAACATTCCTGTACATGATACTTGACTTGTGGTTGATAAGATGATCGACCAAACGCATGTTACTTGTTTTACTTGCTATCGTGACTTGTGCACTACTGTCCAATTACTTGTTAACTTGAATATGGCCAGATCTTTTGATGTACTTGTTACCTATGAAGGTATTCTTATCTCATAATCTTACTATCGTGACTATACTTGATCGTTCTCGTACTTGCTCATTCCTGTTAGTTATCCTGATTGATAAAAGATTAAACACTTAAAACCTGCTTGTTTAGACGAGATATTAAGTCCTACTGAGCGTTATCGCTCACCTTTCGTTATTTGTTATTGTGTTTTCAGGTAAGTCAAGTGATGACCTTACATACGTCAACGGGATTGGACTGGAGTGATGAGCGTCCTGAAGTCATAGCGATGGAATGTCCTTAGTACCTTAGAGTCTAGTTAGATATTTGCTTTAGATTTCTTTTCCAATGTAATAATGTCATTGAGCCCTATGTTTTGGCTCTGAATTAGTGGTTGTAATAGTTTAGATGAATTATCGATAAAATGATGAGTTTTATTGCAATTATTGTTCATTAGTTGCTCTGATATTTACGAATGTATGCGCAATTTACGTTACCATACACGTTGTTCATGCCTCCCCGATTTATTCCGCTGCTAAATTGGCGGGGCATGACATGACAGGAGATAGAAAGCTTTTCACAAGTTTTAGAGAAGAAACTGGTCAAGTAACTTATGGAGATAATGGAAAAGGAAAAGTGCTAGGATGTGGAACAATTGGTACTAAAGAAAAAACCTGATTGAAGATGTCATGTATGTAGAAGGTTTGAAGCACAATCTGATTAGTATTAGTCAATTATGTGATAAATGGCATTTGGTAAGTTTTTCAGAATGATAAGTGTATAATTCAGAAAGATAACAAGACAGTTTTTGAAGCACAAAGAATGAATAATTTGTATACATTGCAACTAGCAGAATTAAAAGAAGTAAATTTATGCCTGGCTACTACCAAAAGTAATGAGTCTGATTTGTGGCATAGAAGACTTGGTCATGCTAGCACTTCAGTGATCAAGAAATTAATAAGGCATGATTTAGTTGAAGGTCTTCCCAAAATGAAGCTCAAGAAGTATGGAATATGCTCAGCCTGTGCAAAAGGAAAGCAAACCAAGACCTCTTTTCAGTCCAAAACAATTGTTACAACTTCCAAGCCTTTGGAGCTAATTCACATGGATTTCTTTGGACCAATGAGGACAGTCAGTCTTAGTGGAAAAATTTATGGCTATGTGTTAGTTGATGACTACTCAAGATACACTTGGGTATCCTTTTTAGAAGCCAAATCTGAAGCTTTTCAAGCATTTCTGAAGTTTAGCAGAATAGTTCAAAAGAATAAGAAATTTCAGATTACCAGTATTAGATCTGATCATGGTGGTGAGTTCAAGAATGAAGATTTTCTGGAGTTCTGTGAAGAAAATGGAATTGAACACAACTTCTCAGCTCCAAGAACTCCTCAACAGAATGGAGTAGCAGAAAGAAAGAACAGAACACTGCTGGATATGGCCGGAACAATGCTAAATGAGTATAATTTGCCAAAGTACTTCTGGGCAGAAGCAGTAAATACAGCATGCTACATAATTAACCGATGTATGATCAGACCCATTCTGAAGAAAACACCATATGAGCTGTACAAGGATAAAAAGCCCAATATCAGCCATCTCAGACCTTTTGGATGTAAGTGCTTCATCTTAAATAATGGTAAGGATAATTTAGGGAAATTAGATGCTAAAAGTGATGAAGATTTTCTGTTAGGATATATTTCAAAACCTAGGGGCTATAAAGTGTTCAATAGAAAAACCCTAACTATAGAACAACCAGTTCATATATTATTTGATGAAACTAACCCTTCTATCAAAAGGATAGAAGAAGAAGAATGTGTTGATGATCTCTGCAGGAATCTTGAAAAGACTTCTCTTGAAGAAGAAAAAGATGAAGAAGTGGATGATCCTCCATTAGAAGATCTTCAACAACAAGAAGAACCACAAGAAGGGCTACCTAGAGAATTGAGGTACCACCGGGACTATCCTAGAGAAAACATAATAGGTGATCTCCAAGATAGGGTAAGAACAAGAGGTATGCAAATTCCTTGTGATTTCTCTGCCTTAGTTTCACAAATTGAGCCTAAGACAATCAATGATGCATTGGGTGATGAATCTTGGATCCTTGCTATGCAAGAAGAACTTAATCAGTTCAAACGCAGTGAAGTTTGGACACTTGTGCCTAGACCTACTGATCATTTAGTTATTGGAACCAGATGGGTTTTCAGAAATAAGATGGATGAATCAGGGGTAATAACTAGGAACAAAGTCAGACTTGTAGCTCAAGGATATTCCCAAGAGGAAGGCATAGATTTTGATGAAACCTATGCTCCAGTAGCTAGATTAGAGGCAATTAGAATTTTATTAGCATATGCTTGCTCTCTTAGCATTAATTTATTTCAGATGGATGTTAAAAGTACTTTTTTAAATGGTTTTATTAAAGAAGAAGTATATGTTGAGCAACCACCTGGTTTTGAAGATAGTAAGTATCCTGATCATGTTTTTCGTTTAAAGAAAGCACTATATGGTCTAAAACAAGCTCCAAGAGCTTGGTATGAAAGATTAAGTGCTTATCTTATATCACATGATTTTATAAGAGGTAAAGTAGATAGCACCTTATTTATAAAGAAGTTTTCAGATGGAATCTTAATTGTGCAAATCTATGTTGATGACATTATCTTTGGATCTACAAATGAATCACTCTGCAAATTCTTTAAAAATTTGATGCAAAGTGAGTTTGAAATGAGCATGATGGGTGAGCTCAATTATTTTCTTGGATTACAAATCAAGCAGACCAAGGAAGGAACTCACATCTGTCAAACTAAATACATTTCAGATTTACTCTCTAAATATGGTTTTGACAAATGTAAGCCCTTAGGAACACCCATGAGCTCAGGCATTAAGTTAGACAGTGATCCTCTTGGCAAAAAGGTAGATGAAAAGATCTATAGAGGAATGATAGGATCACTGCTCTACCTCACTGCAAGTAGACCAGATATAATGTTCAGTGTTTATCTATGTGCAAGATTCCAAGCTGATCCAAAAGAATCTCATGTTCATGCAGTTAAAAGAAATTTTAGATATCTTATAAATACTAGTAATTTAGGCTTATGGTATCCCAGATGTTCAGATTTCAAGTTACTTGGTTATAGTGATGCTGACTATGCTGGATGCAAATTAGATAGAAAAAGCACCAGTGGTACTTGTCAAATTCTTGCAGGGTGCTTAATATCTTGGTCTTCCAGAAAGCAGAACTCAGTAGCTTTATCCACCACAGAAGCTGAATACATTGCAGCTGGCAGTTGCTGTACTTAACTCTTATGGATCAAACATCAATTAGAAGACTATGGTTACCAGCTCCAGGAAATTCCAATGCTTTGTGACAACACAAGTGCAATAAATTTAACCAAAAATCCTATCTAGCACTCAAGAACAAAGCATATTGAGGTTAGACATCACTTCATCAGGGACCATGTAAGTAATGGCAATATTTCACTTGAATTTGTTTCTACAGAAAATCAACTTGCAGATATTTTTACAAAACCTCTTCCTGAGGATAGATTTACATCAATTAGAAGAGAAATAGGTATGTGTAATCCTAATTAACTTATGAAGGTTATGTTTGAATTAAGTGCTAAGACTTGTGTGAACTCACTGCGAAAACTCATCCTGAAAAATCTCTAAGTCCTACATTCGACTCATGCATTCGACTCATGAAGAACTGATGCATTCGATTCATGTTATAATGTTGCATTCGACTGATGCAGTCGAATACCTAATTCGATTCATTAAGAAATTGTGGAACGGTGCTTACTATTTAAAATTAGGTATCTGACACCTCATTAAGACGCGTCTCTTCATGACTTAACGGTCAAATCATTCAATCGCGTCCGTTCATCCTGAAATCAAGCGCCAGTTACTTTTCCCCTTTCTATATAAGCAAACACCTATCTTTCAACACACCCATTTGAAATCTGTCTTCGACTCTCTTGTCCTCATCTGCTCTTCGCGCCTTCACTATTCCACGGCGAAGGACACTCAGGAACCTCAAAGATTTTTTTTTTTTTTGGAAGAAAGGTAGGATCTTTCACCTCTCCTCTGTGATTCTTTCTCTCCTCTGTCGGTTTCCTAAGTGATTTCTCTTTCTTTCGTCTAGATGGCATCATCTAGGGCTCCTGAATCTGTCCAGTTGACCCCCGATCAGCTTCAACGCCTGGCCAAAATCCCAATCTGTCCGGGAAAGGCTGTAGAGTTTTCTCACCTTACTGGAAGTCTATCTTGGGTAGAAGAGACCCTCAGTGCCATGGGATGGACCAAGCTGTGCCAGATTTCTGAGCCGTCTGTCGAGTCTACAATTAGAGCCTTTTATGCTTCCCTTCAAGTTTCATCCGAGAATGCTATGATAGGCTATGTGAAAGGAACTAAGATTACCATTTCTGAGGAGCTATTAGTGAAAATGTTGGATTTTCCAAACTCTGGACACAAGCTCAGTGAGTTCGTTCCCCTTGAGAAGCAAAAATTAGGGATTATTGGAAATTTGGGGACCATCAGCAAGAGAGGACTTCAAGTTAATGAGTTATCTGCTGAGAAGAGGCTAATCTACTCAGTCATCACAAATATAGTGACCCCGAGAGCAGTAACTCAGTCCTCCATTACTGCAAGAGATGGAAATCTCTTATTTTGGGCTATTCAAAGACACCAAGTAAATTTGCCCGCAGTAATTCTAGAGAAAATGATAGCTTCAAAAGATCTGCAGGAATCCCTTCCATATGGTTCTCTGCTGACTCTTATTTTCAAGAGTTTTTCAGTTGATCTTTCGAGAGAGCTTCTGGTTGGAACAAAAGAGAAAATAGGCCTTTTCACTCTAAGAAGGAGCCATTACTCCTTGGTGGGCAAGAAGCAAAATTTGTGGTTCAAAGACACTGTGCCAGAATGTTAACATGAAGTCTTTTCTGATGAACCTCTTATCTCCCTACCCACTCCAGTTGTTTCTGAAAGAATAGAAGCTCCTGAAGTTCAAGCTAGATCTGAAGCTCAAGCTCAGATTCCTCATCAAGAAAATCAGTTCCAAGATTTCTCCTCCCATCCTGTTCAGGACACTCCTGAAGATACCATCAATGAAGTTCTGAGAGATCTCAGAGGAAAAGGAGTAGCTTCTGAAGATGTGCCTGCTTCCACCCCTATGGAACATCAATTTGAAGAGACTCACTTCTCTCCATCTCAGTTTGAGACTAGGCCAAGGTCTCAGGGGGAGAGCAGCAATAGTATTAATACTATTTTAGATTTAGTGAGAAGCCAGCATGAGAACCTGTCTGTTCTCCATATGCAAGTTGAGATATTGGATGTGAAGTTTGATAGCTTGTCTGATGAGGTCAAGCAGATAAAAGATCTTTTGCTTCAGTTAGTGTGCCAACAGGGCACTTCTAGGTCATCAGGGCCTGCTTCCTCACAGCAGCAAGAAGAAGAAGCCCCTACTCAGGATCAAGAATCCCAAGTAGAACCTCAAGTGCCAACACCTGAGGACCCTGTTATTAAGCAATCAGTTGTTGTAGAAGAAGGTCCAGAAATCCAGGTTGAGCATCAACCTATGTCAGTTGAGTCCCAGCAGCAAAAAGATGAGCAGCCTACTGAGCAGCAAGCTTAGTTAGCAGTAGTAGTTTTTGAACCTCCAGTTGAGCAGCAGCAAGAGCCCGAAATTGAAAAGCAGCCAGAAGAAGTGGCAGCAGCTGTAGAAGGTTCCAGCCTTGAGGATCAGTCAACCCAGAAGGAATCTTCAGCCAAGAGAACTCTTGAGCCCTCTCAAGATATCAAGTTCTTTAAGAGAAAGGTGAAGAGAAGACTAGTCAAGAATGGTGCACCTGTCCTCCCTTCTCCTTCTTCTAGGGCTAGTTCTCCACCAATTATTCCTCCTTCTAAGGTCACTCCAGCAGCAACCCAAACCAATGCACCCTCGGCATCAACCCCTCTACAGCCTTCACACTCCTCTTCTCCTCCTCCTCCTGCAGGCATTTCATTAGTTGCAAAATTTTCCATCTACCCCATGAAATTCCAAGCCAAACCACTTAAAGAGTTCACCATGAACCTTTCCACTCAACCCCCACACTACTATTCCTCTCTTCCCACTGCCTCCAAGTCTGACTCCAAGAAAACACTACTTCATTTAGTTGAGATACTTCCTAGTATCCAACTGTCAGCTTCCAGTGGACCCAAATTGGGAGACAAACCCTCCTTACTGCTTCCTCCATTCTGGTATGCCTTTGTCCACCACTCTGAACTCAACATGAATCTGTTCAGAGAATATGTTGCAATAAGAGCATTTCTTGAAGTCCATGGATTGCCAGGGTTCACTTTTGAACATTGGCTTCCTGTTTTAATAAAAACCTCCCAACTTCCCATTTCAGATCTTCAACTCATCTCTCAGAAGAGCCACTGCCTCACGCCCCAAGAATTTGTTGATCTTTATCCTGATGAGGCAGCTAGGTTTCAAGAAAACCAATCCAGGACCCGCTTCTTGACAGTCGGACATCATCTTTCCCTAAGGTTCCATGCTTTATTTGCAGAACATCTTAGGGCATCTCAGGCCAAGTACCTTGCAATGAGAACTTTCAACTATGAAAGGTTCAAACTGGGATTGCATGATGTATCCAAAGGGCAGTATGAGAATCTGCTAAGAGGGCAAAGAGAAATTATTCCATCTATGTTAGTGGCTATGCCATCAGGTCTTCACCCTTCCCCTTGTAGGAGCCGTTTCCTACAGAGGAGCCTTTGCTGAAGCAATCTTCAACAAATTCATCCAGATTTCCACCAGATTCAAGATCAAGTACAAATCCAAGCTAAGCTTCCAAAGGTTCATCTTTCTCCAGTTATCCAAGAAGTCTTATCATCTTCTAGACATTCAGTTAAGTTTTGCTGAATCTGAAAGATTCACCCTTAAGCAATGGCAAGCAGCTTATCCATCCTATCACTCCCAATGTCTGAAGATGAAACTTTCCCTCAATGATTTCCACTCTAAGAGTCTCATGGATTTTCGCAAGAACATTGGTTATAGATGGGCTCAAAGGTACCTTGTCTACTATCAAGCCAAGGATACAACTATCTCCAATGGTCTCTACTGGAATATCACCCTCAATGAATTCCTCCATCTGGCAGCCACCAAACAGTTTGTTCCCCTTAAAGTGCGATTCGACTTAAACAAATTTCATCACAGAGTTGCTTGGTTCAGGAGGCGCCACATCAAGTCTATCAAGAAATTACCCTCCACCAATCCAACTTACAATGTTGATGGTGAACTGTTTGACAACTCCTTTGTCAAAAATGAGCAAAAGCTCAGGGAACTCCTCCAACCTTTCTTAGCAAAAATCCCTGCTTCTCTGTATTTACCCCGTTCAACTAGAGTCTGAACTTTGTTTGCCTTAAAACTTTGTATTTCTGAACTATTTATATAGATGCAATTTCTTCCTACTTTTATGTTCTTCTGAGTTTTATCCTTTATGTTAATGTCACAAAGGGGGAGAAAAGGTATAAAAGAATAGTTTGCCTAATCTATTTAAATATTTTTGTCATTAACAAAAAGGGGGAGAATTGTTGAGCAACTACCCCTAAGAAATTTAAAGAATTTTATAAATTTCTATGAATATTATTTTTGCTATGACAAATCTATAAATATATGTTGTATACCAAATGTATCACAAAATTCTATACAGATAAAAATTCATGAACACTCAAAAGTTTCTAAGGCCACAGACTACTTCTATAGCCTACTGAATCCGACTGATGTCTTTGACTGCAAAAACCGTCTTCTAAGTCCACAACATTACATAACATTCGACTCATACAGCCGAATGTCTTTACTCTGTATTCGACTCATATAGCGGAATGTCTTTACTCTGTATTCGACTCATACAGCCGAATGTCTTTACTCTGTATTCGACTCATACAACCGAATGTCTTTACTCTGCATTCGATTGATAACTTTGACTCATACAGCCGAATGTCTTTACTCTGTATTCGACTCATACAGTTGAATGTCTTTACTCTGCATTCGATTGATAACTTCGACTCATACAGCCGAATACCTTAGAACTCACTACACTGTATTCGACTGCTATAATCGAATTACCTTATTCTTCCCTAAAGTCGAATCACTTGATTTTTTTAGAGTCGAATCATTCTTATTTCCTCAGTCGAATCATCTGTTTCTATACATTCGACTACACTGTCAGAGGTACTTGTACTTTACCTTTTCACTATCAGTTCTGTATCTTCAAATATATATATATATATATTATCAAGTCTATCCTGATTCTGATATATCATGAGTTTAATTTGTTTATAAAAAGCTTGTAATATGAATTTCTTACTGAAGCTTCAAAAATATTATTATTTAATAGTTCTCTGACAAGATATGACTTGTCATTCTTAAAACATTCATCCTGTGCAAAACCTGTTTCTGAAATGTCTTTTTGAAATCTTTTAGTCTTGATGCTCTTGCTTTACTTTATCATTCACAAGACACAAAGCATTTATGTAAATCTCAGACGCATGTCATCTGACCATCTCACCTACCACTGACAGACCCATGCTTTACCTTTTTGTCTGTCTGCTTTATTTATTGAAAAGCTTGTGGGATACTAGGTTCCATATCCTGTGCTGTACTCACTGACTCACCTACCACAAGGGTATGGAGATGCGTTTCTCCTTTGTCTTGTCCTTTCAGCAGACATTAATTGAGCATGTGTTTAGCATGTCTCTCTCTCAGCTGTGTTCTGCAAGAGCTTATCTTCTAGCTATGGACAAACTGAAGACCTTGGGAAAGAACATGATATAGAGAGCAAGATTGATTTAGTTCGAGCAACATACTTGATAAAAATTAGGGCTTTTAGGGGCGAAAGTTCCCTAATGATCATCAGTATCTCCCATAAAAATTTCAAGGCATGGGATTCAGTAATCATGGAGAACAAGAATTATGAAGAGGGTTCGGGGTCAAGAGAGTTGCAGAACTTCAAAATTCAAGAAGAAAATATTGGCTCGATGGAAAATTATAAAACTTGAGGGTTTTGTTCCTGATGCATGGAACAATCTACAGACAAAATATTAGGATTTTAGCTTGTGAGAATGCCTACCTTGACTCGATTTCCTCTTCTAGGGCTAGAACTTGAAGAACGGGGTTGAGAGCTTGAAAGGTTCTTCTTCCCACGAAATCTCCTCCTCCTTGGCCTCTCCTCCTGGTCCAGGAATCCCTTGACACGAGCTTGGGTCGGCCAAGAGGGTTTAAGAGGTGTATTTATGTAAACACAAGTTCCTATTCCTACTACTACTCAAATTCCTCTTAATTCCGAGATTTCCTTACTCCCACCTTCCTTCCTTGCTTTCCAATCTCTATTTAGACTTGGAAGAGATCCAAATTTGTGCTAATCCATATGGGGTAGGTTTAGGAATCCAACTCCTACTCTAATTGCTTATTTAATGTATTAAATATCCCTTTCCAATTATGATATAATTAAACTCCGAATTTAGGGTATTTTCTTATTATTCTCCCCTTTCAAATTCATATTTTTGACCCAATAAATTCTAGAAGATCCATTAAGCAAAACCCATTACTCTTTTCCATTTAATGAGTTTTATTTAATGCTCTATTTAAATATCCCTTTAGCTAGGTTTTAATTCTTTATTTAAAATTTTATTTTATCACAAAAATTCAGGTTGCTACACAAACGATCCACAATCACCTAGATACCATCGTGCCTCTGCGGGGTGCAGGGCAACCCAACCACAAAGTCCATGGTGATGTCGCCCCACTTCCACTCGGGGATGGGCAACGACTACAGCTCACCACCAGGACGCTGATGCTCGACCTTCACCTGTTGACAGGTAAGGCACCGAGCAACAAACTCTGCCACGCCCCTCTTCATCCCTAGCCACCAGAAGGACCTCCTCAAGCAATGGTACATCTTGGTGGAGCCAGGATGAATAGCATACCTCGATCTGTGAGCCTCTGACAAAACTGCCTGGCACGCCTCCTCAGGAACGTACAAGCGGCCTCTGAATCTGACCTCGCTGTCCTCGTCGAGCTCAACATCTGACATCTGAAAAATGTCCGTCAACTGAGGGTCTGCCTACTGTACCTGCAACACCTGACCGAACACTGACGGCCGAACTGACAAACTGCTCGCCACTGCACGGTCTCTGGTCCTTGACGGAACGAACACTCCCTGGGATAGCTCCTCGAACAGCCTCCACTCTCTGACCATCAGCGAACTCAAGCGCACGCGCCTACTCAAAGCATCAGCTACGACGTTAGCCCTTCCTGGGTGATAGGAGAGGGTTAGGTCGTAGTCCTTCAAATACTCCATCCATCGGCGCTGCCTCAAGTTCAGATCCCTCTGGGTGAAAATATACTGCAAGCTCTGGTGATCAGTGAAGATCTGAAAAGCCTCGCCATACAGGTAGTGCCTCCACAACTTGAGAGCGAACACCACTGCTTCCAGCTCCAAGTCGTGGGTGGGGTAGTTCTCCTCATGCTTCTTGAGCTACCGAGAAGCATAGGCAACGACCCCACCGTGCTGCATCAGCACGGCACCCAAACCTGACCTCGACGCATTGGTATAGACCACAAAACCACCGCTGCCCGACGACAAGACTAACACTGGTGCTGAAGTCAACCTCGTCTTCAGCTCTCGGAAGCTCTGCTCACAGTCCTCTGACCAAACAAACCTGACGTCCTGCCTAGTCAACCTGGTCAACGGCACTGCTAACTTGGCAAAATCCTGAATGAACGTCCGGTAGTAACCGGCCAAACCCAAAAAACTGCGGACCTCTGACACCGATGTGGGCTGCTCCCACGACAACACGACCTCCACCTTGGTTGGGTCCACTGCCACACCAGAACCCGAGATCACGTGCCCGAGAAAGTGCACCTCCCTCAGCCAAAATTCACACTTGTCGAAATTGGCATAAAGGCGGTGACTCCGCAGGGTCTCTAGCACGATCCTCAGGTGCTCCTCGTGCTCCTCCTCAAAAGCCGAGTAGACCAAAATATCATGAACAAAAACAACCACAAAACGATCTAGGTACTCACTAAACACCCTATGCATCAGATCCATGAATGCTGCGGGTGCGTTCGTCAGCCCAAATGGCATCACGTCGAACTCAAAGTGACCGTACCTGGAACGGAAAGCCGTCAAACCGACATCTGACTCTCTGATCCGCATCTGATAGTACCCAGATCTCAGGTCAATCTTCGAGAAAACTTTGGCCGACTGCAACTGATCAAACAAATCATCGATCCTCGGCAACGGGTACCTGTTCTTCACAGTAACCTGGTCCAACTGTCGATAATCGATGCACAAACGAAGACTACCATCCTTCTTTCGCATAAACAAAATAGGTGCGCCCCACGGCGAGCGACTCGGGCGAATGAAGCCCAGCTTAAGAAGCTCCTGCAACTGGCGCTTCAACTCACGCAGCTCCGTCGGGGCCATCCGGTAAGGTGCCTTAGACAAAGGCATCGTACCGGGCAAAAGCTCGATGGAGAACTCTACCTCCCGCTCTGGCGGTAAACCAGGTAGATCCTCCGGGAAGACGTCGGAGAACTCAGAAACAACCGGCACGTCAAAAACTGAAGATCCGCTAGGCTCCAAAGAACAAACCGAAGCAAGATACGCCACACAGCCATCGCGGATCAAAGAGCGAGCTCTACACAAGGAAATAAATGGCCGACGGGTAGACCGAATACCTCGGAAGCAGAGGATGGGCTCTCCAGGTATCCTAAACCGAACGGTCTTCCGCTGGCAATCAACCACGGCTGAGTGAGCCTCCAACTAGTCCATGCCCAGGATGACGTCAAAGTCGCAAAGCTGCAGTGCGTACAACCTGGCCGGCAACTGGTGCCCCTCAACCTCGACTGCCACACCCTCCAGGTAACCAAAGGAACGCATATAGTCACTAGACGGGAGATCGATCATCACGTCACACTGCCTCTCAGGAGCGTGACAAGCAAGGGACTCATAGAATTCCTCGGAAGCAAAACACAAAGAAGCACTGGGGTCGACCAAAACACGAACATCTCTGCCAAGGATAGGTAGAGTACTTATAACAAGGTTTGACGCCTCTGCCTGCTCCCGGGTGAGCGCCATCACGCGACCACGACCACGCCCACGCTGTGGCACCTGCTGGGGCTGCTGCTGCTGCGGCGGCTGCTGGGGGTACTGCTGCTACTGCTGGTATGACTGGTACTGCTGAGCCTGCTGCTGGTACTGCCCTCGCTGCTGCTGATGCGGTGCCTACTGCTGAGGAGGGTACTGGTACTGAGGCAGCTGTTGAGCGTACTGCACTGGCTGCTGCTGCTGCGGGGCATGTTCCATGGGGCAATCCCTCCTGAAGTGGCCCGATAAGCCACAGGTGTAGCAAACTGCCTCCTGACCGCCCTGCTCAGCTCCCTGGACAACTGACTGCTCTGCAAACCTGGACTGGCGCTTCTGCTGTCGGCTCCGACCGCCCCGCGAGTAGACAACTTCCTAAACTGCGAGCGAATCTCGGCACTGCCGGAACTGCCCAAGCTGGAGGAAGAGGATGTCACATTACCATGGCTACCCGCTGGACGCTGGTAAGGCGAGGACCTAGAAGAGGCTCCTCCCTACTACTGCTGCTGAGGCTTCTAGGTCTCTTTGTCCAAGGTGGTGGCCTTCGCCACAGCCTCTCCCAAGGTGGTACACATGTGTGCCGTCACACCCCACCTCAGGTCTGGTCTCAGTCCTACTATGAACCTCTCTGCACACGCCTGATCGCTGCTTGTGACATGAGGCACATGCCTCAACAACCGGACAAACCTCTGGTGGTACTGCGAAACTGTGAGGTCGTCCTGAACCAACGCATGGAACTGGTCCCGTCTCTCACGTTGAGCGTAGTCGGGGAAGTACTCGCCATGGAAGACCTCCGAAAACCGTTGCCAAGTGATGTGATCCAACCTCTGCCCCTGGAAGTGAGTCTGCCTTTGAACTCTTCACCACTCATGGGCTGCTCCCTTGAGCTGGTACACTGCCAGTCGAACCTGGTCCTCCTCAGTGCACTCCATAGTCTCGAAGATGCGCTCTAACTCATGGGTCCAGCTCTCTGCCTTGTCTGGATCATACTCACCGTAGAACATCGGTGGCCGAAGGCGTAGGAACCTCTCAAGGAGAGCGGTCCTATCCTCCGTAACCACCGTCCTTCGCCGCCCGGCCCGGGTACTCCCAGTGCTCGACCGTTACTGACGCTCTAGCTGCTCCACCTCTGGCTCTACCCGCTACTCCGACACCACTGGAGGAGGTACCGGAAACTGAACACCTGCTGCTGCCTGCCCGGGCTGGTACACTCCCTTGTACATGTTCTTAAAGAACTGCTCTACTAAGGGAAACCAGTCTGCGTACTACTGCGGCTGAGGCTGGTACTCCTGCTGCTGCTGCCCACCTACCGCTGCCGCTGCACCTTGAGGCTGTGCCACTGACTCGTCTGCCGACACCTCTTCCTTGACCTGCCCCTACGCGGGCATCTCGGACTCATCCTGCTACTCGATCAACTGTCTAGCCTGACTGCGCCTACGCGGAGCCATGTCCTACACGACACACAACCAACAAGGGTTAACAATACCACTCGGGCGGCTAGCTGTGTACTTGTACTACCATTGGGACTTCCGTTGCAGTTCAAATCCATTACAAGTCCTGTCAGACTCTAGCTCTGATACCAACTGTAACAACCCGAGAACCCGACCCTCGGCCCACGCCGAGGACCTGATTTTCACGGTCGCCGTCCACGGATCCAGGGACCCGGAAGGGCTATAACCTATGTCTAACAAAATATGTAACGGAAGTAAACGTCAACTGCTAAACTAGAAGCGTACAGGTGGAAACAGGAAAGAGAGCGAGACCGCTGTGTACCGCTCTAAGTATAGTCCCAACGCACGCACGCTAGTACAAGTAAAAGGCAGGGGAAGAACAAGTCCCTTAGGGGCATACCCCGTGGGTGACGTACACTGAAAAAGGGGAACCACTGCTAGCTACGGGGACCCCGACTACCACCCCATCTCCTCAGCAGCGGCAGGGCGCACGCCGGGCGGAGGAGATGGGGTGGTAGTCGGGGTCCCCGTAGCTAGCAGTGGTTCCCCTTTTTCAGTGTACATCACCCTCGGGTATGCCCCTAAGGGACTTGTTCTTCCCTTGCCTTTTACTTGTACAAGCGTGCGTGCGTTGGGACTATACTTAGAGCGGTACACAGCGGTCTCGCTCTCTTTCCTGTTTCCGCCTGTACGCTTCTAGTTTAGCAGTTGACGTTTACTTCCGTTACATATCTTTTTAGACGTAGATTATAGCCCTTCTGGGTCCCTGGATCCATGGGCGGCGACTGCGAAAATCGGATCCTCGGCGTGGGTCGAGGGTCGGGTTCTCGGGTCGTTACACTTCTCCCCACGAATTCCTCCTCCAATGGCCTCTTCTCCACGTCCAAGAAGTCCCAGCAGAGCAATAGGGTCGGTCATGAAGGGGTTGGGGTTGTATTTATGCATCTAACATGTTTAATTCCTAATACAACTCTAACATTCTTTTATCTACGAATTTCCATATCTATCTAACCTTCCTAGCTTTAATACTCCCAATTGAGTTGGGATGAGACTCCAAATTTCATGGCTAGCTAGTTAGGGTAGGGTTATGAGTCCATTCTCGATTTATATGAGTTATATTAGTGATTTACTTGCCTTTTTAAAATTAGGAAATAATAGAGTTACGAATTTTATAGTATTTTCTTTTATTCTTTCTTTTAAAACTCCTATTTTGGCCCAATAACTCTGATATGAACCATTTATTAAAGCCCATCGCTTGCTTTTAGGTTATTGGGTTTTATTTTACAGAAACTGCCCCTTTTAACTAGGGAATAATAGAGTTATGAATTTTATTATATTTTTCTTTCTTGAATTTATTCATGGGCTATGAGGGGTCCATTGGTCCAAATTTTTATGATGGGCTATCAATACATATCGTTTGGAGTCTACCCATAATTTTATTTTAATATTAGAATTAGTTATGTATATATGTTAATGGGTTTTGCAACTCATTCCTTAATTATGATAATAAGTCAATAAATGCCTTAATCTTGACCAATTGGATTTTCCTTTGCACGCATTTCTCCGTGGGCCAATAGGGAATATTATTTAGAGTTGGACCATGATTTTTATAAAATTTTTGATTTGTTTTTGTACATATGATAATAACACGTATGTTTTACCATTTCAAAAATAGTGATTTTATTATTTTCGTTTTATTTCAAAAATTTAACATACTAATTTTTCGGGGTGCTACATCCTTCCCCTCTTAAAACGAATTTGGTCCACCAAATTCCATGACTCCTTTGATTAAATATGAATCATCACTCTGTACTAAAAGTATTAATCAGGACGAGTTTGGAGTTACCTTCCATGGTTCCTACTTCGTCATTTTGACTAGGTTGTGCCGAAGCTTCAAGTGTATCCTGATGTTTTGATTCTCCATGATGTTTGTCCTTCTGTGGGCATTTTTGTTGGATCGAAGATGTAGTGAAATGGCAAATATAGAAGGGGGGGGGGGGGTTGAATAGATTTGCAGCGGAAACTTTATGCAATTAAAAATATGTCAAATTAAAATATCTATTCAAATAGGTACCCACTGATTTGATTAGCTTATAGGAATCTAAAGCACATTAGAACATCTATCTATAAGTGTGTGAGTGCTTAGAAGGTGATCAAAATCTTATGCAATCATTCTAGTGGAAAATCAATACATCAACCACTGCACAGGATATTTTTAAGGTGGTTCGGCTCCCAGATGGAGACCTATGTCCACCCCTCACTCAAACCAAGTGAGGCTTCACTAAATCGCTGATTCACAGCTTCAAATAACTGCTGACTCACAGCTTGAACGCTGACTCATAGCTTGCCAACTGCTGATTACACAACTTATCTGCTGATTCACAGTTTCAAGATCAGATAGACCTTCTCAATCCACACACACACAATATGGGGCTCCTATCACCAGTAGGAGCACTCAATGAGTTCTGAGTAAAGTTTAAAAGTGAAAAAAACAAATTCACATGAAGATCAGAGTTAAGAGAGACAAATCTTCAAACACCAGTCCTTCAACTTTGCCCAATTTCTTCTGGACTGATGAATTTGAACTCTAAATCTTTAGATCTTGAGGGTTGAAGTTGTGCTTCAGATCATCTTGCACAAACACATCATCTGATTGTGCTTCTCAGCCAATTTGATCTGAACTCCTTCAAATCAGCCTCAATCCACAATACTCTATTTTAGATCTGATTTACAGAAAAATTCAGATATAAGTTGATGCTCTTGAGTTCCTCCACAGATGCTGAGCTTTGTGCTTCTACTCTTACACAGGCTTCTTCTTCCACCTTCCTTCAGATCTGCTTGTTCTTCTCAGTTCTGCTACTTCTTCTTTGCACAACTGTTTCTTCTTCTTCTGCTGCTCTTCTTCCCGATCTACTCCTCTTTCAGCACTTCACTGCTTTCTCCATTGCTTGGCCTTGATCCCCACTTCCTCTTGGATGGAATCGATGGATGGCTGAAAGGATGGTGCTTCAGATGAGATAGGACCTTTTATAGCTTCTGTGCAGTCCCATATACATGAAAGAGATGTGCATAGAAACCTAGAATGCACCCTAGGTTGCCACGTGTCCAAAAAGTCCTTTACCACATTGCCACTTAGATGAAAGGGCATTTTGGTAATCATAGAATCTCCCATAAAGATCTCAGAAAGAAATCACAGCCATTGGATATCATGCCATGCACGTTTCTGGGTTTTCACAAAATGTGAGTCGACTCTAGTTTCCATGTGAGTCGACACTACTGACCAAATATCAATTTCAGCTAACCGGCAGAACACTATTGTCCACCTGATCAACAGGTAGAGTCGACCTGATCAACAGCTAGAGTCGACCTCCTGTGCATTCCTCCAAATAAGGTTCACTGGAAGGATACTAGTGTCGACCTTATCTATTCAAGCACAACAAGAAGAGCAACAAGAAGAAGAGCATCAAGAACAATTTCATCAAGAGCATGTTCCTGCCTCATCTCCAGGACAAGATGCACCTAAATAGATCATCAATCAGGTGCTAAGAGATTTAAGAGGAAAGGGAGTAGCACAAGAACAAGATAACATTCCCATATCTACTCCTATAGAGCAAGAATTTGAAGAAAGGCAGCACCATTCCTCCCCTTCTCAGTTTGAGACCTGGCCAAGATCTTAGGGGGAGAGTAGCAATAGTATGAATACTATATTGGATTTACTGACAAAGCAGTAGGAGAGTTTATTAGTCTTTCATATGCAAGTGGAATTTGTGGATGCCAAGTTTGATGCTATGGCTGATGAGGTCCGGCAAATGAAGAACCTTTTACTTCAGTTAGTCTGCCAACAGGGCACTAAACCGCCATCTGCACCTTCATCCACCCATCAAGAAGAGCAACAGTCAGTACAACAATTTGACTAAGAGCAGTAGGTAGAGCAAGAGCACCAGCAGCAGCAACAAGAGCAAGAGAAGCAGCAATAGCCTGAGCAGCAGTTAGAACAACAGCAACAACAACATTAGCAGCAAGAGGAACAGCCAGAGGAAGATCTGCCCCCAATGGCAATTGTGGATGTTCAGCAGAAGGATGAGCAGTAGAAGCAATCAGTGCCAGAGCAGTCTTCAGCAGCAATAGCAGAGGAAGTTGAGCAGCAGCGGTAGTCTCCTAAGAAATCTAGGCCTAAAAGACCTCTAGAGTCTCAGGATTCAGATGTTGATGTCAGGTCCAAAGTCAAGACCTTTAAGAGGAAGGTGAAGAGAAGACTCCATAAAAATGGTCATCTTGTGTCCTCCTCTCCTCCACCTGAACCAACTGATCCTGCTCCTACCACTACCATTGATCCTGCTCCTACCATTACCACTGATTCTGCTCCCTCTCAATCAGAACAACCCCCTACATCCTCATCTCATTCTATTCCACTCACTGCTCCTACTACTTCCATTGATGAGAAACCTCCACCTTCTACCTCATCTAATCCTCCTCCCTCTACATTTATTCTAGAGGATCAGTCAATTGCCTTTGACAATGTGACATTCAAAATTTATCCTTTGAAATACCAATTTGAACAATCCAAGGCAACCATACCCACTCTCCACACCCAACCTCCTCATTTCTTTTCTTGTCTTCCTACTGCCTCCACATCTGTAGCAGGCAAATCCACCCTCTCCTTATCAGAAATAATTCCCAACATACAACTTTCATCAAAAAGTGGGCACATGTTGAAAGACAATCCTGCCAAACTTCTTCCTCCATTCTGGTATGCATTCATCTACCACTCAGAACACCATATGAACCTATTTAGGGAATTCCTATCCATCAGGGCATTCCTTGAGGTTCATGAAATACCAGGTTTCACCTTTGAAGATTGGCTTCCTACTCTCATCCATTCCACCCAAGTAGTTCTGTCTGATCTCCAGCTTATTTCTAAAAAATGCCACAGTCTCTCTCCAAAGAAGTTTCTTGAACTCTACCCTGGCGAAGCCACCAGGTACCAGCAAGCCCAAACCAGGAACCAGTTTATGGATGTTCATCTCCACCTAAATCTTAGGTTCTATGACATGTTTGGAACCCTCATTAGAGACTCTCAGGCCAAGTACACCAAGATGAAGCAATTCAATTTTGCCAGATTCAAATTAGGGCTGCCTGATGTCAGTAAAGGTCAATGGAAACACATCCTTAGAGGTCAGAGACAGATTTCCCCCTCCATGACAGTTGGCTTATCTTCTGGTTTGTATCCGTCCTTATATGGAGCCATCTCTGCTAGAAAAGACTTTGCTCAGCTAGTTTTCAACAGGCACATCCGGATAGCCACCAGGTTCAAGATCAAGTACAAATTGAAACTGTCCTTCCATAGATTTATTCTTATGCAAGCTCCAAAGCTTTCCCAACATATGCCAGATTTCCAACTTTGTCTTGCTGAGTTAGGGAGGTTTACAGAAGATCAATGGGTAGCAGCTTATCCTGAGGGGCATGCAGATTGTGAGAAACTGAAAATTTCTGTCAATGAGTATCTCTCCAAAGAATATCATGATCTGTGGAAATCCATTGCTCATAAATGGCATGAGAGATATTTGGTTTACTATCAGGCTAAGGAAGCAGCAATCTCTCAAGGCTTGCACTGGAACATTACAATTCTTGACTTTCTTCATCTAGCAGCCCATAGGAAGTTTGTTCCTCTTAGAGTTCTTTTGCGCAGAAGTCTCTATCATAAAAAACTCATTTGGTTCCACAAACGTCATGAAAAATCTTATAGGAAACTCCCTGCTATAGGCCCCGACTATAAGATTGATCTCAGTCTGTTTGAGAACTTCTTCCCTGACAATGAGTAGAAGTTGTGGGATCTTCTTCAACCTTTCTTAAACCAAGTGCCTCATTCTCTATATTTGCCTAGTTCTTTGGCAAAATCTTAAACAATTTTTGTATTATGTTATTTCAACTTCAAAGCAATTTCTGTTTCTTACTTCTGACTGTACTTATCTCTCTTTACTTACCTTTTCTGTTAATGCCACAAAGGGGGAGAAAGAAGTGAGAAATAAATAAGCAAGAATCAAATAATCATATGTTTAAATATTTTATTCTATATTTGTATTTCACTGCTCATTTAAAAGATTTTTGTCATTAACAAAAAAGGAGAGAATTGTTGAGCAACTACTCCTAAGAAACTAATTTAAGTTTTTTTTAATTAGTGTAACATTGTTTTTGCTATGACAAAACATTTTAAATGACTCTTTACAAATTAAATACACTAATACATATGCCACAGAAAATAGTTTGGACAAACTCTATCCCGAAAATTTTCTAAGTCCACAGATTACTATATGTATCACAATGAATCCGACTGTGGACTCTGACTTCTTTTGAATCGAAAAATTCTACACAAAATCATCTCGAAAAATTTTCTAAGTCTAGACTTCTACACCGTATCCGACTGTCCACTCCGACTTCATACAGTCGAATACTTCAGAAATCTAAGTTCTCTGAATCTGACTCTATACAGTGGGATACTTCATTCTGGACTTCAATTCTCAGAAATTGAATTCTTCTATATCCGACTTCTAAAGTCGAATTCTCTGTCTTGTTTCTGTTTAACTCCATGGAAGTCGAATTACGACTTACTAATACATTTCTATCCGACTTTCTAAGTCGAATGATATAATCTCAATGCAAGTTTTGATGAAGTCGAATCAGTCTATTCTCATGTTTCTGTCTCCGACTCATAGATTTGAAGTACACTCTCTTTTGAATCCGACTTCACTGACAAGTCCTGTACTTAGAGTTTTTCTGTGCAGATAATATTTTATCAACTTATGAAATGTTGATTGCATATCATCTTATCTTCTTAATATGATTTCTGTCAGAACTTACAATGACTGAATATTTTCTCTGTCTATTAAATTATCATTATTTAATATATTCTGAAATGATAAGACATATTATACTCAAAATATTCTTCTAAAATTGTCAATGAATATATTTGATACATTGTTCAAATTGATCCCTTGTTTCATGACAGTAGTCTGGATTTTCTTCATTTCAGAAGATATGTTGCATTTATTATTTTCAGATGTATGGCATTTGACAGAGGCTCACCTACTGTAGACACCCGATTTTGGCCCACAAGTCGAACCACATTTCTTGTTATCTTGATGAGCCCCAAGTTGGTCATTCACCTTGAGCCCACCATTAGCCTTGCTTTGAGCCCATTAAGAGCACAATTTTCATGATATCCCGTCCATTATCCTTTTAAAAGAGTCCAAGTGCCTTAAGTCGTCATTATTCTCCTTTATAATTGATCCATATTTTGAGAATATTCAATTTTCCTTAACGCGACGGGTCGGGGTGTCGCGTTAACCGTGTCGTGCCCCCTATGGCCGTCGCGATAGCCCATGCATATCTATGCACGTGGCTTTAGAGTCGCGACCCCCATGGCCGTCGCGTTCATGCTGTCACGCCCCTACGACCCGTCGCGACTACAACCGCGTACACTGGCCTCCGCAACAACCTCCTCTTTATCCTCTCATGGCCTTATCTTCATCCCATGCAACCTCCCAACCCCCCTAAGTGCGGTTTGAGGCTCCAGGACCTTTGGAGACCTCTCTAGGACTCTCCCATGCGATTTTCCATGAGATTTATCTATCCATTTTGTTATTTATCAATTAAAATAGGATATTCTATCTCTTCCCTTATATAAGCAAGGCCTCTCCTTCAGAGGAAGAGAGAGCCCCATTTTTGTCACGAAGTGCTGCTAAAATTTTCCTTGACCTGGACTTAGCTCGTGATCCTCTCTTGCCCTCTCATTTTCTCACATATTCTTCATCAAGCCATGGACATCTCTTCATCCTTGGAGCTTGATGCGTGAGGGAGGCGACCCCTACATCTTCAGGAGCTTCTACGACATCTGTGGACACCATACAACGCCAGGGAGTCACCCTTATTGGGGCTCCTTTTTCCCTTCCTTCTTCATTTCTCCTTTCACGCATGTTATTTTCTTTCTTAGATAGGAACACATTTTCACTTTCCTTCCCACGTTTTCCCACAACCCAAGGGGTTTAAAAATCACCCCAGGTTCGTTCCCCCCATGCTCGCATCTTGCTTTTCAATTTTGGATAGATATTACACTTAGCATGGTCTAACATGGTTTTATTTGTTGTTTTCTTTGTATTGGCAGGCACCCAAGCATCAGTCCACGAGGAGCTCTTGTCCCCTGGCCGGCCGGAGCACAGGAAGAAGGTCCAACCACATTTTCTCCCGCCTTGCAAAGAATGTGGCAGACAAGGGCGTCACAACAGCATGAACGTGCCCTGGTAGGGCGTCGCGACACCAGGCCCATCGCGGCGGGTCAGCCCGTCGCGATCTCAGTAAGTCCTCCATTCTCACCTCATTTTCCTAGCGTAGTTAGCCTATCTATTTCTTTATTCTGGCAACTATCTAGGTGGCGATCACACCCTCCATGTTTCCATGCTATTTTAAAAATGTGCTTTGTGTTTCAAGGGGGTTCACAACCCCGTGATTACACCTTTTGGCGATCACGGTGGGACCTTCAGTGTTAGCCTCGTGATTGTTGCTTGCTTGCATGCCATGTTGATTTGTTTAAATGTTTTTTTAGAACCCTGTTAGGTATATATATGTGTTTTTCCTGTCTTTCTGTGTTCGGTTTGGATCACGGCGCATCGCGCCGTCGCGATCCCATCGCGTCCTGGAAGGTGGACGCGACTTGATGTACGTGTTCCCCTCCCCCCCCCCCCCCATGCATTGTTCCATCATTGAGGGTGCATCCATGTCTGTTACATCTTGTTCTACCATGTATATTCGCGTTTGTGTTTGTTAGAATTCCGCTAGGGTTCGGATTTTCCGTTTCTTTTACTGTTTGGTTTAGGATCGTGCCGCGGCTGATCGGGGGACCGCGACAATGTCACATCGTGGCTGTAGGCCGCGTATTCAGGTACACACTGTTTGTTACTGTTTTGATCCATGCTTCAGTTTCTGTATGTTTAGTGAGTATTGATGTGTCGTTCAGTTGATTCCATGATGGTATTGCGTTATAGGATAGTCTGTCTGCTTACTGTTTGCTTGTGATTGTGGGTTTTTGTGCTCTGTTAACATCGTGATAGGGTTGCTGGTCGTGATAAGGTCGCGACAGATCTAGTCGTCGCGACTTCAGCAGAGACCTCACAGTTGCTTTGTGTTTGTTTAGGTTAGACATTGCATGCACCTCAGTGCACTTAGGCTCATGCATACACTTCTTATCTGTGCTGATTAGGTTTTCCCTCCTTGGTTGAGTGGGTCCTCTCACCTGCGAGTACTCATGGGCTGACTAGGGCCGCCTACTGAGGACCTCCGTAAGTCCCCATGGCCGTACGCATGTTGCGGATTGTCGGGCTGGTTGTACCCACTGCTCCCTAGTTCAGACCATCTTCCACATGAGTTGTGTCCCGTCTTAGTCATCCCAGAGTACTTGAGTACACACCCATTAGGGCCCCTCTTTAGCCGAGTGCAACTCACTTAAATCAATCCATTAAAAGGCTAAGTGATGACCATAAAATCTTGACGCATATCATGTTAACTTGGGTGTTTGTTTGAGAACTCCTTTTCTTATCCCCTTCTTGTGTGTTTGTACCTGTTATTGTACCCCTTATTTGTATTTTAGTATATCCTTTTTAATTCCTCCATTTCTCATCCTCTCATGGCTCCTTTCCACTTCACCTATCCCCCAACCTCTCCTCCTCATGTAGACCCCTTGTCTCATGGGTCTATTCTAAATTTGGCCCAGTCCAGGGCCCATCGGGCCGATGAGAGTGCCCGCCCACAATCTGTTACGTCACCATCCTCTTTTGATGAGGCGGCTGAATTGGAGCGCTTCCTACTGGAAATGGGCCCTGACCAAGCCCGCAAATTGTTGTCCACCTTTGCTCCACAATCTTCTTCAAGGATGGGCCCAACAAACCCACATTATCCTGCTCATTATAGATCCCCTTACGTTGTCACTCCTGGATCGGGCCATCCTTTTGTTCAGCCCACATCATCACAACCGGCCCATTATATTCAATCTGGTCCGGACCTTGGCTCTCAACTCCGCTCTCATTCCCAAGCTGGCCCTCGCTACCCACAATTTACCTCGACTCAGGACTTCCAATCCGAGTTTGAGTCCATGAAGCGAGAGCTTAGCCACCTGCGGAGGCAATTAAATCACAAACCCTCCTTCAATGATATGCTCCCTGATTTCCATGGTCTTCGAATCCCTCCACTTTATCAGCTTCTTGTCTATAGCAAATATAGTGGAGCGGGAGATCCTTACATCCATTTGAAGGAGTTTCTCTATAACTCGGTGTCCTACCAACATGATCGCCGCTTATTGGCTTACCTTTTTAGGCGGTCATTGGATGGGCCTGCTCTAGAGTGGTTTTATTCCTTACCTCCTGATGAAGTTGAGAATTTTGAAGTCATCAAGGTCAGATTCATGCAACAATATCAAGACTGGGCTGGGCCCAACTATTCAATGGCCGATCTGGTGGCTGAGCAGATGAAGCCCGATGAAGAGTTTGCGACCTATGCTGACAAGTGGCATCAGATGACTGCCCGTGTTCAAATGCACATCCCAGAAGAGAAGAAAATCAAGCTCATTATTTCTAATGCGACACCTATGTACTGCCACATCTTGGCCATAAACAACATCACGTCCATGCAACAATTATACAGTCGTGCTCGTTTTGTCAAGACCCAACTCAGTGACTCTCCTGTGCCATCCTTGTTTGAGGCCCAACAACCCAGTTACACATTTCAAGGGCCCACTTATGAGGGAGTCCAAACCTAGGCCCAAGTTGATGTTATCCACCGTACCACTCCTACCCATTATGCTGACCATTATTCATCCTTACCACTTCCACCAAGCCAACTCGCACCACTTCCACAAGAACAACCCCCTCACCCATGCCATTGTACCACACCATCCCATACTCACCCATCACAACATCCACTTGGCCCAAAGCGAGCCCATTATCATCCATTTCCTGAGTCCCTCTCTGATGTCTTCACGGCCCTGATGTCCATCAATGCATTGCAACTCCCTTCCGAAAAGCCAAGTTGGGACATGACAGTGGACCAATCTGAATATTGCCCATATCATCGCCTTTCGGGGCATACAGTTGCGAACTGCTGCGAATTCTGGGATGTGATCTATGATCTAGAGCACAAGATAAATTGGGCTAAAATGCACAGACTCATCCTGCATTGTCAAGAAAAAGGAAGAGCACAAGGCCAGGGGCAGCAGCCCTCTCCATCATAGACGGTAGAACAGCCGCCTAAGCAGCCAGTACCACAATCAAAACAACAAGCACAAGCATCGAGGCAGTCGCCATCTCCAACATGTCAAGGCCAGAGGCATTTCTTCACATACCCCCCAAGTGTATCATCCGCTCCGTCACAACCTTAACAACCTCCTCCACCAACCCTGGCTCAAGCTATCACCACCACACCTACCCTTGACCCTGCATTGCACCCCGATGACAAACTATCGGCTCGACATATTGTGTCGGTGAGCCGTGGGTCATCTTCCCCAATACCACAAACCATTGATCCCTCACCTCCCACAAATCCTCCATCCTTACCCCTCACTACTATCTCCACCCCACCACCACTTTCACCTGAGCAAGCCATTACCACCACACCAAGGCTCGAGCAAGCCCCACTTGCCTCTGAGCCGGAGCAAGAGTTTCCCACTCCTAAGCTTAAGGCTGATTCAGCCTCTGAGTTGGAAGAAGAGCTCTCTCTGCACGAGCCTGTCCTTGCCATCATCCAATCACCTCACACTAAACCCTTCGCCTCCGACGAACCCATCACTGCCACCATACATCCCGTTACCATGACCACCCAACGGAGCGGGTGTGAACCACCAAGAATATGCCTCGGATCTACTTCTCATGTGCAAGAAGGACCAAGTAAAGGTAGCCCAGTCCCAGTCATACACTTCGACCCTTATAACTACATCAGTCGCATGCCGGTCTATGTCCTTATCTCAGGCACATTTGGGAAGGGTAAGTCTCCATCTCCTCAGAAAATGACTGTCAAGAAGAGTTCTCAAGCACTAGTACCAGCCACTTCCAAAGCAGGAACAATAGTTGTTACACTGTTCATTGGAGATGCTACCATTAGGGCCATTATTACCCCTCGCTCGGTTGCACTACAGGTGACTGGACAAAGGAAGGGCTTCTCTACAAATATTGTCCTATCTCATACTACCATCAAGGCCGTCATGAAGTCAATGCTTAAAGGTCAGACATGGCAACCTCTAGTTGAAGCTCTCAACAGTACAAACTCCACATCTCTACTAGAGTCTTCACTCAAGGGGCAAGAGACCAAGCTGCCTAAAATAAGTGCACACATGGCATTCATGACAATTGATGAGAGAGCCATATGGCTACAGAGGAGGGCGAGGCCATCTGCTGCTTGGGCCCGTTATTTGAGGAGACATACCAAGAAGAAGCAATCGCATTCATCCGTGAGAGCAAATTAGTTGCGGCATGCAAGGGCATCTCCCAAGAAGCGAAAGAGGTTGAGGTCAATATCAAAGTTCTGACAAAATTTATTTTGGATAACAAGGGCATCTCCCAAGAAGCGAAAGTTCTATCAATATTTTACCCTTTTATTTTGGTGATAACAAAATTTATGTTTAATTAATTATTATTAAAAATATTTAATATCATGTTTTCATAATAAATATAAATTTATGTGATTAATTGAATATTAAATATATTAAATACCGTGATTTTTCTAATAATAAATTAAATATCATGATTTTCTAATAAATGTAAATTTATGACATTATTGCCAAGTGATTTGCACTAAAACGATAAATCGATGTCCATTCAATATACATCGATTTCAGTTCACAAAGTGCCATAAGGATTTGCTCTCACAAGGATTCACTGCTATAAGGATTCGCTCTCATAAGGATTCGCTCTCATAAGGATTCGATAAGTGACTCTCATAAGGATTCGCTCTCATAACGATTCGCTCTCATAACGATTCGCTCTCATAAGGATTCGCTCTCATAAGGATTCGATAAGTGACTCTCATAAGGATTCGCTCTCATAACGATTCGCTCTCATATCGATTCGCTCTCATAAGGATTCACTCTCATAAGGATTCGATAAGTGACTCTCATAAGGATTCGCTCTCATAACGATTCGCTCTCATAAGGATTCGCTCTCATAAGGATTCGATAAGTGACTCTCATAAAGATTCGCTCTCATAACGATTCGCTCTCATATCGATTCGCTCTCATAAGGATTCACTCTCATAAGGATTCGATAAGTGACTCTCATAAGGATTCGTTCTCATAACGATTCGCTCTCATAAGGATTTGATAAGTGACACTCATAAGGATTCGCTCTCATAACGATTCGCTCTCATAAGGATTCGCTCTCATAAGGATTCGATAATTGACTCTCATAAGGATTCGCTCTCATAAGGATTCGATAAATGACTCTCATAAGGATTCGCTCTCATAAGGATTCGATAAATGACTCTCATAAGGATTCGCTCTCATAAGGATTTGCTCTCACATGGATTCCTTTGTAAAACATGGATTCCTTTGTAAAACATAGATTCCTTTGTAAGAACATGGATTCCGTTGTAAGAACATGGATTCCTTTATAAAACATAGATTCCTTTGTAAAACATGGATTCCTTTGTAAGAACATGGATTTCAATATGGATTTCACTAAAACATAGATTTCCTTTATATTTCAAAATATTTTTTGGCATCTAGTGAAAAAGTCAAATATTCTTGATTTGCGTAATCCTCTATCTTTCTGACAGGAGATCTTTTTGCTTATCTCTCTAGATCTTTTCTTTCCTGCCAACAAAAAGGGGATTACTTACTACTTCTGGGTGGCAACAGGAAACATAGAGGTATGAGCCTTTTTGACAGAAACACTCTTTTATCTAAACACTTTTTTCTATGCTTGCAGACCTCGTAGACCACAAATTATCAGAAGAAAGAGAAGATGAGCAACGGCTAGAACTCCAACGAATTTATTCAAATTGCTCATATAAAAGATGAAGCAAGGCTGAAGAAGAAGGGAGAGCTTTCCTGAAGATTTTTCAAGAGTGTACATCCGGGAAGAACCTCAACTCCACATACACTCAAAGGAAAAGAGAGAAAGAGCCTGAGCCCAAAAAGAAGTGTTCAAGCATTTGAAGCCCTCAAGCTTCAAGCTCCTTCTCCTCTCTTCACTCTCTCTGTGTGCATCTTTGTAATCTGGGGAGAGAGTCTTTTTGCTGAGAGTTCTTTTAGTTGGTTTTCATTTGTTCCAACTCTCAGCTTTGTTCTTTCTTTTCTAAGAAAGACTTCTGTCCAGCTGTAGGACTGTATACAGTGTGTAACCCAGCTAGGGGTTTGTGTCTAGCAGAACCGCACTGGGGTTTGTACCAGGAGGTTGACTTCTTTACCTGTAAGAGAAGTGGGCTGCCTTCTTGCCCGGGAAAGAGAAGAAGACCAGCTGGGGTGCTGGGTGTTGTAGTGTCCTTGAGGGGGACTGTACCCTTGGTTAGTGAAATCCCAAGAGGTTGCTTGGGGACTGGACGTAGGACTTCCATGTGGGAAGGGCCGAACCAGGATAAATTTCTTGTGTCCTTTGTGTGATTATTTATTTGCTTCCGCACTACTACTCTTTATCACACTAAACTAACCAAACCTTCAAGTGTTAATTTCTGTGTTTAAGTTTCTATTTCAGATTTCAGAAAAACCTATTCACCCCCCCTCTAGGATAGCTTGCTGCCATACCGAAAGGGCCAACAAGTGGTATCAAAGTAGGTCTCTGATCATTCAAAGAAGATCCAACGATCTTAGAGTAAAGATCCATGGCAGCTCAAGGATATGCTGAAGGTCAATCAGTCACCAGACCTCCATTCTTTGATGGAGAGGACTACCAATATTGGAAGATGAGAATGGAATGTTTCATTCGAGGCACTGACTTTGATCTGTGGCAGGTAATCGAGGTAGGTGATTATGTTATTGTTCCTATTCCAGGCACTACTGCCATTACAGCAGTAGATAAAAGTAAATTATCTTTAAACTTTAAAGCTAAGAACTACTTATATTGTGCTTTATCCAAAAGAGAATTTAGTAGAGTATCTGCATGTAAATCAACTAAAGAAATATGGGATAAACTGCAGATAACTTATGAAGGAACAGATAAAGTAAAACAAACTAGGATAGATATTCTTGTCTCACAATATGAGCAATTTAAAATGCTTCCAAACGAAAATATCACTCAAATGTATAATAGATTTTCAAGTATAGTAGTTGGTCTAAGCTCTCTTGGTAAAAATCTTTCTGATGAGAAAACTGTTAGAAAGATACTTAGGTCCTTAACTATTTCATGGACCCCTAAGGTCACAGCTATTGAAGAAGCCCATGACTTAACCAAACTCTCTATTGATAACTTAATAGGTTCACTCATGGCACATGAAATTAATATGGAGCGACTATTTGAAAGCTCATTAAAGAAAAAATGTACTAATGCTCTTAAAGTTGCAGCTGCTCCTTCCACTTCTTCTTCTTCTAGTTCAAAAGATACAGATTCTGAAGACAGTGATGTAGAGGATGTACTGTCCAAGCTTCAGAAAATTCTCAAGAAGAAGAAAAATGGATCAAGAAGGATTCAAAAGAAAGAGAGAAAGGAAAAAGAACCAATCTGCTATGAATGCAGAAAACCTGGACATCTAAGACCAGATTGTCCTAGACTAAAGAAGACTGGTCAACTAGAAAAGTCCAAAATGAAGCACAAGAAATTCAAAAGAAAAGCCATGGCGGCTGCTTGGGAAAATGAAGAGACCACATGCTCAGAATCATCAAGCTCAGAATCAGAGAAAGAACAGGTAAATCTAGCCCTCATGGTAAGACTAGATGAGGTACATCCTAACTCATCTTTTGATTCTTGCACAGATTCAGGATCAGAATCTGAAGACTTAGAAGAAGTATTTAATGAACTATATGAAAAACATAAGAATGTTGTAAAAGAATTAAAGAATCTGAAAAACAACACTATTTGCTTAGAAAACACCAATTCTGATCTTAAATCCGAATTGGAACAACTAGAAAAACAATTAAAGGACAGTAAAGATAACATTTATCTTTTGAATGAATATTTAAAAAATAAGGAGAATGAAAAATTAGAGTTAGAAGAAAAATTAAAAACTCTAACTGAAGAAAATCTTTATTTAAAAGAATCAGTTGGGAAGTTAACTAAAGGAAAAACATCTTTAGCCCTATGCTTAAAAGGGTCAAAATCTGGAAATAATAAACAAGGGCTTGGATACATACCTCCTGAAAAGGGAAAACAAGCCATAATTCCAGAAAAATATCCATTACCAAAATTTGTAAAAGAAACCAAGATGCCTCAAAAAAGGCCCATGTAAAAGAAAAGGTTTCCAAAAATTGTGTTCTAAATAGACAGTACAAAGATAATAAAAATGGCAAAACAATTTATATTCATTGTTGTTCTCATTGCAATAAATTAGGACACACAGTAAATACCTGCACAACAAGGCACTTAGTTTGGATTCCTAAAGGTTATTTTCATGCATATAACCATCAAGGACCCAAAAGGATTTGGGTACCTACCTTTGAGTAATTTATTTGCAGGTTAGCCTTGGAGCATCAAAAACCAAGGATGCTCAAGGCAGGAGTGACTGCAGACTCTTCATTCAAATCACATCTGAAGAAAGAGTAGTAAAAAAAAAAAATGAATTGGTCTTTATTACTAACAATTATTTGCAAGTTTCATTCAGGTGGAGTCTCTCATTCAGGGGGAGCATAGACTAAGGGGGAGTTATTCATTTATGTCAATCATTGTTGAACCCCTCAATGGTAAGAATTTCTTTCACAAAGGGGAGAAAATGCAATGGTAAGAACCTTCCTTTTTGGTTTGAGACAAAAAGGGGGAGAGTATGCATGGTATGCATTATCTGTGAATTTTCTGTATTTTCTATGCTTTACGTATTTTTGTCAGAAAATTCTCATAAATTTTGTCATCACCAAAAATGGGGAGATTGTTGAACCACTCCTATATTTTACCTTTTTATTTTGGTGATAACAAAATTTATGTTTAATTAATTATTATTAAAAATATTTAATATCATGTTTTCATAATAAATATAAATTTATGTGATTAATTGAATATTAAATATATTTAATACCGTGATTTTTCTAATAATAAATTAAATATCATGATTTTCTAATAAATATAAATTTATGACATTATTGCCATGTGATTTGCACTAAAACGATAAATCGATGTCCATTCAATATACATCGATTTCAGTTCACAAAGTGCCATAAGGATTTACTCTCATAAGGATTCACTGCTATAAGGATTCGCTCTCATAAGGATTCGATAAGTGACTCTCATAAGGATTCGCTCTCATAACGATTCGCTCTCATAAGGATTCGCTCTCATAAGGATTCGATAAGTGACTCTCATAAGGATTCGCTCTCATAACGATTCGCTCTCATATCGATTCGCTCTCATAAGGATTCACTCTCATAAGGATTCGATAAGTGACTCTCATAAGGATTCGCTCTCATAACGATTCGATAAGTGACTCTCATAAAGATTCGCTCTCATAACGATTCGCTCTCATATCGATTCGCTCTCATAAGGATTCACTCTCATAAGGATTCGATAAGTGACTCTCATAAGGATTCGCTCTCATAAGGATTCGATAAGTGACTCTCATAAGGATTCACTCTCATAACGATTCTCTCTCATAAGGATTCGCTCTCATAAGGATTCGCTCTCATAACGATTCGCTCTCATAAGGATTCGCTCTCATAAGGATTCGATAAGTGACTCTCATAAGGATTTGCTCTCACATGGATTCCTTTGTAAAACATGGATTCCTTTGTAAAACATAGATTCCTTTGTAAGAACATGGATTCCTTTGTAAGAACATGGATTCCTTTGTAAAACATAGATTCCTTTGTAAAACATGGATTCCTTTGTAAGAACATGGATTTCACTTAAACATAGATTTCCTTTATATTTCAAAATATTTTTTGGCATCTAGTGAAAAAGTCAAATATTCTTGATTTGCGTAATCCTCTATCTTTCTGACAGGAGATCTTTTTGCTTATCTCTCTAGATCTTTTCTTTCCTGCCAACAAAAAGGGGATTACTTACTACTTCTGGGTGGCAACAGGAAACATAGAGGTATGAGCCTTTTTGACAGAAACACTCTTTTATCTAAACACTTTTTTCTATGCTTGCAGACCTCGTAGACCACAAATTATCAGAAGAAAGAGAAGATGAGCAACGGCTAGAACTCCAACGAATTTATTCAAATTGCTCATATAAAAGATGAAGCAAGGCTGAAGAAGAAGGGAGAGCTTTCCTGAAGATTTTTCAAGAGTGTACATCCGGGAAGAACCTCAACTCCACATACACTCAAAGGAAAAGAGAGAAAGAGCCTGAGCCCAAAAAGAAGTGTTCAAGCATTTGAAGCCCTCAAGCTTCAAGCTCCTTCTCCTCTCTTCACTCTCTCTGTGTGCATCTTTGTAATCTGGGGAGAGAGTCTTTTTGCTGAGAGTTCTTTTAGTTGGTTTTCATTTGTTCCAACTCTCAGCTTTGTTCTTTCTTTTCTAAGAAAGACTTCTGTCCAGCTGTAGGACTGTATACAGTGTGTAACCCAGCTAGGGGTTTGTGTCTAGCAGAACCGCACTGGGGTTTGTACCAGGAGGTTGACTTCTTTACCTGTAAGAGAAGTGGGCTGCCTTCTTGCCCGGGAAAGAGAAGAAGACCAGCTGGGGTGCTGGGTGTTGTAGTGTCCTTGAGGGGGACTGTACCCTTGGTTAGTGAAATCCCAAGAGGTTGCTTGGGGACTGGACGTAGGACTTCCATGTGGGAAGGGCCGAACCAGGATAAATTTCTTGTGTCCTTTGTGTGATTATTTATTTGCTTCCGCACTACTACTCTTTATCACACTAAACTAACCAAACCTTCAAGTGTTAATTTCTGTGTTTAAGTTTCTATTTCAGATTTCAGAAAAACCTATTCACCCCCCCTCTAGGCTAGCTTGCTGCCATACCGAAAGGGCCAACAAGTGGTATCAAAGTAGGTCTCTGATCATTCAAAGAAGATCCAACGATCTTAGAGTAAAGATCCATGGCAGCTCAAGGATATGCTGAAGGTCAATCAGTCACCAGACCTCCATTCTTTGATGGAGAGGACTACCAATATTGGAAGATGAGAATGGAATGTTTCATTCGAGGCACTGACTTTGATCTGTGGCAGGTAATCGAGGTAGGTGATTATGTTATTGTTCCTATTCCAGGCACTACTGCCATTACAGCAGTAGATAAAAGTAAATTATCTTTAAACTTTAAAGCTAAGAACTACTTATATTGTGCTTTATCCAAAAGAGAATTTAGTAGAGTATCTGCATGTAAATCAACTAAAGAAATATGGGATAAACTGCAGATAACTTATGAAGGAACAGATAAAGTAAAACAAACTAGGATAGATATTCTTGTCTCACAATATGAGCAATTTAAAATGCTTCCAAACGAAAATATCACTCAAATGTATAATAGATTTTCAAGTATAGTAGTTGGTCTAAGCTCTCTTGGTAAAAATCTTTCTGATGAGAAAACTGTTAGAAAGATACTTAGGTCCTTAACTATTTCATGGACCCCTAAGGTCACAGCTATTGAAGAAGCCCATGACTTAACCAAACTCTCTATTGATAACTTAATAGGTTCACTCATGGCACATGAAATTAATATGGAGCGACTATTTGAAAGCTCATTAAAGAAAAAATGTACTAATGCTCTTAAAGTTGCAGCTGCTCCTTCCACTTCTTCTTCTTCTAGTTCAAAAGATACAGATTCTGAAGACAGTGATGTAGAGGATGTACTGTCCAAGCTTCAGAAAATTCTCAAGAAGAAGAAAAATGGATCAAGAAGGATTCAAAAGAAAGAGAGAAAGGAAAAAGAACCAATCTGCTATGAATGCAGAAAACCTGGACATCTAAGACCAGATTGTCCTAGACTAAAGAAGACTGGTCAACTAGAAAAGTCCAAAATGAAGCACAAGAAATTCAAAAGAAAAGCCATGGCGGCTGCTTGGGAAAATGAAGAGACCACATGCTCAGAATCATCAAGCTCAGAATCAGAGAAAGAACAGGTAAATCTAGCCCTCATGGTAAGACTAGATGAGGTACATCCTAACTCATCTTTTGATTCTTGCACAGATTCAGGATCAGAATCTGAAGACTTAGAAGAAGTATTTAATGAACTATATGAAAAACATAAGAATGTTGTAAAAGAATTAAAGAATCTGAAAAACAACACTATTTGCTTAGAAAACACCAATTCTGATCTTAAATCCGAATTGGAACAACTAGAAAAACAATTAAAGGACAGTAAAGATAACATTTATCTTTTGAATGAATATTTAAAAAATAAGGAGAATGAAAAATTAGAGTTAGAAGAAAAATTAAAAACTCTAACTGAAGAAAATCTTTATTTAAAAGAATCAGTTGGGAAGTTAACTAAAGGAAAAACATCTTTAGCCCTATGCTTAAAAGGGTCAAAATCTGGAAATAATAAACAAGGGCTTGGATACATACCTCCTGAAAAGGGAAAACAAGCCATAATTCCAGAAAAATATCCATTACCAAAATTTGTAAAAGAAACCAAGATGCCTCAAAAAAGGCCCATGTAAAAGAAAAGGTTTCCAAAAATTGTGTTCTAAATAGACAGTACAAAGATAATAAAAATGGCAAAACAATTTATATTCATTGTTGTTCTCATTGCAATAAATTAGGACACACAGTAAATACCTGCACAACAAGGCACTTAGTTTGGATTCCTAAAGGTTATTTTCATGCATATAACCATCAAGGACCCAAAAGGATTTGGGTACCTACCTTTGAGTAATTTATTTGCAGGTTAGCCTTGGAGCATCAAAAACCAAGGATGCTCAAGGCAGGAGTGACTGCAGACTCTTCATTCAAATCACATCTGAAGAAAGAGTAGTAAAAAAAAAAAATGAATTGGTCTTTATTACTAACAATTATTTGCAAGTTTCATTCAGGTGGAGTCTCTCATTCAGGGGGAGCATAGACTAAGGGGGAGTTATTCATTTATGTCAATCATTGTTGAACCCCTCAATGGTAAGAATTTCTTTCACAAAGGGGAGAAAATGCAATGGTAAGAACCTTCCTTTTTGGTTTGAGACAAAAAGGGGGAGAGTATGCATGGTATGCATTATCTGTGAATTTTCTGTATTTTCTATGCTTTACGTATTTTTGTCAGAAAATTCTCATAAATTTTGTCATCACCAAAAATGGGGAGATTGTTGAACCACTCCTATATTTTACCTTTTTATTTTGGTGATAACAAAATTTATGTTTAATTAATTATTATTAAAAATATTTAATATCATGTTTTCATAATAAATATAAATTTATGTGATTAATTGAATATTAAATATATTTAATACCGTGATTTTTCTAATAATAAATTAAATATCATGATTTTCTAATAAATATAAATTTATGACATTATTGCCATGTGATTTGCACTAAAACGATAAATCGATGTCCATTCAATATACATCGATTTCAGTTCACAAAGTGCCATAAGGATTTACTCTCATAAGGATTCACTGCTATAAGGATTCGCTCTCATAAGGATTCGATAAGTGACTCTCATAAGGATTCGCTCTCATAACGATTCGCTCTCATAAGGATTCGCTCTCATAAGGATTCGATAAGTGACTCTCATAAGGATTCGCTCTCATAACGATTCGCTCTCATATCGATTCGCTCTCATAAGGATTCACTCTCATAAGGATTCGATAAGTGACTCTCATAAGGATTCGCTCTCATAACGATTCGATAAGTGACTCTCATAAAGATTCGCTCTCATAACGATTCGCTCTCATATCGATTCGCTCTCATAAGGATTCACTCTCATAAGGATTCGATAAGTGACTCTCATAAGGATTCGCTCTCATAAGGATTCGATAAGTGACTCTCATAAGGATTCACTCTCATAACGATTCTCTCTCATAAGGATTCGCTCTCATAAGGATTCGCTCTCATAACGATTCGCTCTCATAAGGATTCGCTCTCATAAGGATTCGATAAGTGACTCTCATAAGGATTTGCTCTCACATGGATTCCTTTGTAAAACATGGATTCCTTTGTAAAACATAGATTCCTTTGTAAGAACATGGATTCCTTTGTAAGAACATGGATTCCTTTGTAAAACATAGATTCCTTTGTAAAACATGGATTCCTTTGTAAGAACATGGATTTCACTTAAACATAGATTTCCTTTATATTTCAAATATTTTTTGGCATCTAGTGAAAAAGTCAAATATTCTTGATTTGCGTAATCCTCTATCTTTCTGACAGGAGATCTTTTTGCTTATCTCTCTAGATCTTTTCTTTCCTGCCAACAAAAAGGGGATTACTTACTACTTCTGGGTGGCAACAGGAAACATAGAGGTATGAGCCTTTTTGACAGAAACACTCTTTTATCTAAACACTTTTTTCTATGCTTGCAGACCTCGTAGACCACAAATTATCAGAAGAAAGAGAAGATGAGCAACGGCTAGAACTCCAACGAATTTATTCAAATTGCTCATATAAAAGATGAAGCAAGGCTGAAGAAGAAGGGAGAGCTTTCCTGAAGATTTTTCAAGAGTGTACATCCGGGAAGAACCTCAACTCCACATACACTCAAAGGAAAAGAGAGAAAGAGCCTGAGCCCAAAAAGAAGTGTTCAAGCATTTGAAGCCCTCAAGCTTCAAGCTCCTTCTCCTCTCTTCACTCTCTCTGTGTGCATCTTTGTAATCTGGGGAGAGAGTCTTTTTGCTGAGAGTTCTTTTAGTTGGTTTTCATTTGTTCCAACTCTCAGCTTTGTTCTTTCTTTTCTAAGAAAGACTTCTGTCCAGCTGTAGGACTGTATACAGTGTGTAACCCAGCTAGGGGTTTGTGTCTAGCAGAACCGCACTGGGGTTTGTACCAGGAGGTTGACTTCTTTACCTGTAAGAGAAGTGGGCTGCCTTCTTGCCCGGGAAAGAGAAGAAGACCAGCTGGGGTGCTGGGTGTTGTAGTGTCCTTGAGGGGGACTGTACCCTTGGTTAGTGAAATCCCAAGAGGTTGCTTGGGGACTGGACGTAGGACTTCCATGTGGGAAGGGCCGAACCAGGATAAATTTCTTGTGTCCTTTGTGTGATTATTTATTTGCTTCCGCACTACTACTCTTTATCACACTAAACTAACCAAACCTTCAAGTGTTAATTTCTGTGTTTAAGTTTCTATTTCAGATTTCAGAAAAACCTATTCACCCCCCCTCTAGGCTAGCTTGCTGCCATACCGAAAGGGCCAACAAGTGGTATCAAAGTAGGTCTCTGATCATTCAAAGAAGATCCAACGATCTTAGAGTAAAGATCCATGGCAGCTCAAGGATATGCTGAAGGTCAATCAGTCACCAGACCTCCATTCTTTGATGGAGAGGACTACCAATATTGGAAGATGAGAATGGAATGTTTCATTCGAGGCACTGACTTTGATCTGTGGCAGGTAATCGAGGTAGGTGATTATGTTATTGTTCCTATTCCAGGCACTACTGCCATTACAGCAGTAGATAAAAGTAAATTATCTTTAAACTTTAAAGCTAAGAACTACTTATATTGTGCTTTATCCAAAAGAGAATTTAGTAGAGTATCTGCATGTAAATCAACTAAAGAAATATGGGATAAACTGCAGATAACTTATGAAGGAACAGATAAAGTAAAACAAACTAGGATAGATATTCTTGTCTCACAATATGAGCAATTTAAAATGCTTCCAAACGAAAATATCACTCAAATGTATAATAGATTTTCAAGTATAGTAGTTGGTCTAAGCTCTCTTGGTAAAAATCTTTCTGATGAGAAAACTGTTAGAAAGATACTTAGGTCCTTAACTATTTCATGGACCCCTAAGGTCACAGCTATTGAAGAAGCCCATGACTTAACCAAACTCTCTATTGATAACTTAATAGGTTCACTCATGGCACATGAAATTAATATGGAGCGACTATTTGAAAGCTCATTAAAGAAAAAATGTACTAATGCTCTTAAAGTTGCAGCTGCTCCTTCCACTTCTTCTTCTTCTAGTTCAAAAGATACAGATTCTGAAGACAGTGATGTAGAGGATGTACTGTCCAAGCTTCAGAAAATTCTCAAGAAGAAGAAAAATGGATCAAGAAGGATTCAAAAGAAAGAGAGAAAGGAAAAAGAACCAATCTGCTATGAATGCAGAAAACCTGGACATCTAAGACCAGATTGTCCTAGACTAAAGAAGACTGGTCAACTAGAAAAGTCCAAAATGAAGCACAAGAAATTCAAAAGAAAAGCCATGGCGGCTGCTTGGGAAAATGAAGAGACCACATGCTCAGAATCATCAAGCTCAGAATCAGAGAAAGAACAGGTAAATCTAGCCCTCATGGTAAGACTAGATGAGGTACATCCTAACTCATCTTTTGATTCTTGCACAGATTCAGGATCAGAATCTGAAGACTTAGAAGAAGTATTTAATGAACTATATGAAAAACATAAGAATGTTGTAAAAGAATTAAAGAATCTGAAAAACAACACTATTTGCTTAGAAAACACCAATTCTGATCTTAAATCCGAATTGGAACAACTAGAAAAACAATTAAAGGACAGTAAAGATAACATTTATCTTTTGAATGAATATTTAAAAAATAAGGAGAATGAAAAATTAGAGTTAGAAGAAAAATTAAAAACTCTAACTGAAGAAAATCTTTATTTAAAAGAATCAGTTGGGAAGTTAACTAAAGGAAAAACATCTTTAGCCCTATGCTTAAAAGGGTCAAAATCTGGAAATAATAAACAAGGGCTTGGATACATACCTCCTGAAAAGGGAAAACAAGCCATAATTCCAGAAAAATATCCATTACCAAAATTTGTAAAAGAAACCAAGATGCCTCAAAAAAGGCCCATGTAAAAGAAAAGGTTTCCAAAAATTGTGTTCTAAATAGACAGTACAAAGATAATAAAAATGGCAAAACAATTTATATTCATTGTTGTTCTCATTGCAATAAATTAGGACACACAGTAAATACCTGCACAACAAGGCACTTAGTTTGGATTCCTAAAGGTTATTTTCATGCATATAACCATCAAGGACCCAAAAGGATTTGGGTACCTACCTTTGAGTAATTTATTTGCAGGTTAGCCTTGGAGCATCAAAAACCAAGGATGCTCAAGGCAGGAGTGACTGCAGACTCTTCATTCAAATCACATCTGAAGAAAGAGTAGTAAAAAAAAAAAATGAATTGGTCTTTATTACTAACAATTATTTGCAAGTTTCATTCAGGTGGAGTCTCTCATTCAGGGGGAGCATAGACTAAGGGGGAGTTATTCATTTATGTCAATCATTGTTGAACCCCTCAATGGTAAGAATTTCTTTCACAAAGGGGAGAAAATGCAATGGTAAGAACCTTCCTTTTTGGTTTGAGACAAAAAGGGGGAGAGTATGCATGGTATGCATTATCTGTGAATTTTCTGTATTTTCTATGCTTTACGTATTTTTGTCAGAAAATTCTCATAAATTTTGTCATCACCAAAAATGGGGAGATTGTTGAACCACTCCTATATTTTACCTTTTTATTTTGGTGATAACAAAATTTATGTTTAATTAATTATTATTAAAAATATTTAATATCATGTTTTCATAATAAATATAAATTTATGTGATTAATTGAATATTAAATATATTTAATACCGTGATTTTTCTAATAATAAATTAAATATCATGATTTTCTAATAAATATAAATTTATGACATTATTGCCATGTGATTTGCACTAAAACGATAAATCGATGTCCATTCAATATACATCGATTTCAGTTCACAAAGTGCCATAAGGATTTACTCTCATAAGGATTCACTGCTATAAGGATTCGCTCTCATAAGGATTCGATAAGTGACTCTCATAAGGATTCGCTCTCATAACGATTCGCTCTCATAAGGATTCGCTCTCATAAGGATTCGATAAGTGACTCTCATAAGGATTCGCTCTCATAACGATTCGCTCTCATATCGATTCGCTCTCATAAGGATTCACTCTCATAAGGATTCGATAAGTGACTCTCATAAGGATTCGCTCTCATAACGATTCGATAAGTGACTCTCATAAAGATTCGCTCTCATAACGATTCGCTCTCATATCGATTCGCTCTCATAAGGATTCACTCTCATAAGGATTCGATAAGTGACTCTCATAAGGATTCGCTCTCATAAGGATTCGATAAGTGACTCTCATAAGGATTCGCTCTCATAACGATTCGCTCTCATAAGGATTCGCTCTCATAAGGATTCGCTCTCATAACGATTCGCTCTCATAAGGATTCGCTCTCATAAGGATTCGATAAGTGACTCTCATAAGGATTTGCTCTCACATGGATTCCTTTGTAAAACATGGATTCCTTTGTAAAACATAGATTCCTTTGTAAGAACATGGATTCCTTTGTAAGAACATGGATTCCTTTGTAAAACATAGATTCCTTTGTAAAACATGGATTCCTTTGTAAGAACATTGATTTCACTTAAACATAGATTTCCTTTATATTTCAAAATATTTTTTGGCATCTAGTGAAAAAGTCAAATATTCTTGATTTGCGTAATCCTCTATATTTCTGACAGGAGATCTTTTTGCTTATCTCTCTAGATCTTTTCTTTCCTGCCAACAAAAAGGGGATTACTTACTACTTCTGGGTGGCAACAGGAAACATAGAGGTATGAGCCTTTTTGACAGAAACACTCTTTTATCTAAACACTTTTTTCTATGCTTGCAGACCTCGTAGACCACAAATTATCAGAAGAAAGAGAAGATGAGCAACGGCTAGAACTCCAACGGATTTATTCAAATTGTTCATATAAAAGATGAAGCAAGGCTGAAGAAGAAGGGAGAGCTTTCCTGAAGATTTTTCAAGAGTGTACATCCGGGAAGAACCTCAACTCCACATACACTCAAAGGAAAAGAGAGAAAGAGCCTGAGCCCAAAAAGAAGTGTTCAAGCATCTGAAGCCCTCAAGCTTCAAGCTCCTTCTCCTCTCTTCACTCTCTCTGTGTGCATCTTTGTAATCTGGGGAGAGAGTCTTTTTGCTGAGAGTTCTTTTAGTTGGTTTTCATTTGTTCCAACTCTCAGCTTTGTTCTTTCTTTTCTAAGAAAGACTTATGTCCAGCTGTAGGACTGTATACAGTGTGTAACCCAGCTAGGGGTTTGTGTCTAGCAGAACCGCACTGGGGTTTGTACCAGGAGGTTGACTTCTTTACCTATAAGAGAAGTGGGCTGCCTTCTTGCCCGGGAAAGAGAAGAAGACCAGCTGGGGTGCTGGGTGTTGTAGTGTCCTTGAGGGGGACTGTACCCTTGGTTAGTGAAATCCCAAGAGGTTGCTTGGGGACTGGACGTAGGACTTCCATGTGGGAAGGGCCGAACCAGGATAAATTTCTTGTGTCCTTTGTGTGATTATTTATTTGCTTCTGCACTACTACTCTTTATCACACTAAACTAACCAAACCTTCAAGTGTTAATTTCTGTGTTTAAGTTTCTATTTCAGATTTTAGAAAAGCCTATTCACCCCCCCTCTAGGCTAGCTTGCTGCCATACCGAAAGGGCCAACACATGACACCTCCGCTACACTTCCGCTTCGCTCCCCTGCAAGGTGGAAGCCAAGGAGGGGCAATCTGTAGACACCCGATTTTGGCCCACAAGTCGAACCACATTTCTTGTTATCTTGATGAGCCCCAAGTTGGTCATTCACCTTGAGCCCACCATTAGCCTGGCTTTGAGCCCATTTAGAGCCCAATTTTCATGATATCCCGTCCATTATCCTCTTAAAAGAGTCCAAGTGCCTTAAGTCCTCATTATTCTCCTTTATAATTGATCCATATTTTGAGAATATTCGATTTTCCTTAACGCGACGGGTCGAGGCGCCGCGTTAACCGTGTCGCGCCCCCTATGGCTGTCGTGACAGCCCATGCATATCCATGCACGTGGCTTTAGAGTCGCGACCCCCATGACCGTCGTGTTCATGCTGTCACGCCCCTACGACCCGTCGCCACTATAGCCGCGTACACTAGCCTCCACAACAACCTCCTCTTTACCCTCTCATGGCCTTATCTTCATCCCATGCAACCTCCCAACCCCCCTAAGTGCGGTTTGAGGCTCCAGAACCCTTGGAGACCTCTCTAGGACTCTCCCATGCGATTTTCCATGAGATTTATCTCTCCATTTTGTTATTTATCAATTAAAACGGGATATTCTCTCTCTTCCCTTATATAAGCAAGGCCTCTCCTTCAGAGGAAGAGAGAGCCCCATTTTTGTCACAAAGTGCTGCTAAAATTTTCCCTGACCTGGACTTAGCTCGTGATCCTCTCTTGCCCTCTCATTTTCTCACATATTCTTCATCAAGCCATGGACATCTCTTCATACTTGGAGCTTGGTGCGTGAGGGAGGCGACCCCTACATCTTCAAGAGCTTCTAAGACATTTGTGGACACCATACAACGCCAGGGAGTCGCCCCTATTGGGGCTCCTTCTTCCCTTCCTCATTTCTCCTTTCATGCATGTTATTTGCTTTCTTAGATAGGAACATAGTTTCACTTTCCTTCCCACGTTTTCCCAGAACCCAAGGGGTTTAAAAACCACCCCAGGTTCGTTCCCCCCATGCTCACATCTTGCTTTTTAATTTTGGATAGATATTACACTTAGCATGGTCTAATAGGGTTTTATTTGTTGTTTTCTTTGTATTGGAAGGCACCTAAGCATCAGTCCACGAGGAGCTCTTGTCCTCTGGTCGGCCGGAGGATAGGAAGAAGGTCTAACCACATTTTCTCCCGCCCTGTAGAGAACGCGGCAGACAAGGGCGTCGCAACAGCATGAACGCGCCCTGGTAGGGCGTCGCAACACCAGGCCCATCGCGGCGGGTCAGCCCGTAGCGATCTCAGTAAGTCCTCCATTCTCACCTCCTTTTCCTAGCGTAGTTAGCCTATCTATTTCTTTATTCTGGCAACTATCCAGGTGGCGATCACACCTTCCATGTTTCCTCACTTTATACTCCTCTTAGTGAAATTAATGGTTGAAAGTTATAAACTTTAGTTTATCCAATTAAAAGACACTGAAATACTGAGAAGCAAAAATAACAGGTGAAAAAAAATCCTTCAGGTGAAATTGCAGTCTTATTAACTCTTACTCAACACAAGCAAAAAGGTGACCCTGGATAGATATAAAAAACAAACCAAGATGTATTGAGATAAAAAAAAACTATCTTGAGATTTTTTAGGATTTTTAATTTCAATTTGACTGACAATTTGCATTTTCATAAAAAGATGAACAATCAGATTTACCCTTTTTTTTTCATGCAAGAGCTCATGCTTTTTACACACCAGAGCTCCTGATTACTCAAGTGAGGTCACCATCTTGTCTCAAGGGTTCTGTGCAACTTTTCATGTGAGGATACATGTTGGTTAGACACAAGAATCCCCAGTTACTCAGTAAGCACATAAAGAATTTTATCAACCTGAACAGAATTAACTAGCTCATCATGACATACAATAGAATCATCTGATTTTATCAGGATTTGCAGTTTCTCAAGGCCTAGTTATTATTCTGCAACATTAAGGATATTAAATGAATATTCTTGAACATTTTTTTACCTCTCAAAAGAAATTTTAAACCAATATAGCTCAGATGATTTTTAGAGTCTAGCAAGAGAGACAAAAAGTACATAGGAATTTCAGAAATGAATAGGATGCAATTTTCACTTTATACAATGTTTTCAAAAACTGTTATTTAACCTCTTTGGTGTTTTTGGTGAATTTCAAAGTTAAACATAGTAGTTTATAATAACAAACCATTTCTTTTACTCTTAGAGATAATGGAGTTTAGAGTATAAGAATTTTAACTCCCATTGAGAAATTGCCCAAAGATAAAAATATTCACAGTTGAATTACTCCCCCTCAGAAAATGGATCTATGTGAGAAGGAAGAGAGTGATCAGAAATTGGAAAAGAAATTGAAAAGAATTCAAGATCAAAGAAGATAGTGTCGACTCTCTTGCCATTAGAGTCGACATAGTTCAAGCCAAATCTCAGACTTTCTACAGGAATCATTCTTCTCAGATAGCAGTCCCTATGTATCCAATGTTTTCAACTTTTCTGATCATTTTGAATCACTGAACCTTATCTTTCCAAATAATGAATTCTTGAACCAACCTCCCCCTCACCACGTGCATCAGGTATTGAAGTAAAGTGATCAATCAATCAAGCAATATCAAATCATATGACAAGCAATCATCCAAGTATGCATTTCCAAGCAATTTATCAAGCAATCAGTCATGAATCAATCAAGCACAATCCAAGTTCTCTTCTTAGAGATGAAAATCTTTCATTACACAAAGGTTTTGTAAAAATATCTGCAATTTGCTTAGTTGTTTCAATGAAATGCAATTCAAATGAGTTCTTCCTGACTTCATCTCTTAGAAAATGATGACTGATTTCTATGTGCTTAGTCTTAGAGTGCTGAATTGGATTTTTAGCTAAATTTATTGCACTAGTGTTATCACACATTATTAGGACACATCCAAAATCTACTTGGTAGTCTTGGAGTTGGTGTTTGATCCATAACACTTGAGTGCCACAACTCCATGCAGCTACATATTCTGCCTTTGCAGTAGAGAGAGCAATTGAGTGTTGTTTCTTGGAAGCCCATGATGTACTCTTTCTATCCAATTTATAGCTAGCATAATCCGCATCTGAATAAGATATCAAATTATACTCACTAGATGCAGGATACCACAATCCCAATTCATGAGTTCCTACCGGATATCTGAAAATTCTTTTTGCAGCACTCATGTGGGATTCTCTAGGACTAGCCTGAAATCTAGCACACATGCACACAAAGAACTATATATTAGGTCTACATGCTATAAGATAAAGCGAGGATCCAATCATACCTCTGTAAGTCTTTGGATGTATCAAGTTACCTTTCAAATCAGTATCCAAACTCAATGTTGTGCTCATTGGTGTTGCCATGGCTTTAGTATTTTCCATTTTGTACTTCTTTAGCAAATGTTGTATGTACTTTGACTGATTCATGAAGGTTCCTTCCTTAGTTTGAACAACCTGCAATCCAAGGAAAAATTTCAGTTCTCCCATTAATCTCATTTCAAATTCACTTGTCATCAAATCAGCAAATTCGTTACACGAAGAAGATTTTGTTGATCCAAATATAATGTCATCAACATAAATTTAGACAACCAAAATATCATTTTCTTGCGCTTTAGTAAAAAGGGTTTGATCTACTTTACCTCTGGAATACCCTTTACTTGTAAGAAATGAGCTCAATCTGTCATACCAAGCCCTGAGAGCTTGCTTTAATCCATAGAGAGCCTTGTCAAGCTTAAACACATGATTAGGAAAATCAGTGCATTTAAATCCAAGAGGTTGTTCAACATGAACTTCCTCTTTTATTAAGCCATTTAAAAATGCACTCTTAACATCCATTTACTGTAATTTAATATAATGAGCACATGCAAATAAGAGCAAAATTCTGATTGCTTCTAGCCTACCTACATGAGCAAAAAATTCTTCGAAGTCAATTCCAAATTCCTGATTATAACCTTTTGCTACTAGCCTAGCCTTATTTCTTATTATCTTGACTTCTTCACTTATTTTATTTCTGAAAACCTATTTAGTTCCAATGATACTTTGTGAGGAAGGTCTTGGAACCAAATGCCAAACCTTATTTCTTTCAAATTGATTCAATTCTTCTTGCATGGCATTTATCCAGAATACATCTTTTAGAGCATCTTCAACATTTTTGAGTTCAATTTGAGAAACAAGAGCCATTTAATCTAATTCAGAAATAAGTTTGAAATGAGATCTTGTTCTGGGTGGATTAAGTAGGTTACCAATGATACTGTCTTGAGGGTGATCCTTTAGCATTCTGATGTTCAGTTGATCTCTGGTTTCATTGGTTGTTTATGTTTCTTGCCCATCTTCATCACCTGAGTTTCTTCTTGTGGCAGATTCCATTTCTTGCTTGTGTTGGCCCAGATTGTTTACGTTTGATATAGCAGCAAGTTTTCTAGAGGAGGGATGAATAGAATAGCTGCATAAATTCTAAAACTAAAACACAGAAATCACAACTTAAAAACTTTGGTTACTGAATGTGATAGTGTGTGATAGAGAGTAGCAGTGCAGAAGCAATTTTAAACAATCACACAGATAAACACAGAGATTTATCTTGGTTTGGTACTTCACAGAAGTAAGACCTACTTCTAGTCCCCAAGCAAATCTTAGGATTTCACTAACAAGGGTACAATCCCCCCAAGGATATACAAACCCCCAGCTCCCTGTTGGTCCTCTTCCTTACCGAGTAGGAAGGAAACTCACTTCTATTACAGGTCAAGAAGCCAACCTCCTGGAACAAATCTCAGTGCGGTTCTGCTGACACCAACCCTAGCTAGGTTCTTCCCTTATCCAAAAGGAAGTGCTAAGAACAGTCCCTTAGCTGGACAGAAACTGTCAGCAACCCCACTGGCCATCTCTTCACATAGGTAGAGGAACACTGTATATAGTCCTACAGCTGGACCAAATCTTTCTTAGAAAAGAAAGAACAGACCGAGAGCTATACAAGATGAACAAAGGAACTCTAGCTCTCAGCCACAGACTCTCCCCCAGATTTACAATGATGCACAGAGAGAGTGAAGAGAGGAAAGAAGGCTTGAGTGCTTGAAGACTTCAGATTGCTGCGTGCACACTTCATCTTGGGTTCGAGCTCTTCCCTCTTGCCTTGAGTGTGTATGGCGTTGAGGCTTCTCACTGGACGTACACTCTTTCAAAAATTTTCAGGAAGGCTCATCGTCTGTTCTTCAGCCTTGCTTCATCCTTTTATGGAGCAGCTTGAACAGATCCGTTGGAACTCTTCTATCCATTACTCATCATCTATTCTTCTTCTTCTTTTGTCTGTCAGACACTTGGTGTAGGGAGAAGTCTAGATCTGTAGGCACAGAAGATAGAGTCAGACTAAAAAGGTCTTCTGACAAAGGCCCATACATTGCCTTTCTTCCTTGTTTTCGGCTGACAACATCTCACCTACCTTGAAGGATAGATAACAAAAAGATCTTCAGTCAGACAAATAAATAATAAGATAATGTATGAATAACATTTGAACTTTCAGTTGCCGCCACAAACATTTTGAAATGTTTGGAATATAGAGGCAATCGATGTTTAAGTATAGAAACTTCGACTGTAAAGAAGTTGGAGTTTGTATCACATATCAACTTTCCAAGATTCGGAGTTGTAGGAAGTCGATGTGAACATAATCCATGTTATGAATGGAATCGATGTTGAGGCACAATTGATGTTCAACTAAAGTCGATGTTTGAATGAAATCGATGTTCTAACTGAAATCGATGTTTAAGTAAACAGTAATCAATGTTCAAGTGTAATCGATGTTCAACTGAAGTCGATGTTTAAGTGAACTGTAATCGATGTGGACTTTAAAATAGTAATCGATGTGGCTTTGAAGACAGTAATTGATGTGGCACTTAGTCAGTAATCGATATGCATTGAACAACAATCGATTTAGCTTTTTCGTGCAAATCATGAAACGATATTGCCATAGCATGTTGTATTTACGAGGAAAATCATGATATTTAATGTATTCATGATATTTAAGTTATTCATGATATTTAATGAATCGTCGCCTATTATTTGTGAGGTTTTCCTTGATCGCAACCATTACCTTCGATCCATTCTTCCTCAAGATGTGGAGAGGTTGCATCTTTCTGCTCATGAGGATTTTTGTGTTTGGACGGGTACAAGCAAAGGTATGTTTACCTTAAAGAGTGCTTATGATCAGGTTCGAAGTCATGGTGTTCAGCGTTTTCCACTTGTTCGCATTTGGCACCATCATTTCAGTAGAAGGGCTTCTATGTTCTCTTGGCTCCTACTTCAAAGAGCAGTCCTCAGGTGGAGGATATGAACCATCTGTTTGGCACCATCATATTGCCCAGTGTTGTATCCCCTTTCCTTCTCACTGTTGCTGTTGCAGGAGTCCTCAGGTGGAGGATATGAACCATCTGTTTGGCACCATCATATTGCCCAGTGTTGTATCCCCTTTCCTTCTCACTGTTGCTGTTGCAGGAGTCCTCAGGTGGAGGATATGAACCATCTGTTTATTCACAGTGATCTAGCTAAAAGTCTTTGGCGTTGGATTTCTCCTCTTCTTCAGGATGGCCAAGGAATTAATCCTAACATATCTATTCGGCTATGGGACATTCTCAAGCATTGCAGTCTTAGCAACCCTCATGGCTTTATCACCATCTATAGCTCAATGCTCATTGTCTAGGAAATTTGGAAAGCTAGATGTAAAATGAAGTTTGATCAAGTTAAGGCTTCCACCTACCTTCTTCGCCATAACATCCATGCTCTTATTTCTACTGCTATAGACAAAATGGATTTCAAGGTGGAAGCCTCGTCTCAGCAGTTGGAGGTGCTTTTTGACCTTGGGTTCTCAGTTCAACCTGCTGTTAAAAAATGCAAGCTTGTTAGATGGTTTCCGCCATTACAAGGCCTTGTCCTTAATGTTGATAGAGTGAGTAAAAAAAATCAGAGACCCTGTGGGGGATGCGGTGTTGTGAGGAATGGCTCTAGGACTGTGATCCTCGCTTTCTCTCATTTTTATGGTACGGGAAACAGTCTTCTTGCTGAGGTTAGGGCGATGTGTGATGGAGTTTATTTGGTTGCGAAGCATGGGATTCCCATTTTAGAGATTTGCTCGGACTCACTTACTCTTGTGAGTTATCTTCGGTATGGTGTGGCTCCTTCATGGGGTTGTCATCGGTGGTGGAGGCTTGTTTTGGAATTCGTTCAGCAGCATCATACAAGTGTCTCTTATGTTCTAAGGGAAGCCAACCAGGTGGCGGACGCCCTGGCTAATTCTGCTTGTCATACATGCTGTAATGGGGTTTTTACTTCATCTAGCCAGCTCCCACGTTCTTGTTTCCCTGCCCTTATTGGAGATCGTTTGGGTCTTGGAAGTTTTAGAGTCTATTGACTCCTTGTTTTTTTCGAGGTATGCCCTGCAACTTTGTATTTTTACACTTATATATATACAAATCTTCGTGTAGTAGGTTGATCGCCTGGGGGAGTGGTTTCATTTCTCCCTGATGGGGTGAAATGCACTCGACTGGTGCCTGACCCTGTTGCTCTTTTTATATAAAAAAAAATGAGTTTTGTTATCACAAAAATAAAGGATAAAATATAAGAGTGGTTCAGCAATCTACCCCTTTTTGGTGATGACAAAACTTATGAGAATTTTCTGACATAAACATAAAGTGAAGCATTAAACAAAAAGTTCATGAATAAAATACTCTCCCCCTTTTTGTCAATACCCAAAAGGGAAGGATCTTACCATTTGCATATTTCCTCTTGTAAAGACTTCTTACCAATACTACCTGTGAGTTTGAATGAGAGGGGTTCAACAATCGTTTTCATGAATTTACATCTCCCCCTTAGTGCATGCTCCCCCTTAATATGAGGCTCCTCCTTGATGTGAGGCTCCCCTTTTGAGTAAGGCTTGATGAGTCTTCACTTGTCTGTCGACAGTTGTTTCATGGTGTGTTGACCTATTTTTCTTTGTGTGTCGACCTGTTGTATGATCTTGTTGTTTCTTGACATATCCACTTGTTGTTTGTCAAGTCTTCAAGACTTTTACCTACATTGATCTTAAAAAAAGAAGAAAGACTTGCAAACCATTGTTAGTAGTACTATAATTTAGGCAATAAATAACAAAAAGAAATGTAAGTTTAAAAACTAAAAGCTAAAAATTAAGGATGACTACTTTGTATTTAGATTGTCAAGTCTTCTAACAAGTTCCTGTATAGGTCTTTCCTAGATTCTTTAAGCCATCGGTCAAGAAGGTCAATCTACCATACATCTCTGAAAATGGTTTCATCATGCTTCATTTTAAATGCTTCATATTCAAAAACTAGCATGTTAGCTTTTGTTTCTTTCACTTCAGACGTACCTTCATAGATGACCATTAGGCGATTCCATATTTCCTTTGCACTAGCACATGAGGAGACCCTCAAAAATTCTGTGGGATGAAGTGAACACTGCATAATGTTCATAGCACTCTAATTTGCATTTGACTTCTTGATTTCTTCTGAAGTCCACTTTTCTTCATCTTCTGATAGCTCATAGGGTCCATTACTCACTACCCTCTAGATTTGATGATCCTATGCTCGTATGAACACCTGCATGCGGGTTTTCCAATAAGCATAGTTAGTTCGATCAAAATAAGGAGGTCTGTTTACAGAATGACCTTCTGTAGTATATCCTCTGAAATCCATTCCACACAGATCTCTCTTGATTGTTAAACCAAAAAATGGAGAGCTTAGCTCTGATACCACATGTTGGGTATGGAATGAATATCTAGAGGGGGGGGTGAATAGATATTGACCACTTAAAAAATTAAGAGCCTGAAACAGACCTTATGATATGAAAGGGCTACTTATATCAAACTAGACAAAGCAATTGAGCCAATGCACAACACACAACACAATGCAAGCATAATCTTTAAGGTGGTTCGGCTCCTATGTGGAGACCTACATCCACCCCTCACTAAACTAAGTGAGGCTTCACTCAACAACCCCAAAGTGTGAAACACTCACACAACTGCTGATTCACAGCTTCATATAGCCTGTTCATTCACAACTTCAATACATCTTATTCACAGTTTCGAGATTATATCAATCTCACAATCCTCACACACAAAGTGTAGGATCAGTACATCTACTGCAACTGGAGCAGAAAACCAACCAGTTTGGTATTAAGAAGAAATAGGAAAAATCAAATGAGAGAAATTGCTAAAGGAATGCAGAAATTTTGCAAACACTCTATCTCCTTAAACTCCTAATTGCATCTACTCTAGGCTTGAGTTCATCAGACGCTTCTTCTGGCCACAACTTAAGGATCAATTGTCTCTGAATTGAGTGGAATTATGATGCTTTACTTCAATTGATCAGCAACAGGTCTTCATACAGATAGAAGAAGCAATTCAGCATCCTTTCTTCTTGATGAGCAAACTGCACCGAAGCCTGTTCTTCTTTGCTCTCAAGCTCTCTGCTCTTTCTGCTTTTCTCAGCTCTCAGACGCTCTGCTCTATCTCTGAGAGTGTTCTCATGAAGAGGACGCTGCGCCCCTTTTTGATCAGCATATCGAAATCTTCCTGGTGGGCCCCAACAGAATCCTAATTCGTTGGGAGGTGCTTTTTGCTGCCAAAAAGGATATCTTCCAGAACCTTGTAAAATGTGCCCATAATCCCAATCATTAGGCCTCGGGTCATGTGCCTAGAATTAATGCCCTGGCAATCTCTTTTCCTTATTGGAATAAGAAGGTCAGAGTGTCGACACATCTTGAGCATAGTGTCGACGCATTCAGAACTTGACTTAGAACAAAGCAGATGATTCAGTAGAGTCGACTCCATGCCTTCATGAGTCGACCTTATCCCTTAGACTGCTGTAGAAACTGGCTGTTTATAAGTATAGAGTTGACCTTATAGCAGCTGAGTGTCAACCCCTAAGAATGGTAGAGTTGACCTGATCTTCATCTGGAGTTGACCTCATACATTTCTTTCCTTCCAACGCTAACATGAAATCCAACTAGTGTCGACCTTATTCTCATCTAGAGTCGTCCTTATGCAATTCTTTTCCTTTAGCGCTAACAAGAAGGGCAACTAGTGTCGACCTGTTCTTCAACTAGAGTCGACCTTATGCGATACTTTATACTTCTGCGCTATTGGAAAAACTATCTAGTGTCGACCTATCCTTTGGGTAGTGTCGACTCAAGTGCTTCATTAAACTCGAGTAACTCACTCACTAAGATATGTGTGTCGACCTATGAAGCAACCAATGTCAACACACTTGAGATCTTTTGACTTTGTGAATTTTCCTGTCATATAAAAACTTGTGTTAAAAGAATTCTTAGATATTTATGACACTTTTGCTTGGCTCATGACATCATCAAAACCAGGGGCACAACAAAGCTGTGGATCAACCATGTTGTGAGCATCTCACACTTTGGTTTGAGCCCAGTGGAGCCTCACTTGGTTGAAGTGAGGGGTGGATGTAGGTCTCTGTCTAGGAGCCAAACCACCTAAAAATTTCTTGTGCTGTGTGCGGTTTGTTGCTATTGTTTGTCTTCTAATTTCTTAGTATTCGTGTTAGTTGTCGTAAAAGTTTTTATTGGGGCAAATCTACTCACCCCCCCTCTAGATCTTATTCCATAACCAACATGTGGTATCAAAGCTAGGATCTCCACTAAATTGGTTTACAACCAGAGGAGTGATAAGTATACAATTGTTATTGATAATCATATTATTGTTATTGACAAATGGTCATTAGTTTCATAAGAATCTATTACCATTTCATTATAAATATGATAATTGACTAAAACTCTTGTGTGCATTTTATTTTCAGGTTAATGGGTCAATTAGCAAGGATTTTTTAATGGACTAAGTTGGACCAAGAGAAAATAATGAGAGATTCCACTTTTAAAATCTTCCCTTTCTCTCTTTCTTTTTAATTTTAAAAACTCCCTCTTATTTTAAAAATCCCTCTCTATTAAAAAAAAAAAAATCTTTCCTAAACTCTCTCCTCTTTCCTCTCTTCTCTTTATCTATTTTAAAAACTCACTCCTCCTTCTTGGGGGATATTCTTTTTGGCCTTCTCTCTCTCTCTTCTTCCTATTTCACACCCCACCTCCCTCCCCCCTCTTCTTCTTCTTGTCTTCTTCCTCTTCTTCTTTCTCCCCATCTCTTTCTTTCTTCCTCTCTCTTCTTTCTCTCTCCTGATCTCTCTCTCTCGCCTGCTGCGCACGCTCTGCGTAGTGCCCTGCGCCAGCAACCCCGTCTCCTGCGCACGACACCTACGCATGCCCTGCCACGTCTGCACCTCGCCCTCGCACGCACGCCCACCCTCCTCTGCTCGCGCATGCCCTGTTGTGTCTGCACCTCGCCTCCGTCCGCACACCTGTGCTTGCCACACTCACGCTTGCTCTCGTGTGTAGGCTCGCGCCTGCGCTCGTGTTCGCCTCCGCCCCACGTGCTTGCCGCGTCGCCTGCATGCACCACTGCCTCCACGCGTCGCCGCCACGCGCCCGCGTGCCTGCCCGTGCTCGCCTTCCCGCGTGCCGCCCACCTGCCAACACGCTATCACGTGCCCCCCTCTCTTCCTCTCTACGTGCATGCATGCACGTAGAGGAGGAGGCTGTGCGCACCCCCTCTCTCTTTCATCTCTCTCGTTGTCTCTCTTCTCTCTCCTCTCTTTAGTTCTCTCTCTTATCTCTCCTCTCTTCTGTTCTCTCTCTTATTTCTCCCTCTTCTCTCTCTTCTATATATATATATATCTCTCTCATTTTGTTTTGTTTCTCTCTCAATTTCTCATGTTTCCTTGTTAAAGTTGTTGATTTATTTTGAGTATAAAACATTTCTTTGTTAAATATTTTTATTATTTAGTGGAGTGTAATTTTAAATCTTTTTATCTATTGTTATCTAATTCACTCTTTATCTCTCTCTATCACCTTTGATTTATTTTGTGTACTTTAATTTTAACATTACCACATCATTTGCTTAATTAAAAACTCAAGATTTTCAAAGTTAATAATCTTCTTCCCCATGGATACGACTCGGTTCTCACCACTTAACTATTGTTAAAATACTTAATGTATGTCAGTTATTATAAGATTGTTAGCTACATGTTTAAAGACGCATTTGTGGGCTATCAATTTTTTATTCCGTTGCCGGGGAAGCAAGATTTTTAGTTTTGTTAATCTTAGTTCTTTTTGTTTATATTGATTCTCACATCTTCTCTCCTTTTTCAGGTGTAAAAAAAAATAAAAATCAGAAACAATTCTGGAAAAATAGAATCTGTCGCTGAAGGCAAATAACTGTCAGTAAAAGTGGATATGTGCAGAAAACTGTCGCTAAGACAACAATCCGTAAGTAAGAGCTGCTGTTTGAAAAAAAGAAAAGAAAATTACAGAAAAGATTTTTTGTCCAAAAAACTAACGTTGAAAGTAGAATCTATAAGTAAAAAGTTCTGTTATGAAAAAAAAATCCCAAAAATTGTAGAAAACAATTAAGAAAATTTAAGTTGAGGTAAGTTTCCTTCTCTTTCTCACTCTTTCTATTTACTTTCATTTCCAAAAGAACGAGAGATTGAGTTGGAAGTAAGCACTCTTAAAACCCACTTGATTTGGTTTCCTTTTTTCTAGTTGGCATATCTAGAGAATTAAAAAAAAATCAAGTCACTTGAATCCAATAAAAAGATGTCATGTGAAGATTAGAAACTTTCCATCTCTAGGACATGCATCATTTAGACTTCCATCTTTAGATTTTCTTTTTGTGTCAATTTCCCTTTTTGTTGAAGATTGCGGAGGCAAGGTGAGCACTTTAATTTTTGTCCAGACCATATTCATGCATATTTAATTAAATCTTACATTTGAACATTTTATTTGATTCTTGGTTGTTCACTTCACGTGAAAACATCTTAGGGGCAAGCCCATTAATAAGATAAGGTGAGGATTTCATCACCCTTCCTTGGCCCAAAAACCCACCACCTTTGCACTCACTAACCCAAGCCCAATAACAGAAAGTAGAAACATGATCTAGGGTTCGCTTTGAGACATAGACCTACTTGGGCCCACTATCAAGTTTGGAGACTGGTGTCTAAGGCTAGAGGTGCTGGGCCACTTGATATGGTAGCAAGACTATCCTAGAGAGGGGGGGGGGGGTGAATAGGAAATCTGAAAATTGAAACAAAAATCACCACTTGAAAATGTTTGGTTAGTATAAATAAACATGTGCAATGGATGTTAAGAGTGCGGAGGCAAGCACACAAGGGACACAGATTTATCCTGGTTCGGCTCTTCCAAATGGAAGTCTTACATCCAGTCCCCAAGTAAACTCTTGGGATTTCACTAACCACCAAGTAACCTTGGTCTTCCCTTAAACAAGGGGCATAGAACACCCAGCACCCCAACTGGTCTTCTTCTGTTTCCGGGTAAGAAAGCAACCCATTGTTTCACCTCAGCCAGGTGCTTCTTTTACAAGCTCAGAAGCAACTCACTGGTACACACCTCAATAGGTCTTCACTTCATACAAGGGGAACACTGGTACAGACCCCAAATGGTCACCATGAGGCGCAAGCTGGTCTTCCCTTCTAATCAAGGGGAACGCTTGCACAACAAGCCTTCTCTTCCAACCGAAGAGGAACACTTCTGAACTTAGAAGCTAGGACCTGAAGCCACTAGATCAAGCTCATGATAAACATGAAATGCTTGATCTGAGATTGAGCCTAAGAAGGAAAGAGTTTACAAGACAAGACTCTCCTTAGGCTAAATCCCCATCTCTCTCTCTCTCTCAAATACACAAAGGCATATAGAGAGAGAATGAGGAAGAAAGAAGACTGCTTGAATGGGCTCGAGCTCTTCCTTTCTTGCTTTGAGTGTGTATGGAGTTGGATGCTCACTAGATGTACACTCTTTGAATGATCTTAAGGTTTTTCTCTATTTTTTTGTCTAACCTCTTCAGTTTCAAGTCTTCATCCTTTTATGGAGTAGCTTGAACAAATCTGTTGATGAATAGCCACTGGAGTTGTTGGATCCATTGAGTTTCTTGGCTCTCTTCTTCTTCTTCTCTCCTTCTTTTGAGTCTAACAGATGTATTCTTGAGTCAGCTGGCTATTTGGAATGGAGGAAGATGTTCCAGCTGGTGTGCACTTCCAAGGATGCCAGCAGTAGGTCCAAGATGTTGATTATGATAGAAGTGCACCTGTAAACTTTAAATACAACACATATGTTATACAGAAATAGATATATCCATTTTGTCACCATATAAAGTATAAGAAGACTTGTTATAAAAATGACAAACTGTAAAGCACTTTCTGCAAAGGAGCTCTGTTCCGTGACTAACCATGCCACTGACAACTATCTTAGAATACTTACATGAGATGATGTGTTTCCAAGAAAGATATATTCCTTTTTGTTGAGATGAAAAGCATTAGAAGACTTATCATAAGAGTAGTAGTCAGTCAAACAGTTATACTGCATGGGAATTATATCGAGTAACAGACTATGTGTTTGAAAGACATCTTTAAATGCATATGTGAATATTAACAGGCGGCGGGAGATTTGAAATTCACAGTTTCAAATGCTATGATTTAATACAAGTCTATGATATGAATATTTTAATCATAATATCAGAAGGTGTTTTCAGAAAGTTTCTTAATCAAAAGATATGCAATATGATTAAATGATTTCTTCTTCAAGGATAATAGCTTGATATAAAGTGATATTGAAAACAACAGTCATATCAATAAAGTTTATTTATTAATCTTTCTTGATCAACTGAAAAAAGATGATCCTTATGATAAAGATGATTAGGCCATTAATGATAATCTATATAGAACAATCAATATACAAAAACAATTGATATGATGACAGAAGCAATCGATATAAAATGTTCATCAATCAACGTTTAAAATGGTTAGAAATCAATATGAAATAGAGCAGTTATTGATTGGTCAAGAATATAACGTAAATGGTCGAAGTGAGGCTTCAGATGGCCAAAATATAACACAATCGGTTGAAGTGAAGCTTCGGATATGACGAAGTTAACTTCGGATATGACGAAGTGAACTTCGTATAAGACTTCGAATATGACGAAATGGAACTTCGTATAAAACTGTTCATAACGCTGTTGGTCGAATTGAAAATTCAGATATGACGAATTGTAACTTCGTATATGACGAAGTGAACTTCGTATAGAATGAAAAATAACACAGTCGGTCAAAGTGAAACCCGCAGTTGGTCGAAGTGAACTTCGTATATAACTTCGGATATGATGATGTTATCTTCATATATGATGAAGTAGGACTTCAACTGATCACGACAAAAAACATGCATGACGAAGTGAAGCTTCGAATAAAACATGTTATTTCTTATGCATAGATAATCTTGCAAAATGGTAATAAATATATTTATGTTATTTATGATAATCATAATGTTTTGTTATCACCAAAATAAAAGGATAAAATATAGGAGTGGTTCAACAAGAGGTTCATAGGCAAACGCCTAAGTGGACAAGTGGTTACTTAATGAGGTCCCTGCGAGAGCACAGGGAACCTCCCACTTTCCCACCTCTTACCTGGCCAATTAATATGCTTGAGAGTGGATTAAAGCTGGGCCTCAGTTGATTAGTGAGAAATCAAATTTTTATGTCCCAGGGAACCATAGTTATGGTGTCCTAGGATTAATTGTTTGCTAACTTATTTTAAAAAAATCAAATCATTCAAAACAATAACAAATAAAATATAAAAAAATATATAAAAATACATGTGGGTTGATAATAATGGACATGAAATTGGCACATCAATTGGACAAATTGGATCAATACAAATGGAGCAACGTCTGGCCCATTATGGTGTTCGCTCTCAACCTGAACCACCTTATCCATCAATCTCTACATACCAGTCCAATGGCTCCAAATGGACTCAAGCCCATCAGATTCATGGTCACCCAGTTACAAATCACATGCATGATTCAAGGGTGGAGGAACTATGTTGACCCACTTTACACCTCATCTCCTCCCTCAACCCAAGAACAGACCCAAAATTTTCAAGTGTTATCCACACCCACTCCTTATTCAAAAGTTGACCAAAGTGTCTCTCCTGAGAAATTGAGTAACTCTACCAAGATCCTCAAGGAGAGATTCAAGGACCCTTTCTAGGTGCCGAAATCATATCATGGTTTGATCAAAAAAATTTTGGCATTGATCTGCTTGTGTGCTTAGCAAATGCTCGTGAAGGCACACCTTTCCAACAACTTGGAGAAGTAATGCCACATTTGACACTTAGACATCAACTTATTTTGGCCCAAGCCCAAAGTCCACCTATCTACAACTTTCAACATTGGGCTCAATTCCAAATTGATATTCATGATAAAATCCATCATGAGGGACAACATGCATATCCACAACCTACTCATGCATCTCCCTTGCAATCAGGCCTCTTTGTTAATCAATTTGCTCAATTTATGTAAAAATTCCATGATAATCAACAAGTCTTTGAGCAAACATTCACCCAACAACAATAAGAATTAGAGCAATCCTTTATCAAAACTGACCTCCTGATTGCTCAACTGATGGAAATTAGGAGGAGGCAAAATAGCTAATCACCAAGTCTATCACATCCCAAGGCATGGTAGTGGAAGAGTTATTTGATGGTTGAGATGTGAACAGTTGGCAAATAAATCTCTAACTAGCAATCACATATAACACAACTAGTTGCACTACTCATAAATCTCAAACTCTTTATTTCATGTCAATGATGAGAACCAGTACAAGCTCCAATTCAAAATCGATCTACAGGACTAAGACTCAATAAAAGGAATAAGTACATACTATGCTCACTCCTACTACATTATTCTAGTACTCTCATTCTCAAACTATAACACTATGACACTTCGACTATGGCTTGACTATGGCTTGTAGGATGCTCTCACTATCACGTCTCGAGAATTACGCAGCGGATAATATTTGGATCATTCGAGTCGATATTCTGAGACGTGAACAGTCGGCAAATAAGCCTCTAGCTAGCAAGCGCTAAATGCATATCCACACAACATCATAGTAGGGCCCAAATAATGAACTCAATTAAACTTGTATTCCAAACTCCTCTCATTGTTTAAAAATGAAACTAGTACAACTCTTAAATGTTGAGTAACAGGACTAAGACTCAATAAAAGTAGATTACATTTATTCCTCACTTCCTACTACATTGTTCTATCACTCAAAGCAAGCTAACTATAGATAGACACATGTGTTGGAACACTCATCACTCGGACGCATTCCCATCCTCAACTTGCTCTTCCTCGGGCACTTCATAGTCACCTAGAGGGTTAAAAGTAGGGAATGAGCAAACTAGCCCAGTAGGATTTATATCTCAATGTGCGGGCAATGATATAAGTGATTAGCAATTTAGAACTAGGTAAGCATGATGATCAAGATATGCATGTGCGAATAAAACTCATTAAACATGATACTTGAACAAGCTGGATGGAATGATCATGATAGAGCAAGATCTAGAATGATATAACAAGCAAGAGTTTCTAATAGAATGTCATGTAACAAGCACGCAAGATATCATTTAAATTGCAATAATTGCAGGATGGCCATATCACGCAAGCAAACAAGCACGAGCACGATCATGTAACACTTAATCAAGCACGAAGACACTAATGTACACCAAGGATAGATCCACCTTGTAATGCACACTAGGACACGTGTATGTAGTTATTGTATCTAGCATTCAACACGCAAGTACTCCTAGCGCAGATGCAACGCCAGTAATCATTATACCCCATGGTTAACAGTATATTTATGACTCTCCGTCATTAGGGCTAGACTGGAGCCCTTGGACACTCTCCATGCCCAATCAGTATCTCACTTAATTTCAAATGTAGATACCCACAGTCATTAATGGCCAATAAGAGTTTCAAGATATAAACAATTGTAATGTCATGTTCATGATGATGATGTGAAGAAGTAGTAAGTAGTGTGAACATGATTGCATGATAACAATAGTCAAGAGATAATTTCGGCAGCATAACGACGCAATTTAAGCTTTAGTTGACACTTTGCATTAATGGCTTAAGTTCAATCTTTCAAATCACACTCATGAGAACAAGATGAGAGAGGAAGTGAACGCTATCTCCAGAGAACTTCAATGGTACAACCAACTCGGTCTCCATGAGGGAATCCACAGAGTACGGAGATTTACGGAGGTCTTAAGAGAAAGGTCACTAGACTGCCGATACGGAATGACCAGCCGTGAGTTTCCAATCCCCCAAGAAAGGCTGCCTATAAGTGCAAGTGTGTAGTGAAGTACGTGTCTCAATCCACAAACCATCGGTCACAAACGTGCAGAAAGCAATGTTGGGTTATGACATGTGCTTAAATGTTTTTGATGATGAGTAACGTAATTGATGTTGTGTGAATGGTTGAAACATGATGACAATGACAAAGACATGAAAGATACAATCATGTGATAACATGTTTTTAGTGATCACCTATGCGTTCATTGTATCTCACTTAGAATGTTTCTCAATGTAGGTTTGAATGCATACAAGCCAAGCAACAAGATCCAAGTGAAAAAGAACAAGAAATAAACTTCATGTGACTACCTGTTGACAACCAGGAATGTACTTGTCGACAGATAGACCTGTCCAGAACATACAAGCTACTAGAACCTCAATTAGAGCATTAGATGTCGACATATGCAATGTACTTGTTGACAGATACATGTTGCCTATCGACAGCCAGAAATCTCCTGTCGATAGCTAAGGACTTCCAGCAACACCATGGTTCTGGAAAGCAGAAGCCTGCAGTAGCTGTCGATAGCTGTGATGTATTTGTCGACAGCCAAAGTTTAAGTCAGATCTAATGGTCAGGATATGATTTGTATTTGGGTGATCCCCTTAAGCACGACTCTCCATGTTTGGATACCCATATATATAGATCATATGGAGGTATTTTCGCAGCAAAGAGCCACCATACCAAAACCCTAAGCAAAACCCAAGAGAAAGCTTCTCCCTGCTGCTCTGCTTCAACCCTCCGTCCTGTTCGTGGAAGATCAATCTCACAAGCGGAGTTGACGTCGGTTCGTACACTGTTCAAGCTTCTCCACCATCTGATAATCATCAAGACAAAGCTTGAAGTTTCTTTGGACGACCACCACGAAGAATTCTTCATCAGTATTTGTTTCTACATCTCAGAATTCTTATTTTCTTTCCACTCTTCACTACTTTGTTTGTGTGGTAGTGGTTCAAGTGTTCCTTGTGCTTGATCAACGTGTGGATTGTTGTTCTGATTGCGTGTTTGCATCAGACAACGTGGGTGTGTGTGTTGTAGAGTTGAACTCGCTCATAAGCAGTCGTTCTATGTGTGTGTGTGGACGATGGACGTAGGATACACAAGTTGTGTACTCTGAACCACCTTAAATCTTCGTGTCTTGTGGTTTGAACGTTTCACAATAGATGTTTGGTAGGCACGTTGATTTCTCACACGCTAGATAGGTTGTTGTTCGTTCTACTCACAATAAGCACATACATCAGAGTTCGAATTTTATATAAATATGTTTAAGTTTTTGATAAGTCAGTGTTGGATCAAAAAGAAGGCCATAGTGTTTCTAATTGGTAGTAATCTATTCAACCCCCCTTCTAGATTAATGTTTAAGATAATTCCGCATATGTTTCAATTGGTATCAGAGACAGGTTTCTCCGATTTACTACTTTAATAGCTTGATCTCACGATCAGGAGAATTCCGATCTCTTTTGACAAACAAGGGGTTTATGGCTGAAGGACACTCAGTATCCAGGCTACCCTTCTTTGATGGCACTGACTATCCGTATTGGAAAAATCGTATGCAGGTTTTTCTGAGAGCTTAAGACTACGAGCTGTGGAAAATCATCAGCAAGGAAGCATATAAGTTGCCCGCTGATGAAGATACCTGGACTCGAGAACAGATTCGGAAAGGTAACTTGAATTGGAGCGCATTGAACATGATGCAGTGCGCCGTGCATCCCAAGGAGTTTTCAAGAGTCTCCACATGTAACTCAGCAAAAGAAATGTGGGACAAGGTTGAGTTCATTTACGAAGGTACGTATGAGGTAAGGGAAACCAAAGCAAGCATGCTAGTATCTGAATATGAGATGTTTAAAATGAAAATTGAAGAAACCATTTCAGATATGTTTGCTAGATTCATGCTAATAATAAATGGGTTGAAAGGTCTTAGAAAGGAGTACTCAGAAAGTGACTTAGTTAGGAAGATACTTCGGTCTCTTCCATCCTCTTGGCATACTAAGGACACTATCATGGAGGATTCTAAAGACCTTTCCACAATGAAATTAGATGAACTAATTGGATCCCTGATGACGTATGAAATAAATCTGAAAAGAAAAGAAACTGAGGTAAATCCTAGGAAATCCATTGCTTTAAAAGCCTCTAACAAAAGTTCTTCAAGTTCTAAGAAAGAGGCACAATAGGAAAGTGATGAATCTAAATCATCTAGTGATAGTGAGAATGATGAGATGGCCATGCTCACTAGACAGTTCAAAAAATTCCTCAGGTTCAAAAAGAAAGGCTCAGATAACTCCAAAACTTTTTCAAAGAAAGATTTCACAAATAAGTTTGAGTCTAACAAGAAATCTAACATGATTGTATGTTATGAGTGCAAGAAACTAGGGCACATGAGTGGTGAATGCCCAGAGCTCAAGAAGAAGCTGAAAAAGGACAAATTCACCGTCAAGAAAGCCAAGGCAATGATGGCGACTTGGAGTGATGAAGATGAGGACGACAATGCTCAAGGAAGCTCTGGAGATGAAGAAATTCAATGTTTAATGGCAAGGAGTGAAGACTCAAATGAGGTAAACTCTTCCTTTGAAAACTATATAGTTGATGAATGGGAAGAAGCATACACTTTGCTCTTTGAAACATTTTGTGAATTTAAGTCTGAAAATAATGCACTGAAAAAGAAACTCACTAATCTTGTGTCTAGCACAAACACTGATGAACAACTTGCAATCATGTCTAAAGAAATTGAGTTACTGAAAATTGAACAGGAAGGTCACTATGAAGAAATGGATTGCATGAAAGAAAAATTGCAAGAAAATGAAAAGGAAAAACAAAGTCTAATCAATTCTCTTGAAAAACTTCAACATGAAAATCAAGAGATTCAAAAAAAGTTGGAACAAGCTGAAAATGAATTAAAAGGAAAATCTGAAGATCTTTCAAGATTTGTAAAAAGAAAGCAAAATCTTGATGCTGTTTTGGGTGTTAAAACAAATGTAACTAGGCATAGACTTGGATTTCAACCAGAAAAACAAAAGAAACTTGGAGAAAAATTGATCACATCTTTTGTTGATTGTAGTTCAAGTACAAGTAAACAAGGTCCACCCAAGAGCAAGAATATTCAAGCTAAGGGTAAGCAACAACAACATAATCAAAAGTCTTCATTTGTTCAACACACTAAGAAAACTATCGACAGATCTAAAGAGCCCTGTCGATAGAACTGGAAATCTGCAGAAAAGAAAATGCCAAATAAGCAACAAAAGGGTAAGATGCATGCTCAAGCTCAACAAATTGGAAAAAGAAATGTTTTGAAAAAATCTCCATCATGCAATGTCTATAAAAAACTTGGCCATACAGAAAATCAATGCTGGAATAACTCAAATAAACTGAAATTCAAACAAGTTTGGATTCCAAAGCATTTACTTTTTGGTATGGATAAAACATTGGGACCCAAAGTAATTTGGGTACCAAAACCTCTTGTCTGATCCATCTATGCAGGAATGCCTAGCAGCCCAAAATCAACACAAATGGTACTTAGGCAGTGGCTGCTCGAGACACATGACATGCGATAAAGATAAATTTTGTTTGCTGTTGGAAAAAGATGGAGGTCAAGTTGTGTTTGGAGGTAACAATAAAGGCCAAATTATTGGCACAGGTAAGGTAGGTAAGTATGCTTCAAACTCAATAGATAATGTGCTCTTAGTTGATGGTTTGAAGCACAATCTGTAGCAACCTGGAAAATTTAATACTTAAAAAAAAATCGAAATAATAATTTCTTTAAATGGAAATAATAGAAACATACGTGCCATTATTGTATGTGCAAGAATACACCGGAAAATTCCGTAAAAATTATAAATCAACCCCAAATAATATCCCTAAGTGTTCTACGAAGAAATCGGTGCAACGAAAAATCCAATTGGCCAAGTGTACGTCACAATGTGACTATTTATCCAAATTAGGAAACTAAGTCGGAAACCGTTAACACGGAAAAATAACGTGCTCATAAATTAAACGATCATGTTGGAGAGACTTCCAACATCATGTGATAATTAACCATTATCGGGTTTGGACCAATGGACCTCTCTAAATTCAAATAAGAAAATGCAATAAAATTTCATAACTCTATTATTCCCTAAATAAAAAAAGGGAAAACCTATAAGATAAATTCCAATAAATAATGGGCTTGGTTAAATGGACCCATTAGAAATTAGTGGGCCAAAATAAGGATTTTTAAAAGAAGAATAATAGGAAAATACCCTAAATTCGTAACTAAATTATTACGTAAATAGAAAAGGGGTATTTAATGCATTACATAGGAAGTTGGAGTTAGAATTGGATTCCTAAACCTACCTAATAGGTTGGCCACAAATTTGGCTCCCATCCTAACCCAAATAGGAAGAGGAAAGCTTGGGAGGAGGTTAGGAAAAGAGGAAATTCGGAATTTAATAGAAGTTAGAGTACTATTAGGAATTAGAAACATAACTAGCATAAATACACCTCTTAAAACCCTCTTGGCCGACCCTAGCTCATTGTCAAAGGTTTTTGGATGTGGAGAAAAGGCCAAGGAGGAGAGGATCTCGTGGGGAGAAGGAGTTCTTGGAGCTTCTTCCTCGTTCTTGGAGTTCTAAGCCCTAGAAGACAAATCGAGTCCAAGGTAGGCATTCTCACAAGCTAAAATTCTGAAATCTCGTCTGTAGGTTCTTCCTACCCTCTTGAACGAAATCTCCAAGTTTCATATTTTTCCATCGATCAAATCTTTTCTTATGAATTTTCAAAGTTCTGTACACTTCATGACCCCGAGCCCTTTTCTTTAATGCGTATCTTTGAATCCACTCGTCCTCTTGTCATGAAACTTTTTGAGTAAACACTAAGGATTGATAGGCATCTTTTTCCCCCGAAAGCCCTAATTTCTGTTGAGCATGTTACTCGAATTAAATCCATCTTGCTCCCTGTGTCATGTTCTATGTTACTCGTTCTTGTTCGTTCTCAAACCATGCTCTCTCTCGAATTCCTAATTACTGGAAGTACTCTCGCATGTCTAGTTCCATTTGCCACTAATTTCGTGATTTTTCATCATGTATATAATTAGTTTTGATTTTCTAAATGACCTTGTATCAAAATTTGAATGTTTTGGCCCGCAATCCAAAGCCTGGTCTGATTCCTATCAGACCTAGGCGCAGACCACCAGATTGCGACGGGCTGATATGTCGCCTTCTGAGGTCCGATTTCTACAGCCTACCCGTCGCGTTCAGAAAGCGACAGGTAAGCCGTCGCTATCCCTGTGTCTGTCCTGTCGCGACCCTTTCCCGCCTTTGTCTCGTTCCCAAGACCGTTGCGACAGTACCCATGTCGCGATCTGCCTACCCCTGTCGCAATCCTTACTGGCCTACGTCGCCTTCACAGGTTTTTGATGAAAACCCATAAAAATTATTTCTGTCGCTTTCTAAATAATTCTTACGCCTTTTTACAGTTATACCCCCAGTAAAAACTTGTTTTAAAAATGGAGCTACATTGAATGATTTAAAATACATATTCACGACTTATTTCTATCTATGATTTCTCTTACACATGCACACACATGAACCATCCATATATGGCTGAAATCTGGCATAAAATATCTTTTAATGTATCTGGTAATTTATTGCAATAAAGTATACTAATTGCCCTATTTTAAAAGGACTTGTATTCGTTTCTTGCGTTGTTTATATACCGATATCGACGCTCCACTGTTCTAGAATTCCTCTAGAACATCGAGCACTTGCTTTTATATACACACTTTACTTGGCTTGTGGTAAACTCTCCGTCGGATATTCCTTTCGCCGGACTAGTGAACCCTTGCACAAGGCCTCCGTAAGTTTCCTCTGATCATGGATTCCCACATGGTCGACGAGCCGGTTGTACCCTAACACCCATTACACCTTTAGGGATCGATATGATCCAAACGGCTATTAGAAGTTCACTCTCGTCTTGAATCACGCCGGACCTCTGGACTTGTGCATAACATGGCCAGCGGAAAGATCGTGAATTTCCACCTGACTGCCAACACCAAGTGCGTGTGTTGTGCAACTGTTACTATCGCCTGTTTACTCGTTGTTTTACCCGATGTCCACTAGCTCTCATCTATACTCCACTCGCTCACCTATTCACGTTCACTCTACTATCTCATCTACTCATCTAGTGCTCTTATCTATTTCTTGGTACTCTCAAATTGGCCATTAATTGATTGTCTAAAGATAAACAATATAACCAATGCCAGCGCAATAGGGCCCGATCAGGTCCTGGGGGGAGCGCCCGAAAGTGCCATTTGCCCACGGGAGTTAAATGATCAGGATGTCGGCATTACATCCAAGTGCCATACTATCAAGATTAATCTAAGACAATCAACACAAAGTGCTATATTCTCTCGTTGTCTTTTGACAAACAAGTGTTATACTCTCTCTCGGCTATCTTCAGATAACCAAGGTGCAATTACTATCTCGATTGACGAAAGTTAATCAAAAGTGCCAGACTATTTCGATTGATAAGAAAATCAATCAAAGTGCAATTTACTCTCTATATGGCCAACTACTTTCTCTCTCCTTGCTATACATGTGTCGTGCTATTGCTTGACGTTGACGTTATTTGCTATCGTGTCGTTGTTGCTTTCTATCGTGACTTGATCTTATTCATTGTACTATACTTGATTCATCTGCTATTTGAATCATGTTACTTGTGCTCTTACTTTCTCGACTTTACATGACTCGCTCTATCTTTAGTTACTCTGCCATTTAATGCACTAATTATTTAAAGCCTGCTTGAGCCTGAGATTTAAGTCCTACTGGGCGTTATCGCTCACCCTTCGTTATTTGTTATTGTGTCTCAGGTAAGTCGGACGATGACGTTATACGTACCAATGGGACAAGACTAGAGTGATGAGCGACCCGAAGTCAACTCATGAAGTTACCTTAGTACCATGGAGTCTAGTAGTTATTGCTTTAGATTTCTTTTCAATGTAATGACGTCATTGAGCCTTGTGTTTGGCTCTGAATTAGTGGTTGTAATAGTCTTAGTGATTTTATAATGAAATCAAGAGTTATTTCAATTATTGTTCATTAGATGCTCTGATGTTTGCGAAAGTATGCACAATTGTCGTTACCATACTCGTTGTTCGCGTCTCCCTCCGATTTATTCCGCTGCTAAATTGGAGGGGCGTGACACAATCTCCTGAGCATTAGTCAATTGTATGATTACATCACAAAGAAGAGAATTGGGATTGAGCAAAATTTAATGAAACCAATGCCCACTTATGGAGTAAATGATCTTTGTGTTTAGTGACTATGTGGTATATCAAATGGTGAGATTAGAAGAACAAGTCAGGCTTGTTTAGAAATTATTATTATGCGTGAGGAAACATCCTCCGCAAAGTATCCATAGTCAAGTTGCATATAAAGGTCATCAACTTCAAATGGGGTCGTTAGTTTCTTTCATTTTTGGCTCATTTATCTCTGAAAAAGGATGAAAGTTTGGTGCTCATATTGTTATGAATGCTAATTTTATGTGAAAATGCTTACTTGGATGTGTACATCATTGTTTGAATTACTTGAATTGATTGAATGTTTAGTCGTCTCATGCATACACTATAGGGGAGTAAGTCAAGGTAGGTTGAGTGAAATGCTTGAGAGAAACCCTTCATATTCATTGTTTAATCATCTCTCAAAATCTTGGCCTTCATCTCACTCAATTCAAAGCTTCAAAACCCATTTACCAAGTACCTGTCGACAGACAGCCACCAGCTGTTGACAGATCCCCTCATCCAGAACCACATTTCTTCTATGAAATTGTAGCTGTCGACAGATGGGCTTTTCCAGAACACCAGTTCTTCTGTTTCTCACTAGCTGTCGACAACCACATTCTTGCTGTCGACAGATGCCCTTCATTTGTGAAAACATCAACATTTCTTGACAATTCTTCATGAGTATGTTCATATCATTGATGCAAGGGGAGAATTGGGAATTAATATTCATTACAATCTTTCATACTCACCTAGTACCCAAGACACTTGATTAAATCACAATGATTTTGAACTGATACTCTTGTATGAGTCTCGGTTGTGTCATTAAGAAAACATTGATCAAATCTAATGGCTTTAACCTAACTCACTTGAATAACTCCCTTGTGGATAATCATTTTTCTTAAATGGATTGATAAGTACGAAGGTTATTGATCATAATGCTTTACATTGGCTTTTGACCTTAAATACCCTTTGACCTTGATTTTAAATTAAAAAAAGGAGAAAAGCTACCAATTTCAAAACTCAAAAGATCGAACAAAATTTATATGCAAGGGATAAAGGCAGAGCAATGATGAACATTACTGAGTAACCGGGGACATGGGCATCACAAATGTCTATCTTCGCGTCAAAAAGTCTATTCATTGTCTCTGTATAATGGTATGCTGGTCACTAACATTGAATAACTGGGGGTACGGGCATCACAAATGTCTACCTTCACGTCAAAAGGTGAAAATGATCCTAATTACCACTTTTCCCACTATATCATGATAAAAGTAATTGCACAATACTAGAAATAGAGTGTAGCCTCCATGATTTTAAGTCAAGGGCAATGGGTTCTTTATTGTTAATTGATCATGTAGACATTGCCTTCATTTTCCAACTGAACATCACCCACTAAGGTACATGATTTTCTTCAATGGTTTTATTCAAAGGGGTTATTTTAGTTTCATCTGTTTTTGAACAGTGTATTCTAAATGCCATAACTTGAGATTCCCGAAGTATTATCTCTTAACCATTGTAGAATTTTGATGTGTCTCCATACTAGTGCTTATGACACTTTGTAATAGGTAAAACCATTTTCTCAACCTTAAAATTCAAGGTGCATACTCATTTCACACTCAAATCCTTTTAAAATTCAGTTCTGGGTAAAAACTACTCAGCAGCTGTCGACAGCTGCCTGGCTGGCTATCGACAACCACTTTTCTGGGCGATTCAGAAGCCCAACCGACACCTCTTTTGGCCGGAGTTTGTGGGTCCCCTTTCATTCAAACTCTATTTAAACACTTCCAACGGGGGAAACACATCTTTCCATCGTTTTATCTTCCCCCAAAAGATCTTTCCTCCCTCTCTCAACCCTAACCTCCTCTATCCAGGGCGCCAGAACCCAGACTCTAGTTCTTCCTGTCTCTTCTTCCTCCAGTCCTTCTCCTCTTCAAGGATCTTCTCTACCCCGTTCATCTCCTTCTCCATGGCTCCCAAGGGCAAACGCCTCGTCTCTCGTCGGCGTCCCCTCTCGCCCAAAGTCGGCGAAGGTTCTAGGGCTCCTGCAGAGCGCCGAAGCAAGCACCGGGACGACCGTCTGCCGGAGCTCATCGTCCCTCCCAATCTACAAACCTCTAAGGTTCGGGGCTCCTTCAGCCACGGTATGTGGACTTTGAGTCCCTGGAGGACATGTTCCTAGGCCTCCAACCCCTGTTTGACACCTTGGGTTTGACGGTTTTTCTGTACTCCCACAAGCGATACTCTCCAATCACTGTGACGGAGTTCTATAACAACCTACAGTTGAGGGTGCAAAGCTGTACACCATGGTAAAGGGAACTACTTTTCAGATAACCCCAAATCTCTTTAGCCGTGCTTTTCAGATTCCTAACTCTGGGGTAAACATCCTTGTCAATCGTCCTTCTACCTCTGAGTACTACACCCTCATAACCCACCAGCTTTATCATCCCAGCATGGATCATATGAAGCTTAATGCCAATTCCTTCCCTCCCCTAAACCGTCTCATTCATCACATCTTCACCACTCTTGTGGTTCCTAAAGATGGAAGCGAGGAACTTGTCACGACAGTCTATAAGTCCCTCTTCTATTTTTTTCTTAAGACTCAGCAAATCAACCTTCCTCTACTCATGGTTGACCTCATTAAATAATGCTTTACAAATTCTAAGAGGTCTATGCCATATGCCTGCCCTATAACATCCCTCCTATCCTTCATTGGAATTCCTATCTTTGACTCTGAATGCAAAACTCTCAAGTCTCGTAGTTCCTTTGATCACACTGCGGTACATAGAATGGGTTACAAGCTTATGGATAGGAGAGTTACAAGGACTCTCAAGGGTCAGGTGCAAGGTGTTTAAGTAGAATCTGATGATGGTGATGATGAAGACTCCCAAGCAGAGCCAATGGATGCTCAAGGAGGTGATGAAGATGTTCCTGAAGAGCAAGCTCCACAGGATCCAGCACCATCACTTCGGGACTTCATAGCTGGTCAAATGACCTAAATGCAGCAACAAATCACTTATGGGTTTGATCAGCTAAATGCCCGTTTTGATGAGCTGAATGTGCAAGTGAACACCAGGATGGATGCACTTGCTGACTCCCACGTGCAAATTCAGCATCGGCTCAATCGGCTCTTTACGGAGTTTCATGAGTTCCGTCATCCCACTGCTCCTGGGAATGACGATGTTTAGAGAGTCTAGGATTTAGTTTGAGTCCTATGGTTTTTTCATTTTCACTAGGCTTGGGTCTTGAGTTAGTAAGTTGTGTCAGTCATGTAATTTCCCTTCTTTTGCTTTTATTTATTTCATGAACTGGATGTCCTTTTGTAATTATGTGTTCTTATTGCTCAATGAATGAAACCATAGTTTCTTGCTTTATTCTTATTCATGTGTGCATGAAATGTCTTTTTGGATGTTGTCAAAAGGGGGAGAAACATCAATTGTAACTCTGTTAATTTTGTCATCATCAAAAAGGGGGAGAATGTTGGGTTATGACATGTGCTTAAATGTTTTTTATGATGAGTAACGTAATTGATGTTGTGTGAATGCTTGAAACAAGATGACAATGACAAAGACATGAAAGATACAATCATGTGATAACATGTTTTTATAGATCACCTATGCATTAATTGTATCTCACTTAGAATGTTTCTCAATGTAGGTGTGAATACATACAAGCCAAACAACAAGATCCAAGTGAAAAATAATAAGAAATAAACTTCATGTGACTACCTGTCGACAACTAGGAATGTACCTGTCAACAGATAGACCTGTCCATAACATACAAGCTACTGGAAGCTCAATTGGAGCAGTAGTTGTTGACAGATGCAATGTACTTGTCAATAGATACATGCTGCCTGTCGACAGCCAGAAATCACATGTCGACAGCTAAGGACTTCCAGCAACACCATGGTTCTGGAAAGCAGAAGCCTGCAGTAGCTGTAGACAGCTGTGATGTATCTGTCGAGAGCCGAAGTTTAAGTCAGATCTAATAGTCAGGATATGATCTATATTTGGGTGATCCCCTTAAGCACGACTCTCCATGTTTGGATACCCATATATATAGATCATATGGAGGTATTTTCGCAGCAAGAAGTCACCATACCAAAACCCTAAGCAAAACCCAAGAGAAAGCTTCTCCCTGCTGCTCTGCTTCAACCCTCCGTCCTGTTCGTGGAAGATCCATCTCACGAGCTGAGTTGAAGTCGGTTCGTCCACGGTTCAAGCTTCTCCACCATCTGATAATCATCAAGACGAAGCTTGAAGTTTCTCTAGACGACCACCACGAAGAATTCTTCATCAGGATTTGTTTCTACATCTCAGAATTCTTCTTTTCTTTCCACTCTTCACTACTTTGTATGTGTGGTAGTGGTTCAAGTGTTCCTTATGCTTGATCCATGTGTGGATTGTTGTTTTGATTGCGTGTTTGCATCAGACAATGTAGGTGTGTGTGTTGTAGAGTTGAACTCGCTCATAAGCAGTCGTTCTGCGTGTGTGTGTGGACGGTGGACGTAGGATACACAAGTTGTGTACTTCCAACCACCTTAAATCTTCGTGTCTTGTGGTTTGAACGTTTCACGATAGATGTTTGGTAGGCACGTTGAATACTCACACGCTAGATAGGTTGCTATTCATTCTACTCACAATAAGCACACACATCAGAGTTCGAATTTTATATAAATCAGTTTAAGTTTTTGATAAGTCAGTGTTGGATCAAAAAGAAGGCCATAATGTTTCTAATTGGTAGTAATCTATTCAACCCCCCTTCTAGATTACTGTTTAAGATAATTCCACATATCTTTCAAGCAATTAACATGATAACATGAGATGAAGCTATGCATTTAACTTGGTATGAATTGCAGTATTTTATGGTAGCATTTATTCACTATAACAAGCTAGAGCAATAAGATGAACAATCAATAGTGTGCCAGATTAGGTCATATCATTAAAGAGCAATTAGAATAAACATTCATATAATTATGGCTTTTCATGGGTTGATCGCTTTTAAGCCACTTAATAAACTTCATGCATTGACCAGAACCATGACATGCAAACCTTAAACTCTAAACCATGCAAAACAGGTCTCAGGTAGGCCTTTGGATCCGCGATGGACACAGTTGTCGCATTTCAGAAGACAGTGTACAGTTGAAACACGAGTAATCTGTAAAGACTCAAATCATGACGGTCTTGACCGTCGCCTTCATGTTCAAATCGCGACGGACCCCTCTGTCGCGTTCATACCGCGACAGGAAGTGTGTCGCCATCATCCTTGAATCGCAACGGTTTGATACATCATGGTCAAGAGTTATTTTCGAAATAATAATGTAAAATTAACGTGAAATCCATGAGTGGTAAACATGTCTGAATAGCGACGTTGTTCTACGTCGCGTTCATGAAGGACTCTGAAAAGCATGCAGCGTACAGTTTGAGGTGTCAGAATGGTCAATCGGAGTTGAAATCGAGACCTAGGGCATGGTTGCGTTTTAGATGAATGCGACGGACTAGTACGTCGCATTCATGTAACAAGGAACATGATGTCTGGTGTCGTCGTGTTTCATGTTCTTGCCCGAGAATGCAGAAAAGCTGCACACGATGCATGCATAGCTTATATCTCCTAATTTAGGGCTCTTGGGACAAAAGTGTAATACTCGATGTATGCTCAATGAAAATTGGGGAAAATGCATGCACATGAAAGTAGACTTGATGAACTACACATCGGTATATAATTTGTTCAGGTTTGTTCCGAGATCACCTACCTTTTGAGTTGAATAAGACTCGTCCTCCAAAAAGCCCTCGTTCTGACCGCTTGGAGGAGAACGCTTAATACTCCCGATTCACTGGGTAAAAATTGGACAAACCAGTGCCATTAGAAACTAGACTCAACCCTCTTTCCAGGGTATAAGCCTTGCACGGTTTGGTCGAGGTTTGACTCACCTTTCGTCGAATCTAAAAAGGGTTTTCTGCACTGTAATGACCCTCTTCATACCAGTGCGATTATACCAATCCCCGTCGATACAAAGGGCGTCATTACAGTGGGATATTAACCCAACACTAAACGATAGGTTGATATGTACATGAATAGAAAATGAGTACAGTGGGAATAAAAGAAATAACTTATCTCATTCCCTCATCATCACATCATTCCACAGTCTATATAGCAAATGTAAATAACAAAGTCCACATTATTACATTTCCAAAATGAAATACATTATGACATTGTTCATATGAATAACATCTTTTCATACTATGGAAAGAAAATATAACTACGAAGAAATCTTCCACAAGTAACTACTCCTCGCACTCGGAGACGCTCTTCGTTATGCCCTCCTCAAGTACGGGAACACCTGTCTCACCTATACGCCGAAACAAGTATGAGTCTAAAAGACCCAGCAAGCAATCTAAGGATACAACCTTACACATATCACACACATGCTAAACTATTAACCAATAAGGAAACACATGCTATCTTTTAAACAATAACGAATTTCATGGCACATGCTTTATATCACTTTAACAATTAAACATAAACAACCTATACTCATATTCTACACATGCTAATTAACTCGATTCATATTGCCAATCATAATTCATATCAATCATATTCTTAACATAATCAAATATCCATGAATGACCTATAGCATGCTTTCTTCATGCAATGTATATAACATGATTCATGGTCTCATACCTTATTCAAATCGTTGCACAATTATAATAATTTAAATCATGGAAATGTGTACATGGTAAATAACACTCCTAGCATGATATCTAATCATTTTCACATGCATTATTAATACTTGTTCACATAATTGGCTTGCTGTTTTAATGTAAAATTTTCATATTCACATGCTAACACATTCCTACTACACTAACATATTTTTACTTTTCACATTATACATTTTCACATAACACTAGTACATGGGTTTTATTAAACTATACAACATAATACTAAACATGATGTCACAATTAATTAAAATTACATTAACACATGTATAATATGAACATATGCATTTACTCTCACATTTACATTCACTTTCATTTACACATGATTTCACACATTTTTTACATAGTTTTCACTTGCACATTTACTTATCACATGTTACATCACTTGCACCCACCACGTGCCCTATTAACATGTCACTTTACTCATTATTCACATTTTACACTTAATTTTCCATGACACATAGTCCTAACTACCATCTAGAGGAACACACACACACATATCACATAGCACATAGCACTTAACACTTCACTTAGCACACATCTGCCACCTAGGTAAACTAGTGACGAACCTTGGTAAACTGCACAGACTGGGAGAAGCCCTCTCCACCCTATCCAGTGGTACTTATCCACCTCCAGGATTTCATCCTAATGCCCTTAGGATAACACTTATACATTGAGCCTTCCCATAGGGACTTTACTACAGTACGGCTCTTAGACCTCTATGGTAGCAGTGTCAATATCGGCCAATTTTTATACATTATTACAATTTGTCACATTCTTTACACATTTCACATGCACTACTTAACACAATTAGATGCATTATTTAACAATTGCACATGCTTCAGTTTACCTAATATGATGCTACTCTTCCATAATGATAATCAGATCATAACACAATCCTAATCATATTTCTAATCACTGAATTACACATAATTAAACTTAACATGCTTAATATGGTCCTTTTCCCTTATTAAATTAGTAACTGTACCTACTGTCATGAAAATAGAACGAGAATTTTATCACTGGTTCTAAATAGATAACATGTCACATGCTCAAATTTTCAGATATTTTGGATCTGTAAACTAATTATAGTAATTAAAATGGATTTCAGGCATATTTATTAAGAAATACATTAACACATAGATCACATCAAAACACTCATACCTAACAGTTTTAAAACTTGAATATAGTAATCATATGATCATATAAAATTTCTGAAACCCTAACATGCAACAATCTAATTATTCAGGATTAAACATAGATAAATCATGCTTATCCCATTAATACAGAAATTTTAATAATTAACACTATGCACAAAAATTTGAAATATCCTCATGACATGACCTATAGACTGTACTTGACCATATGTAAATTTTACAGTATGCATATACACTCATAATTCCAACAAACATGCCACAAAGATGAAATCAGCCATTCTGTAAAACTTGATGAACTTGGCGGCATAGGGGTTGCCACCAATAGGGGTTAACGACATATGATGTTGCCGCTAACACAAGAACTTGGTGGCACACAAGTGGCCGCCAACCTCCTGTCTGCAGAAGTGCATACAGAACGCAAAGATACATGAGAGATGGGATTCTAGGACTCGAATAAAAATATAGAAAAATGCCTAAGACCTAGAGAATATGGGTAGGGATGAGATCCTTAGATCACTTGCCTGAAAATAAATCTACAGAGATCAAATCTTGTCGAAGAAGCCCTCCTCTGCCAAGCCAGGAGGGTGCTCAAAACCACTTCAGATCTGGTCCTTCCTACTGATGTGCTTCAATTCTTGGAGTCTGGGATGCTTCCTTGATGTTTGATGTATCTTCAAGTCGGTGCAGCTCGCCAGAAGACCCTTCTAATCGTCGGATCCAGCTCTTCAAAGAACAACTTTTCTCACAAAAGCCTTAAGGTTTTCACAAGAGCAAAAGACCTAACCTCGCCCAAATCTGGCTGTTTTATAGACTAAAAGGGTCGGGGTACGCATTAGGTTAGGGTTCCTACCATTAAGGATAGGTTTCGTAAACAAGAACCGGCGGAAACACAGCCGTTTCCAAATCTGAGATCACAATAAAACTGGGAAATAGATGTCAACATTTGCTGCCGCTAACAGGGAGTAAGCATCCATCGATCTGGACGTCAACTTCTTCTGGCCATGCAGTCAACGACACACATGTTGCCGTCAATATGCAATTAACGTCAATGTATGTTGACGTTAACTGGCATTTCGGCCAGAACATAGAAATACATCAAAATAGCTATACTTATACATTATAAACAACTTAATGTGTATAGAAAATTGATAAGTGTCATATGCACAGAATAAACATATATATATATATATATACAACATAATTACATACAATATGCACATTTAAATATATTACATGCACAAAATAAACTCATATATACCTACAAGATGCATAGCAATAATTACATATTATATGCACAACATTACTTAAATACAACATGCATAGGATTTAAATGAGTACAATATGTACAAAATTGGCTAATTACTTATATCCACAGAAATAAGATATATACATATATGCATACATATGCACATGAGTAATTAAATAATTATAGTATGCACAAAATTAATACACACATTATGTACATAAACAAGTAAATACCACATGCACAAAATACAAAATGAACAAAATTCGAGGGTCTCACATGCACAACCGATGCAGAACGTAGCAGGGAAGAAGAGCTCCGTTTTGGGGCATTTTCCTCCCCCTATGTTGCTTCAAGAGCTGCTACCCACGACCCCAACACTTGCTAAACTCGTCCCCAAGGGTTTTGGGAAGAGTATTTAAACTTCTAGGGTTTTTAGGAGTCCCATAGGGTGTAGGAAAGAAGGGTTGCGGTTTTGGGTTTCCACCTTCCAAGTTTTGATGATTCACCTACCTTGTAGAGTGTGTATGGCTTTAGGAAGTTTCATACCATGGCTAAGCATGAAATTGGGTTGTTAAGTATTGGTAATTGCCTCAAGTTTTACCCTAATTTCCTCTTTCTAATTTCAGCTTAATTATGGTTAAAATTTCCATATATTTTCTTGCTTCATTTTATTCTTGGGCCAAAACTTGTCCATTGGCCCAACTCCGATAATAGATCATCAATGCATGATGTTTGGTGTAAGGCCCTTGAATTTTAGCCTCTTATATAGGTGTTTGATTGTGTGAGAAATTGATACTTGTGTGTGTAGCTATGTATATATATATATATACTATTTGAGTAGTGTTGTACATATATGTATATTTGGTTGTGTATGTTATGTATTTAAATTATATAAATAGTATTTTAAAGTATGTATGGTAATTGACATGTAGTTGTATTGTGTAAATATAGTTTTCTATAGTTTTAACTTCTGCCCAAACAACCTGTGGGCGTCAACATGAGTTGACGTTAATAGGAAGTTAGCGGCCACATCGATGGACGCCAACTCAGGGCTGGCGGCCAATGATGTTGACGTTAACCTCCCAGATCTATTGTGTCTCCAGATCCGGAAATGCCCGCGATTTTATCGGCCCTTGTTCAGGAAACCGTTCTCCAACGGTCATCTAGCCTACCTAAATGCGTCTCCGACCCCTAACCCTATAAAATACCCACTTTCTGACCAGATCTGACCCTTTTGGGTCTTGAGTCAAAAACCCTAGTTTCCTTGTGCGAAAACCCAAACTTTGAGACTCTGGATCTACGAACTCGGTGTGATTTTGGGCGAACTACTGCATCTGGAGGCTTTTCTGAACATCATGGTGCATCTTCCCAACTCCAGCGTGTTTCAAAAATCATCACAAAAGCCGGATCGCGGAGGATTTGGAGACTCTTTGGCTCTGATCGAGGAGAGCTTCTTCGACCCAAATCTTCGATTGTAGATTTTTTTTAAAGGCAAGTAACCCATACCCATTATCCCTACATGCGTCTAGTAGGTCTCAGGAAATTTTACGGATTTAAATCGTGTCCTGGAACCCCCTTTCTCTTGTGACTTCGTGAGTTCTGTCTGTTTTCTACAGACAAGAACTTAACGGCAAGTTTTACTGTCGTTAAGATCTGAGGTTGGTGACATCCTTTTCTGCCGTCTACCTGATTGGCGGCCACCAGTATGCCGCTGAGTTCATCAGGCAGTAAAAGTGTCCATGTCTGATCTTTATAAATTATTTTCTGGATTTATCGACATGTGGATATACTGTAAAAATTATGTATTGTGAAGTATCTATATTGGATCATGCCCTTTAATTTTGGTGAATTTTCGTGCATTACAATGATTATTGAAATTTCCTTAATGATATGTTGGACATGTTTTAGCTTTATTAAAGTACTATTTATGTGGATCCATGTTGAATTTGGGTGTTATGAAATTTCTGTGATATATGTATATAGGTCAGGTCATACCTTGAAATTTTGGAAAATTTCTGAGTTCTGTGTAAATAATTAGATTTTATGGACTATAAAATAGTGAGCATGAATTATCTGTTTAAATTCTCAATTAAATTGTACGAAATAGGTTAAATCACCAGGAATTTTGTATGAGATCATGACTATTAGATGTATGTGGTATAATGGTTAATGTACCTGTAACACTGTGAACCATGCAAAATTTGATTATGCCAAATTATGTAATGTAACTATTCTAATTTTCATAAATAGTGTGTAATTCTGAAAAATATGAAAATTTGCATACATGATGATCAACCTGTAGGTAGTCTTTAGTTAAGTTTTCATGCTGAATGGATGACAGTAGATATACATTTTGATTTTTACATGATGAAATGACCAATTAAAACATGCTTAATGTAATTATTGATTAATTAGATAATTACAGCATGATAAGGATTAGTTTTAACTGATTTAACTCTGCAAACAGTAGTATCATGCTAGGAAACCTGAACCATGTGCATATACGTGAAAATGGAAATTGTGTGTTAAACAGTATACAAATAATGTGTGTTTAAAATGGAAAATGTCTAACTGTGCCATGGGTGACACTGCTACCTTAGAGGGCTGTGGAACTGTACATAGTAAAGTCCCTACGGGAAGGTTCATGTGTGTGAGATCCCATGGGCAATTGGGATGAAATCCTAGAGGTGGACAACTGCCACTGGTTAGGGTGGAGAGTGCTTCTCCTGGTTCTGCATAGTTAACCAAGATCTATCACTGTCTTGCCTAGGTGATAGGTATGTGAATGCGATGTGTGTTTGTCCTTCTAGAGGTGGTTTGGATTCTGTGTCACGAAATTTAATAAAAATAATGTGATTATGTACATGTGAAATGTGGAAGTGTAAAATGTGTAAATGATCATATGAATATGTGAAACTTGATGATCAGTTTATCCTCATGTAAGTTAAATGAATTACATATCTATTTTGGTGATTAACAAAACTAAAATAAAGTTTGATCTAACAAAGTTTTTATGAAGCTAAGATACAGGAACAAGTGAGGCGAAATCAAGGAAGTATGTGAGTATTTACTATACTGTAGCATTTCAAATTCAGAGTATGAAATTTATCCAAGTACATATCGACTTTCCATAAGTTTCAACGATCTCATAAGTGTTGCATCGATTTCAATAGTCATAACGATTTCCTTACCTCTATCGCTTTCATATTCAGAATGATTCGCTAAGTGATCACATCGATTTCGATCTCAGAACGATTCGCTAAGTGATCGCATTGATTTCGATCTCAGAACGATTTGCTAAGTGATCGCATCGATTTCGATCTCATAACGATTCGCTAAGTGATCGCATCTATTTTGATCTCAGAACGATTCGCTAAGTGATCGCATCGATTTTGTTTCACATTGATTTGATAAGTGAGAACAACGATTTGCTCTCACAATGATTCAGTTTCACATCGATTTGGTAAGTGAGAACAACGACTTGGTCTCACAACGATTTGTCATTCATAACGATTCGATAAGTTCCACATCGATTTGGTATTTACAACGATTCGATAAGTCACAATAATGACTTGGTCTGTGTAATGATTCGATAAAGCAGAACAACGATTTGATCACTCATTGACTCGATAAATGAGACAACGATTTGCTTTTAATGATTCAGTTATAATGATTTGCTTGCATCAAGTTGTGTTCACAATGATTTATTCAGAACGATTTGCTTGTTCCTGTAACGATTTTTTTTTTTTTGATAACAAGGAAATCCCGTCCCGTGTGGCTTTGTGGGCTCAGGGATTGGTGTTCATGAACTCCAAGGTCAGGACTTGGCAGCTCCTACTTTTCGTATACCCATATTGTCCTTACCCCCTTGACCGGAAAAACCCCGGATTTACACATCTCGAGGATTGCATGTAAATCAGGTAAGCCCCCCCCAGGAATCGAACTTGGGACCTCCTGCTAATTGTTCCTGTAACGATTACATAAGTGGAATAGTACTTCATGGATTTCATCGATTTGAGATTCAAATCTATTGGAAGTCTAAGTCTTCTCACGTGCTTCTCAATATCTGTGCATTTAATGTGTTTGAACATTTCTCTGCATGATGCATGTCCAGATATCTTCTATTCATATGCTCCTGCATGTAATATCTTTTTGGAAAGACAGAATGGAATTTCTATTCTGATGTATTCTCACTCTAACGTTGACTGACAACAAGAGACAACTTAGCTATCTATGTTTTAGCATTAAATGTGTGCAGGTCTCTGACAAAATGACTCTATACAACGTTGGATAAAGTAGAAGCTGGAGGATATCAAGAAGGATTTTCTTCTCACATACATGGAACACAAAGAACCGTTGACTGCAAAGGAAAGCCATGCAGTCTAACGTTCTCTGAACATAGAGACAACGGATACTTCAATGACTAATTTTCAAAAGAAGCTATATATTGAAGTCTGATGACTCCAAAGAAAAACAACTTTTGACAAGCTTAATCTTCACGATCTGCGAGCATCCAGAAGAGCCAAGCTTCACTCCATTCCTTTAGCTTTAGCACTTAGATCTCTGCGTTTGAGTGCTTAGCTTTGAGAGAGCTGTAGTGTACTGAGAGAACTCTTCATTGTAGATCTTTTCTCTATCAGTCTTCGCTTCGGATCAAGCACTGTTCTATTAGCTTGATCTAGGGGCGTATCATCCCGTTAACACATCTTCATGTTGTTCCCTTCGTGTTGAAGGAAGACCTAGGGGTTCCAGGGTGTTGTATTCCTCTTCGGATTGTGAAGAGAAGACCAGCTGCGATTGGGTGTGTAAGTGTCCTTGAGGAGGACTGTACCCTTGGGTAGTGAATCCTGAGTTGTTGCTCAGGGACAGGACGTAGGACTCCTGTGGAGAGGAGGTCTGAACCAGGATAAAATCTTATGTAGTGTGATTGCTTGCTTTGTGTTTGTTGTTTTCTTTTCACTAATGCTAACAATCATCGAAGTGCTTGTTGTGTGAACGTTTTTTTTTTGACAGGTTTTTGATAATCAAATTTTAAGGAATCTCATTCACCCCCCCCCTCTGGGCTTGCTAGTTGGGCAACAAAACTAACGTGATAGCATGTGAAATTGTAAACCATTATATGAATGTGTTAAATTCATGTCAACACAGCAAGCTAATTATGTATAAAATTGTGTTATATATGTGAGAATGTGCATAGAATCCATGCTAGGAACATTTCTTTCATTATGCGTAATTCCATGTTTAACTTGTTTTCATATTGTAGCATGAATGTAACAAATTTTGATTTGAGTTAGCATGTAAAGAAAGGTGTAGAAAGCATGTGTTAGGTTTATCTTAATGTGAAAGAAACATAAAGCGTGTACCATGTACCTTAAGATCGTAGAAGTACCATGTTTAGGCTTTTAAAGATTGTTCAAACCATGTTATATGTGTTAGTTGTTTTGTTTTAAAAAGTAAATTGTCCATATGATGTATGTATGCATAATGTGTATGGATTTGCTTGCTGAGTCTTTTAGACTCACTCTTGCTTCGGCGTACAGGTGCAGATATCTCTATTTCTTCCGAGGAGATAGTTAGGAGTGACACAGAGCGAGAGTAGGAGACCTTTGTGGAGAATAGTGATATTGTACTTTCTTTTCACAGTATGTAATAAAGGACGCTATGCAATTGAATTGTGGATAATGTAATTTGTTTTAATTTCTCAGTGATGAAATGTTTAGTTTCCTTTTGTTCTATATGGACTGTGAATAAAATGTGGATGATGGAATAAAATGTTTATATTCAGTTCTTTTTATTCTGCTGTTATATGTTTATATTTGTGTATGTCTCAGCCTATTGAATGTGTTGGGTAAATGTCCCACTATAGCGACGCTTTCTATATTGACGTGGGTTGGTATAACTGTACTGGTATAAGGAGGGTCGTTACAGAGATTGGTATCAGAGAAACCAGGTTGAGATTGTACATAAGTATACAGATATGTCATCATCTTCATTATATGCTAAGTCTTTATAGATTGTGCACATAGTTAAGAAAATAATTAGGAATTAGATAGTTAGTTCCTAAATGGGATTAAATTGATTTGCAGGCTATGGCTTCACGAGGTAGGCGTGGTGCTCCTGCTCGTGAGGGTGAGCAGAGGAGAGAGGAGAGAGTTGAGCCTAGGCGTGAGGATCAGGGTGAGCAGCAGGTCCCAGCTCCACAGGGACCTGTGCTTCCTCCACCGCCACCAGTGGACTATGGAGTGTTCATGCAGGGTCTAGTGTAGGCCATGCAGACGCAGGCCCACACCCAGGCTGCACTCCAGGCTCAGCTGGAGGCTCAGGTCAGAATGATAAGATAGAGTAGTCTATTTAAATTTCATGTTTGCTATGTTGCTATATTGTATATGTGTGGCTTATGTTGTTTTTTGTAGCAGGATCAGGCGCCAGTTCCCCAGGCTCATGACCATGGTGGACCTTCCATTATGGAAAGGTTCAAGAGGATGACTCCACCCTCTTTTAAGGGGGAGAGTGATCCGTTGCTTGCGGAGAGCTGCATGAGGGAGATTGAAAAGATCATCCGAGCGATTAGGTGTGCTGAGGATGACAGGGTCACTTTAGCCACCTATATGCTACAGGTATGTGTTTATTGTTTAAGCATTTAATTAAATCAAGGTTGGATTGTGTAGATAAGTGCTTATGGATGAATTGATGCAGGAGAGAGCCGACGTGTGGTGGTCCTCATTGCTACGTACCCAGTTCGAGGACGGTGTTGTAGAGGTGGCTTGGGATGAGTTTGTGAGGCTCTTTCGGGCCAAGTTCATTCCCGAGCACATCCAGGACAAGATGGAGCAGAGTTCCTCACCTTGACTCAAGGCTCCATGACCGTACTCGAGTACGAGGCCAGGTTTGACGAGCTATCAAAGTATGCACCTCATATTGTTGCTGATGAGCGCAGGAAGGCAAAGAAATTCGTGATGGGCTTGAAGCCATCGCTGAGGACGAGGCTGGTGGCGTTTGACCATCGCACCCTCGAGGAGGCTCTCAGTGCGGCATGTCGGCAGGAAGGTGAGATGGAGCAGTATCTGGAAGAGAAGAAGGCTTCGCAGAAGAGGCCTACAGCTCCTTTCTAGAGGCAGGATAAGAAGAAGGCGGCGTACCAGTCACCGCAGCGCCCAGTGGCAGCCAGCAGTCGTCAGGTACCTTCTCAGCATTCCCCCAGTGGCAAGAAGGAGTGTCCTCATTGTGGAAGGGCACATGGAGGTACGGAATGTTGGAAGATGGCAGGAAAGTGCCTCAAGTGCGGAAGCAGCGAGCATAAGATCAAAGACTGCCCTAGACTTCAGCAGGGAGTCCAGCGACCAGCGCCAGCCCCAGCAACGACAGCAGCAACATCACCATCGATAGGAAAACAAGGAAGGCCTCGAGCCCAAGCTCGAGTGTTTGCGTTGGCTCGTGAGGACACCGAGCAGGCGGAGCATGATACCGAATGTACAGTTCTTTTCATGGGTGTGCACGCTCGGGTTTTATTTGATACGGGTGCCACTCACTCGTTCATTTCCGAGCAGTTTGCTATGCATTTAGCTTTAGAGTCGGGATTAGAGTCTGAGAAGTTAGAAGTCCCTTTGTCTGTGCACACACCTGTGGGTACGATATCAACTAGGAAGTGCATTCCGTCGTTACCTATGTGCATTAAGGATAGAGTCCTAGATGTGTGTTTCTTCTTGCTAAAGATGAAGGATTATGATGCTATTCTTGGTTTGGATTGGCTAGAGGAGCACTATGCGTTAGTGGATTGTCGTGGGAAGAAGATTGTTTTCCGTATTCCTGGTGAGGATGAGTTTTATCATCCATTGCCAAGGAACCTTGCGGGAAAGTTTGTTATCTCGGCCATGAAGGCAATAAGATTAGTAGGCAAGGGTTGTGACGCTTTTCTTGCCAGCGTGGTATTAGTACCAAAGGCTGATTAGTCACCTACTCTTGAGGAGATAGATGTAGTGCGGGAGTTTCCAGATGTTTTTCCCGATGATTTGTCTGGATTGCCACTGGCTAGAGAGATAGAGTTTACTCTAGAGTTGCTTCCAAGCACCTCTCCTATCTCAAAGGCTCCATATCGGATGGCACCTGCGGAGTTAGCTGAGTTAAGGAAGCAGTTGTAGGATTTGCTAAATAAGGGATTTATTCTCCCTAGTGTATCTCCTTGGGGCGCACCTGTCTTGTTTGTAAAGAAGAAGGATGGGTCACTTAGGTTATGCATCGATTATAGAAAGCTAAACTAAGTGACTGTGAAGAACAAGTATCCTGTACCTCTTATTGATGACTTGTTTGACCAGCTGCAGAATGCATCGTTCTTTTCTAAGATTGATTTGCGGTCTGACTATCATCAGTTGAGGATCAGGAGTGAGGAAGTGTCCAAGACGGCGTTTAGAACTCGTTATGGACATTATGAGTTTTTGGTTCTTCCGTTTGGTCTAACCAACGCCCCTACAGCGTTCATGGATCTCATGAACAGGGTGTTTAGGCCTTATTTAGATAGTTTTGTTGTAGTTTTCATCGATGATGTGTTGGTCTATTCTCCGGATGAAGCCACACACCGTCAGCATTTGAGGGTAGTATTGGAAGTTCTCCGAGAGCACAAGTTGTATGCAAAATTCAGCAAGTGCGATTTTTGGATGCGCGAGGTTCATTTCCTTGGGCATGTTATCTCCGGTGCTGGTGTAGCAGTTGATCCAGCAAAGGTCTAGGTATATTAGATTGGGAGATTCCCAGGACCCCATCGGAGATTCGGAGTTTTCTTGGTTTGGAGGGTTATTATCGGCGATTTATTGAGGAATTCTCATCCATCGCCGCCCCATTAACTAAGCTAACCAGGAAGGGTGAGAAGTTTGTTTAGTCCGAGGAATGTGAGGGTAGCTTTCAATTATTGAAGGCTAAGCTTACTTCCGCTACGGTATTGGTTTTACCTAGTGGTGATGAGGGTTTTGCCATCTATACGGATGCATCTCGGATTGGCCTTGGCTGTGTATTGATGCAGCAAGGAAGGGTAGTAGCTTATGCTTCTCGCCAATTGAAGGAGCATGAGCGTAACTATCCGACTCATGATTTGGAGCTTGCGGCAGTGGTTCATGCACTGAAGATCTGGAGGCACTATCTTTATGGTGTCAGATTTGAGGTCTTCACTGACCACAAGAGCTTGAGGTATCCTTTCTCCCAGAAGGAATTAAACCTGAGGCAGAGATGATGGATTGAGTTCCTGAAGGACTATGACTTCGACCTTCAGTATCATCCTGGAAAGGCGAATGTTGTAGCGGATGCCCTTAGTAGGAAGAGGTCATCACTCCAGCAGGATTGGAAGATGATAGAGGATGCAGCGTGTGTGATGTCTGAGTTAGAGCCATCAGTGTGTCAGGCTTTTGTAGCTCAGTTGTCTATTAGGTCTTCGGTGTTGGATTAGGTGATCGAGCAACAGAAGGCCAACCCTAGACTCCAAGAGTTGGTGGGAAAGGCAGGCATTGCTCGAGATGAGGATGGTGTGATCAGATTTCATCATCGAGTCTGTGTTCCAAACATTATGGATGTCCGTAAGCATGTATTAGCAGAAGCTCATAGGTCAAGATTCTCTATTCATCTGGGTAACACTAAGATGTACCAGGATTTGAAGTGATCTTTTTGGTGGTCTGGCATGAAGAAGGATGTAGCAGAGTATGTGTCTAGATGTTTAGTATGCCAGCAAGTGAAGGCCGAGCGGCAGCGACCATCTAGTCTTATGCATAAGATGGAAATCCCAATATGGAAGTGGGAAGCTGTCACTATGGATTTCGTTACGGGTTTGCCCAGATCAAGGCGGGGCAATGACTCGATATGGGTAGTAGTAGATAGATTCTCTAAGACTGCGCATTTCTTGCCCATGAAGAAGAAGCAGTCGGTTGAGAGCATAGCTAGATTGTATATTAGTAGTATAATTAGATTGCATGGTGTGCCGAAGTCAATCATTTCGGATCGAGATCCGAGATTTACTTCGAGGCTGTGGAAGGGTCTTCAAGATGCTTTAGGTTCGGAATTGAAGCTTAGTTCAGCGTTCCATCCCTAGATAGATGGACAGTCCGAAAGGACTATCCAGACGCTTGAGGATATGTTGAGAGTGTGTGTGCTGGATTGGAAGGATGATTGGGAGCATCATTTACCTCTTGTTGAGTTCGCATACAACAACAGTTTCCATGCGAGTATTGATATGGCTCCATTTGAGGCATTGTATGGTAGGCCTTGTAGATCTCCTTTATGTTGGGAGGAGACTGGAGATAAGCAGTTGATCGGTCCGGAGTTAGTTCAGGAGACTTCGGATAAGGTCCAGTTGATTAGGAAGAGGTTGTTGCGGCACAGGATAGTCTGAAGAGTTATGCTGACAACGAGAGGAAGGATTTGAAGTTCAAGGTAGGTGAGCATGTCTTCTTGAAGATTTCGCCTACTCGTGGTGTGGTTAGATTTGGCAAGAATAGTAAGTTAAGCCCTAGATTCATTGGCCCGTATGAGATTCTCAGACGATTGGGCAACGTGGCATATGAGCTAGCTTTACCCACGGCATTAGCTAGTATTCATCTTGTTTTCCACGTATCTATGCTCAGGAAGTATGTCAGAGATCCATCTAATGTTATTAGCCATGAGCCAGTGGAGATCCATCTAGATCTATCTTATGTGGAGCAACCAATAGCTATTCTCGACCAGAAGGTTCAGCATCTCCGAAACAAGAGCATTGCGTCGGTGAAGGTGTTATGGCACAACTTCTCGCGAGAGGAGGCTACTTGGGAGCTGAGGATGTGATGAAGAAGAGGTATCCTCAGTTGTTTGAGTAGTGTCGATCTAACTTCGAGACGAAGTTTCTTTAAGGGGGAGAGAGTGTAGGCACTTGAATTTTACCCTCTTATATAGGTGTTTGATTGTGTGAGAAATTGATACTTGTGTGTGTAGCTATGTATATATATATATACTATTTGAGTAGTGTTGTACATATATGTATATTTGGTTGTGTATGTTATGTATTTACATTATATAAATAGTATTTTAAAGTATGTATGGTAAATGACATGTAGTTGTATTGTGTAAATATAGTTTTCTGTAGTTTTAAGTTCTGCCCAAATGACCTTTGGGCGTCAACATGAGTTGACGTTAATAGGAAGTTAGCGGCCACATCGATGGACGCCAACTCACGGCTGGTGGCCAATGATGTTGACGTTAACCTCCCAGATCTGTTGCCTCTCCAGATCCAGAAACGCCCGTGATTTTATCAGCCCTTGTTTAGGAAATTGTTCTCTAACTGTCATCTAGCCTACCTAAATGCGTCTCTGACCCCTAACCCTATAAAATGCCCACTTTCTGACCAGATCTGACCCATTTGGCTCTTGAGTCAAAAACCCTAGTTTCCTTGTGTGAAAACCCAAACTTTGAGACTCCGGATCTGCGAACTCAGTGTGATTTCGGGCGAACTATTGCATCTGAAGGCTTTTCTGAACATCAGGTTGCATCTTCCCAACTCCGGCGTGTTTCAAAAATCATCACAGAAGCTGGATAGGGGAGGATTTAGAGGCTCTTTGGCTCTGATCGAGGAGAGCTTCTTCGACCCAAATCTTCGATTGTAGATTTTTTTTAAAGGCAAGTAACCCATACCCATTATCCCTACATGCGTCTAGTAGGTCTCAGGAAATTTTACAAATTTTAATCGTGTCCTGGAACCCCCTTTCCCTTGTGATTTTGTGAGTTCTATCTGTTTTCTGTAGACAGGAACTTAACGGAAAGCTTTGCTGCCGTTAAGATCTTAGGTTGGCGACATCCTTTGCTGCCGTCTACCTGATTGGCGGCCACCAGTATGCCGCTGAGTTCATCAGGCAGTAAAAGTGTGCCTGTCTGATCTTTATAAATTATTTTCTGGATTTTCCGTCATGAGGATATACTGTAAAAATTATCTATTATGAAGTATCTATGTTTGATCATGCCCTTTAATTTTGGTGAATTTTCGTGCATTACAATGATTATTGAAATTTCCTGAATGATATGTTGGACAAGTTTTAGTTTTATTAAAGTACTGTTTATGTGGATCCATGTTGAATTTGGGTGTTATGAAATTTTTGTGACATATGTATATTGGTCAGATCATACCGTGAAATTCTAGAAAATTTTTGAGTTCTGTGTAAATAATTAGATTTTATGGACTATAAAACAGTGAGCATGAATTATCTATTTAAATTCTCAATTAAATTGTACGAAATAGGTTAAATCCCCAGGAATTTTGTATGAGATCATGACTGTCAGATGTATGTGGTTGAATGGTTAATGTACCTGTAACACTGTGAACCATGCAAAATTTGATTATCGCCAAATTATGTAATGTAATTGTTCTAATTTTCATAAATAGTGTGTAATTCCGAAAAAATATGAAAATTTGCATACATGATGATCAACCTGTGGGAAATTTGTAGTTATGTTTTCATGCTGAATGGATGACAGTATATATACATTTTGATTTTTACATGATGAAATGACCAATTAAGCATGCTTAATGTATTATTCATTAATTAGATAATGGCAGCATGATTAGGATTAGTTGTAGCTGATTTAACTCTGTAATAGTATTATCATGCTAGGAAATCTGAACCATGTTCATATACGTGAAAATAGAAATTGTGTGTTAAACGGTATACAAATAGTGTGTGTTTAAAATGGAAAATGTGTAACTGTGCCATGGGTGACACTACTACCTTAGAGGGCTGTGGAACTGTACCGTAGTAAAGTCCCTACGAGAAGGTTCATGTGTGTGAGATCCCATGGGCATTTGTGATGAAATCCTGGAGGTGGACAAGTACCACTGGTTAGGGTGGAGAGTGCTTCTCACGGTTCTGCGCAGTTAACCAAGATCTATCACTGTCTTGCCTAGGTGATAGGTATGTGAATGCGATGTATTTGTGTCCTTCTAGAGGTGGTTTGGACTATGTGTCACGGCATTTAATAAAAATAATGTGATTGTGTACATGTGAAATGTGGAAGTGTAAAATGTGTAAATGATTATATGAATATGTGAAACTAACGTGATAGCATGTGAAAATGTAAACCATTATATGAATGTGTTAAATTCATGTCAAAACAGCAAGCTAATTATGTATAAAATTGTGTTATATATGTGTGAATGTGCATAGAATCCATGCTTGGAACATTTCCTTCATTATGCGTAATTCCATGTTTAACTTGTTTTCATATTATAGCATGAATGTAACAAATTTTGATTTGAGTTAGCATGTAAAGAAAGGTGTAGAAAGCATGTGTTTGGTTTATCTTAATGAGAAAGAAACATAAAGCGTGTACCATGTACCTTAAGGTCGTAGAAGTACCATGTTTAGGCTTTTAAAGATTGTTCAAACCATGTTATATGTATTAGTTGTTTTGTTTTAAAAAGTAAATTGTCTATATGATGTATGTATGCATAATGTGTATGGATTTGCTTGCTGAGTCCTTTAGACTCACTCTTGCTTTGGCGTACAGGTGCAGATATCTCTACTTCTTCCAAGGAGATAGTCTGGAGTGACTCAGAGCAAGAGTAGGAGACCTTTGTGGAGAATAGCGATATTGTACTTTCTCTTCATAGTATGTAATAAAGGACGTTATGCAATTGAATTGTGGACTATGTAATTTGTTTTAATTTCTCAGTGATGAAATGTTTAGTTTCCTTTTGTTCTATATAGACTGTGAATAAAATGTGGATGATGGAATAAAATGTTTATATTCAGTTCTTTTTATTCCGCGGTTATATGTTTATATTTATATACGTCTTAGCCTATTGAATGTGTTAGGTAAATGTCCCACTATAGCGACGCTTTCTATATCGACGTGGGTTGGTATATCCGTATCGGTATAAGGAGGGTCGTTACATTTGGAGTATCTCCAACATTTTTATTTAATTTATGATTATGTTATATTTCCATGGTAACAATTTTCTGATTTTGTCCTAATTAGTCACAATGGGTTGTAAACATGGCCAATCGGATTTTCTGTTGCACGAAATTCTTCGTGGACCATTTAGGAATATTATTTAGTGTTGAACAACTATTTTTACGGAATTTTCCGATGGGTTCTTGTACATACGATAATGTTAAGTATGTTTCTAATATTTAGATATTATGGAAATTATTTATTCTCATTTATTTCAAATTTTTAAATACTGAATTTTTCTAGGGTGCTACACTAACGTTTGGTCATCCCGAATGTAGTCCTGGTTCTCTTCCTCCTCAAACTCCCGTTCTCCTAAAATGTTGGAAAGTAGGTAATGAGCACACTCGCCCAGTAGGATTTACATCTTCCAGCAATGATATAAGTATTTAACAGTTTAAAAGCTAGAAGTGTGCACATGATATATACTATGCAATTAAAACGACGGTAATAACACGTGAATAGTGTATCGTGCAAGATAGTTAGATCAAGAGAGATAATGATCAGTCTAGCAAGAAGGTTGTTTTCAAGATTTCTAGATATTGTGGACAATGATCTTGCAAGATGGTAACTTCACGTGCAAAAATAAGATAGCATGTAACAAGCTGGTGTTGAGCAACTATCCCTTGAGAAAATTGTTTAAGACTTTAAACTATTTTAACATGGTGATTTTGCTATGACAAAACCTTTTAAAGACTTTCTACAAACAATCCTACTGGAAAATATCTCAAAGAACAAAACTTGTATAATACTATGTATCAACACTCTCTTAAAGTCGAAGTAAGGTATCGATTGATGAACACTTCAGAGAAGTCAAAGTCCTCACTCCGACTCCTGAGAAGTAGAAGTCTCTATATTGTATTCCAACTCCCTGGAAGTCTAAGTATTCACTCTGACTCCCCCAAAAGTCGAAGTATGACCGATTGATGCTTATCACTCTGACTTTCCAAAAGTCGAATTCTGTGATTTGTCCCACTGCAACTTTTGTAGAGTCGAAGTTCAGTTTGTATATCCTATTCTTGACTCCAACTCCAAGAGAGTTGAAGTACATGTCTTTGTGACTCCGACTTCCCTGACAACTTCTGTACTCTTGATACTTAATATTTTCTATATAAAATTATTATTTCATAAGATCCATGAAATCTTGATTGTATGTTTTTCAATGTGATTGTTATCCCTATGGGATCTTTTATAGAACATATAATACTTGTTTGTCCTACAAAATAATGTTCTGTCTTGTTACTATCATTTAAATATTCTGTTAGGTAGGATATATTATATTCAAAATGACCACAAAAATTATCTTTGAAATGATTTGAAATATTTATACAAATTGGTCTCTTGCTTTTTTTCAGAAGTTTAGTTCTTCTTTATTCAGCAGTTGTCTTGCAGTAAATGCTATCATCCGCATGGGGTATCTGACAGAGGCTCACCTACCACTGTCAGAACCTCAACTTACTTTTTGATGCAACTGTCTGTTTGCCTTTTGTTGCACTGAACATCTGTTCATCCGAGGTTTCTATACTTTACATATATTTCTGACTAATCTACCTCAGAAAGCATGGAGGTATCTTTTCTTTTGTCTTGTCCTTTGTTGCGGAACATTTATTAAGCATGTTTCCAGTATGGAGTTTCACAGAACATTAAATATAGTCTGTCCTTCAAGCTGTGAAGCCACACACATAGTCTGAAGTCGTTGGAAAGCCAAAAAGGTGAAGAACTATTGGATAACAAGGATCTCAACAGCACCCACATCCAAAGGATCAACGGGTACTCCTCAAACAGCTAGATCTCCAACGGATAGTTTCAAATGGAAACTTAAAGAATTTTAAAGCATATATAGAAGCCGAAGTTTTGAACAAGACATACATTTGGACAGTTAGACCAATTAGCAACACATTCAACTCATATATGCATTTTGCTACCAAGAGCCTTCACAAGGCTTCTACTGAGTTGAAAGATAGAGAGCTGCTTCTACAGTCTAAAAACTTCCAGGCTCTCCATTTCTTAGAAGTCTTATTTCTGTTGGGTGGCATTTGTAATCCTTGATCTTTTCTTCAGTCCACCCTTGTTAGATTCAGAAAGTGTTAGAGCTGAAAGTCCTTTTGTAATCCTTTCTAATTCCTCTGTGTTTGCTCATTCTTGTGAGCATGCACACCAATCTTTCGTTTCTGCTTATGCAACCCGCAGGAGGTTTGTTCCTGCAGTGCCCCTCTTGTGAAGGGAAGACCTTTTTGAAGGTAGTCATTGTACCCCTGTTAAGGGAAGACTTGCTTGGGAGCAAGTGGGCTTCTAATACCCCTCAGGGTGAGAGAAGGCCAAGTATTCTTGGCAGTTAGTGAAATCTCACGTGGTTTACTTGAGGACTAGACATAGGACTTCCATGTGGGAAGGGCCAAACCAGGATAAAATTTCTTGTGCATCTGTGTGATTGTTTCCACCAGCTTACACTTGTTTCACACACTACACTAAACACTAACAATTTCATTTAGTGTTGTCCACTTTCAGATAAAAAATTTAAAGCGTAAGAAGTCCTATTCACCCCACTCTAGGACATTATTTGTGCCATCTAGATCCAACAAGTTGTATCAGAGCAAGGTCTTCTCTGAAGAATCGAAAGATTTGAGAAGAGATGGCAGATAAAGGCCACAACTATGAAGGTCAGTCTGTTAGAAAGCCACCATTCTTTGATGGTGAGGACTATCAGTACTGGAAGATGCAGATGGAATGCTACATCAGAGGTACAAATTTTGATCTGTGGAAGGTAATAGAACAAGGTGATTTTACTATACTTAGTGAAGCTACCTCTGCTCTTTCCATAGCTGATAAGAGAAACATGTCCCTAAACTACAAAGCTAAAAACTATCTATGCTGTGCTCTATCTAAAAGAGAATTTAATAGACTATCTGCTTGTAGAACAACTAAAGAAATGTGGGATAAACTACAAGTCACATATGAAAGAACTGATAGAGTAAAACAAACTACGATAGATATTCTTGTATCTCAATATGAACAATTTAAAATGCTTCCTAATGAAAATATAACTCAAATATATAATTATTTTTCAAATATAATAGTAGGACTGAGTTCACTAGGAAAGATTCTTACAAATGAAGAAATTGTAAGAAAAATCTTAAGGTCATTAACTAATGTCTGGACTCCCAAGGTCACTACCATTGAAGAAGCACATAATTTAACTAAACTTTCTATTGATAAATTAATTGGCTCCTTAATGGCTCACGAAATCAACATGGAAAGATTTTCTGAAAGCTTATCGAAAAAGAAAATGCCAAATGCTTTAAAACTTGTAGATTCTTCTTCCTTTGAAGACCCAAAGGAGAAATCAGATGACAGTGATGATGACGCCATACTGTCAAGAAAATTGCAAAGGATCCTTGCTAAGAAGAAGAAGTTTGGTTCAAAGAGATTCTTCAAAAAGGATGAGAAGAAGGAACCAACCTGCTACTAGTGTAATCAACGAGGACATTACAACTCTGAATGTCTTAAGCTGAAGAAGAAGGATCAAGCTGAAAGATCTGAAAAGAAGAAAGGCAAAGGAAATAAATTTAGAAGGTATAAGAAAAAGGCAATGTCAGCAGCATGGGATAATGAAGAAGCTACAAGTTCAGATTCTTCAAGCTCGAAATCTGAAGTAGAAGAAAAAGTAAATCTAGCCCTCATGGCAGGACTGGATCAGGTAAATTCTGAAACCTCTTTTACATCATGTTCTGAATTAGATTTTGACAGTCTTCAAGATGCTTTCAATGAATTGTATGAAAAATATAAAACAGTAGTTAAACAAATGAAAATAGTTAAGCTAAACTTGCTTAATCAAGAAAAATCTAATACTTTCCTGAAAAATGAAGTAGAAAGATTAGGACAAAACTTAACTGAAACTAAAAGAGCAAATGAATTACTGTGTGAAGACTTAAAAAATAAAAACAGTAAAATAATGGAAATAGAACCAAACCTAAAAGAACTAAAAGATGAAGAAAAGTTAAGAGAAGAAAATAACTACATAAGAGCTACCATAGAGAAAATTTCTAGTTGTAAAACATCTCTATTTGTAAGACTAAAAGGTGCTAGATCTAGTAAAAAGAAATATAGAGTAGGATATACACCCCCAACCAATGAAGAAAATATCATCTATCTTGAAAAATATCCAACCAAATTTTTAAAGGAAAAGGAAATAAAAATTCTTAGAAAGGTAAATCAATATGTTTATAAGCAAAAATTGAACTCTAGAAACACTACACATGTAAAGAATGCTTTTGATTTATGTTGTAGTCACTGTAACCAGCTAGGACACACTGTCAACACATGCACAACTAGACACCTGTGTTGGATTCTTAAGACTAACCATCAAAGACCCAAGAAAATTTGGGTACCAAAAGTTACAACATAAATTTGTTTGTAGGGTCTCCTGAGAGCATCCAAATGGTATTTGGATAGTGGATGCTCAAGGCATATGACAAGTGACAGAAAATTATTTACAACTTTTAGAGATGAGATTGGTCAAGTCACCTATGGAGATAATGGAAAAGTCATGGTGTTAGGATGTGGAACAGTAGGAACAAAAGAAAAGGATCTAATAGAAGATGTCATGTATGTAGAAGGATTGAAGCACAACCTCATTAGCATCAGTCAACTTGTGTGACAAGGGTCACTTGGTGAGATTTCAGAATAACAAGTGCATTATTCAAAAGGATGGAAAAATAGTATTTGAAGCACAAAGAGTCAAAAATCTGTACACCCTACAACTAGCAGAATTAAAAGAAGTGAATTTATGTCTTGCAAACACCAAGAGTGAAGAAACTGATTTATGGCACAGAAGACTAGGACATGCAAGCACTTCAGTAATCAAGCATGATCCAGTTGAAGGTCTTCCGAAGCTGAAACTGAAGAAGTCTGGAATTTGTACAGCCTGTGCAAAGGGAAAGCAAACCAAGACATTATTTCAGTCGAAAACAGTAGTTACAGCTTCCAAACCTTTGGAACTCATTCACATGGACTTATTTAGACCCATAAGAATAGTAAGTCTTGGAGAAAAAGTTTATGGCTATGTAATTGTAGATGACTACTCCAGATACACTTGGGTATCCTTTTTGGAAGCCAAATCAGAAACATTTTCAATTTTTTTGATGTTCAGCAAATTAGTACAGAAGAACCAAAAATTTCAGATAATCAGCATTAGATCTAATAATGGTGGAGAATTCAAGAATGAATATTTTGTAAAGTTCTGTGAAGAAAATGGAATAGAACACAACTTCTCTGCACTAAGAACACCTTAGCAGAATGGAGTAGTAGAAAGGAAGAACAGAACAAATAGTATATATTTTATTTGATGAAACTAACCCTTCTATTAAGAGAATAGAAGAATAAGAAGATTGTGTTGAAGATCTGTGCAGGGATCTGAAATAGTCATCTTTTGAAGAAAGAGAGAAAGAAGAAGAAAAGGAAGATCCACCACTTGAGGAACTTCAACAACTAGAAGAACCACAAGAAGAACTACCTAGAGAATTGAGGTATCATAGAGATCATCCAAGAGAAAACATTATAGGTGATCCTCAAGATAGGGTAAGAACAAGAGGTATAAACATTCCTTGTGATTTTTCTTTATTTGTCTCTCAAATTGAGCCTAGGACAATCAATGATGCACTGGCTGATGAATCTAGGATCCTTGATATGCAAGAGGAACTTAACCAGTTCTAATGTAGCCAGGTTGGGACTCTTGTCCCTAGACCTTCTGACCATCCAGTTATTGGGACCAGATGGGTCTTCAGAAACAAAATGAATGAATCAGGAGTGATCACCAGGAACAAGGCCAGACTGGTAGCACAAGGGTATAACCAAAAGGAAGGCATTGATTTTGATGAAACCTATACCCTAGTAGCTAGATGAGTGGCAATTATAATTTTATTGACATATGCATTCTCTCTCAAAATTAATTATTTCAAATGGATGTTAAAAGTACTTTTCTGAATGGTTTTATAAAAGAAGAAGTTTATGTTGAGCAACCACCTAGTTTTGAAGATACTAAATACTCAAATCATGTTTCCCGTTTAAAGAAAGCATTGTATGGTCTATGAAAGACTAAGTGCTTATCTTATATCACATGATTTCATAAGAGACAAAGTAGATAGTACTTTATTTATTAAGAAATTTTTAGAAGGAATCTTGATAGTACAAATATATGTTGATGATATTATTTTTGGTTCTACAAATGAATCACTTTGCAAATTCTTTGAAAACCTTATGCAAAGTGAGTTTGAGATGAGTATGATGGGTGAGCTTAATTACTTTCTTGAGTTGCAAATCAAGCAGATCAAGGAAGGTACTCACATTTGTCAAACCAAATACATTTCGAATTTACTTTCAAAATATGGTTTTGACAAGTGTAAGCCCTTAGGAACACCCATGAGCTCAGGAATTAAGTTAGATAGTGATCCACTTGGCAACAAAGTAGATCAAAAGATCTATAGAGGTATGATTGGATCATTACTCTATCTTACTGCCAGTAGACCAGATATAATGTTCAGTGTATGTTTGTGTGTGCTAGATTTCAAGCTGATTCTAAAGAATCTCATGTTAATGTTGTTAAAAGAATTTTTAGATATCTTATAAACACAAGTAAATTAGGTTTATGGTATCCCAGTTGTTCCTATTTTAAGTTGATTGGATATAGTGATGCTGACTATGCTGGATGCAAAATAGATAGAAAAAGTACCAGTGGTACTTGTCAAATTCTTGCAGGATGCTTAATTTCCTGGTCTTCCAGAAAGTAGAGTTTAGTATCCTTGTTTACAACAGAAGCATAGTACATTGTAGCTAGAGGTTGTTGCACTCAACTGCTGTGGATCAAACATCAACTGGAAGATTATGGTCAAACACTTTACGAGATTCCAATGTTGTGTGACAACACAAGCGCAATCAACTTGACTAAAAATCCTATCCAACATTCAAGAACAAAGCATATTGAGGTCAAACATCATTTCATAAGGGACCATGTAAGTAATGGTGATAATTTACTTGATTTTGTCTCTACAGATAATCAATTAGCTGATATATTCACTAAACATCTTCCTAAAGATAGATTTACATCCATTAGAAGAGAAATCGGTATGTGCAACCCTGATTGAATTACTGTGATGCATGATAAATTCATGACTAAATTTCTGAAGTGTATGTTTAAAGTTCATTGCAAATCTTTTCTTAGTCCTGGAACTACGACTGCCATGAAGTTGGATTGTATACTGCGACATTCACAAAGTCGGAGTCTACTACGACTCATGAAGCAGTAATTGTGTACTGCGACTTTTGAAAAGTCGGAGGCGGCACTTCGACTCCTCTAAAGTCGGAGTCTATGAAGTCGGAGTTCATGTTAATTTTAAAAAATTAAATTAAATTAAATTAATAAAATATTTTTTAAATTGTCATTTAAAGATGAATTTATTACAATAATGGTTTGCTCATTTAATCCAAGCCGTTCATCTTCTCATCAATGGTCCGTTACTTATTCCCATTTCTATATTAGGACATTTCCTCCTTTTCCTAAATCACCTGTTTGAACTCTCTCTCCGACTCTCCTATCGTCTTCTTCCTCTTCCCGCACTTGGTGCTCCTGTCGTCTTCTTCCTCTTCCCACACGTGGTGTTCACCTCTACGGAACCATCTTTAGAGCATCTACAGGATCTCTCATCTTCTCTGAAGAAAGGCAGGTTTCTTGACTTCTAAACACCATTTCTGCATCTCCTTTGACATCCCTCTGAGTCTTCTCTGTCATTCTTGTCTAGATGGCATCATCTAGGGCTCCAGAAGGAACCATGTTCACACCTGAACGGTTCCAATGCCTTTCATCTACTAAAGCATCCATCTGCCACGGGAAGGTAGTAGATTTCAGTCAACTTCATGGTAGGCTAGTGTAGGTAGAAGAAACCCTAGCAGCATTGGGCTGGTCAAAATTGTGTCAGATTGCAGAGCCAACCTTCAAAGGTGCACTTAAAGCATTTTATGTATCCCTCCAAGTCACTTTTGAAGGATCAGTTATAGGGATAGTCAAGGGCACTACCATCACAATTTTTGAAGAGCTTTTGGTTGAAATGCTAGATTGCCCTAATTGTGGACATAATATCAGTGAAGCAGTACCCATGGAAAATCAAAGATTGGGCATTCTTGGGAGCCTAGGGTCTGTTAGTAAGAAAGGACTCCTAGTTAATGAATTGTCTATGGAGAAAAGATTGATCCATTCCATAGTCACCAACATAATCACTCCTAGGGCTGGCACCCATTCTTCTATAACTACCAGAGATGGAAGTTTGTTGTTTTAGGCTATACAGAGACATAGGGTCAACCTGCCCTCTATCATTTTGGAGAGGATGACAGGATCCAAAAATTTGCAGGAGTCCCTCACTTATGGACCTCTGCTGATCCTTATCCTCAAGAAATTTTCAGTGGATCTTAGTGGTGAAATTTCAGTGGCAATTAAAGAAAAGATAGGTCTGTCTACATTAAGGAGAAGCCACTACAGTCTGGAGAGCAAGGGACAAAACTTTTGGACCAAGGACTCTGTGCCACAGTGCTCTCATGAAATCTTTCCTGATGAGGCACAGAGTTCCTCATCTATTCTTGAAGTCCAGCCTCCACAGATTGGCAAGGAGGAAACAAGAGAAGAAGTACCTGTGGATCAACAACATCAAGAACAAGAGCAACAAGGTCAACACAAACAAGAACCATCACTACAGCAAGAGTAGGCTCCTGTCCCATCTCCTGAGCATGAAGCACCATAAGTTACAATAAATCAAGTGCTTAGAGATTTGGGGGGCAAGGGAGTAACACAAGAAGAAGAAATTCCAAGCACTACTACTTTTGAGCCAGTATTTGAAGAAGAGCATCATATCTCTCCTCCTCACATTGAGACGCGGCCAAGGACTCAGGGAGAGACCAGCAGCAGTGTAAATGTTTTGATGAATCTATTAATGAAGCAGCAAGAGAGCATGTCAATTCTACAAATGCAAGTTGAACAAGTTGTTGTGAAGTTTGATCTTTTGGCTGAGGAGGTCCAACAGATGAAGGACCTTCTGCTATAGTTGCTGTGCCAACAGGGCACAAGCAAGTCTTCTGCTCCACCCACTGCACAGCCAGAGCAGCAGCAGCAGCCAGAGCAAGAGTAGCAGCCAGAGCAGCAGCAGCAACCAGAGCAAGAGTAGCAGCCAGAGCAGCAGCAGTAGCCAGAGCAAGAGCAGCAGCAGCAGTCAGAGCAACAGCAGTAGCTAGAGCAAGAGCAGCAGCAAGAACAACACCAGAAACAGTCTGGGGAAGTGTCTGCACAAATAGAAGTCCCTGTAGTTGAGCAGCAGCAACAACAACAACCCTCTCAAGAGAAGGAGTCAGTGCCTGAGAAACATCTAGAATCTCAAGATATGGAGGTAGATGTCAACCCCAAGGTCAAAACCTTTAAGAGGAGGGTTAGAAGGAAACTCCATAAGGATGGTCAGCCTATATTCCCTTCTCAACCTTTGACCATTTCCTTTCCTCCTACTTATCCAACTCCTCCTTCCACTACCACTGCTCCAATTCCTACTACTGCCCCTACTGCTCCTACACCTCCAGCTCCCACTGTTGATCAACAACCTCCACCTCCTCCTTCTACTTCATCTAATCCTCCTCCCTCTATCTCTCATCCAGAGGATCTGCCTCTCTCTTTCATCAATATTTATTTCTCTATGTATCCTTTGAAGTACAATTTCTAGCCTTCTAAGGCAGACATACCCCCTTCACACCTTAGCTCCCCATTTTTTTTCATCTCTTCCTACATCTTCTACACCTACTTCTGGTAGATCCACTCTTTCCCTTGTAGAGATTGTACCCAGTGTGCTACTCTCCTCAACAGGTGGGCGCCAATTGAAAGACAATCCCAGCAAAGTACTTCCTCCATTCTGGTATGCCTTTGTATACCATTCTAAACATCATATGAACCTTTTCAAGGAATTTTTGTCTATCAAAGTCTTCCTTGAAGTCCATGAGATGGTAGGCTATATCTTTGAGGACCGGCTTCCCTCTTTACTCCAAACCTCTCAAGTAGTGTTGGCTGATATCAATCTCATCACTCAGAAAAGCCACAGTCTAACTCTTAAAGATTTCCTAGAACTCTATCCTGGTGAAGCCACCAAATACCAATAAACTCAGGCTAGGAACCAGTTTATGGATATCAACCATCACCTGAACCTTAGATTTTTTGACCTGTTTGGTACCCTCCTTAAAGAGTCGCAGGCAAAGTACACTAGAATGAAGCAGTTCAATGAAGCTAGATTCAGGATGGGGGCACCTGATGTGAACAAAGGGCAATGGGAGATGATCATCCGTGGACAAAGAGAGATAACTCCTTCTATGGTAATTGGATTACCTTCTGGGATGCATCCAAGTCTTGTTGGAGCCATTTCTTCTAGGAAAATCTTTTCCCAGGTTGTATTCAATAGACATATCAGAATAGTTGCTTGATTAAGAATCAAGTACAACCTCAGTCTGTCATTCCATAGATTTGCCCTCATGTATGCTCCAAAGAACTCTCAGCACATGATAGATTTTTAGAATTCTTTTGCTGAATCTGAGAGATTTACTGAAGACTAGTGGGCAGCAGCATACCCTGAAGAAAGAAGACCGCTTGAATGGGCTCGAGCTCTTCCTTTCTTGCTTTGAGTGTGTATGGAGTTGGATGCTCACTTAATGTACACTCTTTCGATGATCTTAATGTTTTTCTCTATTTTTTTGTCTAACCTCTTCAGTTTCAAGTCTTCATCCTTTTATAGAGCAGCTTGAACAAATCTGTTGAAGACTAGCCGTTGGAGCTGTTGGATCCGTTGAGTTTCTTGGCTCTCTTCTTCTTCTGCTCTCCTTCTATTGAGTCTAACGGATGTCTTCTTGAGTCTACTAGCTATTTGCAATGGAGGAAGATGTTCTAGCTAGTGTGCACTTCCAAGGATGCCAACAACAGGTCCAAGATGTTGATTATGATAGAAGTGCACCTACAAACTTTAAATACAAGATATATGTTACACAGAAATAAATATATCCATTTTGTCACCATATAAAGTATAAGAAGACTTGTTATAAAAATGGCTAGCTATAAAACACTTTCTGCAAAGGAGCTGTGTCCCGTGACTAACCATGCCACAGACAACTATCTTAGAATACTTGCATGAGAAGATGTGTTTCCAAGAAAGATATGTTCCTTTCTGTTGACATGAAAAGCATTAGAAGTCCTATCATAATAATTGTAGTCAGTCAAACAGTTATACTGCATGAGAATTATATCCAATAATAGACTATGTGTATGAAAGACATCTTTGAATGCATATGTGAAATATTAACAGGCAGCGGGAGTTTTGAAATTCACAGTTTCAAATGCTAAGGTTTAAAACAAATCTATGAATAATTTAATCAAAATATCAGAAGGTGTTTTCAGAAAGTTTCTTAATTAGAAGATATGCAATATGATTAAATGATTTCTTCTTCAAGGATAATAGCTTGATATTGAAAACAACAGTCATATAAATAAAGATTATTTATTAATCTTTCTTGATCAACAGAAAAAAGATGATCCTTATGATAAAGATGATCAGGGCATTAATGATAATCTATATAGAATAATCAATATACAAAAAACAATTGATATGATGATGACATAGGCAATCGATATAAAATGTTCATCAATCGATATTTTACAAAGCAATCGATATAAAATGTTCATCAATCAATGTTTAAAATGGTTAGAAATCAATATGAAATAGAGCGACAATTGATTGGTCAAGAATATAACGTAAACGGTCGAAGAGAGGCTTCGGATGGCCAAAATATAACACAATCGGTCGAAGTGAAGCTTCAAATATGAGGAAGTTAACTTCGGATATGACGAAGTTAACTTCATATAAGACTTCAGATATGACGAAGTAGACTTCGGATATGACGAAGTGGAACTTCGTATAAAACATTTCATAACGTTGTTGGTCGAAGTGAAACTTTGGATATGACGAATTGTAACTTCATATATGACGAAGTGAACTTCATATAGAATGAAAAATAATGCAGTCGGTCAAAGTGAAACCCGCAGTCGGTCGAAGTGAACTTCGTATATAACTTCGGATATGACGAAATTATCTTCGTATATGCGAAGTAGGACTTCAGTTGATCACGACAAAAAACATGCATGACGAAGTGAAGCTTCGAATAAAACATGCTATTTCTTATGCATAGATAATCTTGAAAAATGGTAATAAATATATTCATGTTATTTATGATAATCATGATATTTTGTTATCCTCAAAATAAAAAGATAAAATATAGGAGTGGTTCAACAAGAGGTTCATAGGAAAACGCCTAAGTGGACAAGTGGTTACTTAATGAGGTCCCTGCGGGAGCAGAGGGAACCTCCCACTTTCCCACCTCTTACTTGGCCAATTAACGTGCTTGATAGTGGATTTGAGCTAGGCCTCAGTTGATTAGTGAGAAATCAAATTTTTATGTCCCAGGGAACCATAGTTATGGTGTCCTAGGATTAATTGTTTGCTAAATTATTTGAAAAAAAAAATCAAATCTTTCAAAACAATAACAAAAAATATATATAAAAGAAAAAAGAAAAAAGGCATGTGGGTTGATAATAATGGACAAGAAATTGGCACTTCAATTGGAAAAATTGTATCAATACAAATGGAGCAACGTCTTGCCCATTATGGTGTTCGCTCTCAACCTAAACCACCTTATCCATCAATCTCTACTTACCAGTCCAATGGCTCCAAATGGACTCAAGCCCATCAGATTCATGGTCACCCAGTTACAGATCACATTCATTATTCAAGGGTGGAGGAACTATGTTGACCCACTTTACACCTCATCTCCTCCCTCAACGTAAGAATAGACCAAAATTTTTCAAGTGTTATCCACACCCACTCCTTATTCAAAAGTTGACCAAGGTGTCTCTCTTGAGAAATTGAGTAACTCTACAAAGATCCACAAGGAGAGATTCAAGGACCCTTTCTAGGTGCCGAAATCATATCATGGTTTGATAAAAAAAATTTTGGCATTGATCTGCCTGTGTGGTTAGCAAATGCTCGTGAAGGCACACCTTTCCAACAACTTGGAGAAGTAATGCCACATTTGACACTTAGACATCAACCTATTTTGGCCCAAGCCCAAAGTCCACATATCTACAACTTTCAACATTCGGCCCAATTCCAAATTGATATTCATGATAAAAGCCATCATGAGGGACAACATGCATATCCACAACCCACTTATACATCTCCCTTGCAATCAGGCCTCTTTGATAATCAATTTAGGCAATTTATGCAAAAATTTCATGATAATCAACAAGTCCTTGAGCAAACATTCGCCCAACAACAATAAGAATTAGAGCAATCCTTTATCAAAATTGACCTCCTGATTGCTCAACTAATGGAAATTAGAAGGAGGCAAGATAGCTAATCACCATGTCTATCACGTTCCAAAGCATGGCAGCGGAAGAGTTATTTGATTGTTGATACGTGAACAGTCGGCAAATAAGTCTCTAGCTAGCAATCACATATAACACAACTAGTTTGCACTAATCATAAATCTCAAACTCTTTATTTCATGTCAAAGATGAGAACTAGTACAAGCTCCAATTCAAAATCGAACTACAAGACTAAGTCTCAATAAAAGGAAAAAGTACATACTATCCTCACTCCTACTACATTATTCTAGTACTCTCATTCTCAAACTATAAAACTATGACACTTCGACTATGGCTTCACTATGGCTTGTAGGATGCTCTCATGCTTGGTCATCCCCAATGTAGTCCTGGTTTTCTTCCACCTCAAACTCTTGTTCTCCTGAAATGTTGGAAAGTTGGTAATGAGCGCACTCGCCCAGTAGGATTTACATCTTCCAATAATGATATAAATATTTAATAGTTTAAAAGCTAGAAGTATGCACATGATATATACTATGCAATTAAAAAGATGGTAATAACACGTGAATAATGTATCGTGCAAGATAGTATGATCAAGAGAGATAATGATCAATCTAGCAAGATGGTTGTATTAAAGATTTCCAGATATTGTGGAGAATGATCTAGAAAGATGGTAACTTCACGAGCAAGAATAAGATAACATGTAACAAGATGGTGTTGAGCAACTATCCCTTGATAAAATTGTTTAAGACTTTAAACTATTTTAACATGGTGATTTTGCTATGACAAAACCTTTTAAAGACTTTCTACAAACAAATCTACGGGAAAATATCTCAAAGAACAAAACTTGTATAATACTATGTATCAACACTATCTTGAAATTTCTTCAGTCCACAGAGTATACTATATACCATGCTAACTCCGACTGTGGACTCCGACTCTAGAAGAGTCGAAGTGTTGAACCATCCTTGTACTAGACTCCAACTCTTTGGAAGTCGAAGTCTAGACTCCAACTCCCTGGAAGTTGAAGCCTAGACTCCGACTCTCTTAAAGTCGAAGTAAGGTATCGATTGATGAACACTTCAAAGAAGTCGAAGTCCTCACTTCGACTCCTGAGAAGTCGAAGTCTCTGTATTGTATTCCAACTTCCTGGAAGTCGAAGTATTCACTCCGACTCCCCCAGAAGTCGAAGTATGACCGATTGATGCTTATCACTCTGACTTTCCAAAAATCAAATTCTGTGATTTGTCTCACTACAACTTCTGTAGAGTTGAAGTTGAGTTTGTATCTCTTGTTCTTGACTCCAACTTCAAGAGAGTCGAAGTACATGTCTTTCTGACTCCGACTTCCCTGGCAACTTCTGTACTCTTGATACTTCATATTTTCTGTATAAAATTATTATTTCATAAGATCCATGAAATCTTGATTGTATGTTTTTCAATGTGATTGTTATCCTTATGGGTTCTTTTATAGAACATATAATACTTATTTATCCTACAGAATAATGTTCTGTCTTGTTACTATCATTTAAATATTCTGTTAGGTAGGATATATTATACAAATTGGTCTCTTGCTTTTTGTCATAAGTTCAGTTCTTCTTTATTCAGCAGTTGTCTTGCAGTAAATGCTATCAGCCGCATGGGGTATCTGACAGAGGCTCACCTACCACTGTTAGAACCTCACCTTACTTTCTGATGCAACTCTCTGTCTGCCTTTTATTGCATTGAACACCTATCCATCTGAGGTTTTTATACTTTACATATATTTCTGACTAATCTACCTCAGAAAGTATGGAGGTATCTTTTCTTTTGTCTTGTCCTTTGTTGCAGAACATTTATTAAGCACGTTTCCAGCATGGAGTTTCACAGAACATTAAATATAGTTTGTCCTCCAAGCTATAAAACCACATACATAGTCTGAAGTCGTTGGAAAGCCAAAAAGGTGAAGAACTGTTGGATAACAAGGATCTCAACAGCACCCACATTCAAAGGATCAACGGGTACTCCTCAAACGGCTAGATCTCCAACGGATAGTTTCAAATGGAAATTTAAAGAATTCTAAAGCATGTATAGAAGCCGAAGTTTTGAACAAGACATACACTTGGATAGTTAGACCAATTAGCAACACATTCAACTCACATCTACATTCTGCAAGTAAAAACCTTCACAAGCCTTCTACTGAGTTGAAAGATAGAGAGCTGCTTCCACAGTCTGAAAACTTCTAGGCTCTCCATTTCTTAGAAGTCTTGTTTCTATTGGGTGGCATTTGTAATCCTTGATCTTTTCTTTAGTTCACCCTTGTTAGATTCAAAATGTGTTAGAGCTAAAAGTCCTTTTGTAATCCTTTCTGAATCCTTTGTGTTTGTTCATTCTTGTGAGCAGGCACACCAGTCTTTCATTTTTGTCTGTGCAACCCGTAGGAGGTTTGTTCTTGCAGTGCCCCTCTTGTGAAGGGAAGACCTTTTTGAAGGTAGTCATTGTACCCCTATTAAGAGAAAACTTGTTTGGGAGCAAGTGGGTTTGTAATACCTCTCAAGGGTGAGAGAAGGCCAAGTATTCTTGGCAGTTAGTGAAATCTCATGTGGTTTGCTTGAGGACTGGACGTAAGATTTCCATGTGGGAAGGGCCAAACTAGGATAAAATTTCTTGTGCATCTGTGTGATTGTTTCCGCCAACTTACACTTGTTTCACACACTACACTAAACACTAACAATTTTATTTAGTGTTGTCCACTTTCAGATAAATTTTTTAAAGCACAAGAAGTCCTATTCACCCCCCTCTAGGACATTATTTGTGCCATCTCGATCCAACAGATGGCCATTTCACATGCAAGCAAGCAAGCACGCAGGAGCAAGAACTTTTAACATGTAACAGTAATCAGACACGAAGACACTAATGTGCACTAAGGATCTATGCCACCTAGGAATGCACACTAGGACACATGTATGTGGTTTATGTATCTAGCATTCAACATGCAAGTACTCCCAGCGCAGATGCAATGTTAGTAATCATTATACCCCATAGTTAACAATATATTTATGACTCTCCATCATTGGGGCTAGACTAGAGCCCTTGGACACTTGTCGTACCCGATCCAGCATCTCAAGTAATTTAAATGTAGATACCCACAGTCAAGTATAGCCAATAATAAGAGTCCAATAATGTTATGATAGTTGAGGTGATAGTTCAAGAGTTCAATCTAGGAGCATAACAACGTATTTTCAATTTAGTCCATTCACTTATTAGTAACTTGGTCTTATGTTCAATAGAGGTGTACTCCAGAATCAAGATGAGAAGAGAAAGATCTTGTCAAGAATGCCAAGAGAAGAGAGATATGTGCACACTAACTTTTGGGTACTTCAATGGTACAACCTGCTCGTCAGCCATGTGGAAATCCATGGTCAGAGGGAACTTACGGAGGCCTTGGTCAAGGGGTCACTAGTCCGACAGAAGGAATATCCGACGGAGAGTTCACCACAAGCAAAGAAGGGGCTTTCCTATCGTGCTAGAGTGTATGCGCATGTCACGCGTGAGAATCACTCAAGTGCGTGTGTATGAATCCAATTATGGAAACTTTGTTTATGGAAACACCAATTATGGCTAGTATCATGAATGCTAAATCAAGAATTACTAATCATGCATGACCAATTTTTAGCAAATAGCAATGTGTTTTTAGCAGGTTCGCTAACAAGACAAGAAGTGAATAATCGACAAGTAGAGAGCATGATCATTAACTTAAGATCAATTAAATATCATGTGAAAATGTTTTAATCTTTTTATTGGTTGATATATGCATGCTATCAGTAACTAACTTCGCACAGGAGAAGACGGGGCATGAAAAAATAGGCCAAATAGGGCTGAAATGCCCACTGTGGTCAGAAGGCGACAAGCATCATGTCGCCTTCATGAAGGTGACCAGAAGGCTATCGCCTTCTAATCCATGAAGGCGACAGCCTTCCTGTCACCTTTTGAAGGTGACAAGTCAACTCGTCATCTTCCTGTTTCTAGTACAGGGGTGCTTTAAATGGGTGTTTTCCTAGTCCGGTTCAAACTAGGTTTTACACATATGGGTTCGAAAAATCAAAACTAATGTTTGGGTGATCCAAATTAGATGAAACCACCTTTCTTAGTTAGAGTACTTCCTATACATTGTATAGTAACAAGTAATCGAGAAACAAACGTCATTTGACTGCGTAACAAAATGTATTGTGACTATCTACATGAATCTGACATAGCACTCGTATATGGGCTAATACTCTCTGTACAGACAACAAAAATTTTGGAAACTAGTGCCAAATGAAACTAGGCTCATAGGATAACAGGTTCTATGTTGAATGCTCATTTTGAAAATGACTCCTTAGAAAGATATAGAACTTGTAGGACAGGTCAGGGTCTAATCAAGACAACACAATGTTCTGATCATGATAGATTTAATTCGTGAAACCCACATAATAAAAATTGGGGAAAACATTAAGAACATGATATATAAACATGTATGCAAGCATGAACAAGTTTAATTAGAGTTTGGCATAGAAATGACCTACCTTTTGAGTTGAATAAGATTTGTTCTCCAGAGAGCCCTAGCTTTGACCGTTTGGAGAAGAACGCTTAATACTCACGATCTACTAAATAGAAATTGGGCAAAATAGTTCCATAAGAAACTAGACTCATAGATATTTCCAGGGATATATGGTTTGCATAGTTTGGTCGAGGTTTTACTAACCTTTGGTGATGATCTTGAAGGGGCTAGTCTGCAGGTCGCAAGGGGAGATGTGCACGAACTTGCTTCTTGCTCCAGCCTCCACCTCAAGATCGCCAGCCACCAAAGCCTCCAAGCACGACCTCAGCAACCCTAGGGGTTGTCCCATAGGAGAGAAGGGGCTTATTTAAAGGGGGATGAGTTTTTAGTTGCCTAATTAGATTAGGAAACTAATAGGTACGAATTTAGGAATATCCTTCCTTCAATGGAGGATTTCTCTCCCAAATTCGTGATGGGAATATTATGGAAACCTCCCATAAGTGGTAACCACGAATTTGGGCTTGGTTTGAAGTCCAATAGAGGTCTATTGGGTGAGCATTTACCCTATCATGGTCCGTTAGTGATTATTTCTGAATTTTGGGTCATTTTTTGAACATGAATTATTTTATGGCTCAAAAGACTTCTTTTGATCCAATTATTTTATTGGGTTGTCAATACCCATTGTTGGGAATCCATCCATGGTTTTTATTTTTTTTTAGGGCTTACTTGAGTACCTGTGATAGTAATTATTTGATTTATTCCCTAATTACGATAATAAGTCGTAAAACACCTTAAACTTGGCCAATCGGATTTTTCATCGCATGAATTTCTTCGTGGGCCATTAGTGAGTATTGTTTAGAGTTGAAGTATAATTTTATTAAATTTTCCAATGTGTTTTCGCATCCTCTATAATGGTACGTAAGTGTTTTCTAATTTTGGAATATTAAATTATTATTTTCAATTTATTCTAATTTTTCAGTTAATAAAATTTTTAGGGTGCTACAATGTCAACCCATTGACAATCATGAATATAATTATCTTGATAATTTGACTCTCAAATTCCATTTGAAACTTCTCACTCCAATATGATTGTGGACATGCCCACTTGGAAAATGGGAGATAATTTAATGAGTCAAATCAAGAGGACATGGGTGCTACTAAAAATCAATCCATAATCTTGGCCCAAATTGAAACTGACCATCAAGAAGACTCCATCCATAATGTCATATCTGAGGAAAGCTCTACTGAGTTAGCTGAAGTCAAGTTGGGGGGAGAAGAGAAAGAATGTCATCTAGATGTTGTGTCCGAGTTTGATGTGACATTGTTTCAAGTGGGTGACGAAGAAGAGGTGAATGTGGAGAAAGAACTGGGTGTAATCATCAATCATTCTTCTTGGCTAACAGAAGAATTAGAAATTCTGCCAAAGTCCACATTGACTGGGTCTCTCTTGATTCCGGGAAAGACATGGAACTCCTACCCCTCCCTTACCTTGACAAATCCAATATGTCCATGAACATGCTATCACTAGCTGATTGGTCAACTCACTACAAGAAAAAATGCTGATAGCGACCGACTCAGTCAGTCGCTATTCGGTCGCAATTCCTATTAGAGATCGTTTTATGATCCATTAGCGACCGAACCTATCGGTTGCTATCAAGCGACCGAAAATTATCGGTCACTGTTTCGGTCTCTATTAGCGACCAATTGTTAACAGTCGTAATATCGGTCGCTATTAGCGACCGATATATTCAGTCGCAGATCGGTCTCTAATAGCGACCGACTTGTTGGTCGCAATATCGGTCGCTAACAGCGACTGCTAAATCGGTCGCTATATCGGTCTCTAGGTTAGAGACCGATATAGAGACCGATATAGCGACCAATAATGATGTCATCGCTATGTGCGTATCGACCAATATTAGCGACCGACTAGCGACGGATATAATTCGGTCGCTAATCAGTCTCTATTTTTACAATAGTTTTTTCAATAAATTTAATATAAATGACAATAAACCACCTGATAAATAACAATAAAATAAACCACAATAAATCAACTACACAAATCACAATATCTCCACAAATCACAATAAACTACAACAAACACACAAACTCATCATACATCCATAATAAAATTACAACATCCACACAACTGACATGAAATCACAAATCCTCTGCATATGTGTCATCCTGGTCCTCGTCTCGCCCAACATCTCGCGACGGATGATCCTATATATCATTTATAAAAAATTTAAAATCAAATACTTAATAAAATAAATTAAATTTTCTTTAAAATTGAAAGCAATATGTTTTTCATTTAACTTAATTTGATAAATGACAGTTTTGAACGTTTTGCTCAAATCAGGAGTCTAATTTGGACTCCGTCAGTTTCTACAAGTCACTCTCACCTTCCCGGTCATGTAGGAGTCATTGATAAATTAATCAGACATATATTTTAAATTTTGATCCTCTTAAACCCATGTTTATTGACTTTAAAGTAAGTTCTTTTAGGAAATGTAAATTTCGGCATCGAGCTCAAACTTGGAGACCAATTTGAACTCCGTCAGTTTCTACGGGTTACTTTCACCCCCCAAGTCGTGTTGGAACAATCGATAGACTGATTGGATCTCTCTTTTAAATTTTGGACCCTCAAACCCAAGTTCATAGATTTTAAACAAAACTAGTGAAGAAAATGAAAAATTGATTGCCCAGCCCATATCGGGAGTCCAATTTCGACTCCATCAGTTTCTACAAGTCACTCTCACCTTCCCGGTCGTGTTGGAGTCATTCATAAATTAATCAGACCTGTATTTATTATTTTGACCCTCTTAAACCCATGTTTATTGACTTTAAAGTAAGTTCTTTTAGGAAATGTAAATTTGGGCATCGAGCTCAAACTTGGAGTCCAATTTGAACTCCGTCAGTTTCTACGGGTTACTTTCACCCCCCAAGTCGTGTTGGAACAATCGATAGACTGATTGGATCTCTCTTTTAAATTTTGGACCATCAAACCCAAGTTCATAGATTTTAAACAAAACTAGTTAAGAAAATGAAAAATTGATTGCCCAATCCATATTGGGAGTCCAATTTGGACTCTGTCAGTTTCTACAAGTCACTCTCACCTTTTCGGTCGTGTTGGAGTCATTGACAAATTAATCTGACCTATATTTTTTATTTTGACCCTCTTAAACCCATGTTTATTTACTTTAAAGTAAGTTCTTTTAGAAAATGTAAATTTGAGCATCGAGCTCAAACTTGGAGTCCAATTTGAACTCCGTCAGTTTCTACGGGTTATTTTCACCCCCCAAGTCGTGTTGGAAAAATCGATATACTGATTGGACCTCTCTTTTAAGTTTTGGACCATCAAACCGAAGTCCATAGATTTTAAACAAAACTAGTTAAGAAAATGAAAATTTTACCTTCCTCAACCCAAGTTCTTACATTTTACAAGATGATATTTAGAATTGAGAAATAAAAAATCAATCAAATAAAATACGTACCGGAGGTTGCTGTGCAGGAGGTGCTCGATCTCCAAGAATCCCCAACTATGCGAGTGTCTGGGAGACAGTCTGAGAGACAATAGTTGAGATATTTTGAGAGACGATCTCGTTGACGATCTCCCTAAACTGAGCCGGAGTCATGGTCGGGGCGGCACTGGAAGAACCCCTGGGGCTGCTGGAGTGGTAAATGGAGAGGTCGCATGTGAGACGGAGCTCGAGCATGATGATATCACCTTGGTCGTGCCCAAGCTATGTCCAAAACTATAGACATGCCTTTCTTGGGCGCCCCAGATGCTGCAAGCCAAATGTCAGGATCCAACTCCGAACGCTGACTGTCATCCCCGTACCTCTCATCCATTCCTCTACTATATGACTCCTGCAAAAAAAAAACAAAAAAAAAATTATTCTACATTTTACTTTTAAAGGAAAACTATTGGTGTATACACTTACCGCTACCTCCCGAGCTTTCTCATTAATGTAATCATTCGTCACTTCCTTCTTATGAGTTTCATCAAATAGTTCTTGAAATTGAGGTGGCCGCTTGAGCTGGACTTCCTATTTTTCAAATAAATCATAGTTTATTATTAGATTAAAAAAAATTCACAAATGTAGAAGTGTACTTACCAATCGCGCTTTATGCGTTGCAAAAGAGACAGAGCCACTCGTGTGTACATTTGCTTTAGAATGCGCAGCTCTGTTTTGCTTTGTTTTGGCAGAATTTTCATTCCATTTCTCCGCTCCCCAAATGTCGCACAGCTTAATCCAATACTCCTTTCTCATCCACACAGGCCCATACTCCTTCCATTGGTTCTTATCTATGCTTGCACATACTCTTTCTGCATTTCTTCGAACATTGTACATAAGATATTTGAAATTTGCTCTTGCAGTGGTTGTCCATGCAGATCTAGCACGTAACCCATCTGAATGCTCTGTGAATCGATGATTCTTCTGCATATTAACAAAAAAATTGAATATACTACATAACAATTAGTGTGTTAAACTAAGAATTGAAAATGACTTAGTTTAATAAAATAAGATACATACCATGAACATAACATACAATAAATTATGAACATCTATCGGAAATCAGAAAGCGATGGATAGGGCTAGGAAAATGTGCTTGAATTGTCTTTGTAATAAATTGTGATGCTTGGGCTGGCTCTATTTTATTCCTGAAATTGAAAATATTAATACCACAATGACAAATAGATAATATAAATTATGACATGTTAATTAAACACTAGTATATGCTTTAATGAAGAGAAAATCATTGGTTCCATTCTAAAAGTTAGTAACACTGATTTTTCTCATTCCAATGCAAATGCTACCTCCATCATTAATTGCCATTACTAACATAAATTCATATGTATAGGGCTTTTAATGGGCTTTCCGTTTTAATGGGATACGGTTTGAATACAATTAGCCCACTTGGCCATATCATGCACACATGGATTGTCCTCAAAGGATTGGAGCTTGGTTCACATGTATGGACATACTGTCATTGGGCTTCCAATTACTTATGTTTTGCAAAGATTCTATAATAGTCTCAAGATAGTTGCTTCTGCCTAACGTACAAAAGAAAATGAGACCCAGATCTAAGGTGATATATATGCAGCAGAGTGCTTCAGAGGGAGAGCTGACTCAGTTCAGGACACCTTAACACATTCTACATTCCATTGGAAAGAGGAGACCCCCCACTGCCCCAGTTGGGTCAAAGCCTCAAAGATTGGGCTTCCCCTTGCGCAGGGTTGTACAGACGAACGGGTGGCCAATTGACATCTGTGGCAGCCTTTTTCACAGAAAACGGGGGCCAAGTTTAAAAATGAAGAAGAAACTAAGAAGACATCACACTGAATGCCTACCATTTTGATGAACCACATACATAAACAACACTCTCCGCCTTCCCCTTTTCCCCTCCGGTCTCCGCCATCTTTTGCCACCTACGAATCTACATGTCATTAACTTACCATCCCATAAAAAGCATCAAATCTATGCGACACCAACTGACCCACAATAATTACCACCTTAATTAAATCACAAACTTGTGTGTCTCTCCTCTACAGATTATTGTCTAAGTTGTAGACAACTGGTTTGCAAGTGCAAAGGTCTAATATCTCTTATCTACTATTATCAGGTTACGTTATCATTGCCTAAGATCCATCAAGATATATGAATACCAACATCAATTAGCTCAGGCCCCAGACACTTGAGCTCCCATGTGTCCCACACAACCCCCAAACCTTCACGTTATCCAATCAAACCCGACAGACACCCATAGAAAGACTCACAAAGAAACCTACCGCCAAAGGCCCCAAGGGCTTGTATCAGCTATAAACACATTCTGGCCCTTGCCTTGGGTGGCCGACTCTATCCTTCTTAAAGCAAGATATACGCAACTTAATTACTGCATTTACATGAGGCCCCTCAAAGTTTAGAAAGAGGAAGGAAAGAAGAGACTTCCTTTTGGAAATTTGAACATTTGAATCACCCACGAGACCAGAACATTTTCCGACATTTCCTGGTGAAGACAGTAATAAGTGGCCAAAACTTACCGAATTCCGGTGGGACGGAGCCTGGCTGGGTAGGGGGGGAGGGGCGATGGTGGCTGGGCAGGGAGAGAAAGAGAGATCCAGAGAGAGGGACAGAGGGGCGGTGGTGGCTGCCTGGCTGGGTAGGGTGGTGGCTGGGGAGCTGGGCCGGGGAGTAGGGGCAGCAGGGGAGCTGGCAGGGGGAGGGGGCAGCGAGGGAGCTGGGTAGGGGGAGGTGGGGGGTGGGGGGGGGGGGTGGGGCCTGGGTAGCGGGGGGGCGGCTGGGTAGGGGGGTGCTGGGGAGCTGGTGCCGGGGAGAGGGGGCGGCATGTGGAGCTGGGCAGGGATAGGGTAGCGAGGGAGCTGGGCAGGGGGAGGGGCAGTGGTGGCTGGGTGGGGGTTTTATGGTCAGAGTGGGGAGGGGCTGTAGTTTGGTGCCGGGAAGGGGGGGGGGGCGCACAGGGAGAGAGAAGAGAGAGAGAGAGAGAGAGAGAGAGAGAGGAAGAGAGAGAGAGAGAAGAGAGAGAGAGGAAGAGAGAGAGAGAGAGCTAGAGAGAGAGAGAACCAAGCGACGAGGACGTCAGGAGGACAGCGAGCAGTGCGACGGCGAGTGGCGCGGTGTCGACGGCGAGTAGGCGGAGCGTCGATGACGAGCAGCAGGCGGGGACGACGGCGATGGTAGCAGCCGGCAGTGACGTCGACGCCGGTTCCAATGGCGAGCAATAGGCAGCGAGAGGGGGAAAGACGGGAGGGGGGAAAATTTTGGTCGCGGCGGGGAGGAGAGGGAAAAATTGGTTGTGGGGAAAAGTAGGGCATCAGCGACCGAAATACATTGGTCGCAAAATGGGTCTCAGGTGTACGAACGATAATTTAGTCGCTATTCGGTCGCTATTTGCGACAGATTAGCGACCGATAATATCATCGCAAAATCGGTCATCGTATACAAAATCCGCGCATAGCCGCTTTTTCCTTGTAGTGACTCCACTTGAACCTTTCAAGCATCCTTGTGTTAAGGATCATATCCATTTTGTCCCAAATTATTATATTACCTCTGACACAAGTCTTCCTGTGGAGTTCAAACAATCCTTTGAGCATTCAACCCAATTTGACCCCAACATCACAAAAGATGATCTAAAAATGAAAGTTGTGGGTGAAAATAGTAGAAATAAGAAAATCCAAATTGAAGTTCTCAAAACATACAAAGACCTTAATAAGGAAAAGATTTTTTTTGCAATTGATGAGACAATTATCAACATCACAAATGAAGGGAAAAATAAAGTCTGTATTGATGTGTTCAACACTTATAAAGACCTTTGGTGCATGAATAAATATTTCTTAATTGAAGATATGGCTTAAATATCCCATTTTCTCTATCCTTTATTGATCTGCTAGGTACGTTTGGACCACTTGATCCACCATGGCTTGCGACACCTTACAAAGCAAGAATTTGGCGTAAATTGATTGGGGGTGTTACGTGAGCTTGTTACCTCTGTGTCTAGCTGAAAACGTTAAACATAACACTTGTTGGGAGGCAACCCAATATTTTTAGGAACTATCACTTTGTTAATTTTTGTTTTTTATTTTATGTGTTTTTAGGTGTCTGGAGTCTCACTACCCTTAGATGTGTCTCGAAAATAGCTTGTTCTATTGAAAATGTCAGTTTTGTATCTCTCATTTCTTAACTTCTTTTGGCTATATTCTATTTCATATCTTATGCCATTGAGGATGTGCCATTTAAGTTGGGGGGAGAGCCATATTGAAAATAAATTTCATATTTTTCCCCTAACATTGTGCTTCGTGTTTCATATTTCATGAAAGAAATTTTTTTGCTAGCTTGACTCATTATGTATACTTGTAAAAGTGGTGAGTTGAAGAGGTGAGTTAACTAGTTATGTTTCTAGCATCTTCCTCAGAATACATTTGAAATTTCATTAGCATAGGAAAATTTTAGCTATTCAAATAGATGATGAGAGTATTACCTAACACTTAGGTTGATTGATTGATAATCTACACTCCTATTGACGACCAATCGTGAGGAAAAAGCTACCTACCTACAAATAAATGTGAAAATGTATATATATATATATATACATATATGTATATATATATAAAGAGAGTAGTAGTAAAAAAACATGAAAAATGTCCCAGATCTTAGTAACTGGGCTTGCTGCTTCTAAGGCAAGAGTTGAGGCTTATGTCAAATAGTGAAGGAAAATGCAGCATCATGCACCTGAAAAGAAAAAGAAAAAAAAAGTATGAAAAAGAAAACTAGGTAGAGTGAAGCTACCTGTAATTCCGTGGATCGATTTAAGGAGTGTAAAGTTGATACCATCCTTGAGTGATTGGCCCATGCATCCTCTTATTGATGTTCAAACATTAAACAAAAAGCCATGAAACTTTAGTTGTATCTTGAGGAACTGTCTAAAGACATGAACTGACATGCTTACTCTTGACACTTGCCACTAGAACATGAAACACTCATGGCCAGTATTTTCATTCATACTTTCTTGTCATGAAATATGATGTCTTTGCTCTTATTGTCTATTATTCACTAATGTGCATTGCTAAGGGACTAGCAATGAGTAAGTTGGGAGGTGTGATAAGTATACATTATTATTGATAATCATGTTATTTTTATTGACAAATTGTCATTAGTTTCATAAGTATCTATTACCAATTCATTATAATATGATAATTGACTAAAACTCTTATGTGGGATTTTATTTTAAGTTAAAGGGTCAATCACAGGATTTATTAATGGACCCAGTTGGACCAAGAGAAAATAATGAGAGATTTCCATTTTAAATCTTCCTCTCTCTCTTCCTCTCTTCTTTTTAATTTTCAAATTCCCTCTTATTTAAAAATCTCTCTCTATTTAAAAAAAAAATACTTTCTTAAACTCTCTCCTCTTTATCTATTTTAAAAACTCTCTTCTCCTTCTTGGGGGATATTCTTTTTGGCCTTCTCTCTCTCTTCTTCCTCTTTCACCGCTGCACCTCCCTCCCCCCTCTTCTTCTTCTCTTCTTCCTCTTCTTCTTTCTCCCCATCTCTTTCTTCTTTCTCTATCTTCTTTCTCTCTCCTAGTCTCTCTCTCTCACCTACAGTGCACGCTCTTCGCAGTGCCCCGCACCAGCAACCCCGCCTCCCGCGCACGTCGCCCGCGTACACCCTGCCTCGTCTGCGCCTCACCCTCGTGCACACGCCCAGTTGCCTCTGCCCACGCCTGCACTTGGCCGCCTCCGCCCACACGCCTGCGGTTGCTATGCCCGCGCCTACTGTCACGCGCAGGCCCACGTCTGTGCCTCCATCCACCTCCGCTCCGCGCGCGCTCTCCGCGTCGCCTACATGCACCGCCGCCTCCATGCGTAGCCACTACGTGGTCGCGTGCCCACCTTCCCGTGCGCCCGCACGCTACTCACGCGCTACCACACGCCGCCCTCTCTTCCTCTCTACGTGCATGCATGCACTTAGAGGAGGAGGCTGTGTGTGCCCCCTCTCTCTTTCATCTCTCTCATTGTCTCTCTTCTCTCTCCTCTCTTCCGTTCTCTTTGTTCTCTCTCTTCTTCTCTCCTCTCTTCCATTCTCTCTCTTCTTCTTCTCCCCTCTCCTCTCTCTCCTCTCTCTCTCTCTCTCTCTCTCTCTCTCCCGTCTCTCTCTCTCTCTCTCTCTCCTCTCTCTCTCTCATTTTGTTTCCTTTCTCTCTCAATTTTTCATGTTTCCTTGTTGTAGTTGTTGAATTTATTTTTAGTATAAAACATTCATTTGTTAAACCTTTTTATTATTTAGTGGAGTGTAATTTAAAATCTTATGTATTGTTCTTTAATTCACTCTTTATCTCTCTCTATCACCTTTGATTTATTTTGTGCACTTTAGTTTTAATGTTACCACATCATTTGCTTAATAAAAAACTCAATATTTTCAAATTTAATATCTTCTTCCCCGTGGATTAACTCGGTTCTCACCACTTAACTATTGTTAAAATACTTAGTGTAGGTCGGTTATTTTATGATTGTTAGGTATGTGTTTAACGATCCATTTGTGGGCTATTAGAGAGCTTAAATGGAATGGATTCAAGAGGATACATTGAAGGTCATTCTGCCAATAGACCCCACTATTTTGACGTCACTAATTATGCATACTGGAAAAATCGCATGCAACTATTTCGGAGACCACATGATCATGAAATTTAGAGAGTGGTCAACAAAGGATCATATGACATTGTTGAAAAAGATGAAGATAAGTGGACAACGGAGCATATCAAAAATGCACATACCAATTGGAGTGCAATGAACAACATGCAATGTTCTTTCCATCCCACAGAGTTCTCAAGAGTGTCCTCATGCGCAACAACCAAGGAGATGTAGGATCGCTTGGAGGTAATATATGAAGGCGCAACTGAGGTAAAAGGAACAAAAGCCAACATGCTTATCTCTGAATATGAAGCCTTTAAATTGAAATTTGATGAGTCCATTTTAGAGATGTATGCTAGATTAACAGTGCTAACTAATGGTCTTAAAAGTTTAGGTAAGACTCATACTAAATATGAGCTAGTGAGGAAAATTATTAGATTTCTAACACCTATTTGACAAACCAAGGCAACAGTGGTAGAAGAGTCTAGGAATTTATCCACCACTACAGTTGATCAACTGATTGGTTCAATGATGACTTATGAGCTAACCTTGAAAAGGTTAGAAGAAGAAGATGTGAAGAAAAAGAAGCCACTGGCATTCAAGGCAAGCCCCAGCGCCAAGGAAACGTCTGATGAGGGTGAGTCATCTAGTTCAGGAGATGAATTAGGTGAGTTTGCTTTGCTTATAAGAAATTTACAAAAATTTCTGAGGAAAGAAGGTAAGAGATTCCTCAAGAAAAGACCTCAGGTAAATAACGCTTCTAAATTAAAACAACCTATTATCCAAAAGTTTAATAGAATTGTTTTCTATAATTGCATGAAACCAGGGCACGACAAATCTAAATGCCCTGATGCTTAGAAGAAAAGTTGATGAACAACCTATCTCCATATATATATATATATATATATATAGGTGATAAACAAAACCATGGAAATATTTGACTAACATATTTTTTTGAAGTTTGTCAATAGGTATCAAATAAAATAAATTCTGTAAGTTGGTTACACTAATTTAAATTAGAAGTCAAGTGCATAAGATTTATCTAAGTCTACATTGACTACTATTTTAACAACACATCAATTCTACTTAAACATTGATTACAGTCTACTTAAACATCGACTATGTTTCAACATCGATTACTTATACATCGATTACAGTCTACTTAAACAACGATTACTCGCACATCAATTATGTTTCAACATTGATTTTATGTAAACATCGATTTCACCTAAACATCTATTGTGTTTCAACATCGATTTCATTTAAACATCGATTACATTTAAACATCGATTATATTTCAACATCGATTTCATTTAAACATCAATTACATTTAAACATCGATTATATTTCAACATCAATTTCACTTAAACATCGATTATTGTTTCAACAACGATTACATTTCGACATCGATTTCATTTCAACATCGATTACATTTCAACATCAATTTTACTTAAACATCGATTACGTTCCTACATCGATAACGCTCACATCGACTTCATTTGAACATCGATTATGTCTAGACATCGACTGTATTTTGAACACCGATTCCCTATGAACATCAATTCTGTTTAGACATCGACTGTCTTTGAACATTGACTCCTTAAGAACATCAATTCTGTTAAGACATCGACTATCCTTTATACATCGACTATCTTTGAACATTGACTCCCTATGAACATCGATTCTATTTAGACATCGACTATCCTTTGGACATCGACTATCTCTGAACATCAACTCTCTATGAACATCGATTATGTTTATACATCGTGTAGCAACCTGAATTTTTAAGAAAAATAAAAATTTAAATAAAGAATTAAAACCTAGCTAAATGGATATTTAAATAAAAGAGTATTAAATAAAACCCATTAAATGGAAAAGAGTAATGGGCTTTGCTTAATGGACCCTCTAGAGTTTATTGAGTCAAAATATGAATTTACAAAGGGAGAATAATAAGAAAATACCCTAAATTTGGAGTTTAATTATCTCATAATTGGAAAGGGGTTATTAAAGCAATAAAAGTGGCAATTAGAGTTGGAATTGGATTCCTAAACCTACCCCATATAGTCTAGTACGAATTTAGATACTATCCTAACCCAATTAGAGATTGGAAAGCAAGAGAGGAAAGGTGGAGTTAGGAAATCTCGTAATTAAGAGGAATTTGAGTAGTAGTAGGAATAGGAACTTGTATTTATATAAATACATCTCATAAACCCTCTTGGCCGACCCTAGCTCGTTGCCAAAGGTTGTTGGACGTGGAGAAGAGGCCAAGGAGGAGAAGATCTCATGGGAAGAAGGAGTTCTTAGAGCTTCTTCCTCGTTCTTGGAGTTCTAAGCCCTAGAAGATAAATCGAGTCAAAGGTAGGCATTCTCACGAGCAAAACTCAATTAAATCCATCTGTAGATTGTTCCATACATCAGGAACAAAAGCCCTCTTGTTTCATAATTTTTCATCGAGCCAATCTTTTGTTCTTGATTTTAGAAGATCTGCAAACATGATAACCCCGAGACATCATGTTTAATTCAAATTTCTATGTATACTTGATCCCATGCTACAAAATTCTTACTGTAGATACTTCATGTTGTTGGGGATCTTTTGCCCCTAAAAGCCCTAAATTTCATCGAGCATGTTGATCGAATTTAATTGATCTTTCTCTCTGTGTCATGTTCTGAATAACTCGTTCTTGCTCATGTTCAAACCCTGTATGAACCATGCTCTCTCTCTAATTCCTACTTATTGGAAGTACTCTCGCATGTCTAGTTTCATTTTCCCCTGGTTTCATGATTTTTCATCGTGTATACAATTAGTTATGATTTTCTGAAGGACCCTGTATCAAAATCTGATATATCTGGACCGCAATCCAAGATAGAGAAGAACTCTGTCAGACTCAGTCCATGGACCTGAGAACGCGACTGCCCGACAGGTCGCGTTCTCAAGCCCGTCGCGACGCCTCTTCTTGTCACATTCTGAACGCGACAGGAGACCCCGTCGCGTTCTGACCGCTTGAACAGACAGCCCTGTCGCGACCCGTACAGGACCCTGTCGCGATCTGGCCTGACCCTGTCGCGATCTGGCCTGACCCTGTCGCGATCCTTACTGGCCTATGTCGCGTTCACAGGATTTTTGTTGAAAACCCATAAAATTTATTGCTCTCACTTTCAAAAATATTCTTACGCCTTTTTAACAGTCATACACGCAGTAACAACACCTGGTTTAAAAGGAGCTATATTGAATGCTTTAAAATACATATTCACGACTTCTTTTCTGTCTATGATTTCTCTTACACATGCACACACATGAACCATCCATATATGGCTGAAACCTGGCATAAAATATCTCATATTGTATCTGGTAATTTATTGCAATAAAGTATATTAATTGCCTTATTTTAAAGGACTTGTATTCGTTTCTTGCGTTGTTTATATACCGATATCGACGCTCCACTGTTCTAGAATTCCTCTAGAACGTCGAGCACTTATTTCTATATACACACTCTTTTGGCTTGGATGAACTCTCCGTCAGATACTCCTTCTGCAGGACTAGTGAGTCTTTGTTCAAGGCCTCCGTAAGTCTCCTCTGATCATGGATTCCCACATGGTCGACGAGCCGGTTGTACCCTAACACCTATTACACCCTTTAGGGATCAATATGATCCAAACGGCTATTAGAAGTTCACTTTCATCTCGAATCACGCCGGACCTCTGGACCTGTGCATAACATGGCCAGCGGGAAGATCGTGAGTTCCACCTGACTGCCAACACCATGTGCGCGTGTTGTGCAACTGTTACTATTGCCTGTTTACTCAGAGAGTTACGTGCATTGTCCCTTCGCCTCATCTATACTCTACTCGCTCATCTATTCACGTTCACTCTACTAGCTCGTCTATTCATCTAGTACTCTCATCTATATCTTGGTACTCTATTTGGCCATTAAATTGATTGTCTACGATAAAAACATGACTATGCTAGGCAACATTATAAGGGCCCGGTCTGGTCCTTAGGAGGAGCACCTGAAGGGCTATAACTCACGAGGGTCTAATGATCAGGGTGATGGCATACACCTAACGCATGAACACGCAAGATTCGATCTATGGCAATCAATTAATCAAACAGTCAATTATTGGTTTACTTGAATCTCGTGGTTGAAAGAATATCGACCAACACTTGCTATCGTGACTTGTGCACTGAAGTGCAACTTTACTTGTTATCTTGTTATACGGCCAATCTGAACTTGTCGTGCTATACTCTCGTGCTATTGTCCCTCGTTATCGTGTACCAGTACTTCTATATGTTTCTCGTTATTCTCTCTAGTTATCCTACTTTATAAGACATTAATCACTTAAAGCATGCTTGATCCTAAGATTTAAGTCCTACTAGGCGTTATCGCTCACCCTGCGTTATTTGTCATTGTGTTCTCAGGTGAGACCGAGGATGAACCATACACTCAAGAGGACGGGAATGACCTGGAGTGATGTCATGAGTACCCTAGCGTCCTAGCACTATGATTAGCATTGTAGTAGTTAAATTTGAAGTTCAGTCTTTTGCTTTTATTTCAATGTAATCGGGCCCTATAGATTGGCTCTGATATTAGTGGTTGTAACTAGACATCGGAGAGTTATTAATGAAATGAAATTATTTTAGTATTTATTCATTGTGCAATGGTTTGATGTATAGTACTCTCTCTATACCCTTTTCTTGCAACTGCCTCGCGTTCCGATATTCTGCGTCGGGGCGTGACACATCGACTATCTCTGAAGATCGACTCTACTCAAACATCGATTATGTTTTGGACATTGATACCTTGATAATGACCTTTAAACTTATTATATTGATTATGGTTTCAAATAAGGTCTCATTAAATATGATAAACCTGTGTTAATCATATTTTTACCTCACAGTTCCTTTCAAATTAACTTTGAAATGCTGAGCTTTTCAAATCTTCCTGCAAATTGTCATGTATCCTTTGCACTAAGGCATTTATTATTTATCATAGGTACAGTATCTATGCACGCCATCTTTTATTGGTTACCACTTTCATGACATATCAGCTAGAACTTTAAATGATGACATAATGGTGTTTCCTCTTTAGTATATCCTCCTGCAGTATGGCCAGTGAGATTGACTGACAGTTTAAATACATTTGAGTTGTCTATCTTCCAATATTTATTATCCGTAGGCTTCTGGTAGTCACACACGTTTACAAAATTTGACATATCGTGTTGACTGGAATGAAGAAGATATCCACATGATCTCCTTCTCACTTTGTCTCTATCCAAGCATTTATTATCTACATATTTTTCGGGTTTCTTATGATATACCTGCTACAACTGTCAGGAGACACGTTGCAAGATGTGAGACAACAGACACTTCAACAGATACTTCCTCAAGAGAAGATAAATAGAAGTGTGTTGACACTATGGGAGATCATCCTTTCGGATAGAAACATAGAAGGGCTCGATCCTTCATTCAGAAAAAGTCTCTTGCTCTTAGCTCTCCACAAATCATTGTTCCTCTATTTTTTCTAGAGTGTGAGAGCTTGTTTTAGATCTAAGAGAACCTCTTCTTAGTGTAATTCTTTTTGTCTCTCAGATTCTGCCTTAGATCAAGCATTGTATTGTTGCTATTAGCTTGGTCTAGGGGCCATCACCTCTTTACTCTTTATTGAGTGCTCCTCTTCATCTGTGAAGAGAGGACCTGCTATGGAGTGGGTGGCTTCTTCCCTATTGTAGAAAGGAAGACCTGTTGTAACAGGTGGTGTATTGCCTTTTCATGGAGTGAAGAGAAGGCCAACTGGTGCTGGATGTGTAAGTGTCTTTGAGGGGGACTGTATCCTTGGTTAGTGGAATCCCAAGTTGTTGCTTGGGGACTGGACGTAGGACTCCTTGTGGTTGGAGATCTAAACCATGATAAAAAAATTGTTGTTCATATGATTGCTTTTATCTCCTTATCTGCTGCTTATTAAATCTAATTGTTTCGTTTAGTGTTTCTAAAATTATTTTGTCCCAGAATATTTCTAAGATGAATTTTAGGGATCCATTCACCCCCCTCTGGGCTTGCAACCTAGTCTACAAGTGGTATCAGAGTCGAGTCTCTTCGAGTAAGTAGATCTCACGATCTGAAGAGCAAAGATAAATGGCAGCCCTAGGTCATGTAGAGGGACAATCTGTCAATAGGCCTCCACTATTTTATGGAGAAGATTACAACTACTAGAAGACAAGAATGAAGTTATTTCTTTAAGGTCTTGATTTTCAAATATGGATGATAATAGAAGATGGAGACCTGGCAGTCACCAACACCAAAGATAAGTGGATAGATGATGACAAGAGAAAACTATCTCAGAACAGCAAGGTCAAGAGTATATTGTGCTATTGTCTAAGCAAGAAGGAATTCAATAGAATATCTGTATGCAAGTCGGCTAAAGAAATGTCGGATAAGCTGAAACTCACCCACAAAGGAACATAAAATGTAAAAGAAACCAGAATTGATATATTGGTAGCACAATATGAAAGGTTCCAAATGCATTTAGGAGAATCTATCTCCTAGATGTATAGTCGCTTTACAAATATCACAAATGGCCTAGCTGGGCTAGGCAAAAGATATGAGACAGGAGATATGGTGAGGAAAATACTAAGATCCTTGCCAACTTCATGGACTCCAAAGGTGACAGCCATAGAAGAAGCAAATGATCTCATGGCAATGTCTCTCGAAAAACTCATTGGGCCTCTAATGGCTCATGAGATAAACATGAAAAGGCTGGGAGAATCCTCCAACAAGAAAAAGTATAGCAATGCCCTCAAGGCAGCATAAAATACATCTGATAGCGAATCAGAAGGTGAATGAAGTGAAGATGAAGAAGCTTTCCTCTCCAGACGAATGCAAAGAATTCTAGCCAAAATGAAGTATCAATCAGGAAGGAGAAACATCAAGAAAGGCAAAGAATTCAAAAGATCTGAGCCTATCTGCTATGAATGCAAGAAGCCTGGACACCTTAAGGTTGACTGTCCGAAACTTTAGAAGGCAGAATTCAAAAAGAAAGATAATACCAAGAAATTTAAAAGATACAAGAAGGTGGCAATGGCTGCTACATGGAAAAATGAAGGAGACTGAAGCAGTGAGTCAAGTTCCAGTGAAGAAGAAGAAGAAAAGGCCAACCTAGCCTTTATGGCAAACATTGACGATAAGGTAACCTCAGACTCTTCCTTTACTTCATGTAATGATTCTAATTCTGACTCTGATAGTCTAGAAGAAGCATTCAATGAATTATATGGTAAATATAAAGATGTATGTAAACAATTAAAATTAATCAAGAAAAATTATGTATGTCTTGAAATAACTAACTCAGATTTAAAGTCGGAATCGAAATAATTAGAAAAGCAAATTCTAGAACTAAAAAGGAGAAATGAGTTGTTATGTGAAGATGTAAAAAATAAAAATGAAAAGATATTAAGTCTAGAAAACCAGGAAACTATAAGCAAATTTAAAAACAAAATTGAAGTATTAACAAAAGACAACGAGTATTTAACAGCCTCAATCGAAAAATTGACCAATGGAAGATCTTCATTAATATTATAAGGGGCAAGAAGATCAGGTAGGAAGAAATATGGAATTGGGTATACTCCACTAGAAAATGAAGAAACAATTGTATATCCTAAAATATATCCGTTGCCAAGATTTGTAGTTGAACAGGAACCTAGTTATAAAACAAAGGTGAATAAACGCAGTAAACCAAGCAAAACAACAAATGATATTTTCTGTTACACTCATTGTAATAAATTGGGTCATACGAAAAATACTTGTACAACTAAACACCTAAAGTGGATTCCAAAAAGGGATTCTATAGAAGCTAAGCAATCACGACCCAAAAGAACTTGGGTACCTAAATCTCATTGTTTTGTTGCAGGAAAGCCTTAGAACATCAAAGTGGTACCTGGACAGCGGGTGCTCAAGGCATATGACAGGAAATCAAAAGTTGTTTTCATTTATCAAAACTGAATAAGGAATAGTCACATATGGAGACAATGGTAAAGATACAGTCATTGGTTATGGATCAGTTAGAAGGAAAGACAAGACACTGATAGAAGAAGTTATTTGCGTTGAAGGTCTCAAACACAATTTGATTAGCATAAGTCAGCTATGCGACAAGGGTCATCAAATAAAGTTGCAAGAATCCAAATGCTTAATCATCAAGGAAGGGACAACAATTTTCGAAGCCTACAGGGAAAGAAATCTCTATGTACTACGTTTTGGAAGATTTGAAAGGTCAAGATATATGCCTGGCTGCTAACAAAGAGCAAAATGCCGAACTATGGCACAGAAGACTAGGACATGCCAGCTTGGATGGAATCAGAAAACTCATCAAGCATGACCTAGTGGAAGGCTTACCTAAGATAAATTCAAGACTGGATAAGATCTGTGAACCATGTGCAAAGGGAGAACATGCCAAATCATCTTTCAAATCCAAGATACTTGTCACCACCTCCAAGCCTTTAGAACTGCTTCATATGGACTTATTTGGACCTATAAGAACTACAAGTCTAGGTGGAAAGACTTTGGATTCGTTATTGTTGATGATTTCTCAAGATACATATAAGTCTCTTTTCTTGAACACAAAGATGACACATTTGAAGCATTTGTCAAGTTCAGCAAGCTAGTTCAGAAAGATAAGATGTTCAACATTATAAGTATTCGATCAGATCATGGAGGAGAATTTCAAAATGGCAGGTTTGTAAAATTCTGTGATGATCTAGGTATTGAACAAAACTTCTCAGCACCAAGAACACCACAACAGAATGGAGTAGCTGAAAGGAAAAACAGAACTTTATTGGATATAGCAAGAACAATGTTATCTGAATACAACCTTCCAAGATATTTCTGGGCAGAAGCAATTAATATAGCTTGCTACATAATCAATAGAGCTATGATTAGGCCTATATTAAAGAAGACAACATATGAACTATACAAGCAGAAGAAATCCAAGATTAGTCATCTCAGAACATTTGGATGCCCTTGCTTCATTCACAACAATGGTAAGTCAAATATTGGTAAGTTGGATCCTAAATCCGATGAAGATATTTTTATAGGTTACACTTCAAAACCTAAAGGTTATAGAGTTTTCAATAAGCGAAGTCTATTAATTGAACAAACTGTACATGTTATTTTTGATGAATCTAATCCCTTTTTTAGAAAGGAAATTGTTGGTGATGATGAAGGCATAGAGAACCTATCCGAGAAAATGAAGCAAATATCTGTCAAGGACAATGAAGATCCACCCTTGGAAGAACTACGACAGAAAGAGCTAATCCATAAAGATCTTCCTAGGGAATGGAGATACAAAAAGAACCATCTAGTAGAAAACATAATTGGAGATCCAAATGTTGGGGTAAGAACTAGAGGTAAAACTATTCCTTGTGATTATCTAGCTTTTGTTTCTCAAATAGAGCCGAAGACAGTCAATGAAGCACTGACTAATGAATCTTGGATTTCAGCCATGCAAGATGAACTAAATCAGTTCAAAAGAAACTAGGTTTGGTCCCTTGTTCCTAGAACATCAGATCATCATGTTATTGGCACCAAATGGGTGTTTAGAAACAAATTGGATGAAGCTGGTGTTATTACTAGAAATAAGGCTAGATTGGTTGCTCAAGACTATTCCCAAGAAGAAGGCAGATTTCGATGAAACATATGCACCAGTTGCTAGACTTGAGGCTATTCGGATTTTACTAGCTTATGCATCTGCATTGGACTTAAAACCTTTTCAAATGGATGTAAAATCAACTTTTTTGAATGGTTTTATAAAGGAGGAATTCTATGTTGAACAACCTCCTGGTTTCGATGAATTAGATTATCCTAATCATGTTTTTAAATTACATAAAGCTTTATATGGTCTGAAACAAGCACCCAGAGCTTGGTATGAAAGACTCGGTGCATTTTTATTGGATCATGAGTTCATTAGAGACGAAGTAGATGGCACTCTATTCATTAAATCATGTGCTAAAGATATATTAATTGTGCAAATTTATGTTGATGACATTATCTTTGGATCTACTGATGAATCCTTGTGCAAGTATTTTGAAAAGTTAATGCAGGGAGAATTTGAAATGAGCATGATGGGAGAACTCAACTATTTCCTTGGACTTGAAATCAAGCAAGGTAAGGAAGGAACTCACATTAGTTAAATCAAATACAACAAGGAATTATTAAAGAAATTCAGATTTGAAAATGCCAAGCCACTATCTACTCCTATGAGCGCATCAACAAGGTTAGATAGTGATCTAGAAGGTAAGAAGGTGGACCAGAAACTTTACAGAGGTATGATTGGTTTACTGCTTTACTTAACTGCAATTAGACTTGATATTTTATTTAATGTATACATGTGTGCTAGGTATCAATCCAATCCTAAGGAATCACACCTGATTTCAGTGAAAAAGATTTTTAGATATTTAGCTCATATTCACAATTTAGGTTTATGGTATCCTAAAACCTGTGAAACAAATTTGATTGGATACTCAGATGCTGACTATGCTAGATGCAAAGTGGATAGAAAAAGTACCAGTGGTTGTTGTCAATTTCTTGTAGGATGTTTAATACCATGGACTTCAAAGAAACAAAACTTAATAGCCTTATCAACTGCTGAAGCTGAATACGTGTTGGTTGGGAGCTGCTATACATAACTCCTTTGGATCAAACAACAACTTGAAGACTATAGACTGCACATCAAAACCATTCCACTATTATGTGACAATATCAGTGCCATAAATCTCACCAATAATCTTGTACAACACTTGAGGACCAAGCATATTGAGGTTAGGTATCATTTTATTAGAGATCACATAGCAAATGATTGTATTAGTATTTATTTTATAGATACTCTAAATCAGTTAGCAGACATCTTTACAAAAGTCTTATCTAAAGAGAGATTTACCTCTCTGAGACGGGAATTAGGCATGTGCAATTTGTAACATATTTATCTGCATATAACTGAAATAAATAAATCTATTTCAGAACAAGATTTAACCCCCTCTCCTCTATATAAATCAATTCTATTCTTTCCTCTATTCTTTTCACTTTTGAGCTATCAGTTACACATTTTTTGTCGTCTTGTGCAATTAATGCTCCGCCTTTTTCACTTTACCTTTCTTTATTTTATATTGCTGGCAACTCATCCCTTACTGATTCACTCTCTCTCTTTGCACCCTTTCGACTCTGAGGTCGGCGAAACCCTCCATCGACACCACATAACCCTCTTCCCTCTTCAAGAAACTTTTTATTCTTCCCGCTAAATTTCTTGAGGGGTATTACTCCTCTTTCTCCTACGATCATTTAGAATCTTCTCTTGTCGATTTCCATGGCCGCTTCTAGGAGTTCTAGAAGTTTGGATGGCTACAGTGCGGCATTCCTCACAGCCAAACATCTCGAAAGGTTTCAGGCAGTCAAGATCAAGGTTTGCTGCAACAAGGTAGTTGATTTTGCAGACTTAGAAAAGCATGGAATGGTCAGCGTAATTGAAGCGCTTGATAGGATGAAATAGATAGGGCTATGTACTATTTTTGAACCTTGCTACTCGCATTTGGCGAAGGCGTTCTGCACCTGCCTTCAAAAAGAAGATGGGGGAATACTTACTTCTTTTGATAAAGGTAAGAACATTCGCATCACCTTTGATCTGATGGAAGAACTATTTGGCGTTTCTAAGGAAGGTCACAGTTTGGTAGACACTGTGGATATTCATGCTAAAGGACTTAGGATTATCGGAACAGAGTATATGCTCAGAGAAGGAAAAATTGATATAAATTAGTTTACAACTTTCAATAGGCTGCTGCACTTTATTCTTTGTCAGATTCTAGTACCTCGCAGTGCCACCTTTTCTCAATGCCGATATCATGTTCTGGGCAGTGCAAAATCAGAAAGTAAATATGGCCCAAATTATGTTTGAAAGAATGAATTCTGCAGCTGAACTCATTTGGGATAAGAAGAACAAGCTGGAAGTACCTCTTCCTTATACTCATCTACTCATAAGAATCTTCCAACATTTTGAAGTAGATGTGGAAGCAGAGTTGTTGGAGAGAATAGGGCAGCCCATCCGAACAAGGAACTTGAAGAAAAGTGGATTCACTTTATCTGCTAATGTGTGGTCGAAGGTCTCCATGCCTGAAGGAGGCGCCATTATGAGAGACACTCATAGTACAGAAGTTCCATCCTTTCAAAGAGCTGAGACTGAAGTTGGAGATATTGAACCAGCTGCATCCCTACCTGCTGGACGAAGGATTGAGGACATTGCTTCTAAGCATATTGAGCCAATTGAGCCCTATGGGCAACCAGATGAAAGAAGTGTACCTGAGCCTGAATTGGTAATTCCTGTTGTATAGAAAAATTTTGCCAGTACCATTGAGGAAGTAGCTCCTACTGAGGGGGAGCATGTAGCAGTCCCAGTTGAGGAATCAGAGAATGTTCCCATTGTTGAAGGTGAGCTTGATGAAGAAGAAGTTCCTATGGAAGATGCTCCAGCTCAGGGGGTGCATGTTGCTTCTTTGTGGAAGGCATAGTAGAAGATGCCTCTGATGATAATGTCTGTGCCCATCAGCATACAGAAACTAAAGCTATGCACGAAGAACCAACTGCTAGTGAAGCTATCAATGAAAATGTTTTACAGAACAAGATTCCTAGGCTCACTTGAAGAAGTCATAACAAGCCAAAGAAAATGAAAAAATGTGTTCATCTTGAGCCTGTCATTGAAAGACTGAATGTTCAAGGGAAAATGATTTGTTTACTACAAGTAGACCTTGCATCTGTAGTCCATAGTCAATATTCACAAGACAATGTTTTATGTGAAGTAAAGTCTGAGCTTCAAGAGATGAAAATTGAATTGAGCAGTTTGAAGACCATGGTTACTGATCTCACTCAATTTGTGCAACATCATCTAATCTCATCTACCTCTGTAACACCCCCTTTGGCTCAAGACCCATTTGTACAAGCTCCTCAAGTTCCTCCAATTATACCTGAACCAGGGCCATTTGTATAGGAATCTGAAGATGCTACTGGGCCATCAAGGCCTCCTAAGCAGGCAGAACAAGCAGAAGAAGCAGAAGCTAAATCAGGGCCATCAGGGCCATCTAATATGGCAGAGGAAGTTGTTGGGCCATCAGGGCCATTTGATCAAGCCGAAAAAGTGTTTGGGCCATCAGGGCCTTCAGCATTTGTGGCTCCACCTGCAGATTTTGAGCCTGGCACAGAATCAGTTCATGCAGAGATTCCTCCTATAGTTATGAGTGAGCAGACTCCTATCCCTTCCTCTCCTACAGCTCCATCCATTGCTCCTCCTGCTCATGAACCTTCCAAGAAACCTCTTCTCAAACACATCTCTTCTCCCACTCCTTCCATTGATGAACCACCATCATCACCTACACCTCCTCCTTCCATTTCCCCTACTCATTTTGATGCACCTCCAGCCTCTATTTCTGGTACCTCTTCAGTTGGACCATCTACACAATCTCAACCACATTCCTTCTCCTCTCTACATCCTTCTACTCCATCATCCTTCATCACCCTCATTCCTGAAGGGGCTTGCTTGGCTGACATTTCAGTCAGTCAAATCAAAGATGAATTTGAAGAGGCCATTCTTAGGACAATTTTATCCTTCTCTTCTCATGTTCACAGGACTAACTCTTCTTCCAGTCCTACTCTGAAAAAGAGAAAGATCTCTCTAGAGCTTGTTCTCCATGGCTCTACCACCTTATTTCCTCCCCTATGGTACTCCTTATCTGCTACTCTCCGCGGAAAATCTCTTTACACTGAGTACCTTCAGAAGTGCACCTTTGTAGTAGTTTTTGGACTTCCCTACCTCAATATTTTAGAATACCTTTCTCTCATCTTTCCCTTGTCTGATATGCCTAAAACTGAGATCAATAGGATTCTTTCTTCTGTTGAGTCCAAGATTGAGGAACAGTGGGCTAGATCCCATAGACTTCTTTACAAAAAGTTTGAGATTTCAAAGGATCACCGATACCCTCCATCAAATCATCCTCTCTCTTTATTAGAATGGTTTGTGCATCAGCACACCACATCTTGGGGACCTAAAATTCAGAAAGAAGTCAAGTTGGTCAGGCAGTTTCAGATGTACAACGATTATTGTCATATTAGTAATCTCCCTGAGGCTCAACTAGCACAGTTCAGATCTGCTCTGGATAATCTTTGGTCCCAACAAAAGGATTGTACAGCTTTTCAAGTTGACTTTGCCACTCTCAAGCTTCCTGAGTTCAAGTTATTACCTCAATTGCACTTCCTTTTCATGGACTCTGATATTGGTCCCATTATTTTTGAAAGATATGCCAGAGTCAAAGCTAGGCTTCATGTCCAGGAAGGAGTTTCCCTAGCGTGTGCTCGCTTTCTTTTTAGAGAGTATCACAGAGGTTTCATAAAATCTTCCATTCTAGCCCCTCTGTTAGATAAATCTGAAATATTTTTTCCTACTGAGTGGCGCAAGATATATCATCAGGACGCTCTTCAACTAGATCAGCTAAATTCAGCTCAATTCAAGTCCAATTAGCCCACATTATCTCCTGAGTAGTTCATGGATCTAAACTCCATCAATTTGGTGACAGATCCTTACTCCATCTGGGATGAAAGATACAAGGTATACATTACTCTGAGGCAGGAACTACTAGCTCACAACATTACTTATCCTATCTCTATAGATCAGTTTCTACAGCATGCTAGCTTTGGCACACAAAGCCTCTACAGATTGACTCTTAGTAATTTAGAATATAATCAGCTTCTTGAGGATCAGAGGCAGCTTCAGATTAAGAAATTCAGTGCAGATATGGGGCCATCTTAGTCTTGGTCAGTGGATAGATTAGCCAAATTATATGTAGAAAGAATCGTACCTTTGCATGGGATTCCAGTTACCATTGTTTTAGATCGAGATCCCAGGTTCACATCATGCTTTTGGAGCAGTTTGCAAAGAGTGGTTGGCATGGAATTAAGATATAGTTCGGCTTATCATCCATAGACAGATGGACAAATAGAAAGAACAATTCGAACAATAGAAGATATGTTGAGGGCTTGCTGCTTAGTTTGGGGAAGTGTATGGGAGCATCATTTAGGCATGGTAGAGTTTGCCTATAATAACAGCCATCATGCAAGTATTGGAATGGCACCTTATGAAGCATTATATGGTATACTGTGCAGGACACCATTAAATTGGTATGAAGTGGGTGAAAGATAAGTTATGGGACCAGAGTTGATTCAGCAATGTGCAGAGACAGTAAAATTCATTAAAGAAAAGCTTCAGACAGTGCAAAGTCGTCAAAAAAGTTATGTAGATACCAGACGCAGGCCTTTGCAATTTGAAGTTGGAGATTATGTCTTTTTGAAAGTTTCTCCTACTAAAGGTGTGCTCAGGTTCAGAAAAAGAGACAAATTGAGTTTGAGGTATGTTGGCCCATTTCAGATAAAGAAAGAGTTGGTAAAACATCTTACAAATTAGATTTATAAGCAGATTTTACTAATGCACATGACGTGTTCCACGTTTCAATGCTCTGAAGGTACATTAAAAATCCTACCCAGGTGGTCAATTATCAAAGAGATGACTTGAAGCCACATATGACAATGCCGGAATATCCAGTACAAATTACAAGTCGCAAAACCCAGAAACTCAGAAATAAAGAAATTGAACTAGTGAAAGTCATATGGAAAAATAGACAGGTTGGAGAAGATACATGGGAACTAGCAGATGAAATGATGAAAGCGTATCCATACTTGTTTGAGTAAGTCTTTAATTTCTTTTAGGTGATAGTATTATGCTTGTGTAAGTGAAAGTTTATTTGCTGTCAAGTTTCCATTTTAAATTTCGAGGATGAAATTTCTTTTAGGTGATAGTAATGTAGTGTATTGATCGTCCGGATCGTCGTATAATAGTTGTGGAGTCTAGTGTGTGGCCGATGATGTGTGTAGCAGGTATTTCTGCAGGTTGCGAGGCGTCGTGGGCCGACGGTTTGGGCCCAAAGCACCCACTAGTTCATTGTCTATGAACGCGACAGTGAGGGCCATCGCGTTCTGAATGCGACAGTCCTGGGTGTCGTGTTCATGGAACCGTTGTTTTGGGTCGACGTTTGCATGCCCGCCGCGTGTCGCACGCTGGGTAGCCATGCTGACGTCAGCAGTAGGAAGGAGACGGCCTCTTACGTCGCGATCAGGTCGCGACGTAGTGCTACGTCGTGTTCCGAACCACTATGCGTTTTTAAGAGAGTTTGGCCTAGCAGAACTCTCACAAGCTCTGCTCGGCCAAGAGCATTTTTTTGTAAAATTGTCGGGTGATCTGAGCTGTTAGTTGACGTGTGGGCGTGTTCTCGCCGTAAGGACGCTACGTGGAGCGGGGGAAATGCCGCGTGGGTCTCGTTCTTCTTGTTCCTCGCGAAGGTAGGGAGATTCCACTTGTTTTGATCCATGGAGTGTGTGCGTGGTGTGTTTAATGTGTTATTTGCTTTCCAAACAGTAGATACCATGCTAGGGCACTCATTAAAGCATGTAAAACGGATGAAAACACTAGTTTGCAGGGGTTCTGAGGGTGATCCGGAGAAGGGTTTCCGGATTAGGGTTTTTGCATGGAAGGTGACAGACCCTCTCGTCGCGACCAGGTTGCGACAGGCCGACCAGTCACGTTCACGTTCTGGAACGCGACATATCGGGATGTCACATTCTGAAGGCGACATGAGACCCCGTCGTGTTCATAGCCGAGGGTTTGTTCGTGTATGCATAAGAGAGCAGGTTTATCCGATTATCATGAACTGTGTTACATGACAAGGGTAAGCGGTTCATGAGCACCTGTAGCGCTCGGGGAGCATGTTGTGTATGCGGTTTGCGTGGTGTTCACGTGGTTGACGTGGGGTTTCACGTGGCTTGTGCAGTGTGCACGTGGTTTGTGTGTGCGTTGCGATTAGTATGACGCCTACCGTGGATACCTCTTCAGTTGGGAGCCCCAAGTTTTGTGTGAGCCAGGCACGTGTGTGTGCTTGGGGCTTGTCCTGGTACCGGGTACCGACAAGGTCTTGTCGTCTTCCTGGACACCCTCACTCTTGTGTAGAGTAGTTCGTCCGGCTAAGAGAAAGACGACAGTGGGACAACGACTTGTGAGAGTTTGTGTTTTTTCGCTTGTAGCGCGCTCGTGGTTGGGGGTTACGGACACCAGTAGACATACTGGGCCCCAGCTAGTCCTGTTTTCTAGTGCCTCACTTTAGGGAGCTCGGGCTAGAGTCCCTAAAGGTGTTAGGCATGGGCCTGCGACAGTGTGGTCCGCAGGAGTGGTGTTGGTTGGTCTCCATAGTTTATTGTCTTATTCTAGTGCATCGGCAGCTGGAGGTTTCGTCCGTGGCTGCGAGACTGAGAGGTAGTCCAATGTGGTTTGTCCGAGTCAGTAGCTGGTGTCGCGAACCAGTCTTACTGGCTCGAGTGTGGCGTTTTCCTACTTTAGCACGTACACCTGGTTGTGGTTTGCTGTTTATTTAATATTGTTGTTTTCTGTTAAGCGGCAAGCGGTAAGTGTTATTTACAGCTTTATATCCTGTTAGCTAGTTCTATAAATTGTTAACGTAGCCTTCTGCTTTACTACTTGTGTTGGTTTGTTCAGATTCTAGGGGAGTTTCCCTACTGAGCCAGTGACTCATGAGGCTCACCCCTACCCCTTTCAAGTGAGGGAGAGTAGGAGACTTCGCACCCGTCGTCTAGTTCTGAGCCGCACCGTAGCGGAGCAGGGTCTGCACCTCCAGTAGTGTAATTTTATTTCTTTGTGCACCTCAGGGTGTGCCCCAGGTTGCTGTTGTAGTTGTGTACGGTTTTAGTTGATAAATGGCTATGTAAATTCCTTGTAAATATTTGTGAGATGGCAATTTTATAAAATATTTCAGCAGTTTCCTTTATATTTCGACGGACTTGTGTGAATGATAACCCTTGCGAGGCTTCAGCTCGTTCGCGGGAGGCGGAGTCGGATCAGGCATGCTATTAGGTTAACGGGTCTGGACAACAAGGTCCGTTACATGTACTATTTTGATATATTATATAGTGGATTGTTCAAATTTTTGGTGTGTACATTTTCTTATATGTTCTCCTCAAACATTCTTTTTTTACCCTTCCGAGCTTCGACTCTTGGTGTGGCGGGTCAGGGTTCGGGTTACTTGTTGGTAATCGGTAATTCAGATCCTGGATCCTTACACCTTGTGATAGGAGATCTGCACCAGGATAAAATTTCTGTTGTTTATGTGATTGCTTTTATCTCCTTATCTGCTACTCTCATTAAATCTAAATGTTTTGTTTAGTGTTTCTAAAGTTATTTTGTCTCAGAATATTTCTATGATTAATCTTTAGCAATCCATTCACCCCACTCTGGGCTTGCAACCTGGTCAACAAAAGTAACACTAAGTGGATGAAGAACAAGCCCAAGGCTATGATTGGAACTTGGAGTGAGGAAGAAGAGGATGAAGAAGAAGAAAATTCTGAAGATGATGAGAAAAAAAAAGCAAAATTTGTCTAATGGCAAAGGGAGATGATGAAGAAGAAGAGGTAACTTACTCCATTTGAAGACTTTACACATAGTGATTGGGAGCATGTGTATTTTGAATTACTGGATAGATATGATGAGGCTAAGAGAGAAAACAAAAATACTAAGAAGAAAATAAACCAGATAGTTCATGACACTTCAACAAATGAAAAGAATGAAAACCTTGATAAAGAAGCTTATGAGTTGAGAGAAATCATCGATGGATTGAAGCTTAAAGAATTTGAACAAGAAAATGAAATGAAATTGTTTACATAAAAGTATGATTTAATAAAGAATGTTAACAATGAGATGCGAAAAGAAATTGAAAGAGTGCAAAAAGATTTGACTAACAAACAACAAGCCTTGGAAAAGTTTGTGAATTGAAGAAATAATCTAGATGCTCTTTTGGGAACTAGAATGAATTTCAACAAAGAAGGGTTGGGATTTAACCCATCAAAGAAAAAAGAAATCAAAATGAAAACGATCACTTTTATATCTACTTCTAGTTCAAATTATCTCAACTCAACAAATGATACAAAAGAAAAGACTTAGAAAAATGTTGAAGAGGAAAATGACAAATTGCTGTAAAACAAAAATCCATAGAAAGACCCAAAGGAAAAACAAATGAAAAAGGTAAAGCACCTCACAAGAACCTGTACTAGCACCAAACTAAAAGAGTAGGTCGACATACCCCACAAGGTAGGTCGACACACCTAATTTCCAGGACCCGGGGTTCCTTTCTCTCAGAGAGCTTTACCAACTCACTATTAGCCTTTTGAGATATTATCTTGAACTCATCCAATTCATTCAGTAGTTCTTCCTTTTCATCACTAAGTTCAAAATTTTCATTTTCAAGTTTAGATATTCTTCTAGTTAGAGAAATATCATGCATGACATTTTCAATTTTCCTTTTTAGACATTTATTTTCTTTTCTTATTTCAGAGCATTTTTCAACCAAGGTAGCATATGCATGTTTCCAATCATCAACAGTGTATTGTTTAAAAGAAGAATTTACCTTGCCATCATTGCTATTTGCCATAAAGCATAATTCCTCATCTTCAGAACTAGAGGAATTCTCTCCTTCATCTTCACTTTGGTCTTCATCCGACCAAGTTGCTAGCATTGCTTTTGGCCTCTTCATTTTGATGTTATTTTTGTATTTCTTGTGCTTTTCCTTCTTGAGCTCAAGACACTCACCCTTCATATGTCCTGGTTTGTTGCACTTGTAACAAATAACAACCTCATCAGTCTTTTCATTTTTTCCAGTATTAATATTTGAAGAAGAAGCATTCTTTTTTCCAGAAGAATATTTATTCTTTCCATTGAATTTTTCTCTTCTTGATTTGAAAAATTTTCTGAAATGTGGGGTCATGAGGGCAATCTCATCCTCATTAGATTCAGACTCTTCAGAATTAGTTTTTTCTTGAATTTTCTCTTTGTGACTTGATGAAGCCTTAAATGGTGCTGGTTTAGCTTTAAGCATGTGTTCTTATCTCCTTCTCAGATTTATTTCATATGTCATTAAAGATCCTATGAATTCATCCAAAGATATTTTGGATAAATCCTTAGAGTGTTCAATCATAGTAGCTTTTGTGCGCCAAACTAATGATAAAGAGCGCATGATTTTTCTTACCAGATCAGCATCAGTGTACTCCTTACCAAATGCCTTCAGTCCATTGACGATTATCATAAACCTAGCAAATAATTTAGAAATTGATTTATCATTTTTCATCATAAACAGTTCTTATTCAGAAACAAGTATGTTTGCTTTGGTTTCTTTAACTTGAGATGTTCCTTCATACATTAATTCAAGTTTATCCCACATTTGCTTATCGGATTTGCATATGGATTTTCTTGAATACTCCTTAGGGTGAACAGCACACTGAAACATATTCATGACACTATAGTTAAGAGTTGCTTTCCTAATTTGCTCTCTAGTCCAATTCTCTTCATTCCCATGGTTTTCATAGGGACCCTTTTCAACTATCTTCCAAATTTCATAATTTTGAGCCCTTAGAAAAGCTTGCATGCTATTTTTCCAGTAAGAGTAATCAAATCCATCAAAATATGGTGGTCTATTGATAGAATGGCCCTCAACTACAAAACCTCGAGAATCCATGGATCAAGTTAAGAGACAGTGAATGAGCAAGCAGACAAATCATGTAGATAGAACACATAGATCAAACAAAAGCAATCAAATCAGATCAGAATCAGATATTAACCCGCTCTTATATCAATTGTAGGATTGAACAAGTAGGATGAATAGATCTAGAAGGGGGGCGGGGTTGAATAGATCTAACACCAAGCTTAGCAGAAGCTTAAATAATTTAGAAATTACTTCAGATTATAGATCCATTCAGACATAAAATCTCACTAATCTGATGTGTGAGTGTGTGTAGTTGATGTGTGAAGCAATTAGACAAGTAGTGTGAAGGCGAAATTCCTATGCATGCATCTAGCACAGAAAATAGATCAAACCACTGCACATGAGATTTTTAGGTGGTTCAAAAATCACACCAGTGATTCCTACATCCACCCCTGACACAGTGAGGCCACACTACTCAAATCTAAGTACAACACACACACTTGAGCTGGATGGCTCAAACCACACACACACACAAGAGCTCGACGGCTCAGACCACACACATGAGCATGATGGCTCAAACCACACTAGCTAGATCAAATTCAAAAGAAATCAGATCCTTTAGCACTGATCTGATTTACACACTTACATGCATACAAAAATTTGCACAGAACACATGTATAGATCTCACAAGCACTCAAAGACAAATTGAGAAGAACACTCCAATAGAAATGAATGAAAGAGAGGTGAATTGGATGTCCCTTGTTGAAGATGATCTGTGGAAGCTTGAATTGAAGGTCCTTAAGAAGATCAGATGGAGTACTCCTTCAATCCACGATGCTCTCTTTTCAGATCTACTGCTTTGTATGATTTCTCCTTCTTCCTCTGCTGCTCTTCGACTTAATCTGCACCTTCTTCAGCACTCCAATGCTTTCTCTCACTGCTTGGCCTTGATCCCCACGTCCTCTATGATGGATTCGATGGATTGGTGCTCCAGATGAGACAAGAGACTTTTTATAGCCTCGGTGCAGTCCCTTTTGAGTGGGAGACAAGTGTACAGAAACCTAGGGTTCACCCAAGGTTTCCACGTGTCCAAAAGTTCCTCTCCTCATTGCCACTTGGATGAAAGGGTATTTTGGTAGTAAGAAAATCTCCCAGATGTCTCCAGAGATAAGTTACACCCTTTGGAAATCATACCCTTTACGTTTCTGAGTTTTCATGGAATGTGTGTCGACACTACTGACTAAGTACTAGTTTCACCTTACTGGCAGGGCACTAGTGTCGACCTGGTTAGCAACTAGTGTTGACCTCCTGTGTTTTTCTTCAGACACAGCTCACTGGATGGACTGTGTGTGTTGACCTGATTTACAATGTGTGTCGACACTACTGTGACTTTGTTCTTTAGAAGCTTACTAGGTAGACTGTGTGTGTCGACCTGATTTTCAACTAATGTCGACAAAACTTTTACAAAATTGTGTAAACCTGTATACATGAAGTGTGAACCATCAAAACATGTCATTATCATTAAAATATGAAATATGAAGTATCAAAAACATGTTGTTTAGTCATTATTATAATATGTACAATATGTCATCATCAAAACCAAAATATGAGTGTATAGACATTATCCACGACCAAATATTTTAGTCATCATTAAAATCATCATCAAAATATTAAATACACACTCAACACAACACATGAAATTTTGGAGCATGCACAAAATGATCAATTCTATGCCAACAGTCTCTAGACATATGACCAATTTAATGACAGTAAAAACATTGGAGTAATTTGACATGTTTCTGAATTCTTTGATTTTTGTTCTAGCAATATGACGAGGTTTATTGCAAATGAAGCGCATAGGTGAATTTCTTACCAGATACTTACCTTGGCTATGATGTTGAAGTGGAGCTTGCCTTGGAGCTTTTTGGAGTGATGGACGAGGTTTAGACATCTTGTAGAAACCTGTTTGCTTTTCCCTTTTCTATTTTTGGATTTTAGCAAACATTGGGTTCTTTCTATTTGCAGCATTTTTCTTCATTTTCTATTTTTGTTGCTGAGCATTTTTCTGAACAAGAACTTTCACTGGTTTTTCTTTCGGCAAGATGGAGTTATTATTAGCAGTAATTTTGACAAATGAAGTTTTTGTTTTGCTTTCAAAATTCATTTTACTCACTGGATTATATCTTAAACCTTATTTTTTGAAAGTTTACTCTCACTCCTAGGAGAATATCAAGATTTTGAGTTCCCTGAACAAACTTAGACAAGGTAGATTTTAGATTGTCAATAGTCTTATTCAATTTAGAGATCTTCTTTTTAGAATTTTGATTTTTGTTCACAGCAACTTCAAGTTCAGTTGTAAATTTTTCTTTTTTAGTTTTCAACGTGTCAAATTGTTTTCCTGAATGGTAAAGCTTGTTTAGCATGATATCCAAATCATTTTTCATCTTATTCTTTTCATTTTCAAATTGAGCCATTTGAATATCCAAATCAGCATTTTCCTTCTTAAACCTGTTGTAATCATCATTCAATGGTTTGTCACGCAATATGATTCAATCTTCTTTTTAAGATGATGATTTTTTTCAATAAGCTGTCTGCATTTGTCATTGATTTGATGATCATGAGCCATATTTATAATTTGTTTACTTAATTGCTCAATATCAAATTTAAGATTCTCATTCAGATCAAGCAATTGTTCATTTTTATTTTTCAACCCAAGAGTTTTAGATTTCCACCGATCATGAATCTCTTCTTTCAAAATATCTTTTTTAGTATTTAACTTTTGAACTTCAATTTTCAAGTCTTCATTATCTTCGTGGACAATTTTACAATTATCTTGAAGCAATTTAATTATTCTTATCTGCCTTTTATTTCCAGAGTTCATTCTTTCATTTCTTTTACTTAACTGATGACAGAGAATTGTCAATTCATCAAATGATAATTCTTCATCATCATTGTCAGAACATGAATTGACAGAATCATTGGGATTTACCGAACCATTGGAGCTTTCCTTGGCCATTAAGTAAATTTTAGAGTAGGTTTCATCATCTACAGAGCTTTCTTCTTCATCGTCTTCTTCCTCCTCACTCTAGGTTCCTATCATAGCTTTAGGCTTAATCTTCTGCCACTTGGTTTGAGATTTTTTCTGAGCATCATGACATTCTGGTTTGACATGTCCTGGTTTCCTACAACTGTAACAAAAAATTTTGTCAGAATTTTCGTTAGCAAATTATGTTGGTTTAGAAGAGTTACCTACCTGAGGTCTTCTTTTAAGAAATCATTTACCTTATTTTCTTTAGAACTTTCTAAATTTTCTTGTGAGTAAGACAAATTGTAAGGCCCCAAATTTCTTTTTCCCGCTTCTATTTTATGTATATGATGTTTACATGTTCTTGCATAAATGGCGTGCATGAAAATGGTGCATATTATAAATATAAATTTTGCATGGGTATATGCGAGGATGTATATTATTATATGTGAATATAGGTAATTGACCAATTTTGTGTATAAGGTATCTATTCAAATATTATGCAAGTGCTATCTAAATATTGAAGTATACCTTATATTACCCATTTCATGGATATTGTGTGCGAATATATGAAGTGTGTATGTGTATGTACGTATGTAGGTTATCTAATGCGTGTGATAATTGTATACGTAATTCTATATACATAACACCTTGGTATACCTATGTATGCATGTGTATGTTTAATTGTAAACATTGTCCATTGCGTGGTGTAGTTAATGTGTACATTGTACTTCGTACATTGCATGTACGTATGGAGTGCAAGCAAGAACTACTTTATTGAATAGATTATTCCTAGCTAACTTAATTCATATTGCCTCCTAATGATTGTGAAGCCTCGCAATTCTTGTCATTTTATTTTGCCGCGTGATTGAGTCACGCTTATGTAAAACCTCATGTACGCATAGGTAGATACCTACGTACATCTTATCTTAGTGTACTTATGTATGCATGTGTATGCCCAGGTATAAATTTTATGGATTGCACGGTGTAGTAATATACATATTATACCTTATACATTGTATGTATATACGTAGTGTAAACACAATTCTTGTGTGTTGAGTCATGTTGTGTGTATATATATGTATATATATATATATATATACATTGTATGCGTATGAAGATATTCATGTACGTGTTATTATCTTGATGTACCTATGTATGTATGTGTAGGATTAGTAGTAAATATTGGATGTTTACATGGTGTAGTGGTGTATACACTATACTACATAGGTTTCATGTGCATATATGTGTGGATTAAGCATGGTTCTGCATGATTTTAAGTTCTGGCAGAAGAGTGTCTTGGCGTCAACATGGATGGACGCCCATGATATGTCAGCGTCCATATCGACTGACGCCAACCCTAATGTAGCCGTCCATGGATGTGGACGTCAATATCCCTAATTTTCTGTGCGCAACAGAGCGTAGAGAGCACTCATTGGGCCAGGCTTCTGATTGGGGAGATGTCTTCCCAACGGCTCTTACCTGTCCTTTCAACCCCTGCACGAGCCCGTCTTGTCCCCTAGTCTATAAAACACATCCCTTTCGCAACCTAGAGAGCTCTCTTGGCTCTTTACTAGAAAGGAAACCCTAACTGAGAGAGAGAGGAAGGACTGACCTTGGAGGGCTTGGATCCGGCGACTGGAGGCATTTTCTGGTGATCTTCTACGACAAGGAGGAAGGCCATACGTAGGAGAAGGCTTCCCTGGCGTTGGACTGCAGCCTGCAACCCCCTAGAACCCGGAGCAAAGGATTTCTGGAGACTTCTTGGCGCTGCCCAAGGAGGGCTTCATCAGCTTATTCCGATCTTGTAGATTTAATTGAGAGGCATGTAACGCATAGATCTCAATCCCATACATGTGCCCTAGGTCCCAGCAATTTTTGTGGATTTTAAATCGTGTCCTGGACCCTCCTTTTCACCTTATATTTGGAGTTCGGTCTGTGCTGTTGCACAGACAGGAACTTGGCGTCAATGCCAATGACGCCAAGATCTCCCATCGGCGTCCAGCGATCGTGCCGTCAAAACCCTTGAACGGCCAGAGGCTGCCGCCAAGTTCTTCATGATAGAACAGTGAGTTGTTCTTCCTGGTAGATGATTATTTTCGATATGTTTTCGGATGAGGATATAGTGTAAATTTTATATGCTATGTAAAATAGGTAATGTGATGTGTGTGGAAATTTCTGTATTTTTTGTGGATGGCATGAAATTTTAGATTATTGAAATACATGTTGGGGGAAAATGGATTATGCATGCTCATCTATTGTCTACCTAATTCCTGAGGAATTAAATGCCCTATATTTTTCTATATCATGTGTATATGTATCAGTCCATGCCCTGAAATTTTGAGAATTTTTCCATGACTGTGGGATTTACTGAAATTACTGTTTTAGAATTAGAAGACATGCGTAGAAATTGTAAAATTTACATTAAATTGTGTGCTGTGCAATAAATCAAGGGAAACTTTATGTGATGATGATTATGTTAGGATCAGGGTTGTGAATGGTTAAATCTGATGTTCGTGTTGTGTTCCATGTTAAAGTGAATTATGAATAGCATGAAACTGAATGTTTTAATTTCTGTAAATGTAATATGACTCAGAAAAATCTGAAAAATTGTATGTGCGATTATAACCTTAAAATTGTCTGTGGTTAAAGTCTCATATTATTTTGATGACAGAAAGTATTGTTATGGATTTTTAATGTGAAAAATGACTATGTGAGCATGTTAGTTGTGACTTGATGTGATTCAGTAAATTTCAGTATGATTATATCTATATTATGATTATTTGGTAGTTGCAACAGTGAGGTTAAAATCAGTAAATGAGGACTTATGTGTGTATGAATTATGTATGAGTGTGTGTATGGAATGTGAGAGAACAAGTGGTATAGGTGTGTGAAATGGTTAATGTGACAAGATAAACAAATATGCCCATAAGACACTGCCACCTTAGATGCTTGGAGCTGTACTGTAGTAATGCCCCTACGGGAAAGCTCAATGCGTTATGTGATACCCTAGGAAAGGGTCTTGATAAAGTGTATACCCTGGCAAAGGGTCTTGTAAAATCCTGGAGGTGGACAAGTTCCATTGGTAATGGTGGGAAGGGCTTTCCCCGGTTTCTGCAGAGACTAAGACTTATCACTGTGTCGGTGATTAAGTAAGTGAATGCGAATGTGTGTGTTATGTGACCGTCTAATGGTGGTTTGGGCTGTGTCTTGGCATTAAGTGAAAATAAGTATAAGTGTGATGTGAAAAGTGATATGTGTTCATAGCACAAGGAATGTGCAAGATATGTGTAAATGTGGCACATGTTATGTGCAATTCCTAACTCACTTAGCATGCAATCATAACAATTTACTTCACATTTAGCTTGCTGATTTTATACAAATTTTATCACATTCATACTACCTTTGCATAGGGATCACTTTTAACTATAGAACATGATACTAAACACATGTGCATCCAATCATTCAAATTTCATGAATATGAAAGCATATACTTACATTTTGGTACTAATGGTAACATCACTTTTAGCAATTGACAATTTATACATAAACACATACACACACACATTTGTACACATCAATAAACAATTTATCAATTAACACTATTGTCATTTATACTTATACTATTTTCTCATTACACACAACCATATGATAACCTTGGTTTCCACATACACTCACTTTTGGTTTATCACACAATACTTATACACATTTCCCATTATTTCCTCTTTCACATTCAAATCATGCTAGGAGTGCTACCTATCTTGTATATGTTTCCATGGTTTAGTTGTGCAACTTTACAATGACTTAGATAAAGCATGAAAACGTGTGAATGTGTATTTTACTCATGATAATGACACCATGATGTTAGTGATCTTGTGTAGATTCTAGTTTTACATTTGTTTAGATAATTGTTTAATGGAATTTGTTTAGGTTATAGCATGATCATGTATGATTTAACTGTTGAAATCTTATTGTGTTAATTGTTAAAAAGGATGTATATATTGAATCTTAAGTTACTTGTTGAGTCTATTGCATAGACTCACTCTTGCTAAACATTTCAGGAAATTAGCAGCGAAGGAGCTAGCAAGAATTGAAGTGGAGTTGGACTAAGGGATTGAAGAATTGTAATTTATATTTCATAAGTATGTAATGCTACAATTGAAATTTGGATTTTGTTCAAATGTACTTGGAGTCGGCTATGTATTTGGAACATTTCGCACTTATGTTATCTCTTGTTGAACTATACAGACTGTGGTATGTGGATTTAAAAGTTGATGGAATAAGATTTATTTAAATTTCGCTGCATTTATTCAATTCTATTTGTGTATATCTCAGCTCATTTGTTACTTGTTGGGGTATTCTCCCCTGTAGCGGCTTGCTCTCATCCGATGTGGGTTGGTATAACCGTACCGGGTGGAAGTGGGTCGTTGCAGAGATGGTATCAGAGCCCTTTGGGTTGAGCTTATACATAAATAGCCATCAACTAAATCACATCTCTAAGTCTTTGTAGTGGATAGCCAGATCCAAGGAATAATTAAGATAGTACTAGAAAAGTAGTAAGATAATTACATGATGACATGTTAAGTATGAGGATAAATGGAGTTTAACTTAGTGTTTATTTTGTAGCAATGGCAGGAAGGACTCGACGTTCGAGCCTGCCCATTCAAGATGAGGAATTAAGTAGGACCGACGGAGAGCAACATGAAGTACCAGCACCTCAAGGATCGCCCCCGCCACCGTTGGCTGATTATGGTACGGTCATGCAAGGGATTGTACAAGCAATACAGACTCAAGCGCAAACACAAGCGGCTTTTCAAACTCAGTTTGAGGCTCAGGTTCCAGCACCAGCTCAACAGGACCGTGGTTCAGGAGGTGTATCCGTCATGGAGAGGTTCAAGAGGATGGCTCCACCCTCTTTTAAGGGGGAGAGTGAGCCGTTAGTTGCAGAAAGTTGGCTCAGGGAAATCGAAAAGATATTCTGAGCTATCAGGTGTGCAGAGGATGACAAGATCAGTCTGGCGTCATACATGCTTCAGGAGCGAGCGGATGTGTGGTGGTCTTCCGTTCTTCGTACGCAGTTTGAGGGAGTGGAGCTAGAGGTTACTTGGGAAGATTTCGTAAGGATGTTTCAGGCCAAGTATGTTCCTGAACATATACGGGACAAAATGGAGCAGGAATTCTTAGCATTGACTCAGGGATCGATGACAGTTGTGGAGTATGAGGCTAGATTTGCAGAGTTGTCTAGATATGCACCACACATAGTTGTTGATGAGAGGCGCAAGGTAAGGAAGTTTGTAATGGGGCTTAGACCGTCAATGAGGGCCAGACTGGCGGCGTTTGACCTTAGAACTATGGATGTAGCTCTTAGCGCGGCATGCAAACAAGAGAGTGAAATGGAGTTGTACTTGGCAGAGAAGAAAGCAAGACTAGAAATGTTGCCAGAACCATTTCAGCGGCAAAAGAGGAAGATGAAGAAGCTCATGAAAAGACAGCAACCAACTATGATACCAATAGAATCAACCTTTCAGCTAGTAGTTTCGGCCGGCAACGAGAAGCCCGTATGTGTGCATTGTGGCAAGCGCCACGGCGGAGACGTATGTTGGACGAGGTTAGGAAGATGTCTCAAGTGCGGTAGCAAGAACCATCGGATTAAAGACTGTCCGAATCAGAAGAAGAGGTTTGTTCCCCGAGATGTTCAAGTAGTGAGGAAGCCACCGGTAGGAATTTAGGCACCGGTCTAAGTGGACTAGAAGCGGCAACGAGATGTCATCAAGGGTACGTGATCCGATCTTCGAGGACGAAGATCTCTTTAAGGGGGAGAGGGTGTAAGGCCCCGAATTTCTTTTTCCCGCTTCTATTTTATGTATATGATATTTACTTGTTCTTGCATAAATGGCGTGCATGAAAATGGTGCATATTATAGATATAAATTTTGCATGGGTATATGCGAGGATGTATATTATTATATGTGAATATAGGTAATTGGCCAATTTTGTGTATAAGGTATCTATTCAAATATTATGCAAGTGCTATCTAAATATTGAAGTATACCTTATATTACCCATTTCATGGATATTGTGTGCGAATATATGAAGTGCGTATGTGTATGTACGTATGTAGGTTATCTATGCGTGTGATAATTGTATACCTAATTCTATATACATAACACCTTGGTATACCTATGTATGCATGTGTATGTTTAATTGTAAACATTGTCCATTGCGTGGTGTAGTTAATGTGTACATTGTACTTCGTACATTGCATGTACGTATGGAGTGCAAGCAAGAACTACTTTATTGAATAGATTATTCCTAGCTAACTTAATTCATATTGCCTCCTAATGATTGTGAAGCCTCGCAATTCTTGTCATTTTATTTTGCCGCGTGATTGAGTCACGCTTATGTAAAACCTCATGTACGCATAGGTAGATACCTACGTACATCTTATCTTAGTGTACTTATGTATGCATGTGTATGCCCAGGTATAAATGTTATGGATTGCACGGTGTAGTAATATACATATTATACCTTATACATTGTATGTATATACGTAGTGTAAACACAATTCTTGTGTGTTGAGTCATGTTGTGTGTATATATATGTATATATATATATATATACATTGTATGCGTATGAAGATATTCATGTACGTGTTATTATCTTGATGTACCTATGTATGTATGTGTAGGATTAGTAGTAAATATTGGATGTTTACATGGTGTAGTGGTGTATACACTATACTACATAGGTTTCATGTGCATATATGTGTGGATTAAGCATGGTTCTGCATGATTTTAAGTTCTGGCAGAAGAGTGTCTTGGCGTCAACATGGATGGACGCCCATGATATGTCAGCGTCCATATCGACTGACGCCAACCCTAATGTAGCCGTCCATGGATGTGGACGTCAATATCCCTAATTTTCTGTGCGCAACAGAGCGCAGAGAGCACTCATTGGGCCAGGCTTCTGATTGGGGAGATGTCTTCCCAACGGCTCTTACCTGTCCTTTCAACCCCTGCACGAGCCCCTCTTGTCCCCTAGTCTATAAAACACATCCCTTTTGCAACCTAGAGAGCTCTCTTGGCTCTTTACTAGAAAGGAAACCCTAACTGAGAGAGAGAGGAAGGACTGACCTTGGAGGGCTTGGATCCGGCGACTGGAGGCATTTTCTGGTGATCTTCTACGACAAGGAGGAAGGCCATACGTAGAGAAGGCTTCCCTGGCGTTGGACTGCAGCCTGCAACCCCCTAGAACCCGGAGCAAAGGATTTCTGGAGACTTCTTGGCGCTGCCCAAGGAGGGCTTCATCAGCTTATTCCGATCTTGTAGATTTAATTGAGAGGCAAGTAACCCATAGATCTCAATCCCATACATGTGCCCTAGGTCCCAGCAATTTTTGTGGATTTTAAATCGTGTCCTGGACCCTCCTTTTCACCTTATATTTGGAGTTCGGTCTGTGCTGTTGCACAGACAGGAACTTGGCGTCAATGCCATTGACGCCAAGATCTCCCATCGGCGTCCAGCGATCGTGCCGTCAAAACCCTTGAACGGCCAGAGGTTGCCGCCAAGTTCTTCAGGATAGAACAGTGAGCTGTTCTTCCTGGTAGATGATTATTTTCGATATGTTTTCGCGATGAGGATATAGTGTAAATTTTATATGCTATGTAAAATAGGTAATGTGATGTTTGTGGAAATTTCTGTATTTTCTGTGGATGGCATGAAATTTTAGATTATTGAAATACATGTTGGGGAAAAATGGATTATGCATGCTCATCTATTGTCTACCTAATTCCTGAGGAATTAAATGCCCTAGATTTTTCTATATCATGTGTATATGTATCAGTCCATGCCCTGAAATTTTGAGAATTTTTCCATGACTTTGGGATTTACTGAAATTTCTGTTTTAGAATTAGAAGACATGCGTAGAAATTGTAAAATTTACATTAAATTGTGTGCTGTGCAATAAATCAAGGGAAAATTTATGTGATGATGATTATGTTAGGATCAGGGTTGTGAATGGTTAAATCTGATGTTCGTGTTGTGTTCCATGTTAAAGTGAATTATGAATAGCATGAAACTGAATGTTTTAATTTCTGTAAATGTAATATGACTCAGAAAAATCTGAAAAATTGTATGTGCGATTATAAACCTTAAAATTGTCTGTGGTTAAACTCTCATATTATTTTGATGACAGAAAGTATTGTTATGGATTTTTAATGTGAAAAATGACTATGTGAGCATGTTAGTTGTGACTTGATGTGATTCAGTAAATTTCAGTATGATTATATCTATATTATGATTATTTGGTAGTTGCAACAGTGAGGTTAAAATCAGTAAATGAGGACTTATGTGTGTATGAATTATGTATGAGTGTGTGTATGGAATGTGAGAGAACAAGTGGTATAGGTGTGTGAAATGGTTAATGTGACAAGATAAACAAATATGCCCATAAGACACTGCCACCTTAGATGCTTGGAGTTGTACTGTAGTAATGCCCCTACGGGAAAGCTCAATGCGTTATGTGATACCCTAGGAAAGGGTCTTGATAAAGTGTATACCCTGGCAAAGGGTCTTGTAAAATCCTGGAGGTGGACAAGTTCCACTGGTAATGGTGGGAAGGGCTTTCCCCGGTTTCTGCAGAGACTAAGACTTATCACTGTGCCGGTGATTAAGTAAGTGAATGCGAATGTGTGTGTTATGTGACCGTCTAATGGTGGTTTGGGCTGTGTCTTGGCATTAAGTGAAAATAAGTATAAGTGTGATGTGAAAAGTGATATGTGTTCATAGCACTAGGAATGTGCAAGATATGTGTAAATGTGGCACATGTTATGTGCAAAAGTGAAATGATAAGAAGTGTGTGAATGTGAAAGAGGAAATAATGGGAAATGTGTATAAGTATTGTGTGATAAACCAAAAGTGAGTGTATGTGGAAACCAAGGTTATCATATGGTTGTGTGTAATGAGAAAATAGTATAAGTATAAATGACAATAGTGTTAATTGATAAATTGTTTATTGATGTGTACAAATGTGTGTGTGTATGTTTATGTATAAATTGTCAATTGCTAAAAGTGATGTTACCATTAGTACCAAAATGTAAGTATATGCTTTCATATTCATGAAATTTGAATGATTGGATGCACATGTGTTTAGTATCATGTTCTATAGTTAAAAGTGATCCCTATGCAAAGGTAGTATGAATGTGATAAAATTTGTATAAAATCAGCAAGCTAAATGTGAAGTAAATTGTTATGATTGCATGCTAAGTGAGTTAGGAATCATGCTAGGAGTGCTACCTATCTTGTATATGTTTCCATGGTTTAGTTGTGCAACTTTACAATGACTTAGATAAAGCATGAAAACGTGTGAATGTGTATTTTACTCATGATAATGACACCATGATGTTAGTGATCTTGTGTAGATTCTAGTTTTACATTTGTTTAGATAATTGTTTAATGGAATTTGTTTAGGTTATAGCATGATCATGTATGATTTAACTGCTGAAATCTTATTGTTTTAATTGTTAAAAAGCATGTATATATTGAATATTAAGTTACTTGTTGAGTCTATTGCATAGACTCACTCTTGCTAAACATTTCAGGAAATTAGCAGCGAAGGAGCTAGCAAGAATTGAAGTGGAGTTGGACTAAGGGATTGAAGAATTGTAATTTATATTTCATAAGTATGTAATGCTACAATTGAAATTTGGATTTTGTTCAAATGTACTTGGAGTCGGCTATGTATTTGGAACATTTCGCACTTATGTTATCTCTTGTTGAACTATACAGACTGTGGTATGTGGATTTAAAAGTTGATGGAATAAGTTTTATTTAAATTCCGCTGCATTTATTCAATTCTATTTGTGTATATCTCAGCTCATTTGTTACTTGTTGAGGTATTCTCCCCTGTAGCGGCTTGCTCTCATCCGATGTGGGTTGGTATAACCGTACCGGGTGGAAGTGGGTTGTTGCACAAATTCACTTGAATCATTTCCTAAGCTTAATGACTCCTCTTCATTAGATGCTTCTTGTACACTAGGATTCTCTTTAAATGCTAGTGACTTCTTTTCCATCACATCATCATTTGTTCTTTTCAAGCCAAATTCATATGTCATTAATGAACCAATCACTTGATCAACAGATGTAGTAGACAAATTCCTAGATTCTTCAATTATAGTAGCATTTGTATGCCAAAATGGAGTCAATGATCTAAGAATTTTTCTCGCAAGTTCATGTTCAGTATAAGTTTTTCCTAGACACTTTAAAACATTTATCATTAGAGTTAATCTACCATACATATCTTAGATGGCTTCATCATTTTTCATTTTAAAAGCCTCATACTTAGAAATTAACAGGTTGGCTTTGGTTTCCTTTACCTCAAAAGTACCTTTGTAGATTACCATTAGAGGATCCTATACTTCTTTGGCGGTGGAACATGATGAAACTCTTGAAAACTCCGTTGGATGAAGGGAGCATTGCACTCCAGTTAGCATTTGACTTCTTGATTAGCTCTAGTGTCCATCTTTCTTCATCCTCTGGGAGCTCATATGGTCCACTACTAACCACCTTCTAGATTTGATGGTCCTGGGCTCTTAGGAAAACTTGCATGCGAGTTTTCCAGTATGTATAGTTTGATCCATCAAAATAAGGAGGCATATACATAGAGTGTCCTTCTTGTATATATCACCTTATATCACGAAAAAAGAATGGGATGAAATTGAGAGATTGGAGAATTGGGAGGTGAGCGTATGCTCAATTGAAGGGAGATTGTTAGAGAAAGGGAGTTAGAGGTGAGCGTCTGCTCAGGTGAGTGTAGGGAAATTATAAAAAGGTGTTGGTGCTCGAGGGATGTTGAGGGATAGGAAAAGAGGCCACATGGTAGCCCGAAGTAATGTGGGCATGATGCCTAGGGAGAAGAGGCCCGCCCAGAGCCTGTATACCATAAAACCCTCTTCATAGGGGATATCTGGCTCCCCTTCGTCTTCCAGTCATTTAGAAATTGCCTCTTGTTTATGATGGTTGTTGGCTTCTCCAAGAGGTCATGTATGAGTGGTGGCCATTCTAGATCCGTTTGCATGAAGAGTCGACTAAGAGATATAGCGATGTCGTTCATGTTGAACCAATGGTACCATTCACACTCAGGGTCGCCCATTTTCCTCAGTTTTTTGGCCCTGAGGTTTTCTACAAACTGATGAGCGTGCACATCTTGACATGAAGGTTCGGATCTAATGACTGAGGTTTGTTGTTCATCCCCTAGCTACAAAGGACCCCTTTTGAAGTGATAGTAGAGAGACCATGTGAGTGGCTGCCTGTCAGTCTTCATTGTTGACATCATGGTTGCCAATGGTTTAGCTGACATTGCCCACTGTTCATAGTCCTCTTTTATTGGCTTGTATCCCAGTCCTACCCTGGGCCTTGTCTTCTCATCTGACACTGCCTTTGTCATGACTTGTAGATATGCACCCAGCCCTTTACCTGGCTGATACCCCATCTTCAGCATTATTTGCCAGCCCTTATCAGTCATGATCTTGCTTCTTTTCTATGTAGTAGGTGATGGTGAAATTGGAGGTGAATGTACTGGGTTTTATTGTATGTCATACATATCTAGAACTGACATGAGCGGCTAGTTGCTTGGCCAGATGGAAGAGATAGTGTAACACCTCAACGTGGAATATCGGAGCGGAATTACAGTTATTTAAATAGTACAGAGCGATAAATAAATGACAAACCATTGCACAATCAGACTAATATCAAATAAACTCCAACTTCATTAATAATTCATCAAACTTCATTACATCGACTAATCAGAGCCAAAACTAGGGCCCATAGTATTTTATTCAAATCTAAACTATTACATAATGACTAACTGACGGCTAACTAACTAACTACTAAGAACGGGTTGACGAAACAGGTCACTCTTGAGCATCATCCTCATTCCCCTCCTCGTGAGTGTGGTAATCTCCATCAGACTCACCTGAAACACATGAAATAATAGCGCAGGATGAGCTAATAACACTCAGTCGGACTTAATATCTCGTATGAACAAGCATGCTTTAAATGATTAATGTCTTAAATGGCAGGATAACTAGAGAGCATAGTCATGTAGAGCAAGGTAATGATAGCAAGAGAGCGCTGGCACTAGTACATGGAAAAATAGCACAGCAAGTAAGATAAAGGATTGGCCATGTAACGATATAGCACGTAAAGTTGCTCAACGGTGCACTAGTAACAATAGCACTTGTATAGATTGCACTGATTGATTGTCATATATTAAATCTTGATAGTATAATGGCACTGGATGTATGCCAACATCCTGATCATTTTAACTCCCATGGGCAAATGACACTTTTCGGGCGCTCCTCCAAGGACCTGATCGGGCCCTATTGCACTGGCATAAGTCATATTTATTATCTTTGACAATCATAGGAATGGCCAAATAGAGTACCAAGAATAGATGAGAATAGTAGATGAAATAGACGAGATTGTAGAGTGAAAGTGAACAAATGAGAGTACAAGGATAGTAGATGAGACAGGGACGTAATCGTAAAACCATGATAAACAACGATAGTCACAGTTGCACGGCACTAGGTCGGGTGCCAGCAGTTAGGTAAAAGTCACAACCGCCCATTAGCCGTGCGATGAACACAGGCTAGATGGTCTGACGTGATCCCAAGATAAGAAGGAACACACTAAGGCCGTTGGATCGTGCTGATCCCTAAGGGTGCAACGGGTTGTAAGTGTACAACCGGCTCGTCGGCAATGGACGTGCGCTAAAGCCAAGGAGACTTGCGGAGGCCTTGACAAGGAGTCCCTGGTCCAGTCAGGAGTATTCCCAATGGAGAGGTGGTGCATGCCAAGAGAAAGTGTGTAAAGAAACGTTGTCTGTCTTGCCTCGAGTGCTTGAACGCAGAGGGATGCGATAACGGTGTACAAAGCACGCGAATAAAATGAAGACAAGTGTCATTTAAATAATAGGGAAATTTAAGTGAAATAATTTTACTTAATAATTACCAGATATATTATTGAGTAATTTAATAAGGTTTAATAGCAAACATTTATGTTAAGTGTGTGCACGTGTAAATAATCATGAGAGCATGAAAGATTGTGCACTTGGCTTTTAATTAATTAGATTTATATAATTATTGCCCATTATTAATTAATCAGGTCGAAATATATATAACAGTATGTCAATCGAGGCTAAACAATGGTTAAATAGCATAAACAGTAGGGGCACAAGCACAATTTACTGTTCCGGCCAAAATCTTGAAATCGCGACAGGTTCACCCGTCGCGATTCAAGTCGCGACGGGAGGTTCGGGTGCAACCCACTGACCTGGCCGGCCTGGCATGGGCCGGGAGAGAATCACAGCGGCGCGGGCCGTCGCTGTCACGCCCCGACGCGGAATATCGGAATGCGAGGCAGTTGCAAGAAAAGGTATAGAGCGAGTACTAGACATCAAACCACTGCACAATGAATAATACTAAAGCAAACCTTTCTCATTAATAATTTCTAATGTCTAGTTACAACCACTAATATTAGAGCCAATCTATAGGGCCCAATTACATTGAAATAAAAGTAAAGGACTCAACTTCAAACCTAACTGCTACAACGCTAAACATAGTAATAGGACGCTAGGGTACTCATGACATCACTCCAGGTCGTTCCCGTCCTCTTGAGTGTATTGTTCATCCTCGGTCTCACCTGAGAACACAACGACAAATAACGCAGGGTGAGCGATAACGCCCAGTATGACTTAAATCTCAATAGTCAAGCAGGCTTTAAATGATTAATGAAATAAAAGGCAGAGTAACTAATGATAGAGCGAGAAAGTCAAGTATGGTGAAAGATAGCAGGATAGCGCATGATCGAATTTGCAAAACTTTCCAAATATAGACTTTCCAAAAATAGCACCAGTGTCGGGATTAGCACAAAAATAGCAGGATGGCCATAGCACAATAGAACAAGTATAGCAATAGCACAACGAGCATAGTATAACACTTTTTTGTCAATAGACAACGAGAGAACATAGCACTTTTTGATTGTCATTTAGATAGTCGAGATAGATAGCACTCGAGTGTAATGTCAAACACTCTGATCATTTAACTCCCATGGGCACTAGCACTTTCAGGCGCACATCCCAGGACCTGATCGGGCCCTTTATATATTGCCAGGCATTAGTTATATTGTTTATCTCTTAGACAATCCGTCAATGGCCAATATAGAGTACCAAGAAGAAGATGAGAGCACTAGAAGAATAGACGAGATAGTACAGAGAACGTGAATAGATGAGCGAATAGAGTGTAGATAAGAGCTAGTGGACATTGCATGTAACACGTCGAGTAAACAGGCGATAGTAACAGTTGCACAACATGCACACTTGGTGTCGGCAGTCAGGTGGAACTCACAACCCTTCCACTGGCCATGTTAAGCACAGGTCCAGAGGTCCGGCATGATTCAAGACGAGAGCGAACTTCTAATAGCCGTTTGGATGGTATTGATCCCTAAAGGGTGTAATAGGTGTTAGGGTACAACCGGCTCGTCGACCATGTGGGAACCCATGGACAGAGGAGACTTACGGAGGCCTTGATCAAAGACTCACTAGTCCGGCAGAAGGAGTATCCGTCGGAGAGTTTTTCCAAGTCAAGAAAGAGGGTAATTATAGAAACAAGTGCTCGACGTTCTAGAGGAGTTCTACAACAGTGGAGCTTCGGTATTGGTGTTCCAAAACATCGCGGAAAACGTACACATGTAATAGTTAAGCATGAGGAAATTTATTTACATAAATTTCCAGATAAATTATGTAACGTTCACGCCAATTAAGCCATATTTGGAGGGTTCATGTGTGTGCAAGTGACATGAAATCATAGATGGAAATTAGTCGTGTGTAGGTATTTTAAATCACATAAAATGTTTAATTTAAATCAAGTGCAATTACTGCGGTTTTGACTGAGGTTAAAGGGCATAAGCACAATAGGCAATTGGGACATTGCAAATCAAGGTTTTTCTGCAAAAATCCTATGATCGCGACAGACACTTGTAAGGATCACGACGGGGTCGGATTAGAACGTGACAACACATTGTAAGGATCGCGACAGGCTTGTCTGATCAAGCACTGAGAACGCGACAGAGGCCTATAAAGAACGCGACAGACCGTTTAGACTAGGCACAGCGTTCGCGAAGGCGATGCCTATCGCGTTCAGAACGCGACTGGCAGACTGTCGCAACCCGACCACAGAACGCGACCTATCGTGTCACGCCCCTCCAATTTAGCAGTGGAATAAATCGGAGGAAAACGTGTGCAACAAGTATGGTAACATGAATTGCGCATACAGACGCGAACAATAATTAAAATAAATTCTTCATTTCATTATAACGTCACTAAAACTATTACAACCACTAATTCGGAGCCAATACCTAGGGCTCAATGACATCATTACATTGAAAAGAAGTCTAAAGCAATAACTATTAGACTCCATAGTACTAGGGCAACTTCATCAACTGACTCCAGGTCGCTCATCACACTGGTCCCGTCCCATTGGTGTGTGTGACGTCATTATCTGACTTACCTGAGACACAATAACAAATAACGAAGGGTGAGCAATAACGCCCAGTAGGACTTAAATCTCATGCTCAAGCAGGCTTTAAATAATTAATGCATTAAATGTCAGAGTAACTAATGATAGAGAGAGAGAGTCAAGTAATGTAAGAGACAGCATGATAACACATGATTGAAATAGCGTGAGTGTCCAGATATTGCACAAGAATCGAGTATAGCACAATGATTATGAACACAAGTAACGTCAACATCAAATAATAGCAAGTAACATGTATAACGAGGAGAGAGAAAGTAGATGGTCATGTAGAGAGAGTAAATTGCACTTTGATTGATTTTCCTCAATCGAAATAGTATGGCACTTTGGTTATCCGTAGATAGCCGAGAGAAAACATAGCACTTGTTTTGATTATTAAATGGCACTTTGTTGTCAAAGGACAACGAGAGAATATAGTTGAACAATAGCAGTGCAGTAGGAGTGTACGACAGTAGTCGCTCAATAACAGGACAGTAGCAGTTCAGTAATAGTCAGTGGTAGTGCAGTACATCTGAACAAACAGACTAACAGTATAACAGTCAATGTCTAGCTAATTCAGAACAGCCAGTCAGAACCGGTGCAAATGCAGACACCGTCATTAGCCCCTGCAGGTATTTTCGGGTGGCTCTCTGCCCCCAGGACTAGATTGGAGCCCCTCGGACACTCTCCGTGCCCTCAGCAGTATGGATTCAAGTCAGTAGAGTCACAAGACCCATTTAGCGCTAGACAGTCAAGAACTGTACAAAACAGTAGGAGCCACACAGCTCAAGGGTACCAAGAGAGTTCCAAATGAATAGACGAGATAAATGAGATAATATAGTGAACTTGAATAGATGAGCGAGTAGAGTGTAGATGAGATCTTATGATCATTGCACGTGAAACGTCGAGTAAACAGGCGATAGTAGTAGTTGCATAACACGCGCACTTGGTGTTGGCAGTCAGGTGGAATACACTACCTTTCCGCTGGCCATGTTACACACAGGTTCAAAGGTCCGGCGTGATTCAAGATAAGAACGAGAGCAAACTATGGCCATTTGGATCTTGCCGATCCCTAAAGGGTATCATAGGTGTTAGGGTACAACTAGCTCGTCGACCATGTGGGAATCCATGGACAGAGGAGACTTACGGAGGCCTTGGTCAAGGGGTCACTAGTCCAACGAAAGGAATATCCGACGGAGAGTTCACCACAAGCCAAGAAGAGGCTTTCCTATCGTGCTAGAGTGTATGCGCATGCCGCGCATGAGAATCACTCAAGTGCGTATGTGAATCTGATTATGGAAGCTCTAGTTATAAAAACTCCGTTTATGGAAACTTCAGTTTTGGAAACTCTATATATGGCAAGTATAATGAGTACTAAAACATGCATGACTAATTTTAGCAAGTAACTATGCGTTTTTAGCAAGTTCGTTAACAAGGCAAGAAAGTGAATAATCGATAGGTAGAGAGCATGATCATGAACTTAAGATCAATTAAAAATCATGTGAACATGTTTTAACTTTCATATGAGTTGTTAAATGCATGAAAAGACTTTCTATAACCTTCCTAGAATGGATCAAACTCACACATGCAAAGAACGACACAAAACGATGGAAACCAAGACATATGCCCCTTAGAAGGCAATTGCAGTCCCATCACTTCACTTCCTTAGGTCATAAATCATTGATTTTTTTGTTCAAATCTCACACATGAATATACCATATTGAAGCCCTTTGAATTAGGAATCCAGCAAAGAAAACGGCTCATCAATCCGAGGTCTATAGAAAACGTTATGGCTGATTAAGTGGACATAGGCAGAACGCGACACATTGCCTGTCGCCTTCTGAAAGTGAAGGCGACCATCATCTTGTTGCCTTTTGAAGACGACCATGAAACTGTCTGATTTTTGGTATGGGTCGCGACCATGATGTTGTCACTTTATGGTAGCGACGTGTCGACCTGTCGCTACCTGAAAATGACGTTTGGGTTGCTTTTTCTACCTATTTCCAACTCCTACTTGGATTGGGTTTGACACCTGTGGGTTTGAAAACTCAAAACAAATGCTAGGGTGATCCAAATCGGATGAAACAACCTTTATTAGTTATATTACAACTAATACTTTGTACAGTAGCAAATAATCGAGAGACAAAGATCGTTTGACTATCTAATAAGATGTATTGTGACTGACTACGTGAATTTGACACAGTGATCATGTTTGGGCTAAAACTCTTGGTACGGTAAAGTAAAATTAGCGAAATCAGTGTCCAATGACAATAGACTCATAGGGTAACAAGTTCTATGTTGAACACTTGATCTAAAAACGACTCCACAAGGAGGTATGGAACTTCTAACACAAGTCAAGGATAAATCGCGATAGTACATCATCAAGATCATGCAACATTTAATTCGTGACGTAGGATGGATGAAAATTAGGGCTTTAAGGGGGAAAAGATGCCTAATATCCATCAGTAACTCCAGTTAAAATTTAAGAGCACGAGGTTGAGTATACATGGAGATCAAGAATAAAGAAGAAGGGTCGTGTTCATGGTTTTTACAGAATTTTAAAAATCAACCATAAAAGATTAGCTCGATGGGAAAATATGAAACTTGAGGGTTTTGTTCCTAGTACATGGAACAATCTACAGACGAAATTAATTAGGTTTTGCTCGTGAGAATGTCTACCTTTAGTCGTTTTACTCTTCTAGGGCTAGAACTTGAAGAACTCGGGATGAAGCTTGATGAAGCCTTTTCCCCACGAATTCCTCCTCTCCTTGGCTTCTTCTCCACTTCCAGAAAGTCCCAGCAACGAGCTAGGGCCAGCCTTGGGTGATTAAGAGAGTATTTATGCTTCTTTGCTTTCTATTTCGTAATAGGACTCTAACTCCTATTTAATTCCGAATTTCCTATTTCCTCTTCCCTTTCTAAGCATTAGAACTTCTATTTGGGTTGGGAAGGGAGCTAAATTCGTGGCCAAGCAACTAGGGTAGGTTTAGGAATCCAATTCCAACCCAAATTGCTTATTTAATGCATTAAATGCGTATTTTCTATTTAAGTAATATTTAAGTTGCGAATTTAGGGTATTTTCCCATTATTCTTCTTTTTAAAATCCTTATTTTTGCCCACTAATTTCTAATGGGTCCATTTAACCAAGCCCATTATTTATTCGAATTTATCTTATAAGTTTTCCCTTTTTAATTAGAGAGTAATAGAGTTATGAATTTTATTGCATTTTCTTATTTGAATTTATTCATGGGCTATGAGAGGTTCATTGCTCTAAACCTGATAATGGTTAATCATCACATGATGTTGGAAGTCTCTCCGACATGTTCATTTAATTTATGGGCGCGTTATCTTTCCGTGTTAACGGTTTTCAGACTTAGTTTTCTAATTTGGATAATTCGTCACATTGCAACGTACACTTGGCCAATCGGATTTTCCGTTGCATGAATTTCTTCGTGGAACACGTAGAAATAATGTTTGGGGTTGATTTATAATTTTTAAGAAATTTTTCGATGTATTCTTGCACATATAATAGTGGTACGTATGTTTCTATTATTTCGTTTTAAAGAAATTATTATTTTGAATTTTTTTTAAGTATTAAATTTTTCGGGTTGCTACATATCGGGCCGTCGCGTTCTAGTGGTCTGTGCCTGAGTATGACAGGAACCAGACACTTCTTGGATTGCGGACCAGACCTTCCCTGTTTTGACACAGGGCTGTTCTAAAACTAAGAACAAATCGTATAGTGCATGAAAAATTACGAAACTAGTTTTAAACAGATCCAGACATGCATGGGTACTTCCAGTAAATCAGAATCGGAAAGCAACGAAGGTTTCAACATGGTTTAAATAAGAGTATTCAGGATGAACATAGAACTGTGTACAGTTGGGATCCATGAATTAATTCGCATGATAGGATGGATAGAAATTAGGGCTTTCAGGGGCAAAAGAAACCTAACATGCATAAGTCCGTACAGTAAAAATCTCATGGCATGAGGACGAGTATACATGAAGATGTGAATTTAATAAGAGGGTTCGGGGTCATGAAGTTCACAAAACATTGAAAATTAAGAACTAAAGATTTGCTCGATGGAAAAATATGCAACTAGAGGACTTTTGTTCCTGATGGACAAGACATCCTACATATGTCACATCCTTGTTCAGCACCAACTTCTCGTGGCGAATGATGTGGGTAGGGTCATAGACATACTTCCTGAGCATGGAGACATGGAACACATTGTGTACACATGTCAGATCCGGTGGCAACGCCAGTCGATATGCAACCTCACCAATCCTTTCGAGTACTTCAAAAGGACCGATGAATCTAGGGCTGAGCTTTCCCTTTATGCTGAATCTTTGAATGTCGCGAGTAGGTGACACTTTTAGAAGTACATGATCCCACTTGAAATTCCAGATCTCGCCTTCTTTTATAGGCGTAGCTCTTCTATCTGGATTGAGCAATTTTGAGCCGGTCTCTAATTACCTGAATGTCTCTCGTGGTATTCTGTACCATCTCTGGGCCTAGCCATTGTTGTTCTCCAACCTCATTCCAGCATGCAGATGATCTACAGTTCCTTCCGTAGAGTGCTTCGAACGGTGCCATCTTAATGCTTGCCTGATAATTGTTGTTATAGGCGAACTCAATTAAAGGTAGGTGCTCGTTCCAATAACCTTGGAAATCTATAGTGCAGGCTCTCAACATGTCTTCAACAATTTGGTTGGTTCTCTCAGTTTGCCCATCAGTTTGTGGATGGAATGCGGTACTAAAGTTGAGTTTAGTACCCAATGCACCTTGCAGCCCTTTCCAAAAATGAGATGTGAATCTCGGATCTCGATTCGAGAATATGGATGATGGAACTCCGTGCAGTCTTACTATCTCTTCGACATATAAGGTAGCTAGTACTTCTACCGACCACTTACTCTTTATAGGCAGGAAATTGGCGGATTTTGTTAGTGGGTCAACTATGACCCATATGGCGTCGAGTCCACCACGAGTCTTGGGTAAGCCCATGATGAAGTCCATGCCAATGCTTTCCAACTTCCATTCTAGGATGTCTAGCGGTCTTAATACACCAGCAGGGCGTAGATGTTCCACTTTTACTTGTTGTCAAGTAAGTTAGTGAGCAGCATGCTCGGCTACCTCTCTCTTCATGTTCGGCCACTAAAATGTTTTTTTCATGTCTTGATACATTTTGGTACCTCTCGGATGAATAGTGTACTTTGTCTTGTGAGCTTCATCCATTAGCCTCCTTTTCAGTTCTTCATTGTCGGGGACGCATGTCCTTCCTTGAAAGACAAGCCTTTCATCTTTAGTCATTGGAAAGTCCGGTCTTTCGGCTAAAGTTTCCTTGATGCGAACTAAAAATGGATCATCATCTTGTTGAGCTTTGATCTCGTCCAACAAGTCGGATTGAATCTTGATATTTGCAACCAAGACTCGGTCATCCCTATGTTCAATATTTAAGTCTAACCTTACGAATTTTCTAGTAGTTGCATCTCGCCAAGGACTAGACTTGAAACAGATGCCATCGGCTTTCTACTAAGAGCATCAACCATGGAATTTCCCTTGCCTGGATGGTATTGAATGTTGAAATCGAAATCTTTGAGGTGTTCCAGCCATCTTCTCTGTCTCATGTTGAGTTCTTTTTGGGAGAATAAATACTTCAAACTTTTATGGTCTGAGTAGACAATGAATTTCTCTCCATACAAGTAGTGTCTCCAAATCTTCAAGGTGAAGACCACAGCAGCCAGCTCGAGATCATGTACAGGGTAGTTGACTTCATGTGTCTTTAGTTGTCTTGAAGAATAGGCAATGACCTTCTCTTTTTGCATCAGTACACAACCTAGCCCAATTCCTGAGGCATCGGTGTAGACAGAGAAACCTTCTCCCTCTATAGGCAGAGCGAGAACAGGTGCTGAGGTAAGACAGTCTTTAAGAGTTTGGAAAATCTTTTCACACTCTTTACTCCAGGAGTAGGGATTCTCCTTTCGTGTCAGACGCGTGAGAGGAACGGCAATCTTGGAGAAGTCCTTGATGAACCGCCTGTAATAGCCAGCCAATCTTAGGAAACTTCTGATTTTGGTGACGTTGGTTGGTCTCTCCCAGTTGAGTACAGCTTCGACTTTGGAGGGATCAACGAAGATGCCTTCCTTGGAGATGACATGGCCTAAGAAGGACACTTCTTCGAGCCAGAATTCGCACTTCCTAAGCTTTGCGTACTACTTGTTGTCTCGAAAGACTTGTAGTGCTATCTTCAGGTGTTCTTCATGCTCTTCCTTGGTCTTGGAGCAAATGAGGATATCGTCGATGAAGACGACCACAAACTTGTCAAGGTATGGCCGATATATGCTGTTCATGAGTTGCATAAAGGCTGCAAGAGCATTGGTTAGACCAAAAGGCATAACGACAAATTCATAATGTCCATACCTGCTCCTGAAAGCCGTTTTGAAAATATCGTCATCCTTGATCCTCATTTGGTGATAGCCAGATCGAAGATCGATCTTGGAGAAATATTGCGCTCTAGATATTTGGTCGAATAGTTCATCGACCCTAGGCAATGGGTATTTGTTCTTGATGGTGAGCTGATTGAGTTGACGATAGTCGATGCACAACCTCATCGATCCATCTTTCTTCTTGACAAACAGTACAGGTGCTCCCCATGGGAAAGTACTTGGTCTGATGAACCCCTTTTCTAGTAGCTCCATCAGTTGCGCCTTCAACTCTTTGAGTTCGGCAGGTGACATCCGGTACGGTTAACGCAATACCAGGGCAGCTCTAGGGATCAACTCTATGGCGAAGTTGACATCACGTTCCGGGGGAAGCCCCGACAGATCTTCAGGAAACACATCTGGGTAGTCCTGTACTATATGTATGTCTTCTACCTTAGAACCCTTCCTTTCTACAACTACGGCTGCTAAGAAAGCAATGCAACCTTTCCTTATCATGTTATGAGCTTTTATGGCGGAGATTAGAGACATCTGTCTCTTATGTCTAACCCCAGAGAATGCCAATTTAGGAAAGTCACTAAAGGTAACCTTCCCTTTTTTACAGTCGACACTTGCCCCATAAGAGGACAACCAGTCGGCTCCCAAGATTACATCATAGCCTTCCATGGGCATACACACCAGGTCGGCCTTTAGGTTATGGTCTCCGATCATTACATCGGCAGATGGAAAGTATTTGTTCAACTTCTCCTTTTCCCCTAGTGGCGTTGTGACAGAGAATTCACATCCCATGGATGTAGGTTTGGTATTCAAGGTATCTGCAAAATTTTGAGATATGAATGAATGAGTTGCTCCAGTATCAAATAAAACAAATGCGGATAAAGAGAAAACTTGAAGGGTACCTTCTACCACTCCTCCTTCCTCTGTGGTTTCGTCATTATGTAGGGCTTGCAGCTTTCCTTGTTTCTTAGGCACATTAGGGCGCCTTTCATTTTCTTTTAGTAGCGGGCACTCGGGGATGCGGTGCTCGCGACTTTCACAGCGCAGACATGCGCCAGCCTTCCTCCAACAGTCATCAGCAGTGTGACCAGGCTTGTCACAATGCTTGCAGTTGCTTTTTGTTGGAGTGTTGGTGACTGGGATCTTGGGTTTCCTTTCTTGGCTGGGTCCCTCCGTGATGTTGAAGGGACGCTTCTTGCCATTGTTCAGCTTAGCAGATGATTGACCAGAGGTCATTTCCTTTTTTATGAACTTCCCTTTGATACGGTCGGTGAAGTTCGTAGCATCTTCCAGCAGCTGAGCTTTCTTTACCATCTCGGTGTAGGTCTGGATGTCGAGAGGTGCCAGTTGAGTGATGTAGTGGGGCTTAAGGCCGTTTAGAAAACACTTAGCCTTCATCCTTTCAGTGTTCACCAGATGTACAACATATCGAGCCAATCTAGAGAACATGGCTTCATATTCGGCCACAGTCAAACTCTACTGTTTAAGAGCAGCGAATTCCGCAGCCTTCCTTTCTTGAACACGCTCGGAGAAGCATTTAGAGTTGAACGCTTCTTTAAACTTGTTCCAGGTGAATTGCCCATTCTCTCTAGTAGGTTCCACTGACTCCCACTAAGCGCGGGCGTCCTTCTCTAGTTAGAATGTGGCCAGTAGCAGCTTATCCCCCGCTGCACATTACATGACACGGAAAATTCTTTCCGTCTCTTTGAGCCAGTGCTCAGCTTCATCCGGATCCGTGGATCCACTGAACCTAGGCGGGTTCAGACTCCTAAAATTGCGATATAGGTTGCCTGCACCACGATTGCCACCACCTTGGGTAGCTTGCACAATGACGCGCGTCAGTTCCTGGATGGTTTGTTGCATGCCCTTCATTTGAGCACGTTCAGCCGTCATCTTTGTTGCTTAGTTCCTACAAAATAACTTATTGTCATGATATCGATGTGGAAATTTAATTTGTGCGTGTGTGAGTACATTTTAGCTAGTTACCCTTGGCTCTAACCACAACTCACATAGGTACGATAATTGACTCTAGTCGAGGCAGGTTAACCTAGATCATTCTATGCATAAGAACAACCTAGGCTCTGATACCACAGTCGCGTTCATAATGCGACGGACCAGTCGACCGTGTCCCCTCTTAGATCACGACGGGTCGGGCCGTCGCGATTTCAGATGGGCGGCCCGTCCCAGAAAAGGTGATTAGCCCTTTTTGAATTTGGTCCTTCCCTCCCATTTATGATACAGTAGTCTTCTAAAATCAATATAAAATCACACGATGATCCAAAAATTACGAAACTAGTTTTAAATGGAAGTAGACTCCTAGAACTATCAACAGGCATGAGCAATTAGAAAACGGACAAGGTTTGTGCATGCTTTAACATGGTTACATTTTGGTGACCTAAACATGTGCAGTCATGGAAAATGATTTAATTAGCAATGAATACATGATGGAAATTAGGGAAAATAAAGGCGTTTGAAAGCTAATAGGATGTAGTATTTATGAGAATATTTTTAGGGCATGGGATCAAGTACATGTGTGAATGGAAAGCAATCATGAAGGTTCAGGTACATGGAGATGACATGGATTGAAGTATTTAATACTCCTTTATGGAGTGACGAAAAATAGGGAAATCATGAGGCTTTGATAGATGGATGTATAGGCTACCTATGGCCGAAGTTAATCGATTTGTGCTTGAGAGATTGCCTACCTTTTGTTGCTGTTAAGAAATCCTAGGTTTTTGATGAAGAACGAGATGAACCCCTCTTGTTCCAAGCTTTCTTCTCCTTGCTCCTTCATTCTTGAGCCTTTCCCTTCTCTCCCAGAGCTCCAACCATGAACTATGGGTTGAGAGGGCCGAATTGGGGGTGTATAGCTTGCCATAAGAGTCCTATCTTTCTAAAACCCCTTCCTTCTATTAAATTCCAAATTTCCTTATTTATCTCCTTCTCTCCTAGCATTTATTCCCTAATTAGGATGGATAAGAAATCTAATTTCGTGGGTAAGAAGTTAGGGTAAGTCTAGGGCTCTTTTTAGGATAGATATGGGTGATTTATTAATTATTTTAACCCCTTTACTAATTACCACTAATTTTTATTGCGAATTTCACTTAATTACCTCCCATCCCATGATGGACTCTTCACATTTGGGCCCAACAATTTATGTTATGACTATTAGTAAAACCCATTACTAATTTAGCTTAAAGGGTATTGATTTATTTTCCTTTTAATTCCATTATTCCTTCTTTATTCTAATTTAATTCTATTTATCACATTTATTAAATTAAAATTTTATTTTATTTAGGATTTTAAAAATTAAGGTTGCTACAGATAGAGTTGTTAGTCATGGAATCCACTTCCAAGATCGTTTGTCACGCCCCGACGCGGAATATCGGAATGCGAGACAGTTGCAAGAAAAGGTATAAAGCGAGTACTAGACATCAAATCATTGCACAATGAATAATACTAAAGCAAACCTTTCTCATTAATATTTTCCAATGTCTAGTTACAACCACTAATATTAGAGCCAATCTATAGGGCCCAATCACATTGAAATAAAAGTAAAGGACTAAACTTCAAACGTAACTACTACAACGCTAAACATAGTAATAGGACGCTAGGGTACTCATGACATCACTCCAGGTCGTTCCCATCCTCTTGAGTGTATTGTTCATCCTCAGTCTCACCTGACAACATAACGACAAATAATACAGGGTGAGCGATAACGCCCAGTAGGACATAAATCTCAATGGTCAAGCAGGCTTTAAATGATTAATGAAATAAAAGGCAGAGTAACTAATGATAGAGCGAGAAAGTCAAGTATGGTGAAAGATAGCAGGATAACGCATGATAGAATTTGCAAAACTTTCCAAATATAGACTTTCCAAAAATAGCACTAGTGTCGGGATTAGCACAAAAATATCAGGATGGCCATAGGACAATAGAACAAGTATAGCAATAGCACAACGAGCATAGTATAACACTTTTTTGTCAATACACAATGAGAGAACATAGCACTTTTTGATTGTCATTTAGATAGTCGAGATAGATAGCACTCGAGTGTAATGCCAAACACTCTGATCATTTAACTCCCATGGGCAATAGCACTTTCGGGCGCACATCCCAAGACCAGATCAGACCCTTTATATATTGCCAGGCATTGATTATATTGTTTATCTCTTAGACAATCCGTCAATGGCCAATATAGAGTACCAAGAAGAAGATGAGAGCACTAGAAGAATAGACGAGATAGTAGAGAGAACGTGAATAGATGAGCGAATAGAGTGTAGATAAGAGCTAGTGGACATTGCATGTAACACGCCGAGTAAACAGGCGATAGTAACAGTTGCACAACACGCACACTTGGTGTCGACAGTCAGGTGGAACTCACAACCCTTCCACTGGCCATGTTAAGCACAGGTCCAGAGGTCCGGCGTGATTCAAGACCTGAGCGAACTTCTAATAGCCGTTTGTATCGTATTGATCCCTAAAGGGTGTAATAGGTGTTAGGGTACAATCGGCTCGTTGACCATGTGGGAACCCATGGACAGAGGAGACTTACAGAGGCCTTGATCAAAGACTCACTAGTCTGATAGAAGGAGTATTCGTCGGAGAGTTCGTCCAAGTCAAGAAAGAGGGTAATTATAGAAACAAGTGCTCGACGTTCTAGAGGAGTTCTACAATAGTGGAGCGTCGGTATTGGTGTTCAAAAACATCGCAGAAAACGTACACATGTAATTGTTAAGCATGAGGAAATTTATTTACACAAATTTCCAGATAAATTATGTAACATTCACGCCAATTAAGCCATATTTGGATGGTTCATGTGTGTGTAAGTGACATGAAATCATAGATGGAAATTAGTCGTGTGTAGGTATTTTAAATCACATAAAATGTTTAATTTAAATCAAGTGCAATTACTGCAGTTATGACTGAGGTTTAAGGGCATAAGCACAATAGGCAATTGGGACATTACAAATCAAGGTTTTTCCTACAAAAATCCTATGATCGCGACGGACACTTGTAAGGATCGTGATGGGGTCGGATCAGAACACGACAACACCTTGTAAGGATCGCGACAGGCTTGTCTGATCAGGCACTGGGAACACGACAGAGGCCTGTAAGGAACGCGACAGACCGTTCAGACTAGGCACAGCGATCGCGACGACGATGCTTGTCACGTTCAGAACACGACCGGAAGACTGTCGCAACCCGACCACAGAACGCGACCTATCGGGCCGTCGTGTTCTGGTGGTCTGTGCCCGAGTACGACAGGAACTAGACACTTCTTGGATTGTGGACCAGACCTTCCCTGTTTTGACACAGGGTTGTTCTAAAACTAAAAAAAAATCGTATAGTGCATGAAAAATTACGAAACCAGTTTTAAACAGATCCAGACATGCATGGGTACTTCCAGTAAATCAGAATTGGAAAGCAATGAAGGTTTCAACATGGTTTAAATAAGAGTATTCAGGATGAATATAGAACTGTGTATAGTTGGGATCCACGAATTAATTCGCATGATAGGATGGATAGAAATTAGGGCTTTTAGGGGCAAAAGAAACCTAACATCCATCAGTCCTTATAGTAAAAATCTCATGGCATGAGGACGAGTATACATGAAGATGTGAATTTAATAAGAGGGTTCGGGGTCATGAAGTTCACAGAACTTTGAAAATTGAGAACTAAAGATTTGCTCAATGGAAAAATATGAAACCAGAGGGCTTTTGTTCCTGATGGATGAGACATCCTATAGAAAAATTATCATGGTTTGTGCTCGTGAGAATGCCTACCCTTGATCGTTTTCCTCTTCTAGTGTTAAGACTTGAAGAACTCGGGTTAAGGGCTTGAGAACTCCTTTCTCCCACGATTTCTCCTCCTCTTGGCCTCTCTTCCTGATGCAGCAACCTCTTGGCACGAGCTAGGGCCGGCCATGAGGGTTTTAGAGAAGTATTTAAGCTTCTCCCCATTCCCTTTCCTAGTTTAAGTCTAATTCTCCTTTAATTTCGAGTTTCCTATTTTCCTCTCCCCTTTTTAAGCAAGAGATCTCCTAATTGGGTTGAGAGAGAGAGGATTTCGTGGCCAAGCAATTGGGGAAGGTTTAAGATTCCAAATCCAACTCAAATTACTTATTTTAATACATTAAATACTCTCTTTTTATTTAAGTAATATTTTAGTTACGCATTTTGGATATTTTTCAATTATTCCCCTTTTTAAAATCTCCATTTCAGCCCACAAATTTCTAATGGGTCCATTTAATAAAGCCCATTACTTATTTTCGTTTGATGGGTTTTAAATAATTCTCTTTCCTTTGATTTCTAATTAATTTAATTAGTTTTCTTGTATTTGATTTTTCAATTATCAATTTTTTTAATATTATTTAGTTTTTTTTTATTTTTCAGAAAAGATGCGGGTTACTACATCGTTGGCTTTCTTGCGACTTTGACGATCCATCCCTTGTATAGAAATTTCTAACACTGATGTATGGTAGAGGTGACGACGCCAAATGCTTGGATATATCGCCTGCCCAGTATCATTTGAAAGCTTGGGTCCACGTCTAGAATGTCGAAATCAATCTCCGTGACGGAGGGACCCAAACCTACCTTCAGTGTGACTGTGATTTAGGAGGGCTGTACTGATTCTTATGCTACCCCACACAAGTTCAATGTCTCCAAGGAGAATATATTGATAAAATCTCTAGTGTCCACCAAGCATTGGGACACGTAGGTTCCATTGATTTTTACAGTTAAGCACAAGGCATAACATTGGGCTTCCACAGGTTCTAGTTCATGTTCATGGAATTCCATGGCCAGATGCTAACTTGTGGGGGTTAAGATCAAGTTTATATGATTTACTGGCAGCTCTTCGTTTACCTTCACTTTCTGTAAGTACTACAATAGAGCTACTTAATGTACCAGTGACCTTTTGATCAATTATAGAATGGAGATCCGGGCTGGCATTTTATCCAAGTGCTTTAACAAATCATATTGAGTCATAGAAATTGACTCTTCTGCTGGGGTTTCCTCTTCCTACTACTGAGGTGCCTAGTTTGGACTTTAGGGGAACAACCTATTGAATATGCGCCCATCGGAGCACCAAGTTTTCCTCAGTCTCGTCTCCCGCTATATGTATTTCCCGTACCAGTGGCTTAGTTGACATGTCAGAAGCTGGGTGGATGGTGAAGTGTTCAGTGTTGAACATCTGATGTGGTGGTTTGATGTTCACCACATTTGGGGGTGGCATGGAGAAGGTGGATGGTATAGGATTTGGGGTGGAGGTAATGGGACATAGGAAAGGGGCTTGTAGGTTAGGTGTAATGATGGATGTAGTTGGTGGGGTGCAGAGAATAGGTGGATTGGCGTGTGATGGTTGTGAGATGGAGGTGGTGGAAGGTTGGCATATGAGTGTGGGGTTGGATTGTGGTGGCATGGTGGTTGTGTTGCATAGGAAAGGAGCTTGTGGTTTGGTGGGCTATGGTGTGGAGGTTGTGGGTGGTTGGCATATGAGTGGGGGGTCGGATGGTGACGTGGTGCGGTGGTTATAGGAATGCGAAGTCAAGATGGGAGGGGGTTGGAAGGCATGGGGATGTGGGTAGTGCTTCCACATGTCTGTCTGGCCTTCTATCTGTCTGGGCAGATGGCTGATGGTGTTTAATTGGTGATTTGGAGTAGGGTGCTCCGGGAGTGGGTTCTGCAAAATACCCATGTTAAGTTGTTGCAGAGGAACTTGGGGCTATTATGCAGGTAGCTAAGGCTGTTACTGATGCTGCTATGGCTGTTGTTGTTGTACATTCTGCCTGGGTGGCCTTCTTGCCTTCATTTTCGTGATGTACTTCCTCATTTCCTCCCAATAAATCCCTCCCTAGTCATTTAGATCATAGATATAGTCTTTGAAGTGAAAGCAAGCCTCTAGTGTATGACCAGGTCCCCTGTGGAACGCATAATAGCGAGAGGTATCAACATTGGGAGGACATTGTAGATGTTCCCTTGGTAGAGTGAATGCAATTGCGGCCATAAGAGCATTGAATATGTCGGGGAGAGTCTCCGGCAATGGAGGGTACTGTGCTCTTCTGGGGCCAAGGTGCCTTCTAGGCTGCTAATGATCATAGTTCTTAGGTGGAGGTACTGAAAGGTGTGCGGAACCACCTAAAGCAGTAATCTAGAAGGGGGGTTGAATATATTACCACCTATTAAAACCAATTTAATACTCTTTTCGATGTTAACACTGACTTGACGAAATCTTAAACAGATATGAATCGAATTCGAACTTCGATTTGTGTGCAATTTGTGATTAGAAGATTAGCAATTCACTAAGCGTGTGAACCAATCAATCGTGCCTACCATTCATCTAATGTGTGAATATGGAAACCACAGGACACGAATATTTAAGGTGGTTCGTAGTACACAACTCATGTATCCTATGTCCAACTTCCACACACAAACAGAAAACTGCTTATAAAGCAAGTTCAACCCTAAAATCACACACGCACGGTGTCTGAGGCAAACACGCACTCAGAACAACCACACACACACGTGGATTAAGCACAAGGGTCACTCAAACCACTACCACACACACAGAGCAATCAAAAGTAGAGAGAAAAGAAGAGTTCTAAGTTGAAGATCAAATGTAAGGCCCCGAATTTTCTTTTTCCCACTTATATTTTATGTATATGATGTTTGCTCGTTCTTGCATAAATGGTGTGCATGAGAAGTGTGCATATTATAATTATAAATTTCGCATGTGTATATGCGGGGATGTATATTATTATCGTGAATATAAGTAATTGGCCAATTTTGTGTATAAGGTATCTATTTAAATATTACGTAGGTACTATCTAAATATTGAAGTATACCTTATATTACCCATTTCATGGATATTGTGTGCGAATATATGAAGTGCATATGTGTATGTACGTATGTAGGTTATCTTATGCGTGTGATAATTGTATACCTAATTCTACATACATAACACCTTGGTATACCTATGTATGCATGTGTATGTTTAGTTGTAAACGTTGTCCAATTGCATGGTGTAGTTAATGTGTACATTGTACTTCGTACATTGCATGTACGTATAGAGTGCAAGTATGGTAGGTGTATTTATTAGTGTATATAGTAATTCTATATTCCTCATGAATAACATGCATGTATTTGTATGATAATTAGGTGAGAATAGGCAATTAGCTAAATTGTGCATACGGTGTATATTAAAAATCCCATGCATATAGTACTTAAGTAATGTTGTGCAAGTTTAGTCTAATTACCGGTGTGCGTGTTATTGTATCTATCTATTTCGTGCATAATGTACATAAGTATGTTACATCCGTGTATGTATGCTATATATATATATATATATGCCAAATCAAGTGAGTGCAAGCAAGAACTATTTTATTGAATAGATTATTCCTAGCTAACTTAATTCATATTGCCTCCTAATGATTTCTGAAACCCTCGCAATTCTTGTCACTTTATTTCGCCGCATGTTGAGTCATGCTTATGTAAAACATCATGTACGCATAGGTAGATATCTACGTACGTATTAGCTAGTTGTGCTTATGTATGCATGTGAATAATTATATGGTAAATATGGTTTGAATGCATGGTGTGATAGTGTGTATACTATGTTCCATACATTGTATGTATATATGTGTAAGTTGAACATGATTTCTGCATGATTTTAAGTTCTGGCAGGAGGGCCAATTGGTGTCAACATGGGTGGACGCCCATGATATTTCGGCGTCCATATCGATGGACGCCAAGACTTAAGTAGCCGTCCATATAGGTGGACGTTTACTTCTCTGACCTGCATGCGCAGCAGGCCCGAATTTCCGGGGACAAGCAACCCCAGCCATTGGGGAGCTGTCCCCAACGGCTGTGAAAGCCTCACATCACACCTGCGTGAGAGGAGAGTCCCCTCTCCTATATACCAAGCCCTTTTGCAACCCCAAAGCCCTGGGCTCTTTGCAAGAAGAGGAGAGAAAGAAGAAAAAACCCTAGTTCTGGACTGTGAGAAAAATCTACATTTGTAAGCTTAAATCCGACCATCTGAAGCTGGTTCCGGCCATCTACCACGACAAGGAGGTAGCTGGGACAAAGGGGAAGGCTTCCCCAACATCTTCTTGGGGTCTACTGCATCAAGGAACCCGGAGGAAGGCATCTTTGGGAGCTTCTTGAGACTGCCCAAGAAGAGCTTCACCAGCTCATAGATCCCTTTGGAGGTTTTTAGAAAGGCAAGTAACCTATAGATCTCAATCCTATACATGTGCCCTAGGTTCCAGCATTTTTATGGATTTTTCCTCGCGTCCTGGATCCCCCCTTTCTCCTTGTGTTGGGAGCTCGGGTCTGTGTTTTGCACAGACCTGAACTTGACGGTAAAAGCCATTGCCGTCGAGATCTTAGCTTGGCGGCCAACGATATTGCCGTTAAAGTGCTATTAGCGTCCAGACTATGCCGTTAAGCTCTTCAGGGCAGAACAATGAACGGTTCTCCCTTCTATATGATTAATTTCCGAAGTGTTTTCGAATGAGGATATAATGTAATCATATATGTTATGTAAAATAGACCATGGGATGCATGTGATATTTTCTGTGCTTTTTGGTGAATGGCATGGATTGTTAAACTTATTGAAATACATGTTGGAAAATGGATTTTTGCATGTTCTCCCATTGTTTACATGATCCCGGAGGAATGGAATGCCCTAGATTTTTCTAAATCATGTGTATACGTATCAGTCCATGCCCTGAAATTTTGAGAATTTTTTCATGACTGTGGGATTTACTGAAATTTCTGTTTTAGAAATAGAAGACATGCGTAGGATTTGTAAAATTTACAGTAAATTGCGTATTATGCAATAAATCTGGGGAAAATTCCTGTGATGATGAGTATGTTAGGTTCAGGGCCGTGAACTGTCAAATTGGATATTCATGTTATGTTCCATGTTAAATCGAATTATGAACGGCATGAGATTGCATGTTTTAATTTCTGTAAATGTAATATGATTCAGAAAATTTTGAAAATTTGCCTGTGTGATTATAAACCTAAAATTTGTCCGTGGTTAAAATCTCATGTTATTTTGATAACAGTAAGTATTGTTATGGATTTTTAATGAGAAAAAAATGACTATGTGAGCATGTTAATTGTGATTTGATGTGATTCAGTAAATTTCAGTATGATTAAATCTATATCACGATTATTTGGCAGTTGCAATAGTAAGGTTAAAATCAGTAAATGAAAGCTTATGTGTGTATGAATTATGTAGGAGTGTGTGCAAGCATGAGAAGTGCGAGAACAAGTGATATATGTGTATAAAATGGTTAAATGTGACAAGAGAAACAATGGTGCCCATAAGACACTGCCACCTTAGATGCTTGGAGCTGTACTGTAGTAGTGCCCCTACGGGAAAGATCAAATTGATATGTGATACCCTAGGGAAGGGTCTTGATAAAGTGTTATACCCTGGCAAAGGGTCTTGTGAAATCCTGGAGGTGGACAAGTTCCACTGGCAATGGTGGGAAGGGCTTTCCCCGGTTTCTGCAGGGACTAAGACTTATCACTGTGCCGGTGATTAAGTAAGTGAATGCGAATGTGTGTGTTATGTGACCGTCTAATGGTGGTTTGGGCTGTGTCTTGGCATTATGTGAAAATGAGCATAAGTGTGATGTGAAAAGTGATATGTGTTCATAGCACAAGGTATGTGCGAGATATGTGTAAATGTGGCACATGTTATGTGCAAAAAGTGAAATGATAAGAAGTATGTGAATGTGAAAGAGGAAATAATGGGAAATGTGTATAAGTATTGTGTGATAGAATAAAAGTGAGTGTATGTGAAAGCCAAGGTTAATCATATGGTTGTATGTAATGAGAAAATAGTATAAGTGTAAATGACAATAGTGTTAATTGACATTTTGTCTATTGATGTGTATGAATGTGTGTGTGTATGTGTTGATGTATTAATTGTCAAATGCTAAAAGTGATGTTACTATTAGTACCCAAAATGTAAGTATATGCTTTCATATTCATGAAATTTGAATTAGTAGATGTACATGTGTTTAGTATTATGTTGTGTAGTTAAAAGTGATCCCTATGCAAAGGTAATATGAATGTGATAAAATTTGCATAAAAAAAATCAGCAAGCTAAATGTGAAGTAAGGTGTTATGATTGCATGTAAAGTGGGTTAGAAGTCATGCTAGGAGTGCTACCTATCTTGTATATGTTTCCATGGTTTAGTTGTGCATCTTTACAATGACTTGGATAAAGTATGAAAACGTGTGAGTGTGTATTTTACTCATGTTAATGACACCATGATGTTAGTGATCTTGTTTAGATTTTAGTTTTACATTTGTTTAGATAATTGTTTAATGAAATTGTTTAGGTTATAGTGTGATCATGTATGATTTAACTGCTGAAATTTTATTGTGTTAATTGATAAAAAACATGCATGTATTGAATCTTAAGTTACTTGCTGAGTCTATTGTGTAGACTCACTCTTGCTAAACATTTCAGGAAATTAGCAGCGGAGGAGCTAGCAAGATTTGAAGTGGAGTTGGACTAAGTGATTGAAGATTTGTAATTTATCTTTCATAGTATGTAATGCTACAATTGAATTTGATTTTTGATCAAATGTACCTGGAGTCGGCTATGTATTTGGAAAATATTGCACTTATGTTATCTCCTGTTGAACTATACAGACTGTGGTATGTGGATTTAAAAGTTGATGGAATAAGATTCATTTAAATTCCGTTGCATTTATTCGACTCTATTTGTGTATATCTTAGCTGACTTGTTACTTGTTGGGGTATTCTCCCCTGTAGCGGCTTGCTCTCATCAGACGTGGGTTGGTATAACCGTACCGGGTGGAAGTGGGTCGTTGCATCAAATCTTATGATGAACTCTTCGATGTGGTCATCCATAAGAACTCCAACCTTCGAGTTGATGATGATCACATGATGTAGACGAAGCTTGATTTGCAGACGAACAAACTTCAACTCCTCATTCACGATGGATCTTCCTGGAACAGCAAGAGGGTTGAAGCAGAGCAGTAGGAAGAAACCTTTCTTCTTGACCTTTGTTTAGGGTTTTGGTGTGGAGGCTCCTTACTGTGAAAATTGTTGAACCACTCTTTATTACCTTCATATTTTGGTGCTAACAAAATTTATGATTAGATTGTTTCATCAATATTTATGATTATTTTAAGGCGCACTAAAATGCTAAATCGATGTTCATTCAATATACATCGATTTCTATTCAAAAGTGCCACATCGATTTCACTAACAACGATTTCATAAGTTACAAAATGATTTGATCGTGTAACGATTCGTTAAGTGAAACATCGATTTTATCGTGCAACGATTTGATAAGTGAGCGCAACGATTTTCCCTCACATCAATTTGCCTTCTATAACGATTCGTTAAGGCTCATAACGATTTGCTCTCATATTGATTTGGTTCTCATAAGGATTCGTTAAGGCTCATAATGATTTGCTCACATAACAATTTCATAAGTGAGAACAACGATTTGCTCTCATATCGATTTGGTTCTCATAACGATTTCATAAGTGAGAACAACGATTTGCTCCCACAATGATTTGGTTCTCACAACGATTCGATAAGTGCCATAACGATTTGCTTCTCACATCGATTTGTTAAGATTCATAACGATTTGTTAAGTCTTATAAGTATAACGATTTGATAAGTAACTTAAACATCGATTTTCTCTAAAGTGTTTTTGGCGCTTAAATGAAAAGACAAATATCTTCTAATAAAAAGGCTTGATGCATATCTCAGAGTCGTGTTAGAAAAAGATATGAACTGCTATTTTTATCATGATAGCAGAAACACAGTAGCATGCACTGTTATCTTATAAACACTCTTTTATGCTAACTCTCTCTTCTATGCTTACATACATCAAAGACCACCAGAGTCTGATTAAGACAAATTAAGAGAAGATCAGCAACGTCTAGAAGAGATCCAACGGATCTATTCAACGGATCTATTCAAAAGCCTCTCATATAAAAGATGAAGCAAGGCTGAAGAAAGAATGTGAGAGCCTTCCTGAATATCTTTGAAGGAGTGTACAACTAGTGAGGGACCTGAACGCCACATACAGTCAAAGGAAAAGAGAGAAAGAGCATGAGCCTGGAAGAAGTGTTCAAGCATCTGAAGCATTCAAGCCTTCAAGCTTTCTTTTCTCTCGTCATTCTTTCTCTCTGCGCTCATTGTAATTTTTAGGGAGAGTTTTGTGACTGTGAGCTAGTTCTTAAGTGTTCATCTTGTAATAGCTCTCGGTCTGATCTTTCTTTTCTAAGAAAGATTTCTGTCCAGCTGTAGGACTGTATACAGTGTAGAACCTAGCTAGGGGTTTGTGTCTAGTAGAACCGCATTGGGGTTTGTACCAGGAGGTTTGCTTCTGAGCCTGTAAAAGAAGTGTGCTGCCTTCTTGCCCGGGAAAGAGAAGAAGACCAGCTGGGGTGCTGGGTGTTGTAGTGTCCTTGAGGGGGACTGTACCCCTTGGTTAGTGAAATCCCAAGAGGTTGCTTGGGGACTGGACGTAGGACTTCCATGTGGGAAGGGCCGAACCAGGATAAATTCCTTGTCTCATTTGTGTGATTGTTTATTTGCTTCCGCACTGCTACTCTTTATCACAGTAAACTAACCAAACTTTCAAGTGATAATTTTCTGTCTTAAGTTTCTGTTTCAGAAATCAGAAAAACCTATTCTCCCCCCCCGCTAGGTTATCGAGCTGCCAAGCTAGCCGGGCCAATAAGTGGTATCAGAGCGGGTCTCTAAACATTCAAAGAAGATCCAACGATCTTAGAGTAAAGATCCATGGCAGCTCAAGGATATGCTGAAGGTCAATCAGTCAACAGACCTCCATTCTTTGATGGAGAGGACTACCAATACTGGAAAATGAGGATGGAATGCTTCATTCGAGGCACAGACTTTGATCTGTGGCAGGTAATTGAGGTAGGAGATTATGTTATTGTTCCTGCTGAACGTACTACTGCTATTACAACAACAGATAAAAATAAATTATCATTAAATTTCAAAGCTAAGAACTATTTATGTTGTACTTTATCCAAAAAGGAATTTAGTAGAGTTTCTGCATGTAAATCTGCAAAAGAAATGTGGGATAAACTGCAGATAACTTATGAAGGAACAGATAAAGTGAAACAAACTAGGATAGATATTCTTGTCTCTCAATATGAATAATTTAAAATGCTTCCAAACGAAAACATTACTCAGATGTATAATAGATTTTCAAGCATAGTAGTTAGTTTAAGCTCTCTTGGTAAAACTCTTTCTAATGAGGAAACCGTTAGGAAGATACTTAGGTCTTTAACTATTTCATGGACACCTAAAGTAACTGCTATTGAAGAGGCCCATGATTTAACCAAATTTTCGATTGATAATTTAATAGGTTCTCTCATGGCACATGAAATAAATATGGAGCGATTATCTGAAAGCTCATCTAAAAAGAAATGTACTAATGCTCTTAAAGTGGTAGCTGCTCCTTCCACTTCTTCTAGCTCAAAAATTGTAGGATCTGAAGACAGTGATGTTGATGAAGTATTGTCCAAACTTCAGAAGATTTTAAAGAAGAAGAAAAATGGGTGAAGAAGGATTCAAAGGAAAGAGAAAAAGGAGAAAGAACAAGTCTTCTATGAATGCATAAAATCTGGACATCTAAGACCAGACTGTCCAAGACTCAAGAAGACTGGTCAAACCGAGAAGTCCAAGAAGCAGCACAAGAAGTTCAAAAGAAAAGCCATGGCAGCTGCTTGGGAAAATGAAGAGGACACAAGCTCAGACTCATCAAGCTCAAGTTCAGAGAAAGAGCAAGTAAATCTAGCCCTTATGGTAGGACTAGATGAGGTACATTCTAACTCATTTTTTAATTCATGCACAAATTCAGGGTCAGAATCTAAAGACTTGGAAGAAGTCTTTAATGAACTTTATGATAAACACAAGGTTGTTGTAAAAGAATTGAAAAATATCAAGAACAACCTTACTTGTGAAAAGCAAGAATAATCAGAAGTTAGAGTTAGAAGAAAAATTAAAAACTCTAACTGAAGAAAATCTGTATTTAAAAGAATCAGTTAAGAAATTAACTTTAGGAAAAACATCTCTAGCTCTATGCTTAAAAGGATCAAAATCTGGAAATAATAAACAAGGGCTTCGATACATTCCTCCGGAAAAAGAAAAACAAGTCATAAATCCAGGAAAATATCATTTGCCAAAATTTGTAAAAGAAACCAAAATGCCTCAGAAAAAGGCCTCTGAAATGAACAAGTCTCATCAAAAGAAAAAGGTTTCTAAAAATTGTGTTCTAAACTGCAAAATAGATTACATTCATTGTTGTTCTCATTGCAATAAATTAGGACACACTGTAAACACCTGCACAACAAGTAGAACAACGATTTGATCACTCATCGACTCGATAAGTGAGACAGCGATTTGCTTATAACGATTTGGTTATAACGATTTGCTTATAACAATTTACTTACAACGATTCGTTCACATTGATTTGATCATAACAATTCACTTATAACGACTCGATCATAACGATTCAGTTATAACGATTTGCTCGCATCAAGTTGTGTTCACAACGATTTATTCAGAACAATTTGCCTGTTCCTGTAACGATTACATAAGTGGAACGATACTTCATCGATTTCATCGATTTGAGATTCAAATCTATTGGAAGTCAAAGTCTTCTCACGTGCTTCTCAATATCTATGCATTTAATGTGTCTGAACATTTCTCTGCACGATGCATGTCCAGATATCTTCTATTCTTATGCTTCTGCATGTAATATCTTTTTGGAAAGACAGAATGGAATTTCTATTTTGATGTATTCTCACTCTAACGTTGACTGATAACAAGAGACATCTTAGTTGTCTAAATTTTAGCATTTAATGTGTGCAGGTCTCTAACAGCATGACTCTATACAACGTTGGATAAAGTAGAAGCTGGAGGATATCAAGAAGGATTTTCTTCTTCCATGCATGGAACGCAAAGAGCTTTTGACTGGAAAGGAAAGCCATGCAGTCTAACGTTCTCTGAACATAGAGACAACGGATACTTCAACGGCTACTTTTCAAAAGAAGCTATATATTGAAGACCGATGACTCCAGAAAAAAACAACCTTGACAAGCTAACTTGATACAGTTTGCGAGCATCTAATAGAGCCAAGCTTCACTTCATTCCTCTCGCTTTAGCTCTTAGCTCTCTGCTTTTTAGTGCTTAGTATTGAGAGAGCTGCAGTGTACTGAGAGAATTCTTCATTGTAGATCTTTTCTCTCTCAGTCTTCACTTCAGATCAAGCATTGTTCTATTAGCTTGATCTAGGGGCTTGTCTTCCCTTGAACACATCTTCGTGTTGTTCCCTTCGTGTTGAAGGAAGACCTGGGGGTTCCAGGGTGTTGTTCTCTTCTTGTTGAAGGAAGACCTGGGTGTTCCAGGGTGGTGTTTTTCCTCTTCGGGTTGTGAAGAGAAGACTAGCTGCGGCTGGGTGTGTAAGTCTCCTTGAGGGGGACTGTAGCCTTGGGTAGTGGAATCCTGAGTTGTTGCTCAGGGACTGGACGTAGGACTCCTGTGGAGAGGAGGTCCGAACCAGGATAAAAATCCTTGTGCAGTGTGTTTGCTTTCTGTGTGTCTATTATTGTTTTACGACTAACACTAACCGCCAAACGCAGTGCTTTGTTTAAATGTTTTTGTTGACAGGATTAGATAATCAAAATTTTAAAAGAATCCCATTCACCCCCCCTCTGGACTTGCTAGTTGGGCAACATGCATGTGTGCAGGTTGTGTGGCAGCCCTATGCGGGTATGCCTGATGATGGCCAGCCGTGGGTGGAGAGTGGCCATCCTCGGTTCGGACGGGACCTGTGGGTCCATTGCCTGAAAGAGATCATGCCACTCCGCCTCCGGCTCGCCGCGCATACTGTCGGACTGCACCAAGTGTGGTTCGATGAGGTGGAGGCCCGAGGGATCGGGAGGAGGACGAGGGGGAAGGCAAAGTGGGTGGACTGGCGCCTACGCTTCCCCGACCAATACGTGGACTGAACACGAGGAGGGTATCCGGTGGAGTCCAACGCCGCAGACAGCTTCGCCTACCTCCAGCAGTACCAGGAGGTGTATGGGGATCGAGACTTCATGAGGCCGGCTCGGGTATGCACGTCTAAACCTTCCTTGTTCATTAATGATTTTCATGATGGATTTAATAAATGTGTGCATGTACAGGATGCTCATGAGGGCCTGACCGACACTCTGCGAGCCTAGCTGGCAGGGACAGAGGCTCAGCTTACGGAGGCGTGGGATGCACTGGAGGCCTTGGTAAGTTTTAAAAAATCGTACCTTTTTTTTATTTACCTTACCATGTGCTGACTTCATTTTCAATGTGTAGCGTGCGGTGCAGATGACTGTGGAGCGCACCGATGCGGAAGGTGCCACCAAGAGTCGGAGCGTGCCTGACCTGGAGGTGGCTTCACTCTGGGAGCAGCTGGCGGTGGCGGTTGTTCGGGCGAAAGTAGCGGAGCGCGACCTCACTGAACGGGTAAGTAAATGAGTTTACACATATGTAAGAAATGAATTCTCTTATACTTGTGTTTGTTCTTGTGCAGTCTGCCGAGCTCCAGAGTGCCATCACCCAGGCGACTCTTGCAGGTGCAGAGGTGACTGAGCTAACACAGTAACTGTCCGAGCTGCGTTCTCAGGTCTCTAAGCACGACACGGACCTGCCCTGCAAGGCCGCAGAGCTGCGAGTGACGCTCACTATGGAACGTCGGGAACGTGAGCACGAGCGTGACCGGTGGGCAGAGGAGCGCAACCGGTGGGAGCAGAAGCGTAGCTGTTGGGAGCGGGAGCGAGAGCGCCTAACCCAACAGGTCGTGTACGTGCGCGCGAGCTTGGGCGTCTCTGAGCGCCTACTGTGCGAGGTGGAGGATCGGTACCGGAGCGGACGCGAGCGCGCTGTGAGGGAGAGGCGGGCCAATGCCTACTTCGCCAACTACCTCATCACTTCCTCTGAGTACCAGAGGAACGTCCAGGAGCGATGCGCTACCCAGTGGTCGTCCAACTCCCAAGCCTCCATGAGGCCTCTAGCTCCACGTTTGACTGCGGACCCCAGCGAGGCGAAGAGCAGCCGACACCCCCGTCCAACTGAGAGTGGTGGCAAGAGCTAGGCCACCTCATGATATGTACTCTTTTTTTTTTTCATGATGATGTGTACCCAGTGGTGTACCTTTATGATGTACTTTTGGGGTTGGCCCCCCCTTTCGGCCTTGATATATATATACATGTGTTCCTTGCCCTCTCCCTTTCTATGCCTGAAAAACACTTCAAAAAACAAGTTAAATGATTGTTCTAACTCAGGCCCTTTCTTATTCGGTGAACTAGGCTTCATGATTTTGTCAAGAGGCTGAGCCTTTATTAAATAAGGCAAAAGCAAAGGAACCACATACTTAAAATGTGGCACCGACGTAGGCACATGCTAACAGGAAATTAAAAATGATCATACGTTCAATGCATTCAAACAAATGGAGTATGATTTTAGGTGTTTTTATCATATTTATTTTTTGGGGGGGTTTTGAGGATATTTGATTTTTTTGGATTTTGAAATATTCAATTTTTTTGGGTTTTGAAGAATTCCATTGTTTTGTGGTTTTGAAAATATGTATTTTTTTATTTTGAAATATTCAAAATTTTATTTTCAAAATATTCTACTTTTTTGGCTTTTCAAATGATTTAATTTTTATGGTTTTAAAAATATGTATTTTTTGGATTTTGAAATATTCAATTTTTTTTGAGCATATTCAATTTTTGGGGATTTTGAAATTAACGGTCGTAACCCGACATACACCCTTCTAAAAAGACGCGCGGAATGAAGGGAATCTACTATAATCGGAAAAACTTGGTACTTGGACCCTTTGATTACTCAACCATCATTAAGAGTTCATTAACAATTCTTGGGTGTGTCAAACAGAGGTTGGACGTGCTTAAGTGGTGCCTTCACCCATGGTGGCTTTTGGCGACGTCCTCTTTAGTTGATCGTTGCCTTGCCTTGACCCTAAGACATACCTGTGGGGGGAGAAGGGAAGAAGATGTTTAGGAAGTCTGCCAACCGTTTGGGTGACCGGGGACACATTCATTCCTCTACCCTACACTAAATGGGGTTCAGTCTTTTGGCTTATTAGGTTTTGGCATGCTTACGACCAGATCCATTTGGATCTCCACGGGGACTTTGCCGCTCTTTACGTGCTTTTACATTTGGTTTGCCTTATTTTTGGCTCTTTTGCTTTGATTTGCACTATTTTCTTTCTTTTCCCCTTATTGGGCCTTGACCTACACCCATTTGAGCTTCGGACAAATTCAAAGGTCGATCCCTCAGGTTCCCCTGTCTATTGGCGGACCGAATGGAAAGAAACGGGTAATGTCCTAGACTCTTGGTTAGTCATTGATCTTCTTTAGATTTCATGCCTCTAGCTTCCAAGGGCGGACGTATAAGTGTGTGGGTATCGACACCGCAGGTTAACCCACCAAGAACAAGAAATGAACTAGAGATGACAGCTTTTCAATTTGGGGTCCGTGTACCATGCAAAATCCAAACACCTATCTAAGGGTAGTATTTCTTCAGGTAAAGCCCATTCCAAGGGTGAGAGAGCTCCTTGCCCTCCGAGTTCACTAGCCTGTACGCGTTGCCTGGATATGCTTCTTTTACTTTGTACGACCCTTCCCAATTTGGTTGGAGTTTAGATCGGGGACCACTAGGTTTTACAAAAATTCTCTTGATTACCATTTCACCAACTTTGAATTTTCTCTCAATTACCTTCTTTTGATGAAAACGGGTGAGCCTATTCTGATATGATCTTATGTGTTCTGCGGCAACCAGGCGCCTCTCATCTAAGAGTTCTAGTTGTGCCAGGAGCGATTCACGCCGCTCATCGACTGACAATTCCTTGTCAAGCTAGACCCTTAGTGAGGGGATAAGAATCTCGTATGGTACTACAGCCTCCATTCCGTATGATAGGGCAAACGGTGTCTGCCCCGTGGGAGTATGGATTGAAGTGCGGTAGGCCCATAGAGCTTCTACAAGCTTTTATGGCCAATCCGAGAATTTGTTAGCTTCACAAGTTTTCTTGATGATTTTGACTAATGTTTTATTCATGTCCTCTGCTTGGCCATTGCCTTGCAGATAGTATGGTGATGAATGATGCAATGTAATTTTGTACCTGTTGCAGAGGTCACGAAGTTCTTGAGAGATGAATTGTGGTCCATTGTCGGTGATGATGGTACTTGGTATGCCAAACCTGGTGATGATATTCTTCATGAAGAACTTGTGCACGGTTGTTGCCTTGACCTTCGTGTAGGCTTTAGCTTCCGCCCATTTGGTGAAATACTCTGTTGCAATGAGGATGTATGACTTAGTTTTGTTCTGGGCGTTTGGATCACCAAGGGGACCAATGATGTCGAAAGCCCGCATAGCGAAAGGCCATGGGGAGGATATTGGGTGGAGTGTAGAGGATGGAGAATGGATTTTGTCGGCATGAAGTTGGCACTTAACACACCGACAAACGAAGATGGAACAGTCCTCCTCTAGAGTGAGCCAGTAAAAGCCTTGCCTAAGGATCATCTTGGCAAGTCTTTAGCTGTTCACAGGGCCACCACAAACACCCGAATGAGCCTCCTCAACAACCTTCAAGACTTCATCATCATCCAAGCATCTGAGGAAAACTCCAGTGAGTCTCCTTCTATAAAGAGTGCTTCCAACCAAAGTGTACTTCTGGGACAGTCTCCTTATTGCCTTCTTCTCATCAGTTGTGGCTTCCTAAGGGTACATCTGATTTCTGCAATATTTAGCTATCTCATAGTACCATGGCTTCTCTTCGTCCTCCAATTCTTCTTCTAGCCCCAATAGCATAATCTCAGTTTTGCCCTTCCTCTCTATCTTCTTCAACATCTCTTCTTTGATCTAGAGAAAGACAGGGTCTTGAACAGCAGGGGTATTGCGGCGTGCAATTTGAATGCTGTCAAAATCCCCAGGATAGCACATATGAAGAGCTGCGCCGATAGTGGCAAAAGCGTCTGCTAGAGGATTCTGGTGACGAGGACAAAGATTAGTTTGGAGAATAGCTTGGCATAGGCTGAGGCAAGTTCTTGGTATGGCTTGAGCTTGGGATCTCGAGTGTGGTACTTGGTGAGCACTTGGCGCAAGTGGGCAAGCTCCAGACTAGCCAACAAAGCTTCATATTCGGCGATGTTGTTGGTGGTAGAAAACTCCAATTTATAAGCTCGTGGAATGGTGACACCCTCAGGTGATAGAAGAGCAATCCCGATACCCTTTCCATGTAAATTTAGGGCTCCATCAAAATATAACATCTACATATGATCAGATTGGCTAAGGGATATTAATTCCTCATCTGAAAACTCTGAACAAATAGGATCAAATTGTGGAATAGGGTGATGAGCGAGATGTTCTGCTATGGCATAGCCTTTGATAGATTTCTGCTGAATGTAGAGGATATCAAACTGGAAGAGAAAACTTTGCCAACGTGCTAGCCTATTAGTAAGGACAGATTTCTCAAAGAGGAATTTGATAGGATTCATACGGATGATTAGATGAACCTCATAAGCAAGAAAGTAGTGCTTCAATTTCTGCACTACCCATACGAGAGCGGCACATGTCTTCTCCATTGATGTGTACCTTTGCTCGCAGGGGTTGAGAAGCTTAGACAGGTAGTATGATGCCCTTTCCTTGCCTTCTTCATCCACTTGTGCAAGGATAGCTCCTACAGAGTCTTCCAGGATAGATACATAGAGAATAAGTGGTTTGCCTGGAGTCGGTGGCCTCAGGACAGGGGGATTAGCCAAATACTCCTTAAGTCCATCAAAAGCCGCTTGACACTTCTCGTGCCAATGGAATTCGTCTCCCAGCTTGGTGAGGTCGTAGAAGGGTCTACACCTCTGCGAATGTTGGGAGACAAACTGGCGAATAAACTACATCCTCCCGATTAGTCCATGAACATCCATCAAATTCTTGGGAGGGGGCATCTCTCTTATTGCCTTCGCCTTATTGGGATCAATCTCTATACCCCTCTTGCTCACAATGAAACCTAACAGCTTACCCGATGATACACCAAACACACACTACTTGGGGTTCATCTTCAACTAATACTCCCTTGACCTTTGCAGGACCTTGGTTAGAATCCAGAGATGCTCAGCCATCGTCCTCGATTTCACTACCAGGTCATCCACATACACCTCAATAAAAATGTGAATCATGTCATAAAAGATAGCCATCATAGCTCTTTGATAGGTAGCTCCAGCATTCTTAAGTACAAAAGGCATGACCACATAACAATAAGTCCCCCATGGTGTTATGAATGAGGTCTTCTCCTGGTCTTCCTCAGCCAACTTAATTTGATTGTAACCTGAGAAGCCATCCATAAAGGAGAGGGTTTCATACTCAGCCGTATTATCTATGAGCATGTCAAGGTGAGGCAATGGGAAATCGTCTTTTGGACACATGCGGTTGAGATCCCGGAAATCAATACAGATCCTAACTCTCCCATCCTTTTTCATGACCAGGACAATGTTCGCCATCCAATTCGGAAGACTCCAAACTCATCATCAATTAAACACAATCACTGCTCATATTCAATTTTCGGCAACTGCAAAGGCTCTTCTATGAATTTCGGAACAGCTAGACATGCCTTGCATCTACGGGCTAGATCAGCGAGGAATCAGTGTGGAACCCTCCTATCCTTGGACTTTTTCTTGGAAATTACCCCTAGCTTGTTTCTATTCTGGCCTAGACTCTCACTACAACTACCTGAATCTACAGCAGGTGGTGGAGGAGTAGGAAAAGCAGTAAAAGAAGAATCCCACGTGAGGGAAGGTGGAGAGGGAGTGAAAGCAGTAAAAGTCCCTTGCGTGGAGGATGGTCCCTGCGTGGAGGGAAACAGGAGATCAGTCATGGGATCGGGGAGGAGTGGCCCGTAGGTTGAGGCGCACTCGGAGGAAAGGTAAGAAGTCTCCTCGATGGAGACGATGGAATTAGCCATTGGAAAATTGGCATTTTTTCGGGGGCATTTTCATTATTATTTTGATTTTTTTTATTTTTGTTTAGCATGCAAAGGGAAAGAGGGCGAGGTGAGATCGCCAATTGAGAAAATTGAGAAATGAGCATGTGCTCGAGAGGTGAAAGATTGGTGGAGAGAGGGAATTGAAAGGTGAGCGCCTGCTCAGAGGAGTGGAGAGAGATTGAAAAGTGGGACGTCGGTGAGCCAGGAATGCTTAACAAAATGAAAAATGGCCACGCGGTGGCCTAGAGGAGATTGGGCGTGATGCCCAGAGAAAAGAGGAGGCCCGCCCTGAGCCTAGTTGTTGTGGGAGCTTCTGTGGGAAGGGTGCTTGACTGGGCTCCGTATGCCTGCCGCCTATTGCCTGTGGCCACTGCCAGCTGCTCAGTCTCTGTCAGTGCAAAGAGTTGACTCAAGGAAGTAGTAATGTCACTCATGTCAAACCACTGGTTCCATTCTGGTTCGGACTCGCCTATCTTTATGTGCTTTGGGGTCCTCAGGTTCTCCACAGCTCTATATGTGGCCAGGGGTGGACAATGAACATGTTCTGCAGTGATGGTAGATGTTTGTTCACTCCCTGGCTGCAGTGGCCCCTTCTTAAAATGTTAGTATAGGGTCCATGTGAGTGACTGCCCCTGCTTATGATCTGTCCTACCTGGCTTGTATCCCAGCCCTGCCCTTGGTCTTGTCTTGCTATCCTTCACTGCTTCCGTCCTACCCTGCAGGTGTACCCCCAACCCTTTGCCTGGCTGGTACCCCATTTGCAGCATAATATGCCAACCTTTTTCAGTGATGATCTTGCTCCTCTTTGTAGCACTAACTGATGATGAACTGGTTGGGCTCTGCTGCATGCTGAATGTGTCTAGCACAGACATCAATGACTGATTGCTTGGCCATATGGAAGGGACTAAATTGTCAGTCATAGCATCCACTTCCAAGATAGTCGGCTTGCTAGCGACTTTGACCACCCGCCCTTTGTACGGAAACTTCAGACACTAGTGTATAATTGATATGACGATGCCAAGTGCTTGGATAAATGGCCTGCCCAGGATCATGCGGAAACTCGGGTCCATGTCCAGAATGTGAAAGTCTATTTCAGTGACGGACGGACCTAGCCCAACCTTTAATGCGACCACTCCCTTTGGCGGCCTACTGGTGTTGTCGTAAGCTGTGACAGTGATGGAATAGGGTTGTACTACCTACAGTGTAACCCCACAAAAATTCAACGTGTCCAAAGACACAACATTGATCGACGCTCCGATGTCCACCAAGCATTGAGAGACGCAGATGTCGTTGATGTTGACTGTCAGGCATAGGGCATACCACAAGGACTCTACTGGTGCTAACTCGGATTCATGAAATTCAATGGCCAGATGCCGGCTTGTGGGGGTCAGGACTGTGCTGATTTCATTCACTGGCAAGTCCTCATCAACCATCACATTCTGTAGATACTGCATCAGAGCTTCTTGATGTACCGACGACCTTTTAATCAATTCTAAAATGGATATTCTGGCCAATGTCTTATCTAAGTGTTTGAGCAAATCATACTGAGTCCCTGGGATGGACTCTTCTTGCTGAGCTTCTTCTTCTTGAGGCAAGGGCGCCTGATCTTGCAGCTGGGGAAATATCTGATTGAATATGCACCCACTCCAGATCACCATTGTCTCCTCGGAGTTATCTCCCGCTACAGGTGCCGTGGCTAGCGGAATGGAAGATGGATGGGAGGTAGAAGGTTGGGGGGTGAACATTTGGTGCGGTAGTTGGATACCTACCGCACTCGGGGGTGGAATGGGGGTACGTAAGAAAGGAGCCTGGGGGTTAAGGGTAATGATGGGTGCGGTTGGTGGTTGTGGAGAAGGGGTGGATTAAATGATGGTGGCTGTGAGGTAGTAGTGGTAGGGGGTTGGCGTATGAGTGGGCGGTTGGGTTGTGGTAGTATGGTAGGGGGGTTGCGTAGAAAGGGGGCTTGTGAGTTAGGGTGTGGTAGTGTTGTGGAGGTGACGGGGAGTTGGCGGATAAGTGGTGGGTTGGATGGTTGGCTAGAAGGTGTTGGATGGTGGGTGGCAGTTGTAGGAATGTGTAGAAAGGAGGGTAGTGGGTTAGAGGGAGTGGGTGTACAGATGAAGGGGGGTAAGGAAAAGGAGGTGGAGGTGGAGGATACTTCCATAGGCCGACCGGGTGTATTTTCGGTGCGGGAAGACGTCCTGAGGGCGTTAACTTGATGATTCGGAGCTTGGTGCTCCGGGAGAGGGTTCTGAACAATGCCCATATTGGGCTACTGCTGGGGTGCTTGGGGCTGCTGCTGTGGCTGCTGATCCTGCCTTGGCAGCCTTCTCGCCTTCATTTCTGCTATATATTTTCTCATCTCCTCCCAATCTATGCCTCCATTGTCATTGAAGTAATAAATATAATATTTGAAATGAAAATAAGCCTCCAAAGTGTGGCCCGGTCCCCTATGGAATGCACAATAACGGGAGGTATCAACATTGGGAGGCCATTGTAGCTGTTCCCTCGGCAAAGTGAGTGCATTGGCGGCCATGAGAGCATTAAAAATATCAGGTAAGGTCTCTGGTAGAGGAGGATAATGGGATCTTCTTGGGCCAGGGGGGCGCCTAAGTTGTTGAGGTTCATAGGTGCCTGGAGGGGGGACTTGGTTGTATTGTGGGGGAAGAGAAGGAGGTTGCTGTTGCTGGTATTGGGGAGGGGTAGGTTGTCGGTACTAAGGCTGCGGTGCATGGCGATACTGAGGAGGTGGTGGAGGAGCTTGATGGTATTGGTTGTGACGAGGAGCTGGTTGATACTGAGGTTGTTGGAGCTGCTGAGGTTGCTAGGGTTACTGAGGTGGTGCCCTAAATGTTGGAGGATTGTTCGGCCTGAAGGCAGGCTATTGTGGTTGTTAAGGCATGGTGTTGGTGTTAGGGCGGTAAGTGGAGGGATTGGGGTTGCCCATAGCACTCACTTGCTCATTTTGCATAACCCTCTCAGTCGTGGGACCGCCAGTAGGGGGAGCACCATTGCTCTTCTTGAATGTCCTGGCCTTTAGCTAAAACATAGCCATAATCGGAGAGTCCTTCAACTATGTCTGGATGTAACGGGCTCTCTCATATAATTCTTCCATAGTGATTAACTTGTTCATGGCCAGAATATGTCTGATTTGCGGCGTAGCATTCGCCGTGATCATCTTGACTTGTTCCGGCTCGGACAGTAGGTCCCTTAGCCTCTCAGCCATCACTCTCCATCTATCACCATAGTGTAGGAAATCCTCATCAGCCTTCATTCTTTCGACCATCAAATCAGTGATAGACAACGCGAGACCAACCCGATCCCTATACCTCTGCAAAAATTTTCTTTGAACTGCTTCGAAATCCTCAGCATCTGCGGGCTTCAGAGAATAGAACCACTCGAGGGCGGGCCCATCTAATGATCGGCGAAAGAGGGAAGGAGGGGCACGATTGTCGTTTTTCTAGAAGGAGGATTCATACATGAATTCCTTAATGTGTACAAATGGATTGCCACTACCACTGTAGCGGCGGTAGATTCGGAGTTCAGAAGGGGGAAGGTGGAGACTGGCACAGAAGGGAGAGCCAGCTCAAATGAGTCTTTAGGTGTAGACACCCTTTTTAAATCTTGCTCAAGACAACTCACCTTTGCTAGGAGGGCTTGGGTGAGCTGATCGTAAGAAGGTTTGTGAGGCACTCCGTTGGAATGAGGTTGGGGTGCACTCACTTGGACAGAGTTATAGTGGGGAGGCACGCCAACGGGCGCGGAAGCATGGGCCGGAGCCCGAGGGGGGTGAATGGGCCTTGCCGTGGTAGGGCTTGGCTGGACAAGGGAAGGCCTCCCAATGGGACTGTGGGGGCGAGAGTGAGTAACAGAGTTGGCCCGCAAGGGGGCAGGGGAGGCTCGGATCGTCGAGTCGCGAGTGGGTTCGTAGAAGGAACCCGTGTTTGGGTGGAGAGTTTAAATGGGTTCAAAGATGGATTTCCCCTTCAAAGAAGCTTGAACCTTCTGGAGTTGGGAGGCTAGGAGGTTTTGGAAGATGTCCACAAGCTAGGACAGATCAATGGAGGCAGAGGCATTTGCAGTGGCATGCCTTGGGGAAGGGTGGGGAGATTGTGAATCCACTGACATGCGAAGTAGATGGACCATCATGAGGTTGATTATGGATTTGTGCAAGGGGTTGCATGGAGTCATACATTTCATCATAAACATCCTCTTAGTAACCCATGTTCTCATATTCGGCCATTCCAAGATTCTTGCCTGAACGAAGCAGCATAAAACATAAACAAACAAGTGGATTAGGAAGCAACTAACGAACAACTACTCAAACAAGTTTGAGAGAATATGTTAATGGCTTTTAATCAAACACTTGTGGATGCTTACGTCCAATTGGTTGTTTCAATATGATTCAATGTGAAATTTTATTTGAGATGTATCACTCCAAAGTAGGTATGGGCCTAAATGGGTAAGATGAGGACTTCGGGCCCACCAAGCACACTCCCTCACACCAATAGGTTCTCTAGAACGGGTCTCCGGTGTGGTACAACTTTCTCGGTCCACAATGAAGGAATCCACGGGGTACAGAGACTTACAGAGGTCTTGGTAAAGGTCCCCTAGTCCAATGAGACGGAATGCCTAAAGGAGAGGTCGCCCTTACCAAGAGAGGTGTTTGGATCCTAGTGTAAGGAGGGAAGGAGGTCCCTCAGTCGAAGTATGCCCTGTAAGCAATGCAAAAATGCAATATGGCAGAAACCCCTGCTCACTGTGACAGACTGAATTGCGACGAGTTCAATCGCCGCGCTTCAATGTGAATCGTGTCCGTTCAGTTGGTCGTGGATCTGACTGCTCACAAGAGCTGTAAGCACCGCGACAACTCCTATTGGAGTCTGTCACCTTATCATGACGGGATTGGTCGCCGCACAACAGCACAAATCGTGATGTCTGAACACGTCGCGAATCAAATGGCACCCGAAAGCAGTAAATCAAAGAAGCATGCTCTTTCAACCACTTCAAATGATGAAAACAAAAGTCAAATGGAGATGCTCTCTTAAGGTGAAAGTAGGTAAATAGGGAGGGGAACAAGGTGATGGATTTTTTTTTCTTCTTTTTTTTAATCAAACTTTATGGAAATAAAAGAAAGAACACCAACACAAATCGGTATTGATGGTGGAAATCTTAAGGGGTACCACGTGGGGTACGGAAGGAGGGGGTTGTACCGTATGGGGTATGAAGGGAGGGACACACGTGGGTGTAAAAGGAGGGGCACACGTGGGTTCCGAAGGAGAGTTAACCGAAACTAAAGAAAAAGATGTCCCACCATGATCGCCAATTTGTGAATGTGCTTTTTCAAACACTCCCACAAAGAGCAATTAAAAAAGGAAGATTTTAAATGAAAAGAAATACGAAGGCGTCGTGGAGAGAAAGAAAAAAAAAAAAGGGTGCGTGTGTGCACAAAGAGGAGGTGTGATCGCCAAGCACGGGAGGGTACCGAAGGAGATGGGCGAAGAGACAGATGGTGTACATACCTTCACCCAAGATCGCGGGAGTGTGGTGTGGGTTAATTTCTACTTCTCCCTTTTGCCGGCCGGCGAAAAAGTCTTCAGTTCGTCGGTTACGTTGCAAGAAAAGAAGACAAGCAAACAAATGAAATGGGAGGTTAGGCTATGGTGTGCAGCACCAAATCAAATGAAATGAAAGCAAAACGTGATAGCATGGGCATTAACACACCTCATGGGAGTGGTGTTAAACCCCTAAATGTAGATGTGGAGAAAATGAAGTGTGTGTGTGTGAAATGAAGTGATGAATGCACTAAGTAATGAAGCAAACAAAACAAGAATGAAATGAGGGGAGGAGAAATGGTGATGTGAAGCCGCTGCTCGGAGGTGACTGAAAATGGAGGAAGAAGCCTCCATGAGCCCCGATGCGCTTAAAGAATGAGACTCCGAACTCCAAGTGATAGATGCTTGAATATCTTGAAGTGAGAGTTCTCCTTAGCTCAGGTTGTGAGTCTCCAGTGCGGCAGGGCTTCGCTGTAGTGCTTGGGTTGTGCTAAAAAAAGTAGCATTGGGGGTCTTTTTATAGGGAAAAAATTCATAAATCGCATCGGACACAGTGGACGCCTATCTTAGTGAACTGCGTCCACACAGACCACCGCGTTTCCCAAGATCGACTTACTCTGATTAAGCCTTTCCAAACATCGATTATAGTAGGTTCAAGAATCGCGTCGACATAGACTATCGCGTTTCAAACACTTCCGATTTTAGATGATGCTTTCCAAATATTAAGAAATGAAAATATTGAATCGCGACGGCATAAACCGCCGTGTATTTGAACAAAATTGATCTTCTGGAGGGAGTCAATCTTCATATGATGGAAGGTCAGAAACCCGACGGACCTTGTGGACGGGATTCTATTAAGCAAGAAAATCTTTCCAAAAACAATTTTAGAAATTGCCATAATTTGAAAATGGAAACCTTTAATCGCGGCGGCTGGCTAGGACGTGATTCGAAACAGGGTAAACACCAGAAAAGGAAGTGTGATGTGCGTCGATTTTACCCACCACAGATCAAACCTCTTAAACGGCGTCCACTGTAGCAGACGCGAATCACTTGTGTTCAACAGACCCCTTTAGACCTCTTAGAAAAATTCCTAAAAATCATAGAAAAATCCAAAAAATAGGAAAATCACTCAAGAGGTTAATTGAAGAGAGCCACTTTGAGACATCGTAGTATAACATGAAATTTACTCGACATGTTTCCAAAATGTTATGTCTACATACGTGTGTGCACTAGATGGAGTGTGATCTCCAGGTACACGTGGGTATCGAAGGAGAGAGTAAAGGACGAGTACTTACCTTCACTCAAAGATCGCAGAAGTAAAAGGGGGGTGGGTTGACTCTTACTACTCCAACCGGCCAACCGGTGAAGATGTCTTTAATTGCTTGGTTACCTTGCAAGAATAACAAAAAATAAACAAGTGAAAGAGACAATTAGGCCAAGTTGTGCAGTATCAAACTCAAAAGAAGTGAAAAGAGCACTTGCATGGGACTGAACACACCGTGTGGTGGTGTTTAAGAACCCCTAAGAACTAGGTATGGATTGAATGATATGTATGTGATAAAGTGAAAAAAAACTAAGCTAATAGGGAGAGATGTGCATGCACTAAAGATGAAAGGAAATAAGCAAAGGGAGGAAGAAGTAAAATCTGGTGGATGCTCCTGGCACAGTAGAGGTTGATGTGATGAAGAAGACTCCTCCTCCTTGCTTTGATGAACTTGTGAGCTCTCCAATTGAAGAACACTTGTAACAAGGCTTGAAGGGAGTTCTTCTCTTCAATCCACGGAGTTTGATGGCTCTGAAACGTTGCATGGCTTTACCAAGGTGTGATGGATTGCTCTTTTAAAAATTTGGCCGCGGGGATCCTTTTATAGGGGTTAAATTATAAATCGTGACAGACACAATGGTTGCCATTAAAGGTGAAATGTGTCGGATAGAACTGTTGCGTTTATAAGGCTTCCTTACTTTGACTGACTCCTTCCAAACTTTGAATCAATTGAAATATATCAAGTGTAAATTGCGACCAGATAGGCCGTCACGCTTCTGAACACTTACAATATGAATAGGATTCTTACCCAATTTTATATATAGAAACCTTAAATCGCGACGACTTGATCAATCACGCATTTGGAAAGAATCAATGTTTTAATAGGAATTGATGTTGTAAATAAAGGAAGTTTAGAAATGTGACGACCTGAGTGGACACATTAATACTTAGCAATAAACACCTTCTAAAAACCATTTGGAAATTGTCATCAATCGAATATGGAAAGTCTTAATCGCAATGACCTTACCAGACGTGTTCATAATAACATCAATCGGAATGAAACTGGGAATCAGAACCTAAATCGCAACTGACCATTCCGTCGTGCTTTACACCAATTGGTATTCTGCTACCAATCGATACCAGTATTAATTGGAACAACCATCAATCGGAACAAAGATATGTGACGACCATATACGTCACGAATCATTGCTCAGCAATCGGTGTTCAGTTCAATCGATCATACCTCTGCTATATAATCGATTATATGTAAAGCGTGATGTAAGAACCAGACACGTATAAAAGTAATCTATGTGAGCCTAATCGATTGTCTTCACCAATCGGTATCTGAATACGCGACGGACTGAGCCGACGTGAATCTCACCAATCGATGAATCTAATCGATTGACCCTGACAATCGATGTTTAATCGATTTAGCCTTAATCAACAGTTGTATGAAACACGACCACTTGACCCATCACGAATCAATTATTCATTAAGAACCCAATGGCGCACTAGAAAAATACCTAAAAATTTTATAAAATCCAAAAAATAAGAAAATTACTCAAATGGTTAATTGTGGAGAGTCACTTTGAGGCATTGCAGTATAACATGAAATTTATTCATTATATTGCCAGATTTGGCTTGTCTACAATCGACTTTACTATCGAGTTGATCCCTGGTGCAGCACCAATATCTAGGGCACCGTATAGGATGTCCCCTGCAGAACTAAAGGAACTAAAAAAAAAATTAATGGGGCTATTAGAGAAGGGGTTAATCAGACCAGGCACTTCACCATGGGGTGCAGTTGTTCTCTTCATCAAAAGGAAGGATGGGTCAATGAGACTGTGCATAGACTATAGACAATTAAACCAATTAACAGTAAAGAATAAATATCCCTTACCAAGGATTGATGAATTATTTTCATCATTTGTCTAGAGCTCAGTATTTCTCTAAGATAGATCTCAGATCTGGTTATCACTAGTTGAAGATCAAAGGAGAAGATATACACAAGACAGCCTTCCGAAGCTGGCACGAGCATTATGAATTTATTGTTATGCCTTTTGTACTAACAAATGCTCTTACAGTTTTCATGCAACTAATGGATAGTGTGTATCGACCATACCTCGATAAATTTGTGGTGGTGTTTATTGGTGAAATGTTGATTTATTCCAAGACGAAAGAAAAACATGAGGAGTATTTGAAGATAACATTACAAATTTTAGTGGATAATAATTTGTATGCCAAGCTAAGTAAGTGTGAGTTTTGGCTTGGGGAGGTATCCTTCTTGGGCCATGTAATTTCCAAGGATGAAATAGCTGTGGATCCATCTAAGGTGGAAGTCGTAATGAAATGGGGAAGGCCAACTAATGTCACTGAGATTAGGAGTTTTCTGGGACTGGCTGGATACTACAAAAGATTCATTAAGGATTTCTCAAAGATTGTTGTGCCATTAACTATGTTGACTCGGGAAGAACACCTGTATGTCTAGATAGATGAATGTGAAAAGAGTTTTACTAGTTTAAAGGAATGTTTGACTACTACACCTGTTCTTGCTCTACCTACAAAGGGAGGATCTTATGAAATATATACAGATGCTTCTAGAATAGGATTAGGGTGTGTATTAATGCAGCACGGACGGGTGATAGCCTATGCTTCCAGGCAATTAAAGACTTACGAGGTAAATTACCCTGTGCATGACTTAGAATTGGCAGCAGTAGTATTTGATCTAAAAATCTTGAGGCATTAATTGTACAGAGAATAGTTCAAAGTGTATTCGGACCACAATAGTTTGAAATATCTATTCTCACAGAAAGAGCTCAACATGAGGCAGAGAAGGTGGCTAGAGTATCTCAAGGACTTTGACTTTTCTATTTAGTATTACCCTCAAAAGGACAATTCTGAAGCAGATGCTCTAAGTAGAAAGTCGGTCATATCACTAGCTAATCTAATGGTTGGTGAGTGGCGGTTATTGAAACAATTTGCAAGATTGAATTTGAATGTGAAGGAGCAAATTGATCGGGTAATAATTGCTAACATCATCATACAATCAGATCTTTTCACTGAGATCAGGGAACAATAAGGTAATGACCCATTCCTAGTGGAGATTAAGGAACGAATAGACCAAAGGCTGGACTTTGCCGTGATTGAAGATGGGAGGTTGATGTTCAAGGGAAGGACATGTGTACCAGATAAAAGAACTCAAGAGGAAACTGATGACTGAAGCTCTTAGATCTAGGTACACAATTCACCCTAGAGCCACAAAAATATACCAAGACATAAAAAAAACTTATTGGTGGCCGAACATGAAGAGAGAAATAGCTGAGTTCGTGGCATGTTGTTTGACTTGTCAGCAAGTTAAGGTGGAACATCTTAGGCCAGGAGGTGTGTTACAATCTCTAGACATACCGGAGTGGAAGTGGGAAAGCATAGGAATGGATGTTATCATGGGGCCGCCCAAGACTAGAGGAGGACTAGATGCAATATGGGTAATTATGAACCGATTAACTAAGTTGGCTCACTTCTTGCTTATTAAGAGCAAGTGGTCTGTGGATGTGCTAGCTACATTGTACATAAAGGAGGTGGTTAGACTACATGGGATTTCCTCGTCCATCATGTTTGATCGAGGCCCACAGTTCACTTTAAACTTTTGGAAAGGGTTACAATCTGCATTAAGGACTAAGCTGAACTTTAGCACTGCTTTCCACTCACAAGTGGATGGAGAGATAGAAAGAACAAATCAAATTGTGGAGGACATGCTCTGTGCTTGTGTAATTGACCTTAGAGGACACTGGAGTGATCAACTATCTTTAGTTGAATTTGCGTACAACAATAGTTACCAAGCGAGTAGTTAGATGGCACCATTTGAGGCTTATATGGCCGAAGTTGCAAGTCACCTGTGTGCTGGGAGGAATTAGGAGAGAGACAATGGTTGGGACTCGAGGTAATATCAGACACCACTCTGAAGATCAAGACGATTTGAGAACGCCTCAAGAGAGCTCAATCGAGACAAAAAAGTTACACAAATAAGAGGCGAAGGGACTTAGAATTTCAAGTTGGTCACCATGTGTTTTTAAAAGTGTCACCTTCACGAGGTATCCAATGATTGAGGACTAAAGAAAAGTTGAGTCCTAGATTTATTGGTCCTTTTGAGATTATTATAAGAATTGGGGAAGTAGCTTATAGAGTAGCATTACCTCCATCACTGGCATGTCTACACAACGTGTTCCACATATCTATGCCGAGGAGGTATGTCTTTGACCCTAAGAATGTGATTCAATACGAAGACTTGGAGTTGCAAAAGACTGTGACATATAATGAGTAATTAGTCAAGATTTTGGATCGGAAACGACAACAACTCAGGAACCGGGCCATACCAATGGTAAAAGTCCAATGGAGCCGGCGAGGTGTGTAAGAAGCTACCTGGGAGTCTGAAGAAATAATGAGGAAGAATCACCCAGAGTTATTTCCAAGTATGGAAATCCTTACTCCATTATATGACCCATGAATTTGGGGACCAAATTCTTATAAGTGGGGAAAGATGTAGCACCCCGAAATTTTGATAATAAGAAACTGAGATAAATCGAAAAAGGATTAATTAAACTAGAGTAATAAGTGGAATAAACTATTTAATATTATTTGGGCCAAAGAACCAAAACCAAATGGCATGAAATCGCTAAAATTCATAGGGTTAATTGGACTTGAATGAGAAATGTTAATTAGGGATAAATTTAGCTTAATGGACTACTAAAACTAACCCAAATTCGTGCACAACCATAATAGGAGGTTTCCTAATAGCTATTCCACTTAAATTGGGAAGGGAATCCTCAAATCTTTGAAGGGAGCAAGCTAAAACTGCAACCCCACATTCCTAGTTACATTAAGACTTGAATTAATCATAGATCTATAAATACTTGTCATAATTCCCTTGGCAATGAGTTACCATCGTGTTGAAGTCGTGAGGAGGCAAGCTAGGGCACCAGAGGAGGAGGAGATCAACCACAAACCGTGCTTCTTCTCCAACTCTCGTGCTGCATCGACTGGAAGAAGTATTGTCTTAGAATCGACCAAAGGTAGGTGTTCTCGGGAAAAAAACTAAACTTACGAAATACCATATGAAAGAGAATCGAGTCTATTTTCATTTGCACTTAATTTGCCCAATTTTTATCTAGCATGCTAGTGGTATTAAGCGTTTTCCAAGAGTCGCGCATGGTTAGGGCTTTTCGCATTTATACCATGATTCAAACATACCAAGGTCAAATTGGGTGATCCCAAAACCATAGTTCTCTTCTACTTGTCGTCCTCTATAACTTTCATGTTTAGAATTTTGACCAAGGACCCCTAGATTTTGAGTTATAGGCCAAACATGTATTAATTGCATCGATCATGTTCTTCTCGGGCAAGAACAATGAACATGACCACTCCAGACGCCGTGTTCATCATCCCATGAACACGACGTACCACCCCATCATGATTCACATAATAGCGGCAGACCATCCCATCGCGTTCAAGGTTCTATCCACAGCCCAGGCATAAGAAACTGTATGCTACATGGATTTCAGTGCACTTCTAAAACTCAACCGGTCATACCGTCGCTATTTGACCAGGTTTTCCCACCGTTGGTTTTCATGCAATTTTTATATTTGGATTTTAAGAACACTTATAAAATGTGACGCATCGCGTCGTCACGATTAGAAGTTGTAGTAGCCCAATGGCAGTCGCATTATGAAGGTGGCTGTGCACCACGTTGTTTTTTAAATCTCGTAGTGACTTGTTGGCTTGTCACTATATGAAGGCGACCGACATGCCTGTCGCAGTTTCATGATTTTGTAGTAAACGGAAAAAGTCTTATTTAAACTGTGTATGGTCTTCTGAATTGTGATGATTGGCACCCATGGCGATTTAGTGGCCATACTGAGACTGACTTCCTTGTACAGTTGAACATGTTGTATGTCTTGATCCGTTACAATATTATTTAGTTGTCTTGTGGCCTAAAAGTCATCAACCTATGTGAAAGCTATAATAACATGAACCTCTATTCTATTTGTAAGGCCTAGCAAGTTCTCTATAGGTTAGTGTTTTTAGAAGATCGTTCGGTCATTGTTCGTGACCCTGGATGACTGGTTTCGGCTGGATCAAGGGTCTGCTGCGAGGGGGGCTCTTGTCGTCAAGTATTGTGACGTCAAGATGTGGTTGACGTCAACATGAATTGCTACTTGTTCGGACGGAAATTTCGATTGCCGTCTATTTTCTATCCAATTTTCTTGGAATGTTGACGTCAATGTCGATTGACGTCAAGATTTCTATTGAAGGCGACGAAGTTTGACGTCAAGTTCTGCGTGTCCCAGTCCGAGTTTTACTCCGAAACTTGTGGTTTTCTTTGGATAGGTTTGAAGGGGTAGAGTCGTGTTAGGGCAAGGACCTTACCCCAATCATGACCCTTGGTTCTCTATATACAGAGAGGGTTCGTTTTGAGGAGAGAACTTTTGTTCTCTTTCTAGGATTTGGGTGTTGTGAGAGGAGAGAGAGAGAGAGGACAATCTCGAGGGTAGATCGGCCATGTTAGTGCTTGTTCGAGGTTGCTGCTGTGAAGAGAAAGCTTCCACAACCTGAGAGGAAGGCTGTGGATGAGGAGATCGTGGCCGGATCGTGCTCAAGACAGAGGATTTGATCGTGCTTGAAGGATACCTCTTTGGGTGCGAAAGAGGGTTTCATCGATGAAATTCTCTTGCTGTAGAAGTTTTTTGAGGCAAGTAACTTAGGGTTTCTCTCCGTGGACTTGTCCCCTAGGGTTTTCCTATTTTTCTAGATTTATAGAAAATTGTTTTGATGTTGTTTGCCATGTTTTCTAGTCCTCGGTCTACATTTTGTGCAGTCTGGGAGGTTGACGGCAACAAGTGTGTCGTTAACCTCAACTTCACGGTAACATATGTTGACGTCAAGTACATCTTGTCCAGAAATTTACAGTTTCACCATTGATGATAGTTTTGTGAGATTCTGTGATGGTTTTTTGAGTTTTTTTTTGTTCTGTCTTGATCGGTTAATCATCATGATGAGTTTGGACCTTAGATTAATTTTTGTTAATTATGGTATTTATTTGAATTTATGTTTATATGAAAAAGCATGTAAGCTCATGATAATTTTGATTTCCATCATGTATACATGTTATAAAAATCATTATATGTTAGACATCAGTTTGTTAGACTAATGTAAGCATGATTTAGGGCTTGTTTACCTTGTTTTATTTCTGTTCATGAATAATTAGTGTTTTTGTGAATAATAACCTGATTTCTGACTTTAATTATGAAGAATAATTGTACTACTCCTAAAATTATGAAACATTACTGATGTCTTCTATTATACATGTGTACCCCATGGTTAAAATTTGAGCATGTTCTCATCACTATACAATTTGTTTTATTTTTTTAAAGGTTTCGGTACCATAGATTGCGTGGAGTTGTACTGTAATTAAAAAGGTGATTAACATCATGATTAGGTTCTGTTAATTACTGTTCATGATTAATTTAAGTATCCAGAAGTGATTAATTTATGTTTCATATTATATGTGTGCATGTGCATGGAAAGAGAGAGAATATGTGACATGTGTGTGTGAAATATGTGTTAATGTGAAAAGATAAAAGTTATGCCAATGAGACACCGCCACCATAGATTGCGTGGAGTTGTACTGTAGTAGTGCCCCTATGCAAAGGCTCAACTGTGTTATGTGATACTCGGGACAACGGGTCGTGTGAAATCCTGGAGGTGCACAAGTTCCACTGGTAATAGTTAGGAGGGCTTCCCCCGGTTTTGCGCAGTAACCAAGACTTGATCATTTTACTTGGAGATTAGGTATGTATATGTAATTGTGTGATCTTTCTAGTGGTGGTTTGGGCTGTGTCTCGGCTTGTGTAAAAGAGAATATGTGAATAATGTTTAAAGTGATATGTGAATGTAGCATGTGGTATATGCAAGTGATAGTGAAAAGTGAAAACTATGTGAAATGTAGCAACTCGATATTTTTAATAAATAAATAAATTAAAAAATTTAAAGAAAAATGATTTAATTAAAACCCATTAAACAAAAGAAGTAATGGGCTTTGCTAAATGGATCATATAAAAGTTATTGGGCCTAAATAGGGATTTTTAAATTTTGACTAAGAGAAAAATACCCTAAATTCGTACCTTTAATATTTCCTAAATTGAGAAGAGCTATTAAATCATTAAAATAACTAATTAATGTTAGAATTGGACTCCTAACCCTACCCTAATTAGTTAGCCACGAAATTGGAACCCAACCTAACCCAATTAGGAGAGGGAAAGCTAGGAAGGTTAGAGGAAATAAGGAAATTCAGAATTTAATAGGAGTTAGAGTTGTAGTAGAAACTAGAAACACTAGATGCTTAAATAGACCCCCAACCTCTTCATGGCCGACCCTGTTGCATTGGTGAGACTTGTTGGACATGGAGGAGAGGCCAAAGGAAGGGAGAAATCGTGGGGAGAAGGCTTGCTCAAGATCTACCAACTGTTCTTCGAGTTCTAAGCTTTAGGAGTCAAATCGACCCAAAGGTAGGCATTCTCACAAGCAAAATCTAATTACTCTCGTCTGTAGGATGTTCTTGACATCAGGAACAGAAGCCCTCTACTTGCCCTAATTTTGATCGACCCTATCTTAAGATATTCATTTTTGAAGTTATGTGATCATCATGACCCCGAACCCTCATGTTGATTCTCGATCTCTTTGTACACTTGATCTCGTGCTATGCAATTTTTACTGTACATATTGCTCAATGTCAAAAATCATTTGCCATCATTTTCCCCAATTTTTATTGAGTATATCACTCGAATTAAATCTTTTTCCATCACTGCATCATGTCCTATATTCTTCGCGAAAGAACTTGATCAAAGCCTATCAAAACTATGATTATTTTCAAATTCCTATTTACTGTGTATACTCTCGCATGTCTAGATTCGTTTAAAATTGGTTTCACAATTTTTAATCATCTGTACACCGAGATCTAAAATCTTAAACTACCCTGTATCAAAGCTTGAGAAACTTGGACCGTAATCTAAGGCAAGCTATTTCCTTTTCGGGCTCAGGCATAGGACCTGAGAACGCGACGGCCCGATAGGCCGCATTCTTAGGTGTTGATCGCAACCAGAAACCTGTCGCGTTCTGAACACGATAGGCCCTAGCATCGCGTTCTGGTTGTCTGTCCTGACTTATCCGTCGTGTTCTTTGAAAGGCCCTGCCGCGTTCTGGATGTAGCATGTCGCGTCCCTTACATGGGTACGTCGCCTTTTAGACTTTTACACATAAACCCTAGATTTTTGGTGCTCTCGTCTTTGTACAGTGTTTATACCTCCTGTTAACAGTCTTAAACGGAGTAAAAGAAGTTTCTATAATATGAACATGTATTGATTAATTAAAACACATACACATGATCTTTTCATATCCATCACTCTCTTTATCACATGCACATACTTGTAACCATTCATTATTACTTGACTTGGCATGAAAATATCTCATAATATATCTAGTAATTACTTCAATAATGTAATTAAATTGCCCTATTTTTAATGGACTTGTCTTCATTTCTTGCGATGTTTTAGAATACCGTTACCGATGCTCCACTGTTCTAGAATTCCTCTCGAACGTCGAGCACTTTGTTTCTATATACACACTTTCTCTTGACTTGGACAAACTCTCTGCCGGATATTCCTTCTACCGGACAAGTGAATCCTTGTTCAAGGCCTCTGTAAGTCTCCTCTGTTCATGGATTTCCACATGGTGGACGACCTGGTTGTACCCTCAATACCTATGATACCCTTTAGGGATCAGTAAGATCCAAACGACCTTAGAATGCTCTCTCTCATATCATGAGATCACGTCGGACCTCTGGACTATGATCGTAGCATGTTCATTAGTTGGTTAGTGAATTCTACCAGACTGCTAGCACCAACTATGCGTGTTGTGCAACCATTAGTATCGCATATTTACCGTTGTTTCATGTGCAATGACCACTAGCTCTCATCTATACTCTACTCGCTCATCTATTCATGTTCTCTAGACTCTTGTCTATTCATCAAATTCTCTCATCTATTCTTAGTACTCTCTATGGCCATTTGACTGATTGTCTAAAGATAAACAATATGACTAATGCTTGGCAATGTAAAGGGCTCGGTCTGGTCCTGGGAGGTGCGCCCAAAAGTGCTAGTGCTCGCGGGAGTGTTTGGCATTACACTCAAGTGCTATCTATCTCGACTATCTAAATGATAATCAGTGCTATGCTATACATGACTCGTTGTGCTATCGTTAACTATATTGTGCTATTTATGCTACGGCCATCCTGCTGTTTGTGCTATACTTGACGCTTGTGCTATATGAATCATGCTATCGTGCTATCACTTGCTTGACAATACTTGACTCTCGCTCTCTATCATTAGTTACTCTGCTCTTTAATACATTAATTATTTAAAGCATGCCTGATCATGAGATTTAAGTCTTACTGGGCGTTATTGCTCACCCTGCATTATTTGTTATGTGTTCTCAGGTGATACCGAAGAGGATACTTACACTCATGAGGATGGGAATGACCAGGAGTGAAGTCAAGAGTACTCTGGTGCATTAGTACTATGTTAGAGTCTTAGTTTAGTCTTCTATTTTCATTCAATGTAATGATGTCAATTGGGCCCTATAGAATGGCTCTGATATTAGTGGTTGTATTAGGCATTTGAGAAATTGTTAATGAAATACATTAGCTTTAGAATTTATTCTTTGTCTAATGGTTTGATTTCTATTATACGCTCTGTACTCGGTTACTTGCAGCTGCCTCACGTTCCGATATTCCCCGTCAGGGCATGACAGTTTTGTGGTATCAGAGCCTAGGTTGTTCTTAAGTATAGGATGATCTTGGTTGACCCACCTCGACTAGAGTCAGTTACCCTACCTATGTGAGATATGGTTAGAACCATGGGTACTAATTAAAATAAACCCACACACGCTCAAATTAAATTCCATATTAATATCTTAACGATAAGTTACTTTTGTAGGAACTTAAGAAAATAAGATGATTGCTGAACGTGCTCAGATGAGGGGCATGCAACAAACTATTCAGGAGCTCACCCGTGCACTTCTGCAAGCTGCACAAGGTGGGGGAAATCGCTGTGCAGGCGAGCTGCATTGTAACTTCAGGAGGTTGAACCCACCTAAGTTCAACGGTTCCACGGACCCAGACGAAGCCGAGCACTAGCTTAAGGAGACGGAAAGGATTTTCCATGTAATGCAATGTGCACCTAGGGACAAGCTACTGCTAGCTACATTCCATCTGGAGAAAGACGCCCACTCTTGGTGGGAGTCAGTGGAAGCGACCAGAGCAAATGGTCAATTCACCTAGACGGAATTTAAGGAAGCCTTCAACTCCAAATACTTCTCAGAACGTGTACAAGAGAAGAAGGCTACATAGTTCGCTGCTCTCAAACAGAGGAGTCTTTCTGTAGCTGACTATTAAACTCAATTCTCTCGAATGACACACTATGTCGAACACTTGGTTAACACCGAAAGGATGAAGGCTAAGTGCTTCCTCAATGGCCTTAAGCCGCAATATATCACCCAACTAGCCCCTCTCGACATCCAAACTTATCCTGAGATGGTTAAGAAAGCCCAACTACTGGAAGATGCTACGGACCTTACCGATCGTATCAAGGGAAAGTTCGTGAATATAGAACTGACACTAGGCTCTTCAAGTGCTAAGCCGATTGTCGGCAAGAAATGTCCTTTCAACATCACAGAAGGATCTAGTCAAGAAAAGAAACCCAAAGTATTTGTCCCCATTACTCCGGCTAAAGGTAACTGCAAACACTATGACAAACCTAGTCACACTGCCGATGAGTGCTGGAGGAAAGTCGGTGTATGTCTGTGCTGCGGCAGCTGCAAGCATCATATCCCAGAATTCCCGCTACTCAAAGAGCATGAGAAACGCTCGACGGCGTAAAAGAAACAGGGTTGACTGCAAGCCCTGTGAGATGAAGAAACCATCGAGGAAGGTGGCGTGGTGGAAGGTACAATAAAAGTCTTCTCTCAATCAGCCTTTGTTTTATTTGATACTAACGCAACTCATTCATTTATATCTCAAAAATTTGCTGATACCCTGAATGTTAAACCTATCGCTATGGGATCGGAATTCTCTGTCACAACGCCATTGGGAGGGAAAGAAAAATTGAACAAATACTTCCCATTAGCCGATGTAATGATTGGAGAACATAACTTAACAGCTGACCTAGTATGTATGTCCATGGAAGGCTATGACGTGATTCTTGGAGCCAGATAAGTGTAGACTGCAAGAAAGGGAAGGTTACATTTAGTGAGTTCCCTAAGTTAGCATTCACTGGGATTAGACATCGGAGATAGATGTCTCTAGTTTTTGCCATACAGGCCCACAATATGATAAGGAAAGGTTGCATTGGTTTCCTTGCGGCCGTGGTAGTTGAAAAGAAGGGATCCAAGATAGAAGACATACATATAGTCCAAGACTACCCTGTCGTTTTCCCCGAGGATCTTCCAGGAATTTCCCCCGAACAAGATGTAAACTTCTCTATCGATTTAATCCCTAGAGTTGCACTAGTGTCACGTCATCCATACAGGATGTCACCTGCCGAGTTAAAGGAACTAAAGGCACAATTGATGGAACTACTAGAGAAGGGGTTCATTAGGCCAAGTACTTCCCCATGGGGAGCACCTGTCTTATTTGTAAAGAAGAAAGATGGATCTATGAGGCTATGCATTGACTATCGGAAACTTATCAATTGACCATCAAGAACAAGTATCCATTGCCAAGAGTCGATGAACTCTTCGACCAGATATCTGGAGCTCAATATTTCTCCAAGATCGATCTCAGATTCGGCTATCATCAAATGAGAATCAAGGATGATGACATATACAAAACGGCCTTCAGAAATAGGTATGGACATTACGAATTTATTGTTATGCCTTTTGGACTGACCAATGCCCTTGCAGCTTTCATGCAACTCATGAACAACATATACCGGCCATATCTTGATATGTTCGTGGTCGTCTTCATTGATGATATCCTCATATACTCCAAAACCAAAGAAGAATATGAAGAACATCTGAGGATAGCCCTGCAAGTCTTACGAGACAACCAACTATATGCAAAGCAGAGAAAGTGTGAGTTCTGGCTCGAAGAAGTGTCCTTCTTGGGACATGTCATCTCCAAGGATGGCATCTCGGTTGATCCCTCCAAAGTTGAAGCTGTACTTAAATGGGAGATACCAACTAATGTCACATAAATTAGAAGCTTCTTAGGACTGGCTGGCTATTACATGTGGTTCATAAAGGACTTCTCCAAGATCGCCGTTCCTCTCACTCATCTTACACGGAAGGAGAATCCCTACTCTTAGAGTAAAGACTGTGAGAAAAGTTTTCAAACATTGAGAGAATGCCTGACCTCAACCCCTGTTCTCACTCTTCCAGTAGAGGGAGAAGGTTTCTCAGTCTATACCGATGCCTCAGGAATTGGGCTAGGCTGTGTACTGATGCAAAAGGAGAAAGTCATTACCTACTCTTCAAGACAACTGAAGACTCATGAAGTCAACTACCCCGCACATGATCTAGAGTTGGCTGCTATGGTCTTCACCTTAAAAATATGGAGACATTACTTATATGGTGAACAATTCACCATTTATTTAGATCATAAAAGTTTGAAGTACTTATTCTCTCAAAAGGAGCTCAACACGAGGCAAAAAAGGTGGCTGGAATATTTAAAGGATTTCGACTTCAACATCCAATATCATGAAGGCAAAGGGAATGATGTGGCCGATGCTCTTAGCAGAAAGCTGATGGCATCCTTATCTAGTCTAGTCCTTGGCGAGATGCAACTACTAGAACAATTCGCAAGGTTAGACTTGAATATTGAATACAGAGATGATCGAGTCTTGGTTGCCAATATCAAGATTCAATCTGACTTGCTTGTGAAGATCAAAGCCCAACAAGATAACGATCCATTCTTGGTTTGTATTAAGGAAACCTTGGCAGAAAAACCAGACTTTGCTAAAACCGAGGATGGAAGGTTAGTGTTCCAAGGGAGGACATGTGTTCCAGATAACGAAGAATTGAAAAGGAAGCTAATGGACGAGGCTCATAAAACCAAGTACACTATTCATCCTGGAGGTACCAAGATGCATCAAGATATGAAACGAATATTTTGGTGGCCAAATATGAAAAGAGAAGTAGCCGAGCATGCTGTTCATTACCTTACTTGCCAACAAGTAAAAGCTAAACATCGGCGCCCTGCTGGTGTACTCAGACCTTTAGACATCCCAGAGTGGAAATGGGAAGGTATAGGCATGGATTTCATCATAGGTTTACCCAAGACTCTTGGTGGACTCGACGCCATATGGGTCATCGTTGATAGACTAACTAAGTCTGCACACTTTCTGCCCATCAAGAGTAAGTGGTCTGTGGACGTGTTAGCCGCTCTCTATGGAAAAGAGATAGTAAGATTGCATGGAGTGCCATCATCTATAGTCTCAGACCGAGATCCAAGATTTACCTCTCTTTTCTGGAAGGGACTTCAAACTGCATTAGATACTAAACTCAATTTTAGTACTGCTTTTCATCCACAAACCGATGGATAGACTGAGATGACAAATAAAATTGTAGAAGACATGTTAAGAGCCTACACTATAGACTTTGAAGGCTACTGGAATGAAAAACTATCATTAATCGAGTTTGCCTATAACAATAGTTACCAAGCGAGCATAAAGATGGCTCCAGTAAAAGCACTCTATGGTAGAAATTGTAGATCCCTTGCTTGCTGGAATGAAGTTGGCGAATAGCAATGGTTAGGCCCAGACATGGTACACGCCACAACTAGGGATATACAAGTTATTCGGGATCGACTGAAGATAGCGCAATCTAGACAGAAGAGCTATGCCTATAACAGAAGGAGAAACTTGCAATTTCAAGTAGGAGATCATGTGCTCTTGAAGGTATCTCCTACTCGTGGAATTCAGAAATTTGGTGTCAAGGGAAAGCTAAGTCCAAGATTCATTGGTCCTTTTGAAATACTCGCAAGGATCGGTGAAGTCGCATACCGACTGGCACTACCGCCACATCTAGCATTCATACATAATGTGTTCCATGTTTTCATGCTCAGGAAGTATGTGTACGATCCTACTCACATCATTCTCCATGAGGACTTAGTGCTGCATAAAGATATGACCTACGAAGAAAAGTCGATCAAAATATACTGGATCGAAAAGTGCAACAACTCAGGAACCAGCCTATTCATGCGGTGAAAGTTCTATGGAATAATCGTGGAGTGGAAGAAGCCACATGGGAACCCGAAGGAACAATGAGGCAAAACTACCCCGATTTATTCGGTAAGACATTCTCCCTGTTATGATCATGTGAATTTGGTGACCAAATTCTTTTACGAGGGGGAGGATGTAGCAACCTAATATTTTTAATAAATAAATAAATAAAAATTTAAAGAAAAATGTTTTAATTAAAACCCATTAAACAAAAAGAAGTAATGGGCTTTGCTAAATAGATCATATAAATATTATTGGGCCAAAATAGAGATTTTTAAATTTTGAATAAGAGAAAAATACCCTAAATTCGTACCTTTAATGTTTCCTAAATTGAGAAGAGCTATTAAATCATTAAAATAACTAATTAATGTTAGAATTTGACTCCTAACCCTACCCTAATTAGTTAGCCACGAAATTGGAACCCACCCTAACCCAATTAGGAGAGGGAAAGCTAGGAAGGTTAGAGGAAATAAGGAAATTTGGAATTTAATAGGAGTTAGAGTCGTAGTAGGAATTAGAAACACTAGATGCTTAAATAGACCCTCAACCTCTTCATGGCTGACCCTATTGCATTGCTGGACGTGGAGGAGAGGCCAAAGGAAGGGAGAAATCATGGGGAGAAGGCTTGCTCAAGATCTACCAACTATTCTTCGAGTTCTATGCCGTAGGAGTCAAATCGACCTAAAGGTCGGCATTCTCACAAGCAAAATCTAATTACTCTTGTCTGTATGATGTTCTTAACATCGGGAACAGAAGCCCTCTATTTGCCATAATTTTCATCGACCCTATCTTGAGATATTCAATTTTGAAGTTATGTTATCATCATGACCCCGAACCCTCATGTTGATCCTACATCTCTTTGTACACTTGAACTCGTGCTATGCAATTTTTATTGTGCATACTGCTCAATGTCAGAAATCATTTGCCATTGTTTTTCCCAATTTTTATTGAGTATATCACTCAAATTAAATCTTTTTCCAGAACTGCATCATGTCATGTGTTCTTCGTGAAAGAACATGATCAAAGCCTGTCAAAACCATGATTATTTTCAAATTCCTATTTTCTGTGTATACTCTCGCATGTCTAGATTCGTTTAAAACTAGTTTCACGATTTTCAATCATCTATACACTAAGATCTTAATTTTTAAACTACCCTATATCAAAGTTTAAGAAAAATGGACCGTAATCCAAGGCAATCTATTTCCTTTTCAGGCTCAGGCACAGGACCTGAGAACGCAACGGCCCAATAGTCCGCGTTCTTAGGTGCTGATGAGGACCAGAAACCTATCGCGTTTTGAACGCAACAGGCCCTAGCGTCGCGTTCTGAACGCAACAGGCCCTGGCGTCGCGTTCTAGTTGTCTGTCCTGACTGACCAGTCGCGTTCTTTGAAAGGCTCTGTCACGTTCAGGATGTACCCTGTTGCGTTCCTTACAGGGGTACGTCGCCTTCTGGATTTTTGCACATAAACCCTAGATTTTTGGTGCTCTTGTCTTTCTACAGTGATTATACCTCCTGTTAACATTCTTAAACGTAGTAAAAGAAGATGGTAGAATATTAACATGTATTTATTAATTAAAAGACATACACATGATCTTTTCATATCCATGATTCTCTTTATCAAATGAACATACTTGTAACCATCCATTATGACTTGACATGACATGAAAATATCTCATAATATATCTGGTAATTACCTCAATAATGTATTTAAATTGCCCTATTTTTAATGGACTTGTCTTCGTTTCTTGTGATGTATTAGAATACCGTTATCGACGCTCCACTGTTCCAGAATTCCTCTGTAACGTCGAGCACTTTGTTTCTATATACACACTTTCTCTTGACTTGGACAAACTCTCCGTCGGATATTCCTTCTATCGGACTAGTGATCCTTGTTCAAGGCCTCTGTAAGTCTCCTCTGTCCATGGATTTTCACATGGTCGACGAGCTGGTTGTACCCTCAATACCTATGATACCTTTTAGGGATCAGTAAGATCCAAATGGCCTTAGAATGCTCTCTCTCTTATCATGAGATCACGCCGGACCTCTGAACTATGATCATAGCATGGCCATTGGTTGGTTAGTGAATTTTACCCTACTGCCAGCACCAACTATGCACGTTGTGCAACTGTTACTATCGCCTATTTAACGTTGTTTCATATGCAATGACCACTAGCTCTCATCTATACTCTACTCGCTATTCTATTCACATTCTCTATACTCTCGTCTATTAAACAAATACTCTCATCTATTCTTGGTACTCTCTATGGCCATTTTACTGATTGTCCAAAGATGAACAATGTGACTAATGCTTGGCAATGTAAAGGGCCCAGTCTGGTCCTTGGAGGTGTGCCCAAAAGTGCTATTGCCCGCATGAGTTAATTGACCAGAGTGTTTGGCATTACACTCAAGTGCTATCTATCTCAACTATCTAAATGACAATCAAAGTGCTATGCTATACTCGACTTGTTGTGCTATCGTGAACTATATTGTGCTAATTGTGCTATGGCCATTCTACTCTTTGTGCTATACATGACGCTTGTGCTATATGAATCATGCTATCGTGCTATCACTTGCTTGACAATACTTGACTCTCGCTCTCTATCATTATTTACTCTGCTCTTTAATACCTTAATCATTTAAAACATGCCTGATCATTAGATTAAAGTCCTACTGGGCATTATTGGTCACCCTGCGTTATTTGTTATGCGTTCTCAGGTGAGACCGAAGAGGATACTTACACTTATGAGGATGGGAATGACCAGGAGTGAGGTCAAGAGTTCCCTGACGCATTAGTACTATGTTAGAGTCTTAGTTTAGTCTTCTATTTTCATTCAATGTAATGATGTCAATTGGGCCCTACAGAATGGCTCTGATATTAGTGGTTGTAATAGGCATTTGAGAAATTATTAATGAAATACATATTCTTTAGCATTTATTCTTTGTCCAATGGTTTGATGTCTATTATATGCTCTGTACTCGTTTACTTGCAACTGCCTCACGTTTCGATATTCCGCGTCGGGGCATGACATGAAAGATATGTGAAATCAAGTGTAAGTGAATGTGAATGTGAAAAATGAGAGAATAAGTGCATGTGAAAGAAAAGGTAAAAGTGTATGTGAATATTCCATGAGAAAATAATGCATGTGTTAATGTGATTTATGTTATTTGAGATATCATGTTAGCACCATGTGTAGAAGTAAGTTAATTATGTCCATGAGTTAGAAATTACTTGATGAGCATGTTAGTAGTATCATGTTATAAGTTTTAATATAAGCAATGTGTTACTGTTATGTGAAAGTAAGAATTGCAAGCATGTGATTATATGAATACTCTCATGTTAGTGACACCATGTTATAAGTGACCATGCTTAGAATTCTTGTTATACATCAGTTAGCATAGCATTGTTTAATAGATTCCATGTTTAATTATCAATGTTATAGCATGATCATGTGTTAGTTTAATTGTTAATTACTAGTAGGTTAATGATAATGTGATAGTTAGTAAAGTGTTAAACTGTTAGAAAGCATGTGTGGTAAGTGCGTGGTTTGAAATTCTAAGTTGCATGTTGAGTCTATTGCATAGACTCGCCCTTGCTAACATTTCAGGAGACTTAGAAGCGGAGGAGTTAGCGAGATCCGACATGGAGCATGAAGAGTAGATTGAAGATTTTTTGTTTATTGCTTAGTATGTAATTACAATATGGACTTTGGTTTATTGTACTTGGAAACTAGCTATGTTTAGTGGATGTTATATTATGTTATTTCCTTTGCTTGCACTATATAGACAATGGTATGTGGATTATAAAGTTGATTTAATAAGAGTTATTTATTTTCTGCTGCAATATTCCTTTCTATTTGTGTATACCTCAGCCCATGTGACTATCATTAGGGTTTTCTCCCCTGTAGTGACTTGCTCTCGTCCGACATGGGTTGGTATAACTGTACCAGGCGGAAGTGGGCCGTTACCCTATTTGTTCTTAAGGATTGTTGACTTCCTCTATCATGTGATTGCTATGATCTATCATCCTACTCTAGGTTGATATCAAATTGAGAGTGTGTCATGTTAAAAGGTAAGAAATCATGTAATGGTCTTAATTGCCTTAAATGCCATGCATTCTTGTTAATGGCTTTCAGTGTGTTGTTCACCCTAAGAAGTATTCAAGAATATCCATGTGCAATTCTGCTAAGGCAATGTGGGATAAAGTTGAATTAATGTATGAAGGAACATCTCAAGTTAGGGAAACCAAAGCAAACATACTTATTTCTGAATATGAACTATTTATGATGAAAACTGATGAATCAATTTCCAAAATGTTTGCTAGGTTTATGATAATTGTCAATGGACTGAAGGCACTAGGTAAAGAATACACTGATGTTGATTTGGTAAGAAAAATCCTACGCTCTTTATCATCAATTTGGCACACAAAAGCTACTGTGATTGAAGACTCTAAGGATTTATCCAAAATAACTTTCGATGAACTCATAGGATCTTTAATGACATATGGAATAAATCTTAAAAGGACTGATGAACATATGCTTAAAGCCAAACCCGCAGCACTTAAGGCTTCATCAAGTTACAAAGAGAAAATTCAAGAAAAATCTAATTCTGAAGAGTTTGAATCTGATGAGGATGAGATTGCCCTCATGACCAGACATTTTATAAAAATTTTAAAATCAAGAAGAGGAAAATTCAATGGAAAGAATAAATACTCTTCTGGTAAAAGGAGTGCTTCTTCTTCAAACATTAATACTGACAGAAATGAAAAGACTAATGACGTTGTTATTTGTTATAGGTGCAAGAAACCAGGACACATGAAGGGTTAGTGTCCTGAGCTCAAGAAGGAAATGCACAAGAAATACAAAAGAACATCAAAATGAAGATCCTAAAAGTAATGCTAGCAACTTGGTCAGATGAAGACCAAAGTGAAGATGAAGGAGAGAAATCCTCAAGTTCTGAAAATGAGGAATTATGCTTTATGGCAAACAGCAATGAAGGAAAGGTAAGCTCTTCTTCTGAGTAATTCATTGTTGGTGATTGGCACGATGCATATGCTACCTTGGTTGAAAAATACTCTAAAATAAGAAAAGAAAATAAATGTCTGAAAAAGAAAATTGAAAATGTCATGCATGATACTTCTCTAATTAGAAGAATATCTGAACTAGAAAATGAAATTTCTGAACTCAGTGATGAAAAGGAAGAACTTCTTAATGAATTAGATGATTTCAAAATTGCATCTCAAAAGGCTAGCATTGATTTGATAAAGCTCTATAAGAGAATGGAAATGCAACAAAAAGAAAAACAACAAGCAATTGATGAAATTCATAAACTTAAAAAATTGCTGGTTGAAAAGGATCAAGTGATAAAAAATTACACAAATGGAAAATAAAATCTTGATGCTTTATTGGGACTAAGAATGAATGCTAAAAAACATACACTGGGATTTACCACAGAAAAATCAATGAAAAATAAAACTGTTGAAAAGAAAGAAAAATCTTCAAAAATTCATTTGATAAAATTTGTCAAAAGTAATAGTTCAGAAAACAAAATTAAACAAGTGTCAAAGAAAACATCTGAAACACCTAAAAACCAAAATAAAAATAATGTGTCCAATCAAAGGAAACCAATCAGGTCGGCACATGTTGTAGAGAGGTCGACACAGGTTAGCCATAAGCTGAAACATGTGGCCACTGTGTCGACACACAAGCCACATAGGTCGACCTATCCATTTCTGGAAAACAAAAGGATGATAAACAAAAATTCAAACAAAAATCTGAAAAATTATAAAAACACACTTTCATGATAATGATTGGAGATCCAAGACACCATATCAATCTAATTGGATCAATTCATGGAATCAATGGTACCACAGTCTTCATTGGTATAATTCACACTCTTTATATCCAAATTTTGCAAGATATCAACAGAACGTTTGGTCTAGATTTTCATACATGAACAATCATGCCAAAATGCATAATTTCCCTGCTTATGAAAGGAAAAACACTAGTGTTTTCATTCCAAATAAAAATGTTAAAATACCAAAAAGGGAAATCATTTTTGAAATAAAACACAAACCAAAACTAACTCAAGTGTGGGTTAGGAAAGACTTACTATTTCTGCTCAATCAAACTGATAGTCCCAACAATGTTTGGGTACCAAAATGTTTTCTCCTCTGATCTGAATTGTGCAGGAAGGTCATACACCCAGTTCCAATGTGTGGTTTCTTGATAGTGGGTGTTCACGGCACATGAATGAAGACAAAACAAAGTTCTCATTTCTGATTGAAAAGGAAGGAGGATCTGTCACATTTGGAGGTAAAAATAAAGGAAAAATAATTGGATCTGGAAAGGTTGGTAAATCCTCCTCAAACTCAATTGAAAATATTTTGTTAGTTGATGGTTTATACTATAATCATTTGAGTATAAGTCAATTGTGTGACAAGGGTCACAAGGTTGTTTTTGAATCAGATTTCTGCAAAATAATTAATTCTTCATCTGAGAAAATAAAATTCTTTGGAAAAAGAGAGAACAATGTGTACATGATAAATCTTGATAGAAATTTTGCTGAAAACATCTGTTTGGTTGCTAATAAAAATAAAATTACATGGACATGGCACAAGAGACTTGGTCATGCAAGTTTCAACACCATAAATAAACTCTTAAGGCTAAATCTGGTTAAAGGACTTTCTGAATCTTTTCCAAATGTTGAGAATCAACTTTGTGGGATATGTGTTCAAGGAAAACATACCAGAAAATCTTTTAAAATTTTCAATGATATATTTACTTCAAAGCCAATAGAATTACTTCATATGGACCTTTTTTGGCCAATAAGAAATCTTAGTCTTAGTGGCAAACAATATGGATTTGTCATCATTAATGATTTTACTAGATATACTTGGGTTATCTTTCAATCCCACAAAAGTGATTCTTGTCAAGAATTCAAGAAATTTTGTAACACTCTCTTAATGGGATTTTCACATAAAATAAAGTCCATTTTGACTGATCATGGGGGAGAATTTGAGAACAAAGCTTTTTCTTATTTATGTCCTGAATTGAACATTTTCCACAGATTGTCTTCTCCAAGAACTCTAGAACAAAATAGAGTTGTAAGGCCCTCGAATTTTGTTCACATTATGTTTATTTAGTTTTGTGCATATTATAAGTATTTATTTACTTATGTGCATATGTATATATATGTTTATTTTTATGCATATAATATATTTATTTGAATGTGCATATAGTATTTGGTATAGTATTTGAATGTGCATATAGCATATAATATATTTACTTATGTGCATATGCATATAATATGTTTATTTTACTTATGTGCCTTCTTATGCCTTACGCCGGTCCCAGGGGCTGTCTTCCTCCTTCTCACCTTCTTTATGCTGATGACACTTTGGTCTTCTTAAATGGCAGCATTAGAAACATCAATCGGTTGATGGAATATCTCCAAGCCTACGCCACTTCCTCGGGTCAACATATCAACCCAGCAAAGAGTAGTTTTATGATATCTCAAAAGGCTCCTGCTTCCACCATTTCTAGAATTCACTGAGTCACTGGTTTTACTAGGCAAAGCGGATGTCTCTCTTACCTTGGTGTGCCCCTCAAATCTGGGAGATTTCTTACTTCTGATTTTAAGTTCTTTATTGATAAAGTTAATGGCAAACTCAATATATGGAAATCCAAACTTCTATCTCAAGCTGGCAGACTCACCTTGATAAACTCAGTCATCTCTTCCCTGCCTGTTTATCTTGTAGCGGCATCATACATCACGAAATCTATCATCAATTATTTTGGTAAAATTTCTGCTGCATTCTTCTGGAATGGTCCTAACGGTTCTCATCGCCGCCACTGAGTGCCTTGGTCTTCTATCCAACGACCCATTATGGAGGGGGGGCTAGGTGTTCACAGCTTGCACCATGTTCAACTCTCGTTAGCTGTTAAGCAACTCTGGAATGTTAAACAGGGATCCTCTCTATGAGCCAATTATGCTAGAAAGAGATATCAGAACTTGAAGAAGGACATTATTCCCGGGATGCCCAAATCCTTATTCATGGAAGCTGAGAAGATTCTAATTGACAACACCAGATGGGTGCATGGTAATGGCAATGATATTGATATTCTTCATGATATCTGGGTTGGAGATAGACCACTTAGTGAATCAATCACTACCTCAGGTGATCATCGTCAAATCTCTGCCACTTTGAGTAAGGTTTGTTCTAATGAAAATCACAGCTTGCGTTCCATTATTCCCCAGACTGTTTTGGATGGTGTTGTTCTCACTGAAGATGTTGATAACTGCATGTGGGCGGCTTCCCCTAATGGTTCCTTCACCACCCATTCTGCTTACAACCTCACTCGCCCTACTCTCTCCAAATTTTGGCACAGGTCTTTCAACCGCAGGGCATCCTTATTCTCCTGGAAAGTGCTGCATCGTGTTGTTCTGGTGGATGGTCGTGTCGCTGATATTGGTGTTCCTATGGCCTCCCCCTGCTCTTGTTGCTCTCACCTTCAACAGGAAACTTTAGATCACCTTTTCCTTCATAGTGACTGTGCGGCCTTCCTTTGGCGTTGGCTCTAACCGTTGATCTCTCCCAGAATCAACATGCACCCCCACCTCACGGTCCGCCTGTGGAACTTAGTCCATCATAGTAATATTCGCTCCCCCTATGGATTTGCTGCTCTTTATGGCGTTATGCTCATCATTTGGGAAATCTGGAAATGGCGATGTGCTAAAAGATTCGAGGATTCCACTATTCCCCTTGGGGCCATCATCAACAATGTCAAGAATAATATAGGCCACTCCTTGTCAAAAATCATCTTTAAAGTCGCCCCCTCTTTTGATGAATGACAGACTCTTCTCAGCTTCGGCTTTGCTCCTCAGTGCTCTTCCAAAACTTTGAAGCTAATTAGATGGATTCCTCCCTTACATGATTTCAGTCTAAATGTTGATGGCGCCTGCAAAGGAAACCCTGGTGATTGTGGTGGTGGAGGATGTATCGGGGACTCTATGGGAAATGTTCACTTGGCCTTGTCTCATTTCTATGGAAAAGGAACCAGCATGCAAGCAGAGATAAGAGCGCTTATTGATGGCCTCCGCCTTGCATCAGTTATTGGCTACAGGATCTCTATTATTTATACTGACTCTCAAGTTGTTGCCCACTCCATAAAAGATGATCGGATGGTGTCTTGGCAATCATTTAGATGGTGGAGAGAAGCAAGAAGAATTCTCATGCATAATGGTGGTTCGCTTCTTCATGTGTATAGAGAAACAAACCAAGTGGCAGATGCTCTTGCAAACTTTGCGATTTATTCTAGGCAGAATAATGTTTATCGGAGGGCCAAAGACCTCCCTCATCCTTGTAAAGGGCCAGTGGTAATTGATAGATCTGGTCTTACTCACATTAGGCTGGTTTAGCTGTGGTGGCCTTTGTTTCTTTGTAATTTTCCTTATATAATATTTTCGGCCCAGGCTTACTCACCGGTGGAGTGGGGTCATTCTCCCCCTCTGGGGGAGGGTGCACTCTCCTGGTTGAGAGCCTGAGGACCTCTTTAAAAAAAAAAAAAATGTGCATATAGTATTTAATTATTGTTGTGCATATTGTATGTATTTATTCTGTGTATGTAGGTTTATTTGATATTTTTGTGTTCTGCCAGAAATCCCAGTTAACGTCAACATCCCTTGACGTTAAGGGCCGGTTGATGGCAACATGTGTTCCATTGACTGCATGGCCAGAGGATACAAACATCCAGATTGATTGACGTTTACTTCCTGTTAACGGCAGCAAAGTGGCCGTTTACTTCTCCAGCTGCGTTTGGGATTCCGGATCTAAAACGATTGTATTTTCTCCGGAACCCATTTCGGAAACCCAGTCCCAACGGTAGGAAACTTAATCCTAGGCGCACCCCGACTCTTAACCCTATAAAACCTAGTGATTTCAGCCAGATTAAGTCCTTTGGTTCGAAATAATGCTAATCACCCGATCAGGAGCCTCCTTCCCAGTCATATTTTTCAGGGGGTTGTTCTTACTTATGACAATGATAATTATATATGGGGGCCTGCACAGGATGGCATTTTCTCGGTCAAATCTGCTTACAACTTGGTCCGCTCTGGGGGGGGGGGGGGGGGTAAAGCGATCACCTCAGAAGAAAATATGGCATAATGGCTTTAACAGACGTGCTTCAATATTTTGTTGGAAGCTTATGAACAGAGCTGTACCGGTTGATCAAAGGGTGGCGGACTGTGGAATCCCTAATGTTTCTTGCTGCTCTTGTTGTATTTCTCCAAGCATTGAAGACTATAACCATCTCTTTATAAGTGGCGACCTGGCCTCCTCCCTTTGGAACTGGTTCCTCCCTCTTTGTAACCCCAAGGTTAATCTTCACAGTCATATCACGGTCAGGATATGGAACCTACTGGCTGAATTGAATACTTCAGCTCCCTTTGGGTTTATTTCCATCCATTGCTTTATTCTTATGCTCTGGGAAATTTGGAAGTGCAGATGTAATGTTAGATTTGATTACAAAAAAATCTCCATTGGGACAATTATTAACAATATTAAAGCAATGGTAGCTCATTCCCTCGCCAATGTTCAGTTCAAGGAGGCTCCATTTGCGGATGAACTTATTGTATTGCAGTGATATGCTTTTTCTCCTCAATTTTCCGTAAAGCAGTTGAAGCTCAGCCGTTGGATTCCTCCTATAGTTAACTTCTGCCTGAATGTGGACGGTGCTTGTAAGGGTAATCCAGGAGTTTGTGGTGGAGGGGGTTGCATCCGGGATAGCAAAGGTTCAGTCTTAGTAGCCTTTGCTCATTTCTATGGCCATGGTAACAGCATAACTGTAGAAATTAGAGCCCTTTGCGATGGACTCCGCTTGTCATCTAACCTTGGTATCCAGCTTTCTATGGTTAACAATGACTCGTTAGCACTGGTTAATTCTCTCAAGATGGGGAGATGTCCTTCTTGGTGTGCCTACTATTGGTGGCAGGATGATAAAGTCTTTATGCAGAGGAATTCTTTCTTGTTAAACCATGTTTTTCGGGAATGTATCCAAGTGGCAGACTACTTAGCAAACCATGGCACTTCCACCAAGCTGAACCAGGTCTTCTGGGGACAAGGTAACGTTCCACACTTGTGTAAAGGTCCAATAGTCTTGGACAGATCGGGTCTTTTTCATGTAAGGTCTATATGACCACAGATCATGTACTATTATCCTTTCCTTCATTTTTATAATAAAATTTCGGCCCAGGTTCTATGCTGGTGGAGTGGGTCCATTCTCCCCCTCTGGGGGAGGGTGCACTCTCCCAGACCTTGAACCTGAGGACTGCTTTTGATAGAAAAAAAAAAGTCCTTTGGTTTGAAGGGAAAAGCTAGGGTTTGTTGAGAGAAAAACTAGACTTTTGCAAGGCTTGATCTGATGTTTGAGAGTTTCTTTCGGCGATCTTCTTCGACTGGAAGGTGCTTCTAGTGTTGGAGAATCATCCTCGACTCCAAGAGACCTTCTGTGCTGGCGTGAAGATGAGATTTGGGGTTGCAAATCTCACCTTCTTGACTTGGCCGAGGAGGGCTTCATTGACAAATGGAACCCTTTAGAGATTTTATTTCAGGCTAGTAACTGAGGGGTATCATCCCTAGACATGTCCCCTAGGTTCTAGGTATTTTTTGGGATTTTATTTCGTATCATGGAACCCCCAATTCTCTCTTTTAATTGAGTTCGGTCTCCACTTTCTGCAGATAGGAGGTTGATGGCAACCTTGTCGCCGCCAAGTTTTTGAGTTGACGGCAACAGAGTGTGTCGTTAACCCATGTTGACGGTAAGTCCCTTGCCGCCAAGTTCTTCAAGTTTTATAGAATCCTGATTTTGATCTCTGTGTTGTGATTTTCGAACTTCTAGATGTTTGTGCATGCTGTAAAAATTGTGGATGGTCATGTATGGTCTTTAGGTCAGATCATGAAGTTCTGTCGAAATTCTGAGCATGGTTTTTTAAAAATAATTTCTTTAATGGTGAAATAAAGCATGTTTTGACTGTGGTTAGTTCTGAATAAACAGTTTTACTGCGTGTTATGGTTACAAAATATTTTCATGATCTTAGGGTTACTGTTCACATGTTTTAGACCTATTAGAACCGACTATTTTGTTGTTTACCATGTTAAAGTGAATATCTTGCTAAATTAGCATGAAATAAGTTTAAAATGTAAAAAATAGTTATACAACTTCAAAAATTCTGAAAAATTAGACATATGACATATTACATGTATGAACTCTGTGGTTAAAAGTTGATACTGATTTGATATTCGGAGGCACTGTTTGTATTTTAAAAGGGTATTTAAGCCATGTTGAGCATGTGTGAGTTAAATCATGTAAAATTTAGTGATTAGCAGCATGTTTAGGTACTGTTATGATTACATTGTCACTGTGAAACAATAGTGTTAAGTTTTGTAACTTGAGATATGTATGTTTATTTAAAGTGCATGTGAAAGGAGTTTAATTGTGCATATAAGTGAATGAAACCATGTGATTAAGTGAGATAATGTGTAATATGTGACGAGATTGACACTACTACCATAGAAGGCTGTGGAGCCATACTATAGAAAAGTCTCTATGGGAAGACTCATTGTGTATGTGATATCTTGTGGGCATCAGGATGTAATCCTAGAGGTGGACAAGTACCACTGGTTAGGGTGGAGAGGGCTTATCCCGATTCTACGTAGTTACCAAGATTCGTCACTATATTGCCTTTATGACAGGTATGTGTTATGTGAATGTGTGTCCTTTATGGTGGTTCGGACTATGTGTCACGGCTATTAAAGTGTAAAAGTTTGAATTTGTGCAATGTGAACATGTGATAGTGTTATGTGATTGTGATACCATGTGATAAGATGTGAAACCATATGAATAAGATTTATTTATGTTAAAATAGCAACCAAATGATGTGGATATGTGTCATAAAAGCATGTGAAAAATATTAGATATCATGCTACGATTGTTAGTTACTATGTGCATAAATTCATGATCTAATTGTGTAGAATTGTAAAATGATATGAATAGAAATTGAAACCCTGAATCATGTTACATATTATGTGTAGAAAGCATGCTATAGGTTATTCATGGATATTTGTTTAATTGACATGAAGCATGTGCCATGTATTTCTCTTATTGTTTAAAAGAATAAACATGTATGTGATATGTGTAAGGATGTGCCTTTAGGTTACTTGCTGGGTTTTTGGAAGACTCATACTTACTTTAACATACAGGTGAGACAGGTGTCTCCGTGCTAGAGGAGGACATAGTGAGGAGCGACTCTAAGAGGGAGGAGTAGCTGCACTTGTGAAGATACTTGTTTAGACTGTATTCCTTTCATTAGTATGTGAACAATGACAATGTTATTCATATGGACTTGTATAATTGTGGACATTTGTTATTTTCTTTATTACTATATAGATTGTGGAATATGTGAATGATGATGGAATAAGATTTATCTTCTATTTCCGTTGTACTCTCTTTTGTATTTATGTACATCTTGACCTATTGTGTTGTGTTGGGTAAATGTCCCACTGTGACAGTGCCCTTTGTATCAATGTGGATTAGTATAATCATACTGGTATAAAGAGGGTCGTTACAAGAGTTGTGGAAAGAAATAATAGAACTCTTGTGGAAATGGTAAGGTCTATGCTCTTGGAAAGTAAACTATCCAAATCCTTCTGGGCTGAAGCTATGAACACAACAAATCACATTTTGAACAAAGCATTGGTCAGACCAAAAATCAGAAAAACCCCTTATGAACTTTTGAAAAACAAAAAACCCACTTTGTCTTATTTTAATGTTTTTGGTTGCAAGTGCTTTGTACACAACAACAATAAAGAAAATCTTCAAAAATTTGATGTTAAAAGTGTTGAAGCTATTTTCCTTGGTTATTCTGAAATTTCTAGAGCATATATAGTTTACATTCTTAAGAATAAAATTGTGGAAGAATCTCCACATATAGTTTTTGATGAAAATTCTTATAAAACTGGTGACTCTACATCTTGCAGGACTCCACAAAATGATGAAGAAGATGACTTCAATGTCGAGTCTTCACCAACTATTGAAGAGCATGAAGATGCATTTGAAAATCTGGACAATCAGTCACCTACCACAAATGGATCAGGTAATATTGTTCCAGAACTGAATGAAACTCAAGAGGTAATTTCTGAAACCAGACTCTTAAGAGATCATCCTATTGAGAATGTGGTTGGTAATTTTCAAGATAGAGTTATTACTAGATCATCTTTTCAGAATGTAATAAATGAAGACCTATTGGCACTAATCTCCCAGATTGAACCTAAGTCTATTGATGAAGCTCTAACCAGTGAAGATTGGATCAATGCAATGCATGATGAACTTCATCAATTTGACAGAAATCAAGTATGGGAATTAGTACCTAGACCAAGTGATCAATATGTTATTGGCACTAGATGGGTGTTCAGAAATAAATTGAATGAAAATAGACAGGTTGTTAGGAATAAAGCTAGAGTAGTTGCTAAGGGGTACAATCAAGAGTTTGGCATTGACTTTGAAGAATCATATGCCCCTGTAGCTAGACTAGAAGCAGTGAGAATCTTTCTTGCTTTTGCATCATCTTTGAAATTTAAAGTTTATCAAATGGATGTGAAATGTGCTTTCTTGAATGGTTACATCAAAGAAAATATTTTTTTGGAACAACCTCCTGGATTTCAAAATGAAAAATTTCCTGATCATGTTTTCAAACTTAATAAGTCTATTTATGGTCTTAAGCAAGCTCCAAGAGCTTGGTATGACCGCTTGAGCTCATTTTTGTTGAATAAAGGATACACAAGAGGTAGTGTAGACCAAACCTTCTTTACAAGTACTATCAATAAACAAATCATTGTTGTCCAAATCTTTGTTGATGACATAATTTTTAGGTCGACAAACAAAGCCCTGTGCACTGAATTTGCTAATCATATGAAAACTGAATTTGAAATGAGTTTGATGGGTCACTTACAATTCTTTTTGGGATTGCAGGTACATCAAACCAGTGAAGGGATATTTATAAGTCAAACATGTTGGGTTACGACATGTGCTTAAATATTTTTGATGATGAGTAATGTTAATTGATGTTGTGTGAATGGTTGAAACATGATGACAATGACAAAGACATGAAAGAAACGATCACATGATAACATGCTTTTATTGATCACCTATGCATTCATTTTATCTCACTTAGAATGTTTCTCAATGTAGGTGTGAATGTATACAGGTCAAGCAACAAGAACCAAGTGAAAAAGAACAAGAAATGAACTTCAAGTGACTACCTGTCGACAACCAGGAATGTACCTGTCGACAGGTAGACCTATCCAGAACAATCAAGCTACTAGAAGCTCAATTGGAGCAGTAGCTGTCGACAGATGCAATGTACCTATCGACAGATACATGCTGTCTGTCGATAGCCACCAATCGCTTGTCGACAGCTAAGGACTTCCAGCAACATCATGGTTCTGGAATCCAAAAGTCTACAGTAGCTGTCGATAGCCATGAAGTGCCTGTCGACAGACGAAGAGAAACTCAGATCTGATGGTCAAGATATGATCTGTATTGGGGTGATCCCTTCAAGCACGACTCTCCATACTTGGACACCCATATATATAGATCATATGAAGGTATTTTCGTAGCAAGAAGCTACCATACCAAAACCCTAAGGAAAACCCAAGAGAAAGCTTCTCTCTGCTGCTCTGCTTCAACCCTCCGTCCAGTTCGTGGAAGATTCTTCTCACGAGCGGAGTTGAAGCCAGTTCGTCTATGATTCAAGCATCTCCATCAACTGGGCATCATCTACACGATGCTTGGAGTTCTTTTGGATGACCATCGCGAAGAGTTCACATCTGGATTTGTTTCTACATCTCAGAACTATTCTCCTTCCATACTTTTCATATCTCTGTGTGTGTGGAAGTGGTTTGAGCGACCCTTGTGCTTGATCCACGTGTGTGGTGTTGTTCTGATTGCGTGTTTGCATCAGACAATGTGCGTATGTGTGATTGTAGGTTTGAAATCGCTTAATAAGCAATTTTTCTGTGTGTGTGGCGTGTTGATCAGATCAAGGCTAGAGGATCTGATCTTTTATGGACTTGATCTAGCGTGTGTGTGTGTGGTTGATCCGTTGTGCTCGTGTGTGTGTTGTACTCAGTTCTTGAGTAGTGTGTGCCTCACAGTATGAGGGGTGGACGTAGGAGTCACGTGGTGTGATTTCCGAACCACCTAAAAATCTATGTGCAGTGGTTTGATATTGTCTCATCGTTAGATGCGTACATAGGGGTTCGATTAAATTCTTAACATTCATATACAAGCTCACATAATCTGATTATTCAATTGTCTCACACACTTTGTGCACTTAATCACATCAGATGTTTGGGGTTTTGAATTGAGTAGATTTATTAATTTGAAGTAATTTTTTAAATCGTTTAAGTTTCCGCTGCAAATCTATTCAACCCCCCCTTCTAGCTTTGCCATCACCGAATATCCGATCCTATCAATTGGTATCAAAGTGGGTTTTCTGTTCATCGGTTATGATTTGGCAGATCTGTCTTTGTGTGCTTAATCGCTCATCTAATTCTGATCTAATCTGAACATCATTTGATCTTTTTGAACTGATTGATTACTTGTTGATTTGACTCAATATTCTGTTGACTGGTATAATCATCTGAAGCATACTCAGAAATATGGCTATGTTCTCAAGTATCATAAGTAGACCTATGATAATTAAGTTTCATGACAATGTTGATAAAATGCAGGTCTTCTCTATGAAAACAAGCAAGTATAGAAAGGAAACAGAAGAAAAATGCTACATGGCTCATGGCAGCTCAAAAGGCTCTTTCCGTTCAGACAAATCTGAAGAATCATACATGTCAGAGAAGTCAAGAAACTCTCAAAGGTCAGGTAAATCCAATTCAGACCCATTTGATGTATTAATATCTAACTCTGATTCAGAGAATGATATTGTAATACCCCAGAAATTTTATTAATTAAAAAATATATATTATAGATAAATGAAAATTTTGCCCATTAATAAAAATCAAACTAGTTAAAAGATACACATCATTATTGCATGAGTAGAAACTCATATAAAAATTCTATGAAAATAATAGTTATACCTTAAAAATTATTATCTAATGACCCATTAAGAAATTTGGGCATAGAAAAATAATTCGGACCATGATTTAGAATTTATGTGACTTATTATTGTAAATAAGGAATAAATTGGAAAATCCATTATTTCATGAGTCAAGTGAATTAACAATTGAAATAAAAATTATGGGTAGACTCCAAACAATATGTGGGGATAGTCCATAAAAGGAATTGGATCAATGGACAACTTATGACCCATGAACAAATTCAAGTATGAAAATAGTAAATAAATAATTTACGTATTATCGAAATGATAGAACTTACGTACCACTATCGTACGTGAGAAAACACATTAGAAAATTCTGTAAAAATTATAAATCAACCTCAAATATTATTCTTAAGAGTTTCATGAAGAGATTCGAGCAACGAAAAATCCGATTGGCCAAGTGTACGTTATACGTGACCAAGTTAACCGAATTAGGGAACTAAGTCGGAAAATTGTTAACACGGAAAAATAACCCAACCATAAATTAAATAAATAGGTTGGAGAGACTTATAACATTATGTATTAGTGACCCATTAATGAAAATGGGCCAATGGATCACTTTTAGCCTAATAATAAAATTGGAACATAAAAATACTCAGAAATTCGTACTTGTAAATATGCAATAATTGTGAAGGGCACATTAGGGTTTAAATTAGGGTAATTAGTCATGCAAGGTAAGTCAAAACCTTACCCAACTCTAAGAGGTGGTTTCCTAAACCTTTGCTACCTCCTTTGGGTGAGAGAATCTCATGTTTTGGAAACTAGAATGCAGAAATTCGCAGCCCTCTTTTCTAGTCCCATTAGGACATGAAGTAGCACCCTAAAACTATAAGAACTCTTCACAAAACGTTTGGGGAAGGTTGGACATCAAGTTGGGGTCGTGTGCAGCAACTTTGGGGCGCTGGAGGAGAGGAGAAGGCTGGGGAAAAACGTGGTCTTCTTCCACCTCGCCCTGTAGCGAACCAGGAACCTGCAGGGAGTTCTTTGCGTTCAAAGGTAGGCATTCTTGGGTCAAGATTAAATAAAAATAATACCATCTTGTAGAGCTTCGAGTCTAGCTTCATTTGCTTCTGATTTTACAAATTTTCATCGAGTATACTTTGTGTATTAGTCGTTCTCCCTAAGTCGCGCACAGTTAGGGCTTTTCCCGTTCTTCTTATTATGCACACGATTTGAGACCTAATTAGACTAAATCATCAACATAAAAGTTCTTCTAATTGTAGTCATGATCATCTTTTATGTTGAACGTTTTGTCAAAAATCTTTAGTTATAGAGTTATGAACCCCGTAAGAGAGTCATGCATAATACTGTGTTTTCGAGTTTGCAGTTAGCCTTAGGTTCTTCCTGTTTTGCTCGCGATTTAAGACCGAAGTAGGTCAAGCCTCCAACATGAAAGTTCTTGTATTAATCGATATGGTCATCTTTCATGTTAAATGTTTTGCTTGAATATCATTAGTTAGAGAGTTATAAACTTCGTAATAGAGTCATGCAGGATACTGCGTTTTCAGGTTGCATTTAACTTTCACTTCTTCATGTTTTTCGCAAGGTTCAAGACCGAATTAGGTTAAAACCCCAACAACAAAGTTCTTATACTAGTTGTCCTTGTCATCTTTTATGTTAGAAGTTTTGTCCAAATGTCAGTAGATCTCATGTTACAAGTCTAACATGTAAGTCGCAACGAAGTCATGCATGTTTAGGGCTTTCCCACGTTCTTCCTATATTCATGTAGTTAGAGACCGATTCAGACCCAGCCCACAACATAAAAGTTCTTCCAATAGATGTCCTCGATATTTTCTATGTTGTGAGTTTTGTCTAAAGGTCAGCACATAGAGAGATATAGGCGTTTCATGAATATCACCCTGTGTCAAATCATGGTAGTCTGAACCAAGAGCATGTCAGATCCCTGTCGGACTCAGGCGCAGACCCTGTGAATGCGACGGCCCGATATGTCGCATTCAGAGGTCGGGTCGCGACAGTACCTCTGTCGCGTTCTGGTCGCGACAGTACCCCTGTCGCGTTCTGCCTGCCTGATCTGACGACCCCGTCGCGATCCTTGCAAGACCACGTCGCGATCTCAGTTTTGGGCCTAAAAATCAGTCTTTTGCAAGTCTTGTTGTACCACCATAATTCCCATATCATGTTGACGATCTTAACTACATAAAAACAAAGTTGTAAGTATTGATTGTATTTTAATCTAATAAAAGTCAATCACTTGATCTTTCATATCCTTGATTTCATGACACATACACACACGTTGAACCATCCAAACATGGCTTAAATTGTATGAATATGACACATAACAAATCTGGTAATTATTGCAATTAATTACCTTACTTTAACAAGTACTCGTTTACGATTCGTGCGATGTTTTAGAACACCGATCTCGACGCTCCACTGTTCTAGAATTCCTCTAGAACGTCGAGCACTTGTTTCTATATTTACACACTTTCTTGACTTGGACGAACTCTCCATCGGATACTCCTTCCGCCGAACTAGTGAATCCTTGTGCAAGGCCTCCGTAAGTCTCCTCTGATCATGGATTCCCACATGGTCGACGAGCCGGTTGTACCCTAACACCTATGATACACTCTAGGGATCAGTAAGATCCAAACGGCCTTAGATTGTTCTCTCGCTCTTATCTTGAATCACGCCGGACCTCTGGACCTGTGCATAACGAGGCCAGCGGAAAGATCGTGAGTTCCACCTGACTGCCAATACCTTACGCGCGTGTTGTGCAACTGTTACCATCACTCGTTACTCGACGTTTCATGTGCAATGACCATAAGATCTCATCTATGCTATACTTGCTCGTCTACTCATATTCATGTTCACTCTACTATCCCATCTCTCTCGTCTATTCATCTAGCACTCTCTTGTTACCCTTTGAGCTGTGTGGCTCCTATCGTTTGTGCTATTTCGTGACTGTCTAGCGCTATAATATGGGTCTTGTGAATCTACTGTATTAAATGCATACTGTGCAGGGCACGGAGAGTGTCCGAGGGGCTCCAATCTAGTCCTGGGGGCAGAGAGCCACCCGAAAATACCTGCAGGGGCTATTGACGGTGTTCTGCATTGCACCGGTTTTGACTATACTATCTTGGCTAGACATTTGACTGTTATACATTAGTCTGAGGAGTTCAGACGTACTGTGATATTACTGTGCTATCACAAACTATTATACATTAGTCTGAGGAGTTCAGACGTAATGTACTATCGTGAAACGGCTACTGTCCCAAAGTGACTATTGTCGTACTCTACCAGTGCACTGTTGTGCAACCATACACGCTATCTTGTTACACGCTATCTCGTTACACGCTATCTCATCATACGCTCTACTTGCTCTACTTGATACTCGCTATCTTGAGTTACTGTGTGCTATCGCGACTTGATCACATTCAAAGTGCAATTTACTCTTTACATGACCATCTACTATCATCTCTTCTTGCTATACATATCGCTTGCTATTCTTGACAATATCATTACTTGCTATTGTTGTTATCGTTTTCTATCGTGACTTGACTTTAGTCATCGTGCTATACTTGATTCATCTGTTATTTGAACCATGTTACTTGTGCTATTCCTTTCTCGACTTTACATGACTCTCTCTATCATTAGTTACTCTGCCATTTAATGCATTAATTACTTAAAGCATGCTTGAGCTTGAGATATAAGTCCTACTGGGTGTTATCGCTCACCCTTCGTTATTTGTTATTGTGTCTCAGGTAAGTCGGACAATGACGTTATGCGTACCAATGGGACAAGACCCGAGTGATGAGTGACCCGGAGTCAAATAGCGAAGTTACCCTAGCATAATTGGAGTCTAGTAGTTGTTGCTTTAGATTTCTTTTCAATGTAATGATGTCATTGAGCCCTATGTATTGGCTCCGAATTAGTGGTTGTAATAGTCTTAGTGATTTCATAATGAAACGAAGAATTATTTCAACTATTGTTCATTAGATGCTCTGATGTTTGCGAAAGTATGCGCAATTGTCGTTACCATACTCGTTGTTCGCGTCTCCCTCCGATTTATTCCGCTGCTAAATTGGAGGGGCGTGACAGATATATCCTATGATGAATTGATAGAATGCTATGAACACTTGTCCAATCAATTTAAGAAGGTAAAATCTCAAAACAAGAAGCTAAAATAAAAATTGGATAAGAATGAAATAAGAATTGATAATGCTCAAGCATTCTATGAAGAAAATGAAAAATTGAAAATGGAAAATGAAAAATTGGAGAAGGAAGTCAGAAACTATGAAAACAAGCTTTCTAAATTGAAAGAAGATCATGATGAGGTTGGATCTGAAAATTTTGATTTGAAAAATCAAAATGAAAATTTGATTGATCATAATGAGAATCTCAAACTTGATAATGATCAATTGAACAAACAAATCTCCAACATGGCTCATGATCATCAAATAAAAGTAAAATGCAACCAATTGGTTGAGGAAAATAATCATCTGAAAAAGAAGATTGAATGCTTGTATCATGATAGACCATTAAATGGTGAATGAAACAATTCTAAGAAGAAAATTGCTGACTTGGAAAATCAAATTGTTCAAAGTGAAATTGAAAAGAACAAAATGAAAAATGGTCTAGATGTCATGACAATCCAACTTCAAACTTCTGAAAAAGAAATTGATGCATTGAAAGCTGAAAAATAAAAATTGACAAATGAACTTGAAGTGGTTATTAAAAAAAATCAAAATTCTGAAAAGAAGATTTCTGAATTGAACAAAATCATTGACAGCTTAAAATCTACTTTGTCTAAGTTTGTTCAAGGAACACAGAATTTGGATAATCTTCTTGGAATAAAAGACAATTTTCAAAAGGAGGGTTTAGGATTTAACCCCTTGAACAAAAAGGATTTTGAAAACAAAACAAAGACCTCATTTGTCAATATTTCTAAGAACAAGAATTTTGTTTCACCTAAAGAAAAACTTGTTAAGATTCATGTTCAGAAAAATGTTCAAAAACAAAATGATAAATTAAACAAAAATGCTGCAAATAGGAAGAATCATGTTTCAACTGAAAACTAGAAAAAGAATATGAAACAGAAAACAAGACTCCATAGGGTCTCCACAACTCCTCCATCAGCCCAGGGAAATCCAAGACAATCTGCAACTCCACATCATGTCAAGAGCTACCAAAGGGTACCACCTCCTCCTTTTCAGCCCAAGGATAATCATAGGTACTCTAGAGGATCTCAGAAATTCCAACAAATACACTCATACTATGGTAAGTTCCAAGTAAATACTCAACTCATTTGCTTTAATTACAATAAACCTGGTCACCTTGCCAAATTCTGCTGCAAGAAAGGTCAACACTTTCATAAATATGCCTAGTCGGTCCAATGCTTTACATGTCATAAACGTGGTCATATCTCTAGGGACTGTTGGCATATAAATGATCATCTTGCGCATGTTCCCAAGCCCCATGTTCATACACATGCCTATGTACATAGGAATAAAGATCATGTTCATGCTGAAAATACTCAGAAATTCCATGTACATAAGAACATGATTGCTGGACAAAAGAAGAACATGATTGCTGGACAAAAGAAGTATTCTGTTCTTTATGCTAAAAGTCCTAAAAACAAAATATTTCATGAAAATATAGATGTATTGAACAAGACTATAGAAGAGTATGGAACTAATGCTGCTCATAGTTCCATTAATGAAAGAAATACATCTATTCCAAAAATAAAATCATTTTGGATTCTGAAATCATTGTAAAATCCTAGCATTAATGTCATTGTAGGACCCAAGCAAGTGTGGGTCCCAAAACCAGCTTGATCAACAAGTTGAGATGTCTTGTAGCCATACGGTGTAAATGGATTCATGACATTGGCTGTGCAAGGTAAGAAATGATTGGAGAACAAAGGTAAAAAAAAAAATTGAGACTGTGATTGAAGACTGTTCAGGTAAAATCTCTTTATCACTTCAGATTTGAACTGCTGAAATTGAAATGGATTTTTAATTTTATATGAGCAATGAAAAATGTGTTTTGATGCTATCCCCAAATGACAATGCCTCTTAACAATTGGAATCATGGTTGTATTCTCATGCTTGGTTGGCTATGTTCATGACTCTGTGTGCATAATAATGTGTGAATTGCTTGCCAGCTCTTTTCAGTTCATACACATGTTAAGGGGAGTAAATTTGAAAAAGCACAAAAATGTTCTTTAAAATTTATTGAAATTGATCTTTTATGTAGTGACTATTTGGTATATCAAATGGTGAAATATCGAAGGACAAGTTAGGCTTATCTGGAAACTATTATTATGCGTGAGAAATATTCTCCGCCAAGTATCAATAGTCTTCTACTATATAAAGATTATCAAAAATAAAATCAAAATTCATAATCTCAAAAACATCAATTGATCATGTTCATACTCTCTTTGTGCAAATTGCTTGACATGAACATGTGTGAGTTTCCTGAATGTTCATTTCAATACCATGCATACATTATGGGGGAGTAAGTCAAAAAGAGTTTTTGAGTGAGTTGTTTGAGGGACATTCTTTCACATCAAATTTAACACGTGTATCTCTTTAAAAGTATTAAATTTTGGTGTTTTCATTATTATGGATGTCTCTTTTGTGTGCAACTGCTTGTGATGAATGTGTAAATCATGATTGAATTGCTTGAATATTGAGTCATCACATGCACACACTATGGGGGAGTAAGTTAAGGCTAGGTGAGTGAAATTCTTGAGGGATACCCTTCATATTCAATGTGTCTTTATCCCTCAATCATGTGGTTCAAATCTCTCAATTCAAAGCCTTGAAGCTGAGTTTTCAAGTACCTATCGACAGCCAGAATCCCAGTTGTCGACAGATAGCCTCTCCCAGAAACTTCATCCTACTGGCTCTCAGTACCTGCCGATAGGCACAAACTTGCTGTCGACAGATACACATTTTTTGTGAATTCTTCATCTTTCTTCATCCCTTCTTCATGAGAATGTTCATATTATTGATGCAAGGAGAGACTTGGGACTTAATATTCATTACAACCTTTTATACTCACATAGTATCAAAGACATTGCCTTAATCACAGTGATTTTGATATAATATTTTGTGCTTGAGTCTAGGTTGTGTCATCTAGAAAATATTGAACAAATCTAATGGCTTTAACCTAACACACTTGAATAACTCCCTTGTGGATAATCATTTTTCTAAAATGGGTTCACAAGTAAGAAGGTTTTTGAAATTAATATCTTTCATTGGTTTTTAACCTTAGATAACATTTTGAACTTGATTTTCACAACAAAAATAAAAGGGAGAAGAGATACCTATTTCCAAATTCATGAAAATTCAAATAAAAATAATATATGAAATGGGATAAAGGAAGAGCAATGATGAACATCACTGAGTAACCGGGGACATGGACATCACAAATGTCTATCTTCGCGTCAAAAAGTCATTTCATTATCTCTGCACAATGGTATGATGGTCACTCACACTGAGTAACTGGGGGTACGGGCATCACAAATGTCTACCTTCACGTCAAAATGAGAAAATGATCCTAATTACCACTTTTCCCGCTATATCTTGATAAAAGAAATTACACAATAACTAGAAATATAATGTAGCCTCCATGATTTGAAATCAAGGGCAATGGGTTGTCTATTGTCAATTGTTCATGTAGACATTGTCTTCATTTATCAACTGAACATCACCCACTAAGGTATATGATTTTCTTCAAAGGGGTTACTTAGTTTCATATGTTTTTGAACGGTGTATTCTAAATGCTACAACTTGAGATTCTCAGAGTATTTTCTCTTAACCACTGTAGAATTTTTATGTGTCTTAATACTAGTGTTTATGACACTTTGTAATGGGTATAAACCTATTCTCAACCTTGGAATCCCCTTTGAACACTCATTCCCCACTCCAATCTTTCACAATTCAGTTCTGGGGTCAAGTAGTTCTTTGCTTTATTTCTTTCCCCTTCTCTTGAGTCAGTAAGTTGTGTCAGTCGTGTAATTTCCCTTCTTTTGCTTTTATTTATTTCATGTACTAGATGTTCTTTTGTAACTATGTGTGCTTATTGCTCAATGAATGAAACCACAATTTCTTGCTTTAATCTTATCCATGTGTGCATGAACTATCTTTTTGAATGTTGTTAAAAGGGGGAGAAACATCAATTGTAACTCTGTTAATTTTGTCATCATCAAAAAAGGGGAGAATGTTGGGTTACGACATGTGCTTAAATGTTTTTGATGATGAGTAATGTTAATTGATGTTGTGTGAATGGTTGAAACATGATGACAATGACAAAGACATGAAAGAAACAATCACATGATAACATGCTTTTATTGATCACCTATGCATTCATTTTATCTCACTTAGAATGTTTCTCAATGTAGGTGTGAATGCATACAAGTCAAGCAACAAGAACCAAGTGAAAAAGAATAAGAAATGAACTTCAAGTGACTACCTGTCGACAACCAGGAATGTACCTGTCGACAGATAGACCTATCAAGAACAATCAAGCTACTGGAAGCTCAATTGGAGCAGTAGCTGTCGACAGATGCAATGTACCTGTCGACAGATACAAGCTGCCTGTCGACAGCCACCAATCGCCTGTCGACAGCTAAGGACTTCCAGCAACATCATGGTTCTGGAAACCAAAAGTCTGCAGTAGCTGTCGATAGCCATGAAGTGCCTGTCGACAGACGAAGAGAAACTCAGATCTGATGGTCAGGATATGATCTGTATTGGGGTGATCCCTTCAAGCACGACTCTCCATGCTTGGATGCCCATATATATAGATCATATAAAGGTATTTTCGTAGCAAGAAGCCACCATACCAAAACCCTAAGGAAAACCCAAGAGAAAGCTTCTCTCTGCTGCTCTGCTTCAACCCTCCATCCCGTTTGTGGAAGATTCATCTCACGAGCGGAGTTGAAGCCAGTTCGTCCACGATTCAAGCTTCTCCATCAACTGGGCATCATCTACACGAAGCTTGGAGTTCTTCTGGACGACCATCGCGAAGAGTTCACATCTGGATTTATTTCTACATCTCAGAACTCTTCTCCTTCCATACTTTTCATATCTCTGTGTGTGTGGAAGTGGTTTGAGCGACCCTTCTGCTTGAACCACGTGTGTGGTGTTGTTCTGATTGTGTGTTTGCATCAGACAACTTGCGTATGTGTGATTGTAGGGCTGAACTCACTTAATAAGCAGTTTTTCTGTGTGTGTGGTGTGTTGATCAGATTAAGGCTAGAGGATCTGATCTTTTGTGGACTTGATCTAGCGCGTGTGTGTGTGGTTGAGCCGTTGTGCTCGTGTGTGTGTTGTACTCAGTTCTTGAGTAGTGTGTGCCTCACAGTGTGAGGGGTGGACGTAGGAGTCACGTGGTGTGATTTCCGAACCACCTAAAAATCTCTATGAAGTGGTTTGATATTGTCTCATCATTAGATGCGTGCATAGGGGTTCGATTAAATTCTTAACATTCACATACTAGCTCACATAATCTGATTATTCAATTGTCTCACACACTTTGTGCACTTAATCACAGCAGATCTGTGGGGTTTTGAATTGAGTAGATTTATTAATTCGAAGTAATTTTTTAAATTGTTTAAGTTTTCGCTGCAAATCTATTCAACCCCCCCTTCTAACTTTGCCATCACCGAATATCTGATCCTATGAAAACAAAGTATGTGAAGGAACTTCTGAAGTGATTTGACTTTCAGAACCATAAGAACATCTATGGCAATAAATGTAAGATTAGAGAAAGATTCATCTGGTAAGTCAGTAGATCAAAAGACTTACAGAGGTATGATTTGATCTCTATTTTACCTCACAACCTCTAGACCAGATATTCAATTTAGTGTGTGTATGTGTGATAGATTTCAGGCCAATCCTAAAGAAAGTCACATGTTAGCTGTCAAAAGAATTTTTAAATATCTTGTTAGAATATGTGAACGTGGAATATGATATCTTGTTGATTGCAAATTAGATTTAATTGCTTATTGTGATGCTGATTATGCTGGTTGTAAGCTTGATAGAAAAAGTAGTAGTGACTTGTGTCTATATCTAGGTGGATGCCTAATCTCTTCGGTTTCTAAAAAGCAACATTCATTAGCTCTATCCCCTGTAGAGGCTGAATATGTTGAGGCTGGTTGTTGTGGCACTCAAGTTCTTTGGTTGAAACATCAGCTCCTAAACTATAATCACAAATTACGTTGTATTCCTATTTTGTGTGATAACACTAATGCAATCAATTTGTCTAAAAACCCAATCCAGCATTTACGAATAAAACATATTGAAATAAGACACAATTTTCTAAGAGATGAAGTTGCTAAGAAATCATTTGAGCTTCACTTCATTGAAACTGAAAAACAAATTACAGATATTTTCACTAAGCCTCTTTCAGAAAACAAGTTTTCATCTTGAAGGAGAGATCTTGGTTTATGCAAGTTTTCACATCTTTGATATCTTCCATCTCTTTTTGCAAATAAAATTTTTGTATTCTTGCAAATAAAAGCCCTCTTGCTCTTGCAAATAATTTTCTGCCTTCTTATATTGCATTGGCAGTCTTGGTATATCAAATAATGATTTGAAGAAAGGCAAGTCAAGCTTGTCTAGACACTTTCACTATGCATGAGTATATGTCTCCGCCAAGTATCAAGAGCTTTTTTATGCAATTGTTGAGGGGGAGTCTTGTCATTCAATAAAACACTCTTGATGATTCTACTCTCACTTCATTTAACTCTTCCTTCAACAACAATCTTCTTGTTCACCTTGTGAGGGGGAGCTACATGAAAGGGGGAGTCACTGTCAATTCTTCACTCATTTCTCTTGTCATTGGTTGTCTATCTTGAGCCCCAATTATCAGAATTTTTGAGTCTTTTTGCTATTTTCATATAAGAGACTTAAGACATTGAAACTAAACTAATTGTACATTTAGTTTAATTTCAAAGATTCACTTCCATATCAAGGTTGTGCCATCTTAATACTGAATGTCTTTAAAATAATTTGTAAAACACTTGTAGGCACATGAGTCGCGTTAATATTTAACATGCGCTAGTTTAAGCTTCATTTTTACCACATGTTAAGAATAATCTCTCTACATTCGTAGCCATGACTTTTCTGGTCAAAGCAAACATAATCCTACAAAACATCAAAAGAAAATGAACAACAATATGGGAAGATACAAATAGAGCAATGCAAATTCTTGTACTACTGAGTAACCAGGATATCTCACCTAAAAAGTGATTTGTCTCGCATCAAAAAGTGGAAATCAAATTTTCAACTCTGTATAAGATAATGAAAGTTAAACCACTGAGTAATCAAGAGGTTATGCATCTGGTAAATGTGATCTCTTGCACTGAAAGGTGAGACTTTAACTAATTTATTCTTGTATTTTTTTTCCATTAACAATGAAAAGAACTTCAAATAGATAGAACAGAAAAGCTCAAGACCTGAATACAGTTCATGTATACTGAGTTTAGAACTATTATTCTACATTGTGTTAAATTTAAAGCTCATAACCTCCTTGTTGAATACTTCTGCTCACTCATATAGGTCACTTTGACTCACATTTGCATCCTTATTTTAATTACATTCAGATCATTATATTTTGCTATACTTTGTGTTGAGTGTGTCTTTGTGATTAAACTTTGATGCACAATAGCTAAAATACAATAACCTCTCTCATGTGTTAATATTACTTTGACTTACTCATTTTGATCATTCCTGAACAATCCGTTTCACTACTTCATTTCCTGAACTCCTACCATTTCTATTTTCATGTCTATCTTTTTGAAGTTGTCAAAAAATGGGAGAAAATGCAGGGATGGGGGAGAAATTGCAGGATAGGGGGAGAATGAGCTCCTATAAGCTTATAGGAGAGTAAGAGAATGAGCTTTTGGAAGAAAAGTATGAAGAGAAAAAGTTTGAGTATTTATTTTGTCATCATTAAAAAGGGGGAGAATGTTGTGTTCAGTGTGTATTTTTAATGATGACCAATGAACATCACTCATACTTTAATTTTGATGATGACATATTGTACATGTTGCATCATCATCATTAGAGCCTTATCCCATTATTTGGGGTCGGCTACATGAATCCTTTTCCGCCAAAGATTTCTATCAAGTGCTATAGTCGTGTTTAAACTCAAGAAGTCCAAGTCCTTCCTAATAACATCGCACCATCTCATTTTAGGCCTTCCCCTAGCTCTTTTACTAGCATCCACTAAAATTTGGTCTCATCTTTTAACCAGCACCGAGTTAGGGCTACGGTACACGTGTCCAAACCACCTAAGTCTATTTTCTCTCATTTTTCTATCAATTAGAGCTATCGCCAAATCCTCACGGAAGCACTCATTCCTTATCATATTTTTCTTAGTCTTACCACACATCCATCTCAGCATCCTCATCTCTGCTACACATTTTGTTAACGTGTTCATTTCACACTGCCCAACACTCGGTGCCATATAATAAAGCAGGCCTCACTACCGTTATATAAAACGTTCCTTTAAGTTTCATTGGTATACGACGATGGCAGAGGACTCCTAATGCACTTCTCCATTTTAGCTAGCCTGCCTTAATCCTGTGTGCCACATCGTCATAAATCTCCCCATTCTCTTGGATGATAGATCCCAAGTATCGAATGCTACTACTCTTAGAAATATCTTGACCATCAATTTGAACCATATCTCCTTGAAGCACCCCTTTATGACTATAATTACAATGCATAAACTCATACTTACTCCTACTAATTTTAAAACCTTTAGACTCCAAAGCATGCCTCCAACTTTCTACCTTAACATTTAAACCATTAATACTCTCATCAATTAAGATAATATCATTCGCAAATAGCATACACCAAGGGATATCATCATGCAAATGTTTTGTTACCTCATCTATAACTAGAGCAAAAAGATACGAACTTAGGGCAGAACCTTGATGCAAACCTATAGTGACTAGAAATTCACAACTCTCTCCAGCAATAGTTCTCACACTAGTAGTAGCACCCTTGTACATATCCTGAATCAAGTCAACATATCCTTGAGAGACTCCCTTCTTTGTTAATGCCCACCAAATCAAGTCTCTTGGTACTCGATCATACGCCTTCTCCAAATCAAGAAAAACCATATATAAATCTCTTCTCATCTCTCTATACTTCTCCATTAACTGTCGCAATAAGAAAATAGCTTCTGTAGCAGATCTACTAGGCATAAAACCAAATTGATTTTCTGATACAATAGTCATACATCACATTCGATTCTCGATTACTCTTCCCCAAAGTTTCATAGTGTGACTCATAAGCTTAATTCCACGATAATTATTACAGCTTTGAATATCCCCTTTGTTTAAATAGAAAGGAACTACAACACTTTTTCTCCATTCTTCTAGCATTCTCCATTCCTTCAAAATTTTATTGAAAAGTTTAGTTAACCATTTAATACCAATGTCTCCTAAGCCTTTACACACTTCAATAGGTATGTCATCTGGTCCTAAAGCCTCGCCCAATTTCATTTTTCTTAAAGCATCACCAACTTCTGACATCTTAATACGCCTGAAATACTGATAATTATCAAATTTTGTTGACTCTTGATTCTCTTCTAAAGAGACATCCTTAAAATAATTTCCATTAAGTAATTCCTGAAAATAGTTATACCATCTCTCTTTAACCTCTAGATCCTTAACTAAAAACCTTTGATCTTCATCCTTAATAAAACGAACATGATCTAGATTTCTACTCTTCCTTTCTCTTAATTTAGCAAGTTTAAATATGTCTTTTTCTCCCTCTTGAGTTCCTAATTTATTATATAATTCTTCAAACGCCTTGGACTTAGCTTCACTAACTATTCTTTTAGCCCTCTTTTTAGCTATTTTATAATCTTCTAAAGTTTGATTATTCTTGTTGGTTTGCCAAGCCTTAAAACAATCTCTTTTAGCTCTAATGGTATTTTGAATTTCCTCACTCTACCACCAAGTCTCTCTTTCTACATTCCTTTTACCTTTAGATTTACCTAAGAGTTGATTTGCTACATTCTTTATACAATTTGTGACATTATTCCACATTACATTAACTTCTTGATCTAAATTCCAAATACTTTCTTTTACTAGATGATTTTTAAATGTTTCCAAATTTTTACTTTTCAAATTCCACCACTTAATCTTCGAACAATTATTTATGATGGTTTTTCTTTTAAATTTTGGAATACGAGCATCTATTACTAGTAACCTATGTTGTGAGGCTAAACTCTCACCACACAAAACTCTATCAGCCTTTCTAATAAGAAAATAATCAATTTGGCTCCTATGTGTTCCATTCTTGTATGTTATTAGGTGTTTGTCTTTCTTCTTGAAGAAGGTGTTAGCAATTACTAGATCATAAGCCAAAGCAAACTCAAGAATACTAGTACCCATGTCATTTCTCTCGCCAAAACCAAATCCTCCATGAATCCTCTCATATCCTCTATTACTTTCACCCACATGACCATTAAGATCCCCACCAATAAAAATTTTCTCTTCACTAAGGATATTTTGGATCAATCTATCAATAGCCTCCCAAAAATGCTTTTTAATGCTCTCTTCTAAACCCACTTGTGGTGCATATGCACTAACTACATTCAAAGTAACCTCACCTATGATAAGTTTTATTATGATAAGTCTATCCCCCAGTCTAATAACTTCAACAACTTTCTCTTTCAAGTCTTTATCTATTATTATGGCCACACCATTTCTAGAGTTACTAGTTCTTGTATACCAAATTTTATAACCATCAATATCTTTAGCTTTAGATCCTTTCAGCCTAGTTTCTTGTAGACAAACTATGCTAACCCTTCTATCCCTCATTAACTTGACCAACTCTAAACCCTTACCCGTTAAAGTTCCTATATTTCAAGTAGTTATACGGATCCTATGTTTTTGGACTAATTTCTTTACTCGTGTTTGTCCAACCCCACACTGGAACCCTTGCCTATTTGACAACGCAATCGGGCGCCATCGCGGCACGTCGCTTATGGGGAACGCCCTAAGTAGCCTTGCTCACTTATCATTCCATCTGGGTTCCGATGAAACGCGTCACTTCCGGGGGACGCCCTAGCATTAGAACAAATACATATATTACAATAATGACTAAATACATGTTTTTGATACTTAATATTTCATATCTTACTAATAATGACATGTTTTGATGGTCCACTCTTTATATATACAGGTTCATACATTTTTGTCAAAGTAGAGTCGACTCTAGTTGACAATAAGGTCGACTCATAAAGTCTACCCAGCAAGTTCCTGAAGAATAGGTTAAAGTAAAGTCGACTCTAGTTGACAATAACATCGACTCACAAAATCTGCCCAACAAGCTTCTGAAGAGCAAGTTATAGTAGTGTCGACTCTAGTTGAAAATAAGGTCGACACTACTATCCTTCCAGTGAACCTTATTTGATGAAATGCACAGGAGGTCGACTCTAGTTGTCTGTCAGGTTGACACTAGTGTTCTACCAGTAAGCTGTGACTGTTATTTGGTCAGTAGTGTCGACTCACATGGAAACTAGAGTCGACTCACATTTTGTGAAAACTCAGAAACGTGCAGAGTATGATATCCAATGGGTGTGATTTATTTTTGAAATCTGTTTGGGAGATTCAATAATTACCAAAATGCCCTTTCATTCAAGTGGCAATAAGAAAAGGAACTTTTGGACACGTGGCAGCCTGGGGTGCATTCTAGGTTTCTGTGCACATCTCTTTCACGTAAAAGGGACTATAGAGAGGCTATAAAAGGTCCTATCTCAAATGAAGTAGCAACTCCTCCAAGCATCCAACGATTCTATCCAAGAGGAAGTGGGGATCAAGGCCAAGCAGTGGAGAAAGCTATGGAGTGCCGAAAGAGGAGCAGATTAAGAAGAAAAGTAGCAGAGAAAGAAGGAGGAATCGTGCAAGTAGCGGATCTGAAAATAGAGCATTGTGGATTGAAGGAGTGCTCCATCTCATCTTCTTAAAAACCTTCAATTTGAGCCTCTGCAGATCATCTTCGATAAGGGACATCCAATTCACCTATCTTTTATCCATTTCTATTGGAGTGTTCTTCTCAGTTTGTTTTTGATTGCTAGTGAGATCTGTACATGCGTTCTGTGCACATTTATGTGTGCAAGTAAGGGTGTAAATCAGATCAGTGCTATAGGATTTGATTTCATGTGAATTTGATCTAGCTAGTGTGGTTTGAGTCATCGTGCTCATGTGCGTGGTCTGAGCCGTCGAGCTCTGTATGTGTGTGGTATGAGCCGTCGTGCTCTCTGTGTGTGTAGTTTGAGTCGTCAAGCTCAAGTGTGTGTGTTGTACTCGGTTTTGAGTAATGTGGCGTCACTGTGTGAGGGGTGGATGTAGGAATCACTGGTGTGATTTCCGAACCACCTAAAAATCTCCTGTGCAATGGTTTGATCTATTTTCCTGTGCTAGATGCTTGCATAGGTTTTCGTATTCACACTACTTGTCTAATTGCTTCACACATCATATACACACATTCACACATCAGATCAGTAAGATTGTCTGTCTGAATGGATCTATAATTTGAAGTAATCTTAAATTGCTTAAGCTTCTGCAGTAATTGGTGTCAGATCTATTTAACCCCCCCTTCTAGATCTATTCATCTCTCTATTAGATCCTACAGACAATTCCTAATCAGAAGCACCGGCTACCCACAATTATAAGACCTATAGCTTAGAGGAATCGCTTGATACCTGGCTATACTTTACTATGACTCCTTGGGCTTTGGCATGTATGCTATACCCTGCTGCTATGACTATCTACCACCTCCACTAGGTCTGAACACCTTTGTAAGACCCAGCTTCCTGGCTTTCCGTATGGTGTCTTGGATGATTGGCCACTAACGCATCCGGGCTGGGGTCATCCTTGTCACGATGAGCTTGTGCGTCGCGTTCTTGTCACGCCTTGCTTCTCCGTCGCGGCTTCGTGTCGCGCTCGGTCAACGGGTCGCGATAGTGTTCCGTGCCTTTTGTCGTCTGGCAGCTGTCAAGGTGGAATAATATGACCTGTCGCGTTGTTACAGCATCCCTGGGGGATGCATTCTTGTCGAGGTGTGTTGACCCATCGTGTTAAGGTCCTTAACGCGACGTGTCGCCCCATTGCGTCTTGGGTGCCGAAGGCTTAAGGCCTTGGCCGGTGACCCCCCTTCTCCCTTTTCCTCCTTCCCCTCTCTTCTCCTCCCCCTCTAGCGGTGCTCTGCCTCTCTCTCTCCCCTTTGTGTGTTTCAGGTGAGGAGGAGGGTCGTGCTCATGTTCTTGGCGTTGTGGAGCTTGCGGGGAGCGAGGAGGAGGTGGCCAATCCGACGTGAAGGGCCCTATTGTGTTCGTGTCTTCGTTTAAGGTATGATTGCTTGTGCTCTTCTCGATCCGGGTTGATTGGGAGCTTCTTGTGCTTTCTAGTTAATTTAGATAACTTCTCCATGCTCCCCTCCCCTGTGTGGTATGTGTGTGGCTTGCAGGCGGCCCCAGGATGAAGCATCTTGTGGGTCTACCTCTCTGCTAGTGTCCTGACTGCGGTGCGCATCGCCACACCAGAAGAGGCGCCTGCCTGGTCGGGCACGACCTTATCGTGACGAGTTTGCCTGTCGCGATAAGGATCGCTGTCGCTATGCATTTTCCTGTCGCGACAAGGTTTCTTTCGTGATGCTCTATCCCATCACAACAGGGTTGCTTTCGCGGTGTCGTTCCCCATCGCGATGGTATCGTGACGGCCTAGGAGGTCGCGACAGTACCTGTGTTGCCTCGGGTGTTTCCGTGGTTCCGGTTGGCGTGTTGGCGTGTGCCCCAGAGCTACCCTGCCCTTAGGACCTTCAGGTGGGGAATGCAGCAGGTTGCCTCGCTGCATTCAGTTACTGAAGGTGACACCTTCATGGCCGTGTCCTGGCAGTGGTGCCAAGAGGGTCGTGTCTATCTAATAATTGATTGACTGGCGGTCAATCGATTATTAGCAAAGCGACGGGTTTTCCATGCCACTGGTGGTGTTCTGAGGTCCAGCTTGTTCGTGTGTGCCTTGCATGGCCGACGGCCCTCTTGAGGGTCCGTGCGTGCCTCGTGCTTGCTAGGTTTGTCGTGGGTTACAAGCCAGCGGTTTGGTGTGGTTCTTGTTGTGCATGGCCCGCCTGTTCGCTCGGTGCTTGGCACTTGAGGGCTTGTCCGTTCAGAGGTTGTCTCTGTTTCCTGGGACCCCCATCCTCGGGAGCCTGTTGAGGGAGTGCTCTTGGCTAGGAGCGTGCTCGAGTTAGCACTCGACTTGGTGGACTCTGGAGCTGAGGGGAAAATGAGGTTTGGACAACGGCACCGAGTCATTTGTAGAACTCTCTTGTTTGGTCTGGGACGCCAAGGCTGGTTGGAGTTCTTCCCTGTGCAAACCAGTTAGTCCTTCTTCTCACTGCCTTGCCATACGTTGCTTCCGGAGCCGCGTAGGGAGGTTAGGCGTGAGGCTGCAACTTGGCCAGGCTACAGTGGTGCATGCGTTCTTATGGTGTTCTGTGGCGGCTCTGTCTCGCTCTTCCGGGGAGGCAAAGGCAAGAGCCAGGCTGGCGAGCAGAGGGCATTGACGGCGTGTCCCCCTCTTGGCTGCTAGCGGCAGTGGCTTGGTTGCTGTTGTTGTGATGGCATTTCCTCACGACGTTTCCACGTGTTATCCATTGCCCTAGCTTGCACGACGGTTGTAGCCTGGCCGTGTCTAGCTTCCGTGGGCATTGTTGGTTTGGCCTTGTTGGCCCGTGCTTCTGGTGGTTTCCGCTTGGTGTTCTCTCGGTTTCGTAGTCCCGTTCCTTGGTGCCAGTCCGTGGTGGCACCAGTGTGTGTGGTTTCCCAGCCTTGTGGTGTCTCCAGGGTCCGAGGTGGTTCTGGTTGTGGGCCATTGACCTTGTGGAGGTGTGAGGTGGCCGTGCTTATGGTGAGACGTCGTTCTCACTTGGTTGTTGTGTGGTCTCGGCGGGTGTGCCGAGGGTTGCTTCCGCTTGGTGCCCAACTCCGTTGGTTTCTGCGGGAGTCGTGTGTGTCGCACGACCTCGGTTGGCGGTCATGGTGTTGCATTGTTCTGTTCTGCTGCTTTGTAGTACCCTACTGTAGGTGTTCCTCACTTTACAGCTTTCTAGTGTAGTTTCTTGTTTTCGGAGTTCCTGCTGCTCTGGCTGGTGAGGGACTGGTAATCTCTACTAGGCCTTGTTCGCAAGGCTCACCCCCCTACTTCCTTTAGCTAGGGGCACGTCGTCGCGAGAGATTGATGTCAGACGGGTTGCAGAGGCAGCTGTGGTGTCGTGTGTTGTCAGCAGCAGTGAGAGTGAGTGTTGTGAGCTTTTGTACATGAGTGAGTTGAGGGTTGTGCTTTGCAAGTTCTCGGGGTATCCCCCTTAAGGACTGCACCTTTCTTCTTGTACCTGTGCTTTTACTTGGGACACGTTGTATAGGTATTATATTGGTATAGTTATTTAAATTAAGTACATATCTCACTAGACTATTTCTTCTAACCCTTCAGTGTCTTCGGATCCGTGGGTGGTGACACGAACTTCGAGGTCTCTACCGGGGGTCCAGGAGGTCGGGTCGTTACAGTTGGTATCAGAGCGTGGGTCTATTGAGATTTGTAATGAGTTAATAACTATAGCTATCCCAAAAAAAGGTACTAGTATGCTGCTGACACCGTCCGGCTAGTGTTAGGCTTTTGCTTTCAATTGTTTTGCAGGTGTGCGGCTTCCCTGCAAGGTTCGTGTGCGTGCTGCAAGAGGGTTGCAGCTGTTGCTATGTCACGTGCCTGGCGAGGGTGGTCGCTCGATGTGTTCATTCCGTGGTGGTGTTGTTGGTGGTGGACTCGCTGGCAGTGGTCTTCCTCATGTGGAGGACGGTTGCAGGCAAGTCCAGGTGCGGTGCTCTTGGTCGTCTTCATCGCATTTTGGTGTGTGTGTGCCGCTGAGGCTGAGAGAGCCTACGTGTGGTGTGGCTTTCACTAGTGCAGAGTTGTTGTCTGTGGAATCGGTCGAAGTGTCCCTGCCTTGTTGCATGTTCCCCTATTGTTAGGGTGTGTACTGTGTTGGTTGCGTGTGTGGTCTCATGTCTGTGCGTTGTTGTGTGTTTTGCTCTGCTCGGTCGACGTTGTTGCTCGGGCTAAGCGGATGTTCTGTGTGCCGTGTTGCATCACTGGTTGAGTGCTGCGACAGTTGTCTGTGGTTGCTTGTCGGCCTTGTGTTGGCTGGTTGTGAGCTCTGGTGAGGTGATCCCACAGTCTTTCTATGTTGGTTGTGGTGGAAGTGAGGTTTCCCCAGAACTATGTTGTGCTCATTTCTGGTTGTTGTTGCGTTGCCCTCTGCGTTGAGGTGTATCGCTTGGTTTCCCTGTGTTCTGGTGAGGTTTCCCAGAACTGTTTGCTGTTGTTTTAGTACGGGTTTCTCCCAAGACTGTTTCGTGCTCGTTTCTGTTGTTGATGTGCTGCCTCAGGGTCTGAGGTATGTTGTTGTTTTGGCTCGTGCGTTCTGGTGGGTTTTCCCAGAACTGTGCCTTGGTGGTTCTGGTGGAGGTTCCTCCAGGACTGGCATGCGTTGCTTCTGCTTGCTACAGTGTTCTCTCTGAAGTTCTGTGTTGTTTGGTCGTTTGGGTTGTGCGTTCTGGTGAAGGTTCTTCCCAGGATCGCCCTTTGCCGTTTCTGGCGGAGGTTCTTCCCAGAAGTGCTCTGTGTTCGTTCCGGGCCACCGTTGTGTTGCCCCTGTGGTTCGAAGTGTGTCGTTTGATTGGGCTGTGTTCTGGTGAGGTTCTCCTAGGACGGCTCTTGGCGCTTTTGGTGGAGGTTCTCCCCAAGGCTACTTCGTGTTGTTTTGGTTGCCGTTGCTCTCTCTCCTTGTAGAGATGAGCTGTCGTTGTTTCCAGTTGAATTGTCTATGTTACAGTATGCCTGGGCATTTCTGGTCAAGGTGTGGTGCCCTTGGCTGTGCGTCTAGCTACTGTGTTGGCCAGCTTGTCTCGTTGTTCATTTCCAAGTTTCTCGATTACATCGGTGGGACTTTGTGTGTCCCCGTGTCTCGGATGGTTTGTTTTGTTTTCCTGTGCCCAGCGTGCTCTCCCAGATGGTGGTCTGGTGAGTGTAGTGGATGTTTGGCTGGCTGTGCTTCTTGTGGAAGTGTCAGTCCTGCATTGTGGATTTTCCTCTCGCGCGTGGAAGAGACTCGTTGCGCTGTGTGTCTCCTTCCTCTATTTTTCATGGGTTGCTCGGGGTGGTGATGCTCCACTGTGGTGTTGTGTTACCAGGGTGCACATCGTTGCGACCTTCTGGTGTAGTCATCTTCCCTTGAGTTGTTTTTGAGTTGAGCTAGTTGCTCCCCTCGTGCCGACGTTTCCTTGTGGCACCATGGGTCGTTGGACCTATTCGTGCCATTTGTCGTTGTGATTGTTTCTTGCTGCCTACCTAAACAAGTTGGGGAATTGGGCCTTGTTGGTTTGGTGTGAGGTAGTACCATTTTCTTGTTGGGTTGCATGCATGAGCATTGCCCTACTGTGCACCTGTTTTCTTGCTTGGCATGCTCGTGCAAGCGTTATTACGGTGTGTGCTCGATTGTGCCTCAGCTTGTGCCTTGGAGGATTTTCGTGTCGTCGTTTTGATGTTTGGCCTCTATATCGGTTGCGATAGAGGTGGTGCTTCTTACACTTGAGCACCAGGGAGTCGTTGTGGTCTTTTTCTCCCCATGCGGCAGAGTCGGTGTTCCTTGTTTTGTGTACTTTTTTGAGCCAACGTGGTTGTTGCACTCTTGAAGTTGTCGGCGTTTTGTATGCTTATGTTGTGGGTCTCTAGTGGAGAGTCCCCTTTGGTGGTCCCTATGTTGTCTTAGGCTATTGGTGCGGTTGTGTGCTGCACCTTGAGCATTTTTCGATGCTTCGTACTTTATGCCTCAAGGGCTAGGTCCGATGTGGATTGTTGTACCATTTCAAGCTTGCGGCCCTTTGTATGTGGCTATTGGAGGGTCTCTGGTGAAGAGTCCTTCCTGTTAGCCGTGGTGTGTTTTGGTTGCTGGTGCACCTGTGTTGCACTTTTCTTAGTTTTGATGCTTGTGGTAGCACTTTGTTCTCGTGCATGAGTGTTTCGGTTTGTGCCGTCTGGAGCCTTGGTGCATTATGTTGTACCTTGGGTGGCTTTTGGTGCTTGTGATAGCACCATGTGTTGTGTCGTGTGCCTGATCGTGAGCTTTGTGCGTTGTTTCACGACTTCGCTCGGTGTTGGAGGCATTGAGCTTTCTGCCTCTGGGGCACTTTGTGCTGGCCTATGCCTTGTGGTTGTACCATTACCACTGTGGGGTGGCTGCTTTGCCTTGTCTAGGTCGCGCTATCAGTGGTATGCCAGGCTTTGGTTGTGGCCTATGTCCAGGTTTTCCCTCTCGCTTTGGGAGCGTGTGTGTTTGGTTGTGGTACCCTGCTTCGGTCTGGGTCCCTTTGAGGTCGATGTGTTGTCCTCAACCTCTGCAGTTGTTTTGGTTCCTGTGTGGTTGTGCGTCTTTTTGGTGGTTGGCATATTGGCACCCGCGCTAAGCTCTGTGTGCACGTGGTGGGTGTGCTGCCAACTCTTCGTTGGTTCTCCGGTTGTGCGTGGTGTTGGTGTCTGGAAGCTAGTGGCGGAGTCTCCTGTCGGTTTGTCTGGTGACAGTGAGGCTTATTGGCTAGCTAGTACTCGACCACGTGGTTTGTCGACGTTGTGAGGTGCTCGGTTTTGGCTTAACCTCAAACGTCTTCCATCTTTCCATCGCTGTGTGCCACGTTGTGGAGAGTGTAACTCCCAGTTTTTGTGGCTGCGCATGCGTTTGGTGTCCTTATCGGACTGCGAGGAAGGTCTGGGTGAGACCTAGAAGTGGCAGTGGATGATGTTTCATGCATTGAGGATTCTCCGCGAGCGTGTTCTCACTCTGGTTCTTGTCTCTCGCGTGGTTTCTCGGTTGGGCTGGTGACCGATGATAGCTGTTGCTAGTAGCGTGAGGATGTTCCCTTGAGTGTTGTGCTTAACTCTCAGGCGTTTTTCCTGGTTGTTGTCAGCAACTGTGCACTCTGTCAGGTTTCACTAGCGATAGAGTGAGTTGCTGACCAGCGATTCTCGTGTTGCTATCGGAAACTGCGTCCTCTATCAGGTTTGGCTAGCGACATAGTGGGTTGCTAGTTGGTTGGTCCCAACAGCGGGGTCTGTTGGTGGCTACAGTCGTTTGGTTCTCAGCTGGCTTTTTTCTGCTATTCAGGTCGGTATGTGCGTTGCTCGGCACCTATGAGGTTGCCGTTCCATTTGGACGCCCCACGTGTGGCTGGAGTGAGCTGTTGGTTTCTCGGCTTGGTGCTCCACCCACGTTTGGAGCGTGTTGTGAGCCGTTGGGTTTTCAGTTGTGTGCTCCCCATGTGTTTGGAGCCCGTTGTGTGAGCCATTGGTTTTCCAGCTTTGTGTGCTCCGTGCGTGTTTGGTGGTACAGTTGTTGCCACGAGGAGGTCGTGTTGAGACTTAGTGGCTTCTTCGTGCTAGTCTTACATTTGCTCCCTGTGCTTCATTTCGTGCCTCGGGATCTTTTGGGCTTGCCCCAATTTCAAGGATGAAATTGTTTTATGGGTGGTAGAATGTAAGACCCAGCTTCCCGGATTTTCGTCCGGTGTGTTGGATGACTGGCCACTAACGCGTCTGGGCTGGGCAACGCATTAGTGTCGCATCGTGGGTGTCTGACATGATAGTCATCCTTCTCGAGACGAGCTTGTGCATCATGTTCTTGTCGCGCCTTGCTTCTCTGTCGCGGCTTCGTGTCATGCCCGGTCAACAGGTCGCGATAGTGTTCCATGCCTTTTGTCGTCTGGCAGCTGTCAGGGTGGAAGGCTTGTCAGTACGACCTATCGCATTGTCGCGGCATCCCTGGTGGACACGTTCTTGTCGCGGCGCATTGACCCGTCACGTTAAGGTCCTTAACGCGACGCGTCGCCCCGTCGCATCTTCGGTGCCGAAGACTTAAGGCCTTGGCCGGCGACCACCCCTTCTCCCTTTTCCACCTTTCCCTCTATTCTTCTCCCCCTCCAGCGGTGCTCCGACTCCCTCTCTCCCCTTTGTGCATTTTAGGTGAGAAGGAGGGTCGTGCTCATGTTCTTGGCATTGTGGAGCTTGCTTGGAGCGAGGAGGAGGTGGCCAATCCGATGTGAAGGGCCCTATTGGGTTCGTTTCTTTATTTAAGGTAGGGATTGCTTGTCCTCTTCTCGATCCGGGTGGATTTAGAGCTTCTCGTGCTATCTAGTTAGTATTGATATCTTCTCTATGCTCCCCTTCCCTGTGTGGTATGTGTGTGGCTTGTGGGCGGCCCTAGGAAGGAGCATCTCGTGGGTTTGCCTCTCTGCTGGTGTCACAACCGTGCTGTGCATTGACACACTAAAAGAGGCATCTGCTTGGTCAGGCGCGACCTTATCGCGATGCGTTTGCCTGTCGTGATAAGGATCACTATTGCGATGCATTTTCCTGTTGCGAAAGGGTTGCTGTCGCGATGCTCTGCCCCATCGCGACAGGGTTGATGTCGCAGTGCCGTTCCCCGTCGCGATGGTATCGCGACAGCCTAGGAGGTCGCGACAATACCTGTGTTACCTCGGGTGTTTCCGTGGTTCTGGTTGGCGTGTCGGCGTGTGCCCCAGGGCTGGCTTTCCCTTAGGACCTTCAGGTGGGAAACGCGGCAGGTTGCCTCGCTGCATTCAGTTACTGAAGGTGACACCTTCATGGTCGTGTCCTGGCAGTGGTGCCAAGAGGGTCGCGTCTGTCTAATAATTGATTGACTGGCAGTCAATCGATTATTATCAAAGTGACAGGTTTTTCATGCTACTGGTGGTGTTATGAGGTTCCGGCTTGTTCGTGTGTGCCTTGGTTGGCCGATGGCCCTCTTGAGGGTCCGTGCGTGCCTCGTGCTTGTTGGGCTTGTCGTGGATTACATGCCAGCGGTTCGGCATGGTTCTTGTTGTGCTTGCCCCGCCTATTCGCTGGATGTTTGGCAGTTGACGGCTTCTCTCGTTCATAGGTTGTCTCCATTTTCTTGGACCCCCATCCTTGGGAGCTTGTTGAGGGAGTGCTCTGGGCTACGAGCGTGCTCAAGTTGGCAGCCAACTTGGCGGACTCTGGAGCTGAGGGGAAAACGAGGTTTGGACAGCGATGTCGAGTCATTTGTAGAGCTCTCTTGGTTGGTCTGGGAAGCCGAGGCCGGCTGGAGTTCTTCCCGGCGTTGACCAGTCAGTCCTTCTTTTTACTGCCTCGCCCTACGTTGGTTCTGGAGCCGCGTAGGGAGGTCAGGCGTGAGGCAACAGCTTGGCTAGGCTGCGGTGGTACGTGCGTTCTTGTGGTGTTCTATGGCAGCTCTGTCTCGCTCTTCCGGGGAGACTGAGGCAGAAGCCAGGCTGGCGAGCAGAGGGCGTGGACAGCTTGTCCCCCTCTTGGCTTCTATGGGCGGTGGCTTGGTTGCTTTTTTTGTGATGACATTTCCTCACGATGTTTCTACGTGTTATCCATCTCCCTAGCTTGCACGGTAGTTGTACCCTGGTCGTGTCTAGCTTCCGTGGGCATTATTGGTTTGGCCTTGTTGGCCCATGCTTCTGATGGTTTCCGCTCGGTGTTCTCTCGGTTTTGTAGTCCCGTTCTTTGGTGCCAGTCCATGGTGGCACCATTGTGTGTGGTTTCCTGACCTTGTGGTGTGTCCAGGGTCCGGGCTGGTTCTGCTTGTGGGCCCTCAACCTTTTGGAGATCTGAGGTGGTCGTGCTTGTGGTGAGACGTTGTTCTCACTTGGTTGTTGCATGGTCTCGGCGGGTGTGCCAAGGGTTGCTTCCGCTTGGTGCCCAACTCCGTTGGTTTTTGCGGGAGTCGTGTGTGTGGCATGACCTCGGTTGGTGGTCAAGGTGTTGCATTGTTCTGTTCCGCTGCTTTGTAGTACCCTACTATAGGTGTTCCTCACTTTACAACTTTCTAGTGTAATTTCCTATTTTCGGAGTTCCTACTGCTCTGGCCAGTGAGGGACTGGTAATCCCTACTAGGCCTTGTTCGCGAGGCTCACCCCCCCCTACTTCGTTCAGCTAGGGGCTCATCATCGCGGGAGCTTGGTGTCGGACAGGTTGCGGAAGCGGCTGTGGCGCTGTGTGTTGTTAGCGATAGTGAGAGCGAGTGTTGTGAGCTCTTGTACTTGAGTGAGTTGAGAGTTGTGCTTTGCAAGTTCTCGGGGTATGCCCCTTAAGGACTACACCTTTCTTCTTGTACCTGTGCTTTTACTTAGGACACATTGTACAATTATTATATTGTTATAGTTATTTAAATTCAGTACATATCTCACTAGACTATTTCTTCTAACCCTTCCGGGTCTTCGGATCCGTGAGTGGCGACGCAAACTTCGCGGTCCCTAGTAGGGGTCCGGAAAGTCGGGTCGTTACAACCTGCTTCAATTTTGATTCCCATTTAGTAAATCCTAAACCTAATGATGACGCTCTAGACGACGCTTTACCTTTGTTGATGCCTAGGGAATTATGTGAAGGCCGAAAGCTGTCGGACTCACCTAATTGTCAGAATTGAATAGTCCTCTCGAGAATAACTACTCTCTGAGCCACTGCCTCTACAGTCTTGCACATAAGGGGTATCACTGCATCTTGCAATTTTGGCCCCAATCCTCTGATAAAATAATCCACCATTATAGCATTATCAGTAACCACAAATAGTGCATACCTTCTCAACGCCATAAACCTCATTTGATATTCTAGCACTAACAAATTTCCTTCTTGCAATGTCATGAACTGCTCTCTCTTTGCCAGCTAGATCTGGACTGGGAAGAAAGTGTCATTGAAAATCAGAAGAAACTTTGATCACGTGATCGTGTCTTCAGTCGTTCCTACAAAAAATGTCTGCATCTTTAGTCTCCACCACTCTTGTGCAAAGCGGCGTAGTTGATAAGTAGTCAGAATCACACTATCTGCTAGAAGACACCTCATAGTAATAAAGACTCTCTCGACCTGAAGTATCCAATGCTCATTTGTATCCGAATTAGGACCTCCTAAATATGTGGGTGGTTGTAGCCTCAAAAATCTCTCCACCAATGTTGTAGGCTCCTCTGAAACAACTGGTCATACAGGTGCTGCCGAGGGTGTGGGTGCAACTGGCAGTATTGCTAATCCTGGTGGTGGGGGGGGGGGGGGGTACCACTGGTAGTGCCTCCTCTACTGGCAGGGGATCCACTACTACTAGTTGTTCTGGTGCCTCGTGACCTAATCTTGTCTGAATCTCAGTAATACATTGCCACAACCTTCAATAAGCTCATGTGTAGGCTCCCCTTGCTCATCTCCTCTACCTTCCCAATCTCATCTCTCAGCTATTTCAAATCCTACAATAATAATAATTCCATACCACACAACACAACAACAAATCAATAAGAAACCAAGGGCCAAGTACGAGCATTGGGTTTGAGTTGGGATTAAGGTTATGTAGATCTTCCTGTCCTTTTATATTCACACAGACCTTTCCTTGATACCAACTTTAGCGGTCCTCCTTGTTCGAACCCTTTAACCTAATAATGAGCTTGATCCGGCTCCGCCTCCTGCGAAAAGGCCGAAGTCTCGCAAGGGATACCCTTACAATTGTCCATAAGAACATAAAAGAAACATCTAAACACACATAATATTGCACATAATTACGTAGTCTCATGCAAATTTATATGAAGTTTACAAAGTCATGTCTCAACTCAAGCCAACAAAAAGTAAAAGTACAACACCCTACTGCATACCCCGAGGTGAAAAACAAAAGATGAATTACACTGCTGGTGGAGTAGGCCTTGCTTTGATATGATGCGGCTAAGAACTAGATCAAGGACGAAAACTCTCCTGCTCTCGTTCACCTGAAAGGGGAAAGTAGGGGTGTGATTCTCACAAGCCACTAGCTCATTAGGGAAACTCCCCCAAAATCACAGTAACAAACGTAACACTAGTACCTGGAGTACACAGTTAACATGTAAAATACTAATCGAATTTAATGTACAAAGATTTAAGTGCTGCAATAAAAATGTTGTAAGTAAATTATAAATTGCTATAAATAAATTAATAAATGGCAATTCATGCACATGTGTACGAGCTAACAGGGAACTGAAAGGTGTGCGGAACCACCTAAAATAGTAATCTAGAAGGGGGGTTGAATAGATTACCACCTATTAAAACCAATTTAATCTTCCTTTCGATGTTAACACTGACTTGAAGAAATCTTAAACAAATATGAATCGAATTCGAACTTCAATGTGTGTGCAATTTGTGATTGGAAGATTAGCAATTCACCAAGCATGTGAACCAATCAATCATGCCTACCATGCATCTAACGTGTGAACATGCAAACCATAGGACATGAAAATTTAAGGTGGTTCGGAGTACACAACTCGTGTATCCTACGTCCACCGTCCACACACACGCATGGAAAATTGCTTATAAAGCAAGTTCAACCCTACAATCACACACGCACAGTGTCTGAGGCAAACACACACTCAGAACAACCACACACACACGTGGATAAAGCACAAGGGTCGCTCAAACCACTACCACACACACAGAGTAATCAAAAGTGGAGAGAAAAGAAGAGTTCTGAGTTGAAGATCAAATCCTATGATGAACTCTTCGATGTGGTCGTCTAGAAGAACTCCAAGCTTCGAGTTGATGATGATCAGATGATGTAGACGAAGCTTGATTTGTAGACGAACCAACTTCAACTCCTCATTCACGATGGATCTTCTTGGAACAGTAGGAGGGTTGAAGCAGAGCAGCAGGAAGAAACCTTTCTTCTTGACCTTTGCTTAGGGTTTTGGTGTGGAGGCTCCTTGCTACAAAAATAACTCCATATGATCTATATATAGTGGTGTTCTAATGTGGAGAGTCGTGTTACATGGGAACACCCTAATACAGATCACATGGCATTCACATGTTGTGACTTATCCTGCGGTTGTCGACAGATGCATCATAACTCTCAACAGGTATTGCTGGAAACTAGCTTCCAGAACCATGTTGGTTCCTGGAACCTTGGGTTGTCGACAGTCGTCCTTTGGCTATCGATAGGCAAGCTTTATCTGTCGACAGGTACACCTTATCTGTCGACAGCTACTGCTTTTTAAGTGCTTCCAGTAGCTTGTTTGTTGTTGTCTTGTCTGTTTGTCGACACATGTCTTCTTGGCTCTTGACAGGTAAGCACTTGATGTATATTTCCAGACTTTTGCACTTGGATTTTGTTGCTTGTCTTGTGTATTCATTCATACCTACATGTAAGACATTCCAAGTTAGATATCATGAATACATAGGTGATCATAAAATCATCATTTCATGTGATCATTTCTTTCATGCCTTTATCATTTTTGCAACATCAATTATGTCAAACATTGTAAAAAACATTTAAGCACAATCATTATACACATTCTAACTCAACATTCTCCCCCTTTTTGATGATGACAAAATTACAATTGATGTTCTCCCCCTTTTGACAACATTCAAAAAGATAACGTATGCACAAATGGATAGAAATAAGCAAATAACTGTGATTTCATTGATTGAGCAGAAAGTAAACATAGTTCAAAAATATATCCAGTACATGACACAAGCAAAAGCAAAAGCAAAAGGAAGAACTGACAGACTCATGAACCAAACTAGGGAAAAGAGATGACATGACCCCAGACAACCTAAACATCGTTATTCCCGGGAGCAGCGGGATGACAGAAGTCATGAAACGCCTGAGTGAGGTGATCAAGCTGCTGCTGAATTTGAACTTAAGAATCAGAAAGAGTATCCATTCTGGTGTTGAGCTGATCAAAACGAGCATTAAATAGCTGAGTCAGCTGCGCCATCTGATCTGCCATGAATGGTTGAATATCCTGAGCAGTAGCCTGTGGGGTGGGCTCATCCTGAACATCTTCATCTTCTTTAGGAACATCCATTAGCTCCGGATGGGAGTCTGCATCACTGGCCTCATCTTCAGCAGATTCTTCTTCTACATCCGGCTCCTGACCCTTAAGAGTCCTGGTGACTCTCCCAGCTACTAGCTTGTAACCCATCCGATGGGCAGCGGTGAGATCAAATGCACTACGGGTCTTGAGTTGGACAAACTCACCTTCGGGAATGCGGATGCCAAGAAAAGTCAGAAGGGAGGTAATAGGGCAGGCATAAGGCATTGACCTCTTGGGGTTGAGAAAGCATTGCTTGATGAGGGCAAGCAAGAGTTGAGGCAGATTGATCTACTGGCGATTGAGGAAGAAGAAGAAAAGAGACTTGTGAATCTCAGTCACGAGCTCCCTACTGCCATCTTTAGGAGCAATAAAGGTGGTGAAGATGTGATGGATAAGGCAGTGAACTGGGGGGAAGGTATTGGCATTAAGTTTGACATGATCCTTGGTAGAATCATATGGCTATTGGGTGATGAGATTGTAATACTCTGAGGCGGGAGGATGACTGACAAGAACGTCTGCCCCGGAGTCGGGAACTTGCAATGCACGGCTAAGGAGGTTAGGAGTGATCAGGAAAGATATACCTTTGACCGTGGTATAGAGCTGCTCATCCACAGACATCCCCAGGTTTTTGAAGAACTCCGTCACAGCGATCGGGGAATACCGCTTGTGGGAGTAAAGGAAGACCGTCCAGCCCTGGGTGTTAAAGAGGGGCTGCAGATCGTCGAACATGTCTTCTATAGAGGCAAAGTCCACATAGTGGGGCTGGACAAATTTCTGGAAGACTCCCCTAACTCTGGTGAGTTGAAGACCTTAGGGAACAAGGAGTTCCGGCAAACGATCATCTCGGTGTTTGCTCCGGCGCTCTGCTGGTGCCCTAGAACCTTCACCAGCTTCGGGCGAGGTTGGATGCTGACGAGTGGCACGAAGCTTGCTTCTCGAAACCATGGGAGATGAGATGCACAGAGAGGAGATGATCCAGCGAGAGGAGGAAGACATGACGAAGAAGAAAGCAAGAGTAAAGAGAAGATGAAAGAGGGCGGTTCTGGAGAGAGAGGGGATGAAATAGGGAAGGAACCACCTTTTGGAGGAAGGTGAGGGGGTGAAGAGGCATGGTTTCCCTCTTAGGTCTATTTATGAAGAGTTTGAAAGAGAGGGGACCCACAAAATCCGGACAGAAGTGGGACCGGTTGGGCTTCTAGACAGCCCAGAAATCCGGCTCTCGACAGGCGCAGGGCATCTGTCGACAGCTACTGTCCAGAATTGATCCAGTATAGGATTTTCACAGAAACGGATGGGGAATGAGTGTTCAAATGGCATTTTAAGGTTGAGAACAAGTATATACCCATTGCAAAGTGTCATACACACTAGTGTTAAGACATATAAACGTTCTACAATGGTTAAGAGATAATACTCCGGGAATCTTACGTTTTAGCATTTACAAGACACCGTTCAAAAGAATATGAGTATAAGATAACCCCTTTGACTAAAAACCGTTATAGAAAAACATATTCCTTGGTGGGTGATGTTCAGTTAGTAAGTGAAGGTAATGTTTACATGAACAATTAACAATAAATAACAAGTTGCTCTTGATTTAAAAACATGGAGGCTACACTCTATTTCTAGAATTGAACTATTTTGACAAATTGATGTGGGAAAAGTGGTAATCAGGTTCACTTTAACCTTTTGACGTGATGGTAGACATTTGTGATGTCCGTACCCCCAGTTACTTAGTATAGGTGACCATCATACCACTATGCAGAGATAATACATGAACTTTTTGATGCGAAGACAGACATTTGTGATGCCCATGTCCCCGGTTACTCAGTGTTGCTCATCATTGCTCTGCCTTTGCCCCATTTCATATATATGTTGTTTGAATTTTCATGAATTTAGAAATAGGTAGCTTTTCTCTTTCTTTCTTTTTAAATTGAAGGATCAAGTACAAAAGGTTGTTTAAGGTCAAAGACCAATGAAAAACATTAAGTTCAATAACCTACTTACTTGTCAATCCATTTCAGAAAAATGATCATCCACAAAGGAGTTATTCAAGTGAGTTATGTTAAGGCCATTAGATTTGTTCAATGTGTTCTAGATGATACAACCTAGACTCATACACAGAATATTATTTCAAAACCATTGTGATTGAGTCAATGTCTTGGGTACTATGTGAGTATGAAAGGTTGTAATGATATATTAAGGCCCAATTCTCCCCTTGCACAAAAATAATGAACATACTTATGGTAATTGTGAGAAATCAAGAAGAATCCACAGAAACAAGGTCATCTGTCGACAACTGAAAGTGGGTTGTCGACAGCTACTGTGAAACAACATAAATGTGGTTCTGGAAGGCGGGATCTGTCGACAGCAGGTGTTCTGGCTATCGACAGCTAAACAGAAGAACAATATTTTGGTTTGGAATTGAGGGACAAGTGGATTAAATGGTCAAGACATGATTACAACATGATTTTGAAAGGTGTCCCTCAAGCATCTCACTCAAACAACCTTGACTTACTCCCCCATAATGTGTGCATGTGTGTAGAGCAAAGTTCAACAAATTCAAGCAATTATACACACATTCATGCCAAACATTTACACAAATTGTAAGCATCCATGAGCAAGTGAGCACCAAAATTTCATTCTTTGAAAGAGATAAATATGTCAAATGAAATTGTTTTAAGATTATGACATTCATGTATAAATAGACTATGGATACTTGGCGGAGGATGGTTCCTCACGCATAATGATAGTTTCCGAACAAGCATGACTTGTTCTTCCACATTTCACCATTTGATATACCTCATAGTCACTACACAAAGAGATCATTTATTCCTGAATTTGGCATTAATTTCATTGAAGTTTTCAAAAGCCCATTTCTCTTCTCAAAGATGTAAACCTATCTTAAGACAGTGGTTTGGTGAAGATATCAGCCAATTGTTTTTCAGTTGGAATGAAGTTAAGTTCCAGGTTTTTGTTGGCTACCTCATCTCTCAAAAAATGGTGTCTTATTTCTATGTGTTTTGTCCTTGAGTGTTGAATTGGGTTCTTCGTAAGATTGATAGCACTAGTGTTGTCACATAGGATAGGTGTGCATCCAATGTCAATGTTGTAGTCACACAACTGACTTTTAATCCACAACACTTGAGCTGTATAGCTCCCTGCAGCAACATATTCTGCTTCTGCAGTGGAGAGTGCAACTGAGTGTTGCTTCTTGGATGCCCACGAAACCATGCAACCCCCTAGAAATTGACAATACCCACTAGTGCTTTTCCTGTCAATTTTACACCCAACATAGTCAGCATCAAAATATGAGACCAAATCAAAACTACTACCTGCGGGATACCATAAACCCAAATCACATGTTCTTGAGAGACATCTAAAAATTCTTTTCACTGCAATCAAGTGGCTTTCCTTAGGACTAGATTGATATATAGCACAAAGGCAAACACTAAACTATATATCCGGCCTACTTACAGTAAGGTAAAGGAGAGAGGCAATCATACCTCGGTATTGCTTTGCATCTACCATTTTACCTTTTTCATCATTTTCCAGTTTTACACTTGTGCTCATTGGTGTAGAGGCTACCTTGGCTTGTTGGAACTGAAATCTTTTCAGTAGCTCCTTAACATATTTCTCTTGATTGATGAGGAAGCCATCTTTATATTGTTTTACCTGCAATCCAAGAAAGAATTGAAGCTCCCCCATTAAGCTCATCTCAAATTCACTATGCATGTGTTTTGAGAACTCTTCACACAGTGAGGGATTAGTGGAACCAAAAATAATGTCGTCCACATATACTTGAACAACAATTATATGATTGCGAACACACTTAGTGAAAAGAGTTTAGTCCACTTTACCTCTGGAGTAGTTTTTACTAACCAAGAAATTGCTCAATCTGTCGTACGAAGCTCGAGGTGCTTGTTTCAAACCATAGAGAGCTTTGTGCAATTTGTAAACATGGTTAGGTTTAACATGAACCAGGTGGTTGAGAAACATACACTTCCTCTTTAATGTAACCATTTAAGAAGGCAGTTTTAACATCCATTTGAAAAAGTTTGAATTTGTTTGAGCATGCATATGCTAACAATATTCTAACTGCATCAAGCCTAGCTACGGGTGCAATGAATTCTTCAAAGTCTACCCCAAATTCTTGATTATACCCTTTTGCTACCAGTCTAGCATTGTTTCTCACCACTTTACCCTCTTCATTCAGCTTATTCATAAATACCCATCTTGTTCCAATTACTGAAATTTCAGGGGTCCTAGGAACTAAGCTCCAAACATTGTTTCTTTGAAATTTCTCGAGTTCCTCATGCATAGCATCTATCCAAGAATTTTATTTTAAAGCTTCTTCAACATTTTTAGGTTCCACTTGAGAAATAAATGCTAAATGATCATGTTCAACAATGTGTCTATAGTGAGACCTAGTGTGAACTCTATCATTTACATTTCCAATGACATTTACAAGTGGGTGGTCTTTTGAGTACCTGACATTTCTGATTGTAAATGGACCCGGTTGATCTTGTTCTTGAGGATGTTGCTCTTGAGGATTTTGATCATTTTTATTAGCTTCTTTAGGCCTGTCGACAACCTCTTCTTGGTCTGTCGACAGAGGCTTCTCATCTTGTTCTTCAAGGATTTTTCCTTCTTCATCATCATACTTGGAAGCATTTGATCTGTTAGTTTTTGCATGAGACTCATCAAAAACAACATGTGGAGTCTCTTCCACGGTTCTGTTTTTATTGTTAAACACTCTATAAGCTCTAGAGTGTTCTGAGTAGCCTAGAAAAATACCTAGATCGCTTTTGGCTTCAAATTTATCTAAATCAACCTTGTCATTGTTATGGATAAAGACTTTGGAGCCAAAGATCCTGAAGTACCCAATACTAGGTTTCTTACCTTTCAGGAGCTCATAAGGAGTTTTCTTTATCACGGGTCTTACAATGGCTCGATTTAGGATGTAGCATGATGTGTTCACAGCTTTTGCCCAAAAGCTCTTTGAGAGTTCACTTTCAACCAGAAGTGTGCGAGCCATCTCCACCAAGGTTCTATTCTTTCTCTCCACTACTCCATTATGTTCCGGAGTCCTTGGAGAGGAAAACTTGTGATCAATACCTTGATTCCTACAGAAATCAGAGAATGAATTATTGTCAAACTCTCCCCCATGATCAGTGCGGATTGAGCATATTTTGTTTATGTTCCCATGCTCAATCTTGTTAAAGAACTCTTCAAAATTTTTCAGAACTTCATTTTTATGATCTAGGAATTTAACCCAAATGAACCTAGAGAAATCATCTACAATGACAAACCCAAAATGTTTACCATTGAGACTAAGTGTTCTTGTAGGTCCAAAAAAGTCCATGTGCAACAGTTCATATGGTTTTGAAGTGTTTATGGGTGCATTGGATTTGAATGACTTCCTAGTTTGTTTTCCCTGTGCATATGCATCACAAAAGCTCACATTTTTATTGAAGTGAATTTCAGAAAGTCCACTTACCAGTTTCATCATCATGATCTTGTGCAAAACATTGTAGCTTGCATGGCCTAGCCTACGATGCCATAAAGACCATTCATCCTGCTTATTTGCAACAAGACACAATTTTTTATTTTCTGGTTAATTTAAATCAACTAGATAAATGTTATGAACTCTTTTTCTAGAAAACTTGACACTTCCTAAAGTTTTATCAACAATTTGGCATGCATCAGACTCAAAAATTACTTTATGGCCTTTATCACACAATTGACTAATGCTTAGAAGATTGTGATTAAGATCATCAACTAAAAGCACATTATCTATTGAGTTAGAGGCAAACTTACCTACCTTACCTGTGCCAATTATTTGGCTCTTATTGTTACCTCCAAACACAACTTGACCTCCATCTTTTTCCACCAGCAAACAGAATTTTTCTTTATCGCCCATCATGTGCCTCGAGCAGCCACTGTCTAAGTACCATTTGTTTTGATTTTGGGCTGCTAGGCATTCTTGCATAGATGGATCAGACAAGAGGTTTTGGTACCCAAATTACTTTGGGTCCCAATGTTTCATTCATACCAAAAAGTAAATGCTTTGGAATCCACACTTGCTTGCATTTCAACTTGTTTAAATTATTCCTGCATTGTTTTTCAGTATGGCCAAGTTTTTTACAATAGTTGCATGATGGAATTTTGCTTTTATCATTTCTTTTGCTGTTGTGTTGATCTTGTGGTTGCTTTTGACCTTTTTTTTGCTTGGTTGGCTTTCCATTTTCAGTATATTTCTAGGCCTATCGACAGGTCTCTTTGGGTCTGTCGACAAATGTCTTAACTTGTTGAACAAATGAAGCCTTTTGTTTATTTTTCAATTGCTTATCTTTAGCTTGAACATTCTTGCTTGTACTTGGACTGCAATCAACAAACGGTGTAAATAATTTTTCTCCAAGTTTCTTTTGATTTTTAGTTTGAAATCCAAGCCCATGCCTTGTTATGTTTGATCCGACTCCCAAGACAACATCCAGATTTTCTTTATCTTTTACAAATCTTGAGAGATCTTCATTTTTTCTTTTCAATTCATTTTGAGCTTCTTCTAACTTTTTTGAATGTCTTGATTCTCAGTTTGAAGATTTTCAACATAATTGATTAGACTTTGTTTTTCCTGTTCATTTGTTTGAAGCTTCTCTTTCATGCAATCCATTTCAACACATTGATTTTCCTTCTCAATCTTCAGTAAGTCTATTTCTTTGGTTAGGATTGCAACTTGTTCATCATTGTTAGTGTTGTAAACAAGTGACCTGAATTTCTTTTTCAGTGCTTTATTTTCAAATTTATATTCACAAAATTTTTCAAAGAGAAAGGTATAAGCTTCTTCCCATTCATCAACAGTGTAATTTTCAAAGGAAGAGTTTACCTCATTGGAGTCTTCACTCCTTGCCATTAAGCACTGGATTCTTCATCGTCAAAATTTTCTTGAGCATTGTCATCTTCATCTTCATCACTCCATGTTGCCATCATGGCCTTGGCTTTCTTGTATGAAGATTTGTCCTTTTTCAGCTTTTTCTTGAGCTATGGGCATTCACCTCTCATGTGCCCCTGTTTCTTGCACTCATAGCACACAATGATGTCAGATTTCTTGTTAGAATCAAATTTGTTTGAAAAATCTCTTTTTGGATGAGTTTTGAAGTTACTTCATCCTTTCTTTTTAAACCTGAGGAATTTCTTGAACTCTCTAGTGAGCATGGCCATTTCATCATTCTCACTTTCACTAGACGTTTCAGTTTCATCATTTTCTTGTTGAGTCTCTTTCTTGGAACTTGATGAGGCTTTATTAGATGATTTCAATGCAATGGATTTTCTAGGATTCACCTCAGTTTCTTTTCTTTTTAGATTTATTTCATAGGTCATCAGGGATCCTAATAGCTCATCCAATTTCATTGTGGAAAGGACTTTAGAGTCCTCAATGACAATAGCCTTAGTATGTCAAGAGGATGGAAGAGATCGAAGTATCTTCCTTACTAAGTCACTCTCACTATACTCTTTCTTAAGACCCTTCAAGCCATTGATTATTATCATGAATCTAGCAAACATATCTGAAATTGTTTCTTAATTTTTCATTTTAAAATTTTCATATTCTGATACAAGTATGCTAGCCTTGGTTTCCCTTACCTCGGACGTACCTTCGTATATCAGCTCCAATTTGTCCCATATTTCATTTTGCTGACTTACATGTGGAGACTCTTGAGTATTCCTTCGGGTGCACGGCGCACTACATCATGTTCAACGCGCTCCAGTTCAGTGTTCCTTTGTGGATCTGTTCCCTTGTCCAGGTGTCTTCATCTTCTGGCAGCTAGTATGGTCCCTTGTTGACGATCTTCCACAGCTCATAGTCTTGAGCTCTCAGAAAGACCTGCATACGGTTTTTACAATAGGTGTAGTCAGTGCCATCAAAGAAGTGAGGCCTAGACACTGAGTGTCCTTCAGCCATAAATCCCTTGTTGGTTTCCATTAAACAGAATCACTCTGGTTCGTAAGATCAAGCTAATAAAGTTGTAAATCGGAGAAACCTCGCTCTGATACCAATTGAAAGGTGTGCGGAACCACCTAAAGCAGTAATCTAGAAGGGGGGTTGAATATATTACCACCTATTAAAACCAATTTAATCTTCTTTTCGATGTTAACACTGACTTGATGAAATCTTAAATAGATATGAATCCAATTCGAACTTCGATGCGTGCATAATTTATGATTAGAAGATTAGCAATTCACCAAGCATGTGAACCAATCAATCGTGCCTACCATGCATCTAACGTGTGAACATGCAAACCACAGAACACGAATATTTAAGGTGGTTCGGAGTACACAACTCGTGTATCCTATGTCCACCATCCACACACACACATAGAAATTTTCTTATAAAGCAAGTTCAACCCTACAATCACACACGCACGGTGTATGAGGCTAACACGCACTTAGAACAACCACACACACACGTGGATCAAGCACAAGGGTCGCTCAAACCACTACCACACACACAGAGTAATCAAAAGTAGAGAGAAAAGAAGAGTTCTGAGTTGATGATCAAATCCTATGATGAAGTCTTCGATATGGTCGTCTAGAAGAACTCCAAGCTTCGAGTTGATGATGATCAGATGATGTAGACGAAGCTTGATTTGCAGACGAACAAACTTCAACTCATTCACGATGGATCTTCCTAGAACAATAGGAGGGTTGAAGCAGAGCAGCAGGAAGAAACCTTTCTTCTTGACCTTTGCTTAGGGTTTTGGTGTGGAGGCTCCTCGTTGCGAAAATAACTCCATATGATCTATATATAGTGGTGTTCTAATGTGGAGAGTCGTGTTACATGGGAACATCGTAATACAGATCACATGGCAATCACATGTTGTGACTTATCCTGCGGCTGTCGACAGATGCATCATATCTGTCGACAGGTACTGCTGGAAACTAGCTTCCAGAACCATGTTGGTTCCAGGAACCTTGGGCTGTCGATAGTCGACCTCTGGCTATCGACAGGCAAGCTTTATCTGTCGACAAGTAAACCTTATCTGTCGACAACTACTACTTTTTAAGTTCTTTCAGTAGCTTGTTTGTTGTTGTCTTGTCTGTCTGTCGACACATTGCTTCTTGGCTGTCGACAGGTAAGCACTTGATGTATAATTCCAGACTTTTGCACTTGGATTTTGTTGCTTGTTTTGGGTATTCATTCATACCTACATGAAAGACATTCCAAGTTAGATATCATGAATGCATAGGTGATCATAAAATCATTATTTCATGTGATCATTTCTTTCATGCCTTTATCATTTTTGCAACATCAATTATGTCAAACATCATCAAAAATATTTAAGCACAATCATCATACACATTGTAACTCAACAGGAACAATGCTACACTCGGGTCATGAAGCTTGGTTCCTGACATCAACAACCAACCCAGACAAGCACACAAGACTACCTCTCAGTCTCGCAACCACAGACGAAAGGTCCAATTGTGGCTCCACATCTATGAGTACAAAAAATTGTAGAGTCTAACCAACACCACTTGTAGGCAACCAACTTGTAGACCCACGACTGACACGCCTCTAAGGGTTCCAGAGAACCTAGAGTGAGGTTGTGGAACACGTGACTGACTGGGGACCAATACATCTATTGGAGTTCGTCCTCCAACCATGAGTGCACTACAAATGACTGAACAAAATGCCAACTACACCACAAGTCGCTGCCCCACAACTATTTTTTCCTTAGCCAGATGTACAACTTGACAAACTAGTGAGGGTGTCTAGGAAGGCGACACAGACCTTTACTGTACATAAAGTACCGAGACAAATCTAGATTACTAACGTGCCTGGTTCACAGAGAATCTCAGTTACCCGACTAGAGAGGCATTTACGTTAAGAAACAAATCACTAAGCTCAACCACAATCAATTTTAGTAACAATGCTAATCATTTACCATGAAACACGTTTAGGTAACATAAGGAATATATGCATATGTTTAACTAGTTAGTAAACACAATAAAGCATTGTCTATGGGACCCACACTATAACTAAGAAGCTCAACAACCTCGGCAGCCAGAATGTGGTACGGTGGGCAGTCGCGTTAGGAAGGCGACGGCCCAATACGTCGTGTTTTGGATGAGAAAGAGTCGAGAGCATAGGTCGTGTTCTGAACGTAACCACCTAGCTAGTTACGTTCTCAAACTGAATGCACAGTACACAGATTCCATCTGGAAATCCCAATAAACCACTATTTTCACACTTATACAACCATTGTAAACAACTATCTCGATGAAGCAACATGCATATACCTCAAAAGAACCACTTCCAAGCATTCAACCATGCAAGAAAGTGACAGAAGTCCCCTACCTACGTGAAGAACGATGCTCGATCGATGTTTCCCGCGCTCTGATGGACATCCTCGCATGGAAAATGCGCAAAAACACAAACTCTTGGGCCGAAATCGCCAACAGCTTCCCCCAGAGAGCTCACCTATGCCGAACAAGGTGGTTTGCATTGTTTGCCTGACAAACAAGGGTTTAAAACTAGAATTAAGAATGCTTCAGGGCCTATCTTCGTGTTAAGAACGTGACATGTCGGGCTGTCGCATTCATGAATGAAATGTCACGTGGCAGTCTGACGCATGCCACACGTTGCACATGCATCCAAAGAACCAAAACTGATGGTACTAAGATCGCGACTTGGGTGGAGGCTAACGTAGCACCTTCTCCAGTCACGTTCTCAAACAGAGAACCAGGATATTATGTGGGCCAAAATCTCCCGCCCATAACACCTACACAACATGCAAATGTCGAAAACACAATTCAATGGCCACACATTGGCCCAAAAATCTCTAAATTAGGATCCGAACGACCTGAACGTCAAAGTTCTAGTGTGGTGTGCACTATCCAGATTTGGTACCATCTTCTCGGACAAAACATTTCTTCTAAATTCTATTATTTTCATATTAATTGAATATTCTTTTATGAAAAAATATTTATTACTCTTTTTTTCTAAAAGGAGATTGCAGGATGATGTTTAGAATATAGATAGGACAATATGTAGAAGACCCAAACATTAATAAGAAGTTGCGTCGCAAGCTGGAAGAAATATCATCTCTTCCGCAATCGAGCAATGATGTCTTGTCCTTCCCGTGCATGAACATGTGTTGAGAGTTCATTTTCGTTGGTGATGCCCTTCACAAAGAGAGTTTCGAAAAAGAAAACATATGTTGTGTGTAATAATTTCCTCTTTCATGAAAACCCATCCATGTTTCTACAACTTGCATGCATCCAAAGACAATTCATGAACTACCATTTTTTTACAACAGGGCAAACGGGAGTTTGCTCCACTTGTGACCAACTTCTTCCAATAATTCATAGATAACGGTTAGTGCTACATCTGTCATATTGTCAAGGGCTAGCTCCTGTTCCTCAACTTTAAACTTTAGGAACCAGTTCTTGTGGGAGGTTCCTCTAAAATTGTCATCCTAGATGGCAATTAAGTTAATGAGCAAAGTATGAATGACATTATATATATATATATATATATATATAAACATATGTAATCATAGACACCCTCCTGGAGAAACTTTTCCCCAACACGTGAAGGGATTATTCTTAAATGTTTAGGTGGTTTCACTAAATAATTAAGAATAATATGAGTTATATATATATATATAAGCATATGTATTTCTATGTATGTATGTATGCAAATATACATAATGTAGAAAGTGAAACTCATAAATAAATTAATATGGAAGGCAAGACCATTTGTAAATGATGTGGAGACCACTTAGCCCAAGTTACAAAATGGGCTGATCTGTTGACGCAAATACAAAGCCCAGGGGGCTGTCTTTTGGATCTCTGACAGGCAACGAAGGTTCAACAACTTAGCCTGGAAGAGCTCAGTTGACACTGCTAACTCCGAGACTTCTTAGCATCTAGTTGGATCTCTAGTCCCAAATCAGAAATTGATCTCTTATAAATCCACACAATACAATTTAACAGAAAAGAGGTGAATTCAAAGTCTATATTGTTTTTGTATTTGCGACTTCTGTGTGTCCCTCTAAGACTTCATAATTGACCCAATCATCAGCGGAATTTTCAAAGATTTCAGGACCAGTAGAGACCAGCTAGAACTGTGCCCTATGAACTTAATTAATGAACCATTTTTATGTACAATTACTTCATGTTCTGTTTAAGTAATTTTTTAGCTTTTAAAAAGATTCTGTATTGTCCATTACAATCATCATGTAAAGTATAACCTCCACGTTATATTGGTACCCTTGATGAAAAATGTGCAAATTCCAGAAATTGAGACTGGGTTTTTTAGCCAGAAACTTCACGTTCAACATAAACCCCAGCTCAACCCAACCCATTTTCAGTCAGAAGAAAAATTAAGTTAAATAGGCCCATTTGGTATTAACAAATCTATACTATATATTTTTAAAATAAATGAACAACAGATACAAACCCTACTTCTCAAGAACCTAATCAAAACCCAATTTGCCTCGGAAACCTTCCCAACTTGCACTCCCTACCTGGCGGTGAATAACAGTTCACACAAAATAAGGAAAGATATATTGTCTTTTTACTCTCAAAGATAAGAATTATATAGTATGTTCTTCGACATTAATGACAAAAGACAAATACAGTGTAACGAAATACCTAAAAGCTCGTTGCAATATTTTAGATTGCTCCTCATACCAAAGAATCTTGCAGAACTAAATGTCCCCTTGACGTACACAAAATCAATTAATGAAACAATTGTGGCTTGGGTTGTCCTTATTTCAGCTGTTATCATGAAAGTACTGCCTGACACCTTCACAGATGACAGTGAAACCCCACAAAACAGAGGGGCGGGGAGAGTGAGAGAGAGAGGGCTTGGGTTCAAGTTTTGAAGCATATCTTCTTCTTCTTTAGTTACATAGCACCAAGAGGAACATATTTTCCACATCACATGAGTGAGGTGGACCCTTGGACAGAGCATGAACTGAGGGCAGCCATGCAGCATTTTTTTCCTTCCCTTGCCCAACTCTTCACCCGAGAACATTAACTTTTAAAATACAAGTCTCCATCAGAATTTGATGGCATCAATCCGATTGGAGTGGCCATCAGGATTTGGTGACATGAACACTGATTAGAATGGCCATCCACCAGTGAGCAGTACCATTTCAAACTGTGCCCTCCAACTCACTCAGGGCAGCCTTTATTGTCCATAATGTTTCCGCTGTTAAGTCGTTTTCTCTTGAGAAGAATAAAGGGAGATGTAGATTGACACTTAAACCTTGAAGAAGCCATCCCACACTAGAATATATGAATAATTCAACTTTATTCTCAATCAAACAGGATGTGGGTCCTTTTCTAAGGAGTTGCTCATGGATATTTAGTGCACGAGAAATTATTACCGTTTAACGCCGGACGAGCGGTTAGTATCCGCCTCACATACAACTAAGTGAGGTATACGGTGTCTTTTCGCTGAGGTGAACACTACTCCCCCACCCCAAGTCCGGCAACAAGTCTATCTCTTAGTGCATTTGACGCTAAACTGAGTGATGATATTACAGCTAACTTCACCACCTCTTTTTCTTAACCTTTTCATTAACTTTACTTATCCATCGTCGGTTTACACGCTAATAGATGCGTTTTGAATTGCTGAATATGGTCCTGGATACTAACACATTTTAAGAGTATGTCTTTCATTTTCTGTATTATAGTACCTTTTAGGAATGGGGCATCCAAGTTTGTTTTTTTTTTAAACATCATCCTTTATAAATTTCTCATAAATCTTCTCCTTGTAGAATTTGAATCTTTGACCACATAATCTTAATGCACATAGAGGGCTATCTACTAGGTAACTTCTTGAATACTGCTTCAAAGTTGATGGAATAAGAACAGAAAGTGGACAGGCATAACCTTTTGACAAATATTTGTGTCTTAGGAAAAGTATTCTGTACATGTAAAGTGTGTTTGTTAGATTATATGGTGTACACCTATAAATCGAAGTTGATGATATAGACATGTAAATTTAAGAATAAAGCCGAGGGTAATGCCATCTGTACTACACACGTTTGAAAAATAATGGAGACGATAGAATAGAATGTAACACCAAATGAGTAGGGGGAGCTTTCTTCAGTGTGGTTTTTTTTTGCCTTACCTCCTGTGGACAGGGCTCTTTAACATCAGGAAGTAACACCCAGAACCGAGTCATTTCCCCAGCATATAGATACGTGTCCAATCATTCACATATATTAAAGGGGTTATTTCTTATGATCTTCCTAAGCTCCATCACCTTTTCCCCCGCTATAAAACTCGTTTTTCTTCCAAAGGCCCACATCCATTGCGATGACTGTCAAAAAAAAAAAAAATTTCCATTGCAAAGGTTAGATGTACCCCAGCTCCTTATTTTTTTGTGCTTATCCACCTGTGTATGACCTTGTCTCTATTTATCTATTCGCCAATCTTTCAATTTCTCCGTGGGAGTAAAATAGGGTGGGTATTTAGATAAATTGTTAAAAGTAATATATTTGAATGTGGGGCAAGTGGACATGCGAAACTTCTCATATAATTCATCTAGTTGGAGGTGAATAAGATAAGGTATGATGCTATATTTTATTTCATGTCTTATCATTTTCATGGTTGCCGATCATATAAAAGTATTCGTATCATCTCAATCGCTTGCTACACACTCCATCGCCCAAATGTGCATTAATATGTATGAGACAAGAAAACGAAGTTGGTCTCCATATTTTTCTGCTTCCTCGCGCGACATAGGATAAGAATGTGGGCAAGTGGAAGAGAGAGATATTGATTACATGACATGACAATGTATTTCGATCCCATGAATGTATCATCCTTCGTAAATACATAGAGTGGACATGTGGTGTTTATCTACGACATATCTGGACTGGTTCTAGAGCAAAAGTAGGGCTCTCTCTCTAGCTTTTTTTGGAGAGAGAAGCTATGAGATTTTTTTCTTTTCTTTTCCTATCTCTAGCCTAATGATACGGAGGTTTCAAACAGGTCGGCTGACCCGAAGTCAGTCGGCCATGTCAAAAGACAGAAGCCGACGTTTCACTTGGCCAGCTTTAGCTGTCTGACGAGCCAGGTCGGAATCACCTCATTTCCTCTATTAGCTCGGCTAGGAGCAGTGTCGAAGCCGACTTGATAACCAAAACATACACCTCGAGAAAGAGCTCAAGTGATCGACGAGGCAGATTGGTGTGATGATTCCAACAGGACGGCTCCGTTCCTGGCATCAGCCAACCTCATTAAGGGTACTAGCCGACGACATATCTTCAGAAGATATTGACCACTCTTTCCGGCGATGCGGATCAAGAGGATAACCTTTATGCATCTCGGGCCTCTCTATAGCTCGGCCTGGCTGGTACCTCGGGCCATCCTTCGAAGCTCAGGTAGGGCCGACCTGGTGCCCGGCGTATTCACACGTGCCCCATGATGACCCTCATGTGGTCAACCAGCGAATGATGTAAGGTTCGAGAATCGCGGAACCGTTAAGTACAACCATTAAGACCATGATCGCCATGACCTGACAGTACATGGGAAACTCCAAATCCGGCGTCAATCGCGGAAACCGCCAGGAAGATTAACGGGCTCGTCCAACTAACGCACAGGTATCCTAACACTATATAAAGGGTAGACACTTCATAGGCAAAGGTACGTTGTTCCACCCTAGGCTAGGCCCTTCTGCTTGGCTAGCGACTGACTAGAGCGTCAGAGTGTCTCCCTGCCGAGGCCTCTCGGCGGACTTTGCAGGTCAGGTCGGGAGCTCGCAACAAGCCTCACATGTCGGCCAAGCGCGCCTCAGATGAGATTCATCTGCTTGGTCGTCTCGGCTCACTCTTCGGCGAGAAGCGCCTCAACGGTCACTTCGGCTTGAGCCGACTTATGTTACTTTTGTTGTAACACCTAAAAATCTAGGTCTCTGTCACCGTTCCTGCTCGGAGGGGAGGGAGTTTTTTTGTCCCAAAAGCGGAGCCGCTTCCTCCACCCCCCCCCTTCCTTTCCGACTTCGGCCGGAGGTTTCCCACCCCTTCTGGTATTTTTGTATGGGGTTTCCCTATCGTCGTCTTCGGCTGCGGCCACAAGACGCCCACCCTTTATGGGGTCTTTTATCTGAGGTTTCCCTGGCATCCTCTCTGACTTCGGCCGAAGGAACTTCTATTGTTTAGGGCTTCTTAGTTTGCCCCTTTGCTTGAGTGGTGTTGTAAGGCCCTTGATTTTTATCTTGAGTGTTTGCTTATGTATATATGTGTATACGAGTATATACTATTGATGTATAGACTATTATGCATAGTATTTATTTGTGTGAATTGCATGAGTTAGTGCTGATGTAATGTATGCATGGTATATATGTATAAATCTATATGTGAGTGGTGTAAATAGTTTCTGCAGTCTTAAGTCTGTTCTGTCGACCAGTAGGCGTCAACATGAGTTGACGTTTATTGGGAGTCAGCGGCCACATCGATGGACGCCAACTCTGTATTGGCGGCCAGAGATGTTGATGATTATTTTCCAGATTTGTTGCGATCTCAGATCCGGAAACGCCCCCAAAAATGTCGCCCTCTGATTTGGAAACCATTCCCCAACGGTAACCTAGCCTAACCCTTATGCGTATCCGACCCCCAACCCTTTATATTATCCAGTTTTCGGCCAAGTCTATCCTTTTGACTCTTGGGTCAACAACCTAGACTTTCTGTGCGAAAACCTGTTTTGGAACTCTTTGATCCGGCTACTGGAGGCTTCATCCGGCGATCTGCATCGACTGGAGAGGACTCTGAACATCCGGGAACGACTTCCCCACGCTGGTGTGTACTGAAGATCAATAGGGAACCCGGATAAAGAAGGATTTGAAGGCTCTTTGGCTCAAGCCGAGGAGAGCTTCTTCAACTCAAAACATCGATTGGGGATTTTATCCAAGGCAAGTAACCCATCCACATCATCCCTACATGTGTCTAGTATGTCCCAGAAATTTTAGGGTTTTGATTCGAGTCCTGGAACCCCCCATTCAGTCGATCTTTTGCGTTCAGTCTGTGTTCTGCACAGACAATAACTTAATGGCAGGATCTATTGCCGTTAAGATCTGAACTTGGCGGCGGTCTTTGTTGCCATTAACTTTGTAGGCGGCCACCCCCTTGCCGTTTAGTTCTTCAGGCAGAAACAATGTGTTTGCTGCCCTATAAAAACTATTTTCTCGAAATTTTCTGCGCATGAGGATATAAGATAAACTTTATATGATATGTAAATATCTGTGTGGAAGCATGTTGTGGATTGTTATGAATTTATGTGGATTTCCCACATTATTAGAATTATCAGAAATGTCTAGTTGACAGGTTTTCATCTTGTAAAATCTCGATTATGCAAATCTGTGTGGAATTTAATAGTCATGAAATTTCTGTATATCAGTTAAGGGTTTTAGTTCACACTGTATAAAATTTGGAATTTTATGATATCTGTGTAAATTATTAAAATTTCTGAATGGTAAAATAAGGAGCATGCTGATTTAGTATAGAAATTCCAATAAATGGTATGAAAGTAGATAATTTCCTGAAAATTAGCATATGTTCAGTACTATCAGTATGCATGTGTAGCATGAACTATAGGTCTGAATGATAACAACTGTGTAAATTGGGCTATTTTAACCTGAGATAATATCACTGCTTGAATTTTATTAAATAGTGGATATTTCAGAAAATTATGAACCTTCGTATATGTGATATGTGAACAGTAGACGACCTGTTGTCAAATTTTCACATTCATTGGATAACAGTAGGTACTGATTACAATATTTTAATCATGAAAAGGGTATGGTTTAGTGTAATTAAAAATGATTAATGTAATTACAGCATGATATTAATCAATTAGTAGTTGTGACTGATTTAGTTCTATTAACAATAGTACCATGATATGGAACCTGAACCATGTGCATGAATGTGAAAACGAGAATAACGGGTTAAAATGGTGTGAAATTGTGTGTGTTTAAATGGAAAATGTGTAAATGTGCCAATGGTGACACTGCTACCTTAGAGGGCTGTGGAACTGTACTGTGGTAAAGTCCCCACGGGAAGGTTCATAGTGTGTGATGTCCCACGGACATTGCGATTAAATCCTGGAGGCGAACAAGTATCGCTGGTTAGGGTGGAAAGTGCTTCTCCCGGTTCTGCGTAGTAACTATGATTTATCACTGGAATGCCCAGGTGATAGATATGTGTTGTGATTAGTGTGTGTCCTTCTAATGGTGGTTTGGGCTATGTGTCACGACATTTAAATAATGTGAAATTGAGTTTAAGGAAATATGTATGTTAAAACTGTGAAATTGTGTAAATGATTATATGTTAATATGAACTCTTGTAATAGCATGTGAAATGATAACTTCTTAAATGAATATGTTATGTACATAGCAAAACAACAAGCTATTCATGTGTATAAATGTGTTATTCATGTGAATATGATTATAGAATCCATGCTAGAATTGTCTCTTTCTTTATGTGTACAAACTCCATGTTTAAGATGACAAATGTTAACATGTGAATATATAAATGAAGTTAAATGAAACTTAGTTTAACATATTGATAAACGTGTAGAGAGTATGTGATAGGCTTTAAGTTATTGAACACTTTGTTCTAAACAATTTCCATGTGTAACATGTGTAGAAATCATGTTTAGGTTCTATTTGCATAAATAGCTAAATCCATGCTTATATGTGATTGTGTGGTATGAGAATGTGAATGTTAGGTGATGCATGTAGGTTTAATGTGTTTAGAGTTATTTGTTGAGTTCTTTCGAACTCATCCTTGCTTCAGCATACAGGTGCAGACGTTTCTACTTCTTCCGATGAGATCGTTAGGAGTGACTCGGAGCGGGAGTAGGAGACCTCGTTTAGATTCAGCGTTGTACTTTCTTTTTCATAAGTATGTAATAAAAAGACTCTGCGTAGTCTTATGTGGACAATGTATTTAATTCATTTCTTAGTTATGAAATGTTTACTTCTCTTTTCCTCTATATGGACTGTGAATAGAATGTGGATGATGGAATAAGAGTTACTTTCCAGTCATTTCATTTCCGCTGTCATGTGTTATATATATATTTGTGTAGGTTTCAGCCTAATTATACAATTGTTGGGTAAATGTCCCACTGTAGCGGCGTTCATTATACCGATGTGGGTTGGTGTAACCATACCGGTATAAGGAGGGTCGTTACAGAGATTGGTATCAGAGCTACAGGCTGAAATTGTACATAAATATGTACATACCATCATCTTCATTGTATGCTAAGTCTGTGTAGATTGTCCACATAGATGAGTAAATAGTTAGAAATTAGATAGTCTAGTTCTAAATTGTGATTAAATCATTTTGTAGGATATGGCTTCGTGTGGTAGGCATGGTGTTCCTGCTCGTGAAGGTGAGCAGAGGAGAGATGAGCCTCGGCGTGAGGATCAGGGTGAGCAACAGGCCCCAGCACCCCAGGGTCCTGTGCTTCCTCCACCGCCACCAGTAGACTATGGAGTGTTCATGCAGGGTTTAGTGCAGGCCATGCAGACGTAGGCCCACACTCAAGCTGCACTCCAGGCTCAGCTGGAGGCTCAGGTTAGAATGATAAAAAGGGTAGTCTGTTTTACTTGATGATATGTTTGCTATGTTGTTATGCTATATGTGTTGCTTATGATGTTTGCTGTGGCAGGCTCAAGTGCCAGTTCCCCAGGCCCAGGACCATGGTGGACCCTCCATCATGGAACGGTTCAAGAGGATGTCGCCACCCTCTTTTAAGGGGGAGAACGACCCGTTACTCGCTGAGAGCTGGATGAGGGAGATCAAAAAGATCTTCCGGGCTATTAGGTGCGCTGAGGATGACAAGGTCACTTTAGCCACCTATATGCTACAGGTATGTGTAATTTAATTCGGTGGTTATTTCTTTAATTATAGATTATGTTGGTTAGTCCTTATAGGTGGTTTTGGCAGGAGCGAGCTGACGTGTGGTGGTCCTCGTTGTTACATACTCGGTTCGAGGATGGTGCTGTGGAGGTTGGTTGGGATGAGTTCGTGAGGCTCTTCCGAGCTAAGTTTGTTCCGGAGCACATCCAGGACAAGATGGAGCAGGAGTTCCTCTCGTTGACTCAGGGCTCCAAGACCATACTGGAGTACGAGGCTAGGTTTGCCGAGCTATCGAAGTATGCCCCTCATATTGTAGCTGATGAACGCAGGAAGGCGAAGAAATTCGTGATGGGTCTGAGGCCATCGCTGAGGACGAGGTTGGTGGCTTTCGACCATCGTACCCTCGAGCAGGCGCTTAGCGCGGGGTGTCGGCAGGAGGGAGAGATGGAGCAGTACTTGGAGGAGAATAAGGCTTCTCAGAAGAGGCCCGCGACTCCTTTCCAGAGGCAGGATAGGAAGAAGGAGACTTTTTAGTCACCGCAGCATCCTGTGGCATCGGGTAGTGGTCAAGTACCTTCTCAACGTTCCCCTAATGGTAAGAAGGAGTGTCCTCATTGCAGGAGGGCACATGGTGGTATGAAATGTTGGAAGTTGGCGGGGAAGTGCTTGAAGTGCGGGAGCAGCGAGCATAGGATTAAGGATTGCCCCAGACTTCAGCAGGGAGGTCAGCGTGGAGCGGCACCAGCCCCAGCAGCAGCAGCAGTGCTAGCGACAGGACGATCAGGGAGACCTCGAGCCCCAGCTCGAGTGTTTGCATTAGCTCGTGAGGACGCCGAGCAAGCGTATCATGTCACCGAAGGTACGGTTTTGTTCTTAGGTGTGCATGCTCAAGTTTTCTTTGATACGGGTGCTACCCACTCATTCATTTCCGAGCATTTTGCTAGGCAGTTAGCCTTAGAGTTAGGAATAGAGTCTGAGGAGTTAGAAGTCCCTTTGTCTGTGCACACGCCTGCAGGTACGGTATCGACTAGGAAGTGTATTCCGTCTTTACCGGTGTGCGTTGAGGATAGAGTCCTAGAAGGGTGTTTCTTCTTTCTAAAGTTGAAGGACTATGATGCTATTCTTGGTCTGGATTGGCTAGAGGAGCACTATGCGTTAGTAGATTGTCGTGGGAAGAAGATCGTTTTCCGGATTCCTGGTGAAGAGGAATTTTCTCATCCTTTTCCAAGGATCTTGGCAGGGAAGTTTGTCATCTCTGCCATGAGGGCGATGAGAATGGTGAACAAGGGTTGTGACTCTTTTCTTGCCAGCGTGGTATTAGTACCCAAGGCTGATGAGTCACCTACTCTTGCGGAGATTGATGTAGTGCGAGAATTTCTATATGTCTTTCCTGATGATTTATCTAGATTGCCACCGGCTAGAGAGATAGAGTTCACCCTAGAGTTGCTTCCAGGCACCTCTCCTATCTCGAAGGCACCTTATCGGATGGGACCTGCGGAATTAGCTGAGCTAAGGAAGCAGTTGCAGGATTTGTTAGATAAGGGATTCATTCGTCCTACCGTTTCCCCTTGGGGCGCACCTGTCTTATTCATGAAGAAGAAGAATGGATCACTTAGGTTATGCATTGATTATAGAAAGCTAAACCAAGTGACGGTGAAGAATAGGTATCCCTTACCTCAGATTGATGATCTGTTTGACCAGCTACAAGAAGCATCAGTGTTTTCTAAGATTGATTTGCGGTCTGGTTATCATCAGTTGAGGATTAGGAGTGAGGATGTGTCCAAGACGGCTTTTAGAACCCGTTATAGACATTATGTGTTTTTGGTCCTTCCTTTTGGTCTGACCAACGCCCCTGCAGCGTTCATGGATCTCATGAACAGGGTGTTTAGACCATACCTAGATAGTTTCGTCGTAGTTTTTATTGATGACGTATTGGTCTACTCTACGGATGAGGCCACACATTGTCACATTTGAGGGTAGTGTTAGAGGTTCTCCGTGAGCACAAGCTGTAAGCAAAATTCAGTAAGTTGGATTTTTGGTTGCGCGAGGTTCATTTCCTTGGGCATGTTATCTCCGGTGCTGGTGTAGCAGTGGATCCAGCGAAAGTCCAGGCTGTTATGGATTGGGAGATTCCCAAGACTCCTTCGGAGATTCGGAGTTTTCTTGGTTTGGCGGGTTATTATCGGCGATTTATTAAGGGATTTTCATCCATCGCTGCCCCATTGACTCAGCTGACCAGGAAGGGAGGGAAGTTTGTTTGATCCGAGGAGTGTGAGAGTAGTTTTCAGTTATTGAAGACTAAGCTCACTTCGGCTCTTGTGTTTGTTTTGCCGAGTGGTGTAGAGGGTTTTGCTATCTACATGGATGCATCTCGGATTGGCCTTGGCTGTGTATTGATGCAGCAAGGAAGGGTAGTAGCGTATGCTTCTCGTCAATTGAAGGAGCATGAGCGAAATTATCCGACTCATGATCTTGAGCTTGCGGCAGTGGTTCATGCACTGAAGATCTGGAGGCACTATCTTTATGGTGTCAGATTTGAGGTGTTCACTGACCACAAGAGCCTAAAGTATCTTTTCTCCTAAAAGTAATTAAACCTTAGGCAGAGAAGATGGATTGAGTTCCTGAAGGACTATGACTTCGACCTCCAGTATCATCTTGGAAAGGCGAATGTCGTAGCGGATGCCCTTAGAGAAAAGAGGTCGTCTCTCCAGCAGGATTGGAAGATGTTGGAGGATGCGGCGTGTGCGATGACTGAGTTAGAGCCATCATTGTGCCAGGCTTTTGTAGCTCAGTTGTCCATTAGGTCTTCGGTGTTAGATGAAGTGATCGAGCAACAGAAAGTCGACCCTAAACTCCAAGAGTTAGTGGGTAAGGCAGGTATTGCTCATGATGACGATGGCGTGATTAGAATCCATCATCGTGTTTGTGTTCCAGACATCGTGGATGTCCGTGAGCATGTTTTAGCAGAAGCTCATAGGTCTAGATTCTCTATTCATCCGGGTAACACTAAGATGTACCAGGACTTGAAGAGACCTTTTTGGTGGTCTAGCATGAAGAGAGATGTAGCAGAATTTTTGTCTAGATGTCTAGTTTGCCAGCAAGTGAAGGCCGAGCAGCAGCGACCATCTGGTCTTATGCAGAAGATGGAGATCCCAGTATGGAAGTGGGAGGCTGTCACTATGTATTTTGTTACAGGTTTGCCTCAATCCAGACGGGGTAACGACTCGATTTGGGTAGTGGTAGATAGATTCTCGAAGACTGCGTATTTCTTGCCTATGAAGAAGAAGCAGTCAGTAGAGAGTTTATCTAGATTGTATATTAGTAGCATTATTAGATTGCATGGTGTCCCGAAGTCGATCATTTCGGATCGAGATCCACGATTTACTTCGAGATTATGGAAGGGTCTTCAGGATGATTTAGGTTTGGAGTTGAAGCTTAGTTCGGCTTTTCATCCCCAAACAGATGGACAGTCCGAGAGGACTATCCAGACGCTCGAGGATATGTTGAGGGCGTGTGTGCTGGATTGGAAGGATGATTGGGAGCGCCATTTACCTCTTGTGGAGTTCGCATATAACAACTGTTTTCATGCGAGTATTGGTATGGCTCCATTTGAGGCATTGTATGGTAGGCCTTGCAGATCTCCTTTATGTTAGGAGGAGACTGGTGATAGTCAGCTGATTGGTCCGGAGTTAGTTCAGGAGACTTCAGATAAGGTTCAGCTGATTAGGAAGAGGCTTGTTGCGGCACAGGATAGACAAAAGAGTTATGCCGACAACAGGAGGAAGGATTTGGAGTTCGAGGTAGGTGAGCATGTCTTTTTAAAGATTTCGCCTACTCGTGGTGTAGTTAGATTTGGCAGGCATGGTAAGTTAAGTCCTAGATTCATTGGCCCGTATGAGATTCTCAGACGATTGGGCAACGTGGCATATGAGCTAGGTTACCCCCAGCGTTAGCTAGTGTTCATCCTATTTTCCACGTATCTATGCTCAGGAGGTATGTTAGAGACCCATCTCATATTAGTAGTCATGAGCCAGTAGAGATCCAGCCAGATCTTTCTTATGTGGAGCAACCAATAGCTATTCTTGACCAGAAGGTTCAACATCTCCAGAACAAGAGCATTGCGTCGGTGAAAGTTTTATGGCGCAACTTCTCACGAGAGGAGGCTACTTGGGAGCTTGAGGATGCAATGAAGAAGAAGTATCCTCAGTTGTTTGAGTAGTGTTAGTCTAACTTCGGGGATGAAGTTTTCTTTAAGGGGGAGAGGGTGTAAGGCCCTTGATTTTTATCTTGAGTGTTTGCTTATGTATATATCTGTATACGAGTATATACTATTGATGTATGGACTATTATGCATAGTATTTATTTGTGTGAATTGCATGAGTTAGTGCTGATGTAATGTATGCATGGTATATATGTATAAATCTATATGTGTGTGGTGTAAATAGTTTCTGCAGTCTTAAGTCTGTTCTGTCGACCAGTAGGCGTCAACATGAGCTGACGTTTATTGGGAGTCAGCGGCCACATCGATGGATGCCAACTCTGTATTGGCGGCCAGAGATGTTGACTTTTTTTTTCCAGATCTGTTGCGATCTCATATCCGGAAACACCCCCGAAAATGTCGCCCTCTGATTTGGAAACCGTTCCCCAACGGTAACCTAGCCTAACCCTTATGTGTATCCGACCCCCAACCCTTTATATTATCCAGTTTTCGGCCAAGTCTATCTTTTTGACTCTTCGGTCAAAAACCTAGACTTTCTCAGTGAAAACCTGTTTTGGAACTCTTCGATCCGGCTACTGGAGGCTTCATCCGGCGATCTGCATGGACTGGAGAGGACTCTGAACATCCGGGAACGACTTCCCCACGCTGGTGTGCAGTGAAGATCAACAGGGAACCTGGATAAAGAAGGATTTGAAGGCTCTTTGGCTCAATCCGAGGAGAGCTTCTTCAACTCAAAACATCGATTGGGGATTTTATCCAAGGCAAGTAACCCATCCACATCATCCCTACATGTGTCTACTATGTCCCAGAAATTTTAGGATTTTAATTCGAGTCCTGGAACCCCCCATTCAGTCGATCTTTTGCGTTCAGTCTGTGTTCTGCACAGACAAGAACTTAACGGCAGGATCTATTACCGTTATGATCTGAACTTGGCGGCGGTCTTTGTTGCCATTAACTTTGTAGGCGGCCACCCCCTTGGCGTTTAGTTCTTTAGGAAGAAACAATGTGTCTACTGCCCTATAAAAACTATTTTCTCGAAATTTTCTGCGCATGAGGATATAAGATAAACTTTATATGATATGTAAATATCTGTGTGGAAGCATGTTGTGGATTGTTATGAATTTCTGTGGATTTCCCACATTATTAGAATTATCAGAAATGTCTAGTTGACTGGTTTTCATCTTGTAAAATCTCGATTATGCAAATCTGTGTGGAATTTAATAGTCATGAAATTTCTGTATATCAGTTAAGGGTTTCAGTTCACGCTGTATAAAATTTGGAATTTTATAATATCTGTGTAAATTAATAAAATTTCTGAATGGTAAAACAAGGAGCATGCTGATTTAGTATAGAAATTCCAATAAATGGTATGAAAGTAGATAAATTCCTGAAAATTAGCTTATGTTCAGTACTATCAGTATGCATGTGTCGCATGAACTATAGGTCTGAATGATAACAACTGTGTAAATTGCGCTATTTTAACTTGAGATAATATCACTGTTTGAATTTTATTAAATAGTGGATATTTCAGAAAATTATGCCTTCGTATATGAGATAAGTGAACAATAGACGACCTGTGGTTAAATTTTCACATTCATTGGATAACAGTAGGTACTGATTACAATATTTTCATCATGAAAAGGGTATGGTTTAGTGTAATTAAAAATGATTAATGTAATTACAGCATGATATGAATCAATTAGTAGTTGTGACTGATTTAGTTCTATTAACAGTAGTACCGTGATAGGGAACCTGAACTATGTGCATGAATGTGAAAACAAGAATAACGGGTTAAAATGGTGTGAAATTGTGTGTGTTTAAATGGAAAATGTGTAAATGTGCCAATGGGTGACACTGCTACCTTAGAGGGCTGTGAAACTGTACTGTGGTAAAGTCCCCACGGGAAGGTTCATAGTGTGTGATGTCCCACGGGCATTGGGATTAAATCCTGGAGGCGAACAAGTATCGCTGGTTAGGGTGGAGAGTGCTTCTCCCGGTTCTGCGCAGTAACTAAGATTTATCACTGGAATGCCCAGGTGATAGATATGTGTTGTGATTAGTGTGTGTCCTTCTAATGGTGGTTTGGGCTATGTGTCACGGCATTTAAATAATGTGAAATTGTGTTTAAGGGAATATGCATGTGAAAACTGTGAAATTGTGTAAATGATTATATGTTAATATGAACTCTTGTAATAGCATGTGAAATGAAAACTTCTTAAATGAATATGTTATGTACATAGCAAAACAGCAAGCTTTTCATGTGTATAAATGTGTTATTCATGTGAATATGATTATAGAATCCATGCTAGAATTGTCTCTTTCTTTATGTGTACAAACTCCATGTTTAAGATGACAAATGTTAACATGTGAATATATAAATGAAGTTAAATGAAACTTAGTTTAATATATTGAAAAATGTGTAGAGAGCATGTGATAGGCTTTAAGTTATTGAACACCTTGTTCTAAACAATTTTCATATGTAACATGTGTAGAAATCATGTTTAGGTTCTATTTGCATAAATAGCTAAATCCATGCTTATATGTGATTGTGTGGTATGAGAATGTGAATGTTAGGTGATGCATGTAGGTTTAATGTGTTTAGAGTTATTTGTTGAGTTCTTTCGAACTCATCCTTACTTCGCCGTACAGGTGCAGATATTTCTACTTCATCCGAGGAGATCGTTATGAGCGACTCGGAGCGGGAGTAGGGGACCTCATTTATATTCAGCGTTGTACTTTTATTTTCATAAGTATGTAATAAAAAGACTCTGCGTAGTCTTATGTGGACAATGTATTTAATTCATTTCTTAGTTATGAAATGTTTTGTTCTCTTTTTCTCTAGATGGACTGTGAATAGAATGTGAATGATGGAATAAGAGTTACTTTCCAGTCATTTCATTTCCGCTGTCATGTGTTATATATATATTTGTGTAGGTTTCAGCCTAATTGTACAATTGTTGGGTAAATGTCTCACTGTAGCGGCGTTCATTATACCGATGTGGGTTGGTGTAACCATACCGGTATAAGGAGGGTCGTTACAGGTGCCTTCTGTCATCACCGGAGAGGTGACCCTCCAGCAGAGGATTAGCACCTTAAGTGGTTTTCCCCATGCTCTGTTTCCTAATCTTACTATGCAGGTTTGCTTGTTGTTGGCATTTGTGGAAGTCGAATCTGCCCCACTCCTTTGGCCCGACAGTGCCTCTAGTTCATTGTCATCTCATTCCATTGGTTGGTGACTGCAATTGTGACTTGGGGCTTCTGTGCAGTTCGTCGATGTCAAACTCCCCCCTAGTAGTTATGGTGGTCGTGGGTTGTTCATCCTTGTCGCTCCCTCGCCGGTGTTCTCCGGCGCATATTCCGATAGCTTAGTGTGACATTTGGCTACTCCTATTGCGAGTCTGTGGTTGTGGCCTATGGTAGAAACTTTACGCCTCCCCTTCCCCAGTTGGGACTCAAGACTAGCCCTGGCGTCCATCATCGATGTCTTCATCGTCTCCGGACCGTCGAGCTCCTCATCTACGCACTTGGGTTAAGGTTTTCTCTTCTGTGTAAGATATTTTGATGTTTCAGTTCTTTGTTCGGGGCTTTGTCCCATGACGTGTGTCGATCTTGTCGTGCAGAGGTCGTCGCCTTCCTCAATTATGTACCATGTTTGGTATGAACGAAGGCTATCGTTCTCTATGGCAAAAAAAATAATTGTGGTGCTTATCTCATTCTTTCGTGCGGTATGTCTACTTTCTTCATCTACCTATATGTGAAGACTTGAAAGAGTCAAACTTGGTATATGTACAGGGCCCAGCAGATTAAAGAAGAGATCACCAGTGACGAAGGAGACATGCAGCGGATGTTCGTTTGGATTTAATGAGCATTTCAGAGGTCCTGCAAGCATCCAAAGTATCCATAGAGGCCTTTACCTTTAAGAAAATATTATTCATAATTTTTGATACAAAAAAGTTGTCTATTCAAATTGGATGAGTACAGATCACTATCTAGACCATCAAAATCCATCAACAAATTGACTTAAGACAAACGCATTTGGCTAAGAATGGCAAATAATGACATATATATATATGACGATCCAATGGGCTGCGGTAGGCCCAGGTAACGGACACGCACACGTCCAAAATATTTTTTTTTCACCATTGGATCACGATCTAACAACGAGGTAATATAATTGGCGGGACCACAACATAAGACTGTAGCACTATTTTATATATATATGTGTATTTTAATGACGAGAAACCTAACAAAACCATATTGATATCTACATAGAATGTGAGAGCTTTGGATTCAAATTCATCAATTACCCAACTCATATAAATAAAAAAATTGACAGCCATCTGTAAAATTTCAAGAATCTTCAAACTAAGGTTGGTCGTACTGCATGTATCGTCCGTACCGAACTCTCCCAAGCACAATAAGGTACCATCTGTACCGTGGAATCAATTGACCGAACTTTATCTCTATTTGAAGATCAAATAGATTATGAGATCTAGACATTACTCTAATAGAAATCGATCGACTGATTTTTATCTCTCTTTGAAGATCAACTAGATTATGAGATCTTAGACGTTATCCTGATAGAAATCAGTCGACTGATAAAAAGAAATCGATCAACCGATTTTCATCTCTCTTTGAAGACAAAATGGGTCATGATATCTGGACGTTATCATATCCTGATAAAAATCGATCAATCGATAATATAAAATTGATCGATCAATTTTATCATTCTATATCGATCGTGTCCAAACTCGTAAATTCTAAGACAAGATGTGACACGACAAACCCTACTTGAACAAAACCTATGGAAAGAGCATCCTTAACCAACAAATACCTCTTTTACATGTTAATCACACATAGTCTCAAGTTGCACAGCCATGCACCCAACTCCGCACAGAAATGGATGTGGCCGGGTGTATTTCCTCCTCGAAAAAAACTCCTAAACAATCGGTGGGCCAGGGATGTACCCCGCCTTAATTCAAGCATTCAATTTAATCCTGACATTAAAGCATCACACACACACGTACATGAGGTCACTGTTCTCACATCCCATCCAACTATTTGGGATTTAATCGCTGCACGGTGGTCGTCTGTTCACTCTTCGTACCTTGGACCCCCTGTGTCGGTGAGTCATATGCTGGTTTTTTTAATGGAAAAGAAATTATATAAAATATTATATGAGAGACGACTCCCATTCTAGATAAAGAAACAAAAGAAACAAAGTAGATCACATAATAGCCCACCTGAAACATGATAGATACGAAACGCCTACATCTAGAGCGAACTTTTCTAAACCAATAAACAAAATCAAACGCCTTCGAGGGGAATCCAGCCATGCTGAAGAAACGTCGAAATGAAGACTATCATTGGAGGAGATGGACTGTATACTTTTTACATAATAAACTAAAATAGATAACTCAAAAGTCGTACGTCGCGGAAAAGTGTACGAAATAATATTAAATCACGAGCTAAATTTAGAACTCCACAACCCCGTAAAAAAAGCCTCCAAAAATTGAACAGGCACATATTGACACCTCTAAGACTCCTTTAGCTCTCAAGCAAGCCAGAGACGTAGGATTCCATAGATGGCTGGCTAAGAGATTTCCCCGTACAGGTGAACAACGAAAGGTGGATACCGACTAAAACAAAAGGAGGATACCTAATTTCCTCTGGCAAGATCTCTTCACTAACAAGCCTGAGTACAGGTAAAGTTATGTTTGAGTTATATATTTTGATGATGATATTTTATATATAATCTGATGTCATATTACATATATGTAAAAGATTGTTAAGTTGTGTATTTATTTTGATGATGACATATTGAACATATTATACATATTAAATATATTACAATAATATTTAAATAACATCTACTTTATATTTAATATTTCATATCTTACTGTTAATGACATGTTTTGATGATCTACTCTTTATTCATACAGAATTACAAAACTTTTGTCAAAGTCAGGTCAACTCTAGTTAACAATGAGGTCGATTCTAAAAATATGCCCAGTCAACTCCTGAAGAAAAAATCACAGACAGGTCAACTCTAGTTGACAAACATGTCGACTCTTAAAGGCTGCCCAGCAAGTTTCTGAAGAGCAAATGTCAGTAGTGTCGACTCTAGTTGAGAGTGAGATCGACACTAGCATCCATCTAGTGAACCTGATTTGGTGGAATACACAATAGGTCGACTCTATCTATTGATTAGGCTGACTCTACCTGTTGTTTAGGTCGACACTCGCTATCTGTCAGGTCGACACTAGTGTTCTGCCTATAACCTTGAATTGATCTTTGGTTAGTAGTGTTGACTCTCATGGAAATATGAGTCGGCTCACATTTTGTGGAAACCCAGAATTGTACAGAGGATGATATCCGACGACTGTGATTTGGTTCTGAGATCTTTTTGGGAGATTCCATAATTACCAAATGTAATTTCATCTAAGTGGCAATGTGGTAAAGACTTTTTGGACACGTGGTAGTCTACGATCGTTCTAGGTTTCTGTGCACATATCCTTCACGTATGTGAGACTGCACAGAGGCTATAAAAGCTCTCCTATCTCATCTGATCAGAAGCAATCCAATAATTGGAATCAGAGCCTCCAACCTTCCCGCCATTTCATCCAACAGGATGTGTGGATCAAGGGTAAGAAGAAAAGTGCTGAGAGAGGAGCGGATTGAGAAGAGGAGCAGCAGCAGAAGAAGAAGTACTGGCAATTCGGATGCCACTAGAGCAGAGCATCGTGAATTGAAGAGGATCTCCATCAAATTCCCTCAAGGGTCTTCAATTCAACCTTCTGCAAGACTTCTTCCTCGAGGAACATCCATTTCATATTTCCTTCACTTAATTCTTGGAGTGTTCATCTCATTTCTATTTGTAAGATCTGTACATGAAGTTCTGTGCAGATTTGTGTTTGTTGAGTTTGTGAATCAGATCATTGCTAGAGGATCTAATTTTGTATGGATTTGATCTAGCTTGTGTGTTGAGCTGTCGTGCTCAGTTTGGAGTCGTCGTACTCTAGTTGTGGTTTGAGCCGTCGTGCTCAGTTTGTTAGTCGTCGAACTAACGGTTGTGTGTTTTGAGCAATCGTGCTCATAGTTATATGTTGAGCCGTCGTGTCCAAGGTGTTTTAGAATCATCGTGCTCCGGTTGTGTGTTTAGCCACCGTGCTCAAGGGTGTTTGGAGTCGTCGTGCTCCAGTGTGTGTTGTACTCAGGTTTGAGTAGTGTTGCCTCACTGTGTGAGGGGTGGATGTAGGAATCACTGGTGTGATTTCCGAACCACCTAAAAAATCATATGTGCAATGGTTTGATCTGTCTCTTTGCGCTAGATGCTTGCATAGGATTTCACTTTCACACACTCTCTCTAATTGCTTCACACATCATATACACATAATCACACATTCACACATCAGATCAGTTAGATTGCTTGCTTGAATAAGATCTCTAATTTGAAGTGATTTTTAAATTGCTTAAGCTTCCGCAGTAATTGGTGATAGATCTATTCAACCCCCCCCCCCTTCTAGATCTGTTCATCTACCCTATTCGTTCTTACTGTTGGTATCAGAGCGGGTTAATATCTGTTTCTGACCTGATTTAATTGCTTTTGTTTGATCTATGTGCTCTGACTTCTTGAATTTTCTGCTTGCTCATTCCCTATCTTTTACTTTGATTCATGGATTCTCGAGGATTTGTAGCTGAGGGCCATTCCATTAATAGACCATCATATTTTGATGGGTATGATTACTCCTACTGGAAAAATCACATGCAAGTTTTTCTGAGGGCTCAAAACTATGAAATCTAGAAGATAGTTGACAAGGGTCTTTATGAAAATCATGGAGATGTGGAGAATTGGACTAGAGAGCAAACTAGAAAAGCCACTCTTTACTATAGTGCCATGAATATGCTTCAATGTGCAGTTCACCCTAAAGAATATTCAAGAATACCCATGTGCAAATCTGCCAAGGAAATGTGGGATAAGCTTGAATTTATGTATGAAGGAATATCTCAAGTTAGGGAAACCAAAGCAAACATACTTGTTTTTGAATATGAATTCTTTATGATGAAAACTAATGAATCAATTTTTGAAATGTTTGCTAGGTTTATGACAATTGTTAATGGACTGAAGACACTAGGTAAAGAATACACTGATGTTGATCTGGTAAGAAAAATCTTGCACTCTTTATCATCAATTTGGCATATAAAAGCTACAACGATTGAAGATTCTAAGGACTTATCTAAGACATCATTGGATGAACTCACAGGATCTTTAATGAATTATGAAATAAATCTGAAAAGAACTGAAGAACATATGCTTAAAGTCAAACCAGTAGCACTTAAGGCTTCATCAAGCAACAAGGAGAAAGTTCAAGAAAAATCTAGTTCTAAAAAGTCTGAGTCTGATGAGGATGAAATTGCCCTCATGACTAGGGAATTCAGAAAAATTTTAAAATAAAGAAAATAAAAATTCAATAGAAAGAAAAAAATATTCTTCTGACAAAAAGAATGCTTCTTCTTCAAACTTTAATGTTGGAAGAAATCAAAAAGCTCATTAGGGTGTTATTTGTTGCAGGTGCAATAAAGCAGGACACATGAAGGGTGAGTGTCCTGAGGTCAAGAATGACAAATATAAGAAGAACAACAAAATGAAAAAGCCAAAAGCAATGCTAGCAACTTGGTCAGATGAAGACCAAAGTCAGGATGAAGAAGAGAACTCCTCAAGCTCAGAAAATGAGGAGTTATGCTTTATGGCTAACAACAGTGATGTAAAGGTATGTTCTTCTTTTGAATAATATATTGTTGAAGATTGGGAAGATGCATATGTTGCTTTGGTTGAAAAATACTCTGAAATAAGAAAAGAAAATAAACATCTGAAAAAAAAATTACACTACAGGAAACTTGACTTTTTACAGCGACTTATATCGCCGTAAATAATAAAAAGGTCGCCACAAAAGAGTTTTTACGACGATATTAATGTCGCCACTAGTCGCCGTAAATTATACCGTCGCTTTTGCGCTGTTGCGGCGGCTGAGGATAGTCGCTATAAATAAGTATTTACGGCGACTCATATTATGGTCGTAAATAGTTATTTACGGCGACGTTTATTATCGCCATAAAAACGTATAGATGGCGATGGGATGTCGCCGTAAATAACATTTGCAGGGAAAAAATATCTATTTAAGGCGACCATTTTGTCGCCATAAATGTGTGTTTATGGCGACAATACCACCGTAAATACCTACAAAATGTGTTACCTAACTACTTATTTACGGCGACATAAGTCGCCGTAAAAATATATACACTAACCATAACTGTTTAAACATTATATAAAACACTTGTACAATATCTATAAAATGTCTAAAATGAACTATCATTTACACAACAGTCACTGTCATCATGTCATTAAAAAAAGTAAACATTATAAATAGTCTATCGCAATAAACACATTTCATTCACAAAACTTATAATGTCTATAAAATGCAATCTTCTCTTCGTCACACAAATGTCTATTCTAAAATTAAAATATTATCCATAAATCTTTGGTTTACAACTATCTATTCTGAAATTGAGACATCATATCCATAAATCTTTGGTTCATCATGTTCTCAAGATGAGTTGTCAACTCTTCCCTCTGGTTCTCCATTTTTTATTGAATCACGGCCATATCTTCACATTGCTTGGAAATCATTTCTTTCATCTGTGATATCTCTTCATCTTTATTTTTCACTTGGGCTTGAAGTCCAGCAATTGTAGCTGCTGTAACAACTAATTTGGGAGTTGGCCTTGGACCGCAACCACGTCCTCTAATATGACCAGATCTCTGTCCAACAATAGAGGTAAGTACCTCATCTGGAGTTGGTGCTGCTAAGCTACATGATTGTGAGGATGACTCTTCTAACTTATCTCTGACTGTTTCCTGAATTACAAAGAGAGAAAGAGAACTAGATGTTACTGCAAATCAATTATGCATGGTCATATCATAAATAAATAATGAACAATAAATATAAGTTACATAAACTTGTCTTGAGTATTCACTTCCCCAAGAGCCATCTTTCTTTTGATGTGTTAGCCTCCAAAGTTCATGCGCTGGAGGCTCCTCGCCTTCTTCATTTCGCTGTTACACCAAAAAATTAATAATTAGTCCACTACAAAGAATATATATGAACTGATTAATAAAACTTATGATTACAAACTACCTCTTGCCAACTAGTTTGTTTGAATGATTTTCTTCCTGTGACATGACTAATGAGTTGCTTAGAACGATTTGCTTTGTTCCTTTCACTCATTGCCTATAAAAACATGAATTTTATCAGATTAATGAAACACATATTTTATCTAACAAAAAAATCCATGTAGTCTTTAGTACCTGAAAACTTTCAGAACCAAAATAATTGACCAACCATGCCCATTCATTAGGATTTACATCGTTTGGAGGGTTTTGGAGACGAGCCTCATCAGTTTCATAGGCTTGATAATGAGAATAGTATGAGCGGCGGATATCTCGATATCTCTGACATGCTATCTCATATATGATTTCTCTGACATGGGCATTATTACAAATCTCATCTCCAACTTTAAGCTCAAATTTGTCCTACATATAATGAGATATATAAGTCATCAAAAGATCAAAGACTTCTAATAAAATAAAGAACTCATAAGTGAAAATTTAATTACCCAAATTTTCTCATAAATCTTAGACTTCCTATCTTCTGGAACATTACGCCAATAAGACACATCAAAAGAAGCATAAATAGATACTAATCGACTGATCTCACCAACTAAACCATTTACATTCTCTCCAAATGGTCTCCTACATTCCATATCAATTTGAACCGACAATTTTGAATTGTTATATCCTTTCATTTTCTTGAATATTTCAATTCCCTTGAACTTTCCCCGACCTTTTCTAACTTTGCTACTTGTCGGAAGATCACATTCGTTAGTGGAACTTATTCAATAAAAGGACAATTAGTAATTATGTGTGTATGCAAAGACAGGCTGGAATAAGAAAACTTGTCATATGCAAAGCATTAATTGGAAAAACTTTCACCTTCAATTGATGGCATCTGACCAATTTGACGGTTGTTTTCTTGTGAATTTGCCATATTCTATGCAAAATAACCTACAATAAAGATAGAGCGCGGAATGTGATAAATTAGAATAAACTATTTTATAAATATAAATAACATGTCAGAAGCTTATGTGAAAACATAAAGTGCATGTAAAAATTCTATGCCATCTATTTGGATTGACCTGGAAAGCTAAAATCTAATGATGGTCCACTATTTTATAAAAAATTATCCATTTTTAATGAGATTAAGACACCAAGGACAGAAATAAATACACTATATTATGCATTCAAATTGCTCATGCTAAAGACTAAATACTAACTAACTATTGATATCATACAAGCATGAATATCTAAGCACTCACTGTAAGACCTATGAACAAAATATTAAGATCATTGACTGAAAGAGAAGGAAAATAGAAAAAGGGTAATTAAAAGGACATATAGGCTCACTGGATGGCCTCAATCAGACTTAAGTGAATCTCTATGATTAAAGGTTTCTAAGTGGGCAACAAGGAAAACAGTACTGTTTAATATGATGGCCTCAATCATATTAAGATTCCATATGAAAGTGCATATATATATTGATGGAAATAGGAGTCCATGGTTGATACCATCCCCAACAATATCATGATTGTACTGTCAAAAGATATTAATACTGTAACCAAATTAACATGTACGCTCATTTTCTACTTTAACACATGGTTTACCTTTCTAGCTAACACTATAATATCTTTTTAACTCTAGCTATATACTTATCTCTTTAATTCAAAAGTAGCAAAAATTGCAGCAACTATATATATATATATATGAAGGCGCATGTATGCATAAAAAATTGTTTATCTGGTAATAAAATTTATCTCAAAAAGATTTGACAGTGTCCAAGACTCCAAATTAACCCCTCCCCTCCACAATCATGGTTAAAGAAATTATGGATCTGGTAATAAAAGAATATTGCATTTTTTTACCTGTAAAAGACACCAAGAGATAACAAGTGGGCCGGGATGCCACGCCAACACCTACTCTTCTCCCTCCCAGCTGGCCAAAGATGACAAGAATTATTGAAACAAGAGATAACAAGGATTCAAGAATTATTTACAAATGTCCAAGGCTAATCAGTAAAAGAGGACAAGGGTTGCATAGAAACATTCAAGTTTATGCAAGAGACAAGTACAAAATTAAATCAGAAACAAGCATAGTCATTTAGTAAATCAAGTCAGAAATTATTCAAGTCGATTGGGGTCCTGGGGACAAAAAAAGTTCACTAACCTTCTGGGTAGCAGAAACAAGAAAAGTTGGAACTTTAACCTTCCTCCCTGATAAAAAAATGATCAAACTTTTAGCTCCCACTTTGGAACCTTACAAATATGCATAAGCACTTTTCTATTTTTTCTTAAATGAAAATATATGCAGAAGAATAAGTAAAACTCCCAGATTCTTACATCTTCAATTTTCTTGTCAGGAGAAAATGCCTGGGGAAACAGAAATTCTAACATGGAGATACATTCTGGTTATCCAACGCTAAGTAGTTTTTACATCTCCTAACACAAGCTTCATTGATGGAGAGATGCAGAGATGACAGGAAAGCAGTGCATAATTTGAATAAGCCAGCGTAGGGAAAACACTTCCATGTTTGAATAAATATGTCAGAGGTGTGTGGAGAGAGAGCATAAAAAACCTGAGCACATGTACATGTATCAGCTTAACATGTATCCAAGCACAATAGGGGGAAATTTATCTTTTTCACATCTGGATTCTTAAATCAGCAACTATTGAAGGTCCACATGTTCAGTGCTTCATAATACTGTTAAATACAAGTAATACAAATTGTTAAAAAGAGACTAACATTTTACATGCACTTTTTTTAAAAAATTGATATGACAAAGGAGTGAACCTCCAATGCCAATATCGGGTAGATAGTTTTTATATACATGTGAAAAGCATAAAGGGGAAGTGTGGGGGGAGTACATGGATATCGGGGGCTCAGGCTACTGACACCCTACGCAGAGGGATCAAATTGCCTGAGCTAGGACTCCCTACGTAGAGGGGTCAAGAGGTACATGGCACATCTGCCCAGAAAAAAAAAACCAGAAATCAGTCCTCGAATTTCTCAAGTTCCTCGTCGGACGTTATGCTGCGAAATAAGCCCCCGTACGTGATGGTACTTCAGTCCGAGAGCTTTTGTAGCTTGTTCAGTAGGTTGTTTAGATGGCGTATCAACAAGCACTTGCATTGCACATTTAAATGGCTGGTGTTCCTGCTGGAGCTGGCCAGCTTTGGGGATATCAGTGACATGAGGAACATCATACAGGGCTGCTGGAGCAGGGGCATGCGTCTGGGTCCCTAAGTGGCACCATGGCTTGGGCTTCTCCAGGGACAGACCATCTGGTGCAGCAGCAACAAGAGGTAGCGCTACACTGTCTATGGCAGCTGCTCTAGAGGAAGATGACTGTCCATCAGGTTTATGGACACTGTTCTTATCCATTGTGTGGACAGGGCACCAGATCTGCTTGATTTCAGACTGACGGGGGATAGAGCTAACATGAGCTGTTTGCTTATCGCTGTGTGGATGCTTCTTGCATTTGGATGGCACATGCCCAATACGTTTGCAAGACTGGCAAAACTGAGGAGGTTGAGGAAAGAACACTGGTTTCCAGAATCCATCTGAACCCATGTACTTTCAATAAACCATCAGTCGTCATCTAGAATTTGTTCATCAATTTCAGGATTATCAAAGTCAAAGTCACTGAGCTCATCTTCAGTCAACAAGTCATCTTCTTTATAATTGTCTTCTCCTTCTTTTTGTACTTCACCAAATAATGTAGCATTTAACCGTACACCATCAATATCAAGTCGATTCATTGGCACCAATTCATCGATATCTTCATTCATTAATGTAGACATTCGAGTAATAGCTCCAACCTCATTAGCTTGGTATGGGTCATCATCAATAGCTTCCTCAACATAAGGCACATCATAAACATGCCTTGGAATAACCTTAACAACAATATGCCAATTGGGATCCTTGCTATCTTTAATAAAGTAAACTTGTGCTGCTTGACATGCAAGAATGTATGGCTCATTAGTCTTCAATCGCCGACTAAAGTTAAGACTAATAAATCCATATCTATCTTCTTTATATCCTCGAGCTTGAGAAGACACTTCAAACCAACCACATTTAAATAAAGTCACGTATCTCCACCCCATGTATTGAAGCACAATAATGTTAGTCAGTTGCCCATGATATGTGATGTTACCAGTTTCTTCATCCCCTTGCACAACAACTCCACTATTTTGAGTTTTCAAATTTCTTTCAGCATGTATTGTGCGAAATTGGAAGCCATTTATGCACCATCCATTATGAGTCAACACTTGCTTGTCTGGACCTCTAGCCAACACATAAAGCTCCTCGCTGATCTCTCCACTTTTATATAAATTGCATGCCTATGATTAAAATGAAAATTCGTCATTATATTGTACCAAAATGTTGCATTTAAAAGTTATTAAAACTTACTTTTGCTTCAAACCAATCTGAAAATTTGTCGTTTTGTATCCTTTCCACATTCCGAAGTTCTTTACTCTTTAATTCATCAAGGTGCTCACTATGTGCGAAATGTATAAAGTCAAAATCAATCTTAAATGTACATCAAATACAAGTGGAATATAAATTGAAAAAGATAAACTTACTTAATGAATGGTTGAACATCTTCACAATTCTTTAGAACATATAGCCTTGCTTGCTTTAACTCAGACAATGATAACTCATCAAGCTTGCCATGTTTAATGCTTCGTCCATTTTCCTTGAATATATTCATAGAGTATGTTGGCCCCTCACTAACTTCCACAATTCGGTCGGGTCTATCCAAGTTAGAGCCAACATTCTGTAAATATCTACCACACAATGTCACACACTCTTCATAAAGGTATCCATCTGCAATAGATCCCTCTGGACGAGCCTTATTGCGTACATAACCTTTTAACGTACGCAAGTACCTAAATGATGAATATAATTGTAACAACTTAGATACAAGAAAAATTAATAACAAAGAAATATATCATTTTTCTAGATCAACAATGTTACCTCTCAATAGGATACATCCAACGAAATTGTACTGGCCCTGCAATAATGGCTTGTTGTGCTAAATGAATCACTAAATGCACCATCACATCAAAAAAATTTGGTGGAAAGATCCTCTCCAACTTGCAAAGGGTCAATGGTATTTGAGAATCCAATTGATTTAACAAATCAACTCTCAAAACTTTTGCACATAATTCTGAGAAATACATACTTAATTCCACCAATGGATCACATACGTCAATGTCCAATATAGAACGTAATACAAGTGGTAATAATCGTTCAATCAGAACATGACAATCATGACTTTTTAATCCCCTCAATTCACATGTATTGACATGCACACAACGAGATATGTTTGAAGCATGGCCATCAGGAGCTTTCACATCTTTCAGAAATTGACATATAATTCTCTTTTCATCTGTGGATAATGTGTATTTTGCAGGCGGCAATTCAACTTTATTCCCTACATGGACAACATGCAATTCCTTTCTTATCCCCATTTCTTGCATATCAAGACGAGCTTTGATATTGTCCTTTGTTTTGCCCTCATTATTCAGCAAGGTCCCAACAATACTATCACACACATTTTTCTCTATATGTATGACATCAAGATTATGTCTTATTAGCAATTTACTCCAATAAGACAATTCGAAAAATATACTATGTTTCTTCCAATTCAATAACAACTCACCGTGTTTCCTCTTTCTTGTTACCTTCCCAAAGGTCACTTGTGAAAAATGTGTATATTGAGCTAAAACTTCATCTCCAGTCATTGCTTTGGGTGCTGGGCTAAATTCTTTTTTACCATCAAAAGCTTTCTTATTTTTTCTCCATGCATGGTCAGACCCTAACCAACGGCGATGGCCAAGATAGCAGAATTTATTGCCATATTTCAATCTTTTTGCACAAGTGTCTTTATGACAATCTGGACAAGCCAATGCTCCCTTTGTGCTCCAACTAGATAGCATTGCATATGCTGGAAAGTCATTGATTGTCCATAGTAATGCTGCACGTAAGTTAAAATTTTGTTTCTTATAAGCATCATATGTTTCAATCCCAACATCCCATAGTTCCTTCAATTCTTCTATCAATGGTTGCAAATACACATCAATGTCATTTCCAGGTGATTTGGGGCCAGATATTAATACTGACATAATGAAGAATGGTTGTTTCATACACAACCAAGGTGGAAGATTATACACAACAAGCACGACTGGCCATGTACTATATGCAGAACTCAATGTACTAAATGGATTGAATCCATCACTTGCTAATCCAAGTCTGACATTTCGACAATCACGAGCAAATGATGGATCATACATGTCTAATGCCTTCCATGCAGGAGAATCAACAGGATGTCGTAAAATACCATCATCAACTCGTTTTTCCTTGTGCCACCTCATATCCTTTGCTAACTCTGCAGTCATAAACATCCTCTGTAGTCGTGGGATTAATGGAAAGTGTCGCAAAATTTTACGTGATATTTTTGTCTTCTCTTTTTCTTGAACAACTTTGTCACCACCTATATTAGACATCCATCTAGAAGTGCTACATGTAGGGCAATGATCATAATCAGCATATTGACCACGAAAAAGTATGCAATCATTCACACATGCATCAATCTTCTGATAACCAAGACCCAAATCTCGAATGTTTTTCTTAACCTCATGCATAGAATCAGGTAAAGTATTTCCTTCAAGTAGAAGTTTCTTAAGGAGCTTGAGTAATGCATCAAATGAAGTATTACTCCAACCATAAGTGCACTTCAAATGGAACAACTCCACTACACATGACAATTTAGAGAAGTCCTTACATCCTGGATATAACTTTATTTGAGCATCTTCAACCAATTTGAAAAATTTTTTGGCTTCCAAATTAGGCTGTTCAGGTATAGGAGGGGGATCAGATGAACTATCTTCTCCAACATGTGCATTCGCCAAGCCTTGTGCAGTCATCATATCTTGTAACATTGCCCACGTTGCTGATTCATTTCCCTCTTGCCTTGTCTCCTCAACATCAGACATGTCCCCATCTGACGTATCAGAACTTTCACCATGATAGTCCCAGAATGTATATCTTGGATCAATTCCGTGTCTAAATACATGAAGTTTCACTTCATTCCTTACATGTCTAACAGAATTAAGGCATCGCTGACAAGGACAAAGAATCTTATCACGAATCGCTGACCTCGCAAATGCAAAATCAAGAAACTCATCTAGACCTTTCTCAAATTCACGTGTGTTTCTCAAAAGAGACATCCAACTTTTATCTATTGGCATTCTGAGAATATGTCCCTACAAAAGAAATTAAAATACCAAAAGGGTGGTGAAATATCAGCAAAGCAAGGAAAATGAGATCACAAAAGTAGTACTATAAAATACTATATTGAGCGCTACGAATCGGACAAACACTGGATGCATGACCAACTCTTGTAATTATCTCGACATCACAACAGTAGTAGTACTGTAAAATATTAATCCCAAGATCTATGTAAAATTAGTTAAGTGCATGAGTTATGTAAACTGATGAGCAAGGGAATATTGCTTGGATGCACAAGAACAGGTGGAGCTTGTGCTGATGGTTTACATTGGCCTGCATATGGCTGGTTTCCATCTTCGACATAGTTAAAGGTTTACCAACGCAAGAACAGCCACCAATTAACTTAATTTCTAGAGTTCACCAACGCTAATGTGCTTCCGACAGCCTTAAATCCTAGAACCATAAATTTGCATGATCTCATACAGTACTGATGAATTAAGAAACTAAATTAACAAGCCAGTTAACCGTTAATGACTGGACTATTGGATGGGATATGTCCCATATGTAAAAGGAAAGAAATATTTCTTTTGCTGCAGTATGTAACGTTAAGATTCTCCCATCTAAACACGTTATCCCTATAATTCTGGGGAAACATGCAAAGAAACCTCTGAGTTTTTGGAATGAACTAGACTTTGGGGAAATGGACAAGTTGGAGTATGGGCCATGAGACTGTCCTCACCATATGCATGTATGCACTGATCAGTTGAAGACAATCATCACTTGGCTCTAATTTAATAATATTAGAGCACCCAACTCAAAAACCTCAGTTGGCCTGATCAGGTGTGGTACTTTAAAAGATAAAGTTCAGATCATAGAGGTCATGTACACACCTTAGGAGCTAGGATAATGCCTCTCAGTTTCATCAATGCTTACAACGGATTCCAACAAAATCTTCATCTGGTAAAGCCTGCAAAATTGAAGTTTTACTCGGCCAGGAAACTATCTTAAAGTCGTCTTGCAATCTATCCCAATCTACTGGATGACAGTCACCAGTTTCAATAACAAACAGATAAAGAAAATAGAAGATATCTACAGAAATTTCATTTGGAGAGGAAACCAAGACTCTAAAGGGTCATATCTTATTAGTTGGTCAGATTTAAAAATGGATAAGGAAGCAAGTGGCCTGGCTATAAAAGACCTCTCAGATATGAATAGCACCCTCATGTTAAAGCTGGCTCTTAAGGTGCTTATAGACAAAGAAGGACTCTGGAGTAACTTGGTTAAAGCTAAATATCTGAAGCAGGGGAACATGGACAAACAATACAAAACTGTACCGAAATCTGAGATTTGGAGAAGGATTAACTCTGAATATACGAAACACAAAAATTGCTTTGGTTGGATACTAGGAAATGGTGAATCTATCAGTGTGACACATGATGGCTGGTTGCAAGGAAGAGGTATACATAGCTACCCTTGGACTTTGGATTATGAGAAAATTCAGGAAGATATGAAAATTAAGACATGCACATGCATAATGCCATTTAATACACTTGCATCTGTTCATACAATCATCACTCGTTTCACACACTACATGCCTTAGACTTCCTTGCCTCTCTCTTCTTTGTACACCTCACTGCATAATCTTGATCTACAGTTCCTGTCTGCATCTATCTTTGTGTTTTCTACTAGTTTCTCTAACCATACTATTGTTTGAACATAAGAAAAGAAAGAGTTTGCATAATAAACACAAGCAAATGATGAAGATAGTACAGAATGCAGATCCAAGACATGATGCAAACTCTGACGAACCCCCCTCACCCTCTGATTGTATAAAATGGAGAACAGGAAGGGGCAGCATGTAATGAGCAATTCAAATATAAAAAATGTTGTAGGGGGAGGAAAGATAACAAACATATCATTTGAAGAAAAGAAATAACTACCAGCAATGCAGACAAAGTAGACTTCCCACATCCACTGGTTCCTGATAAAAGGATGGTGAAAGATTTCTTTCTCTCTCGAATCCTGAAAAAGTGAAAAAGGCAAATAAAATATTTTCCAAGTGTACCAAAAGAGAAAGCTACCAACATTATTCTTTCCCATCAGAAGTGATAAACTAAATTGATGGAACTCTAAGCAGCATATCTAGATTTTATCCCCGCACCAGGACTGGTAAAGATATCTAACTAGTTTACTGGAATGCTATGAATAGCCACAAAACAAAAATCAAGCTCTCATTCATTTGCACTCTTTTGTTGGAGGAGGGGAGGTATGCGCTGACTCCAGTTTTTTAAAAAAAATATGAAGGTGGAGGATCAGATGTGACACAAAACAAGTCAGGAGGTATAAAAGAAAGGACACAAAGAATCAGATGAAAGATCATGAACACAGTATATAGTCAATTAAGAATTTCATTAGATTATCAGAAAGGAAGGGCCTAAAAACTCATTAGATGGTTCCATGATATAATCCCTCAAGACCACAGCAGTCAACCAACTCAGTAATTAGAAGCATTGATGGATGCTAGAAATTCATATATAAGGATAAGATAAATCTCTTCCTCTACTTCCTCTCTTTTTGTTTTGTTGGGGGATTAGATGTGTGCACACGACCTTAGTGTGGTTCTCAGTTGTATAGAGGTGGGACCTATTTTTTGGAGTATATTGCCCACACTTGTACATTCTTTTCTTACTACTCACTGTCATGAAAAAAAAGGGATAAGATAAATCTCAGTCACCTAAAAACAAACGAATAGAAAACGCCCTGCGAGGGGGAGACATGAACATTTTTCAACTGTAAAAGATCACAGGAAGTAAAAACTAGAAAACAAAGCATTCTATAGGAAAAAAGAACAGATATGAGGGTTTCATGTCTGAGCTCAAAAGTTGGTAAGGGATTTGGTTTTGCCATCTATGTGACTATGTCAGGTCCAAAATAAGAGACCCTGGAAAATCTAAGGACAGCTTCAAGAAAGGGATGCACATGAATGAGCATTAATTAGTTCTTGTATTTTTATTCTAAACGATGAAACATCACGATTAATTGTTACATGCATTTGAGAAACAAAAATAACAAGTGTGCATCACCAAAAGCTACGCAGAAAAATACATCTTTTGGTTGATAAATCGTCCATCTGCAGTCGCAATCATGAACTTAAAACGGAAAATGCCAGTGGTCATCTCATCACTAAATCACTGGACTGACTTCTTCCAGAATTGTCAGTGAGTTGAGCTTCCAGTTGCAGAACGACAACAAGAACTTACACAAGAATTATAGAATCAGATACAAATCTGTTTGGACTCGTAAACTGTCAAAAAAAAAAAAAAAAGACACACTAAAAGCACCGTGACAAGAACAGAAATGCATGCCAGTTGAGGACACGACCAAAATTTTTAGTTAGCCAACCCCATTATTGCGACAGGTCCAAAGCATAATTATGAAAACTCATGCCATCTATATATAGCTGCCACATGAAACACCAATGAATGTATGAGAATAGGTTCAACAATTCGTTAGGTTTTAGGAGCCATATTACAATATTATCATTTAACGACCTGATCTTAAGGCTTAGATTTATTCATATTATGGGACATGATGGGCAGAAGTTAGTTGAAAAGAACTTGATGCTTTTTTAAAAGTGAAGAGCTTGATGTTCATTAAGAAAGTTCTCATCAAGCGCACTACTCCTGTAAGTTGACAAATTGAACAAAGGATCAAGAGTCAAGACAACTGAGTACAGATGCAAAATATGCGAAACTTCATAGATGAGAAGGTATTAAAGTAAAATGTGAAAGCCATACGTGGGAAGCTGTTTGTCTGAACCAAGTCGTGAAGATTCTTTTATTTCTTTCCTTCACATAGCATAGACGATAAGCTCAAATTCAAGATATCCTACTCTTGCTTCAATGAACGTCTCCATCTCTCAATTAAGACTGTACATTTCTCACGGGTAGTAACCCCTTTCAGCTTACCTTCCACTATAAAGAAGGCTGCAAATTATTATTCCACACCTAATCCAGTCCCACTTCTCCCCCACACACCACCCGAAATTCCCAAACAGAGAAAAAGAGCATTAAAACTGTGGAGCAAACTATGGTCTCCATCAAACCCCTATCTGCATTTCTTCTGATGACTTAAACCCAGCAGCTTGGGATGTTTGTAGGATGGATACCCCCACTCCCAACGCAATTGGTTCCCTTTTCCGGCCCTTAAGTGGTGGTAATTCCCCCTTCCAGAGAGAGGCGGAGTGGCTCTGCACGACCCCCACGTTCCCAGATTTGGCGAAGGTTCTAGGGAGGAGTCGTCAGGGAGACAGAGACGAGAGCAATGGCCGGGAACGACGGTGGGCGCAGACCATGAGCCATAGCAGGACGGTGGAGGGGAGAAGCGCACAGGAATCGGCGGCCAGCAGTGGGTGGGGAAGAGAGAGCAATACCTCGGTGGTGGCCGGGAACAATGGTGAATGCAGACCCCACGGCCGGCGATCATGGTGGCAGCGATCGTCGAAACTGGGAGATGGCAACTGGCGGGGTAAAAAGAGAGGGAGGGAATCGTGGTGGGCGGGGGGCCAGCAGAGGGTGGGGAAGAGAGAGCAATACCTCGGTGGTGGCCGGGAATAATGGTGAATGCAGACCCTGTTGGGTTCTCATATTGGAGAATGTTGGGTTACAACAAGTGCTTAAATGTTTTTGATGATGAGCAATACTAATTGATGTTATGTTTGTTTTTGATGATGAACATTTCATGAACAAGACAAAATTGATGTGTTATGAATGTGTGAAACATGATGAGAATGACAATTGGATGCAAATGAAACACATGTTTTATATGCTCATTATATCTCACTAATTATGTCTTTTAATGTAGGTGTGAATGTACACAAGACAAAGCCCAAAATCTAAGTGCAAAAGAACAAGACAAGTTGCTGAAATAGTGCACCTGTCAACAGATGAATAGTGCATCTGTCAACAGATGAATAGTGCATCTGTCGACAGATGATTTTCGCCTGTCGACAGATCCACTCAGAAATCTATTTCCAGAAAGCCCAGTCTTCCGGATTTTGCAAACCTGTCAGCATCTGTCGACAGCAGCAAGTCGGCTGTCGACAGACGGAGTTTTGGGAAGATCTAATGGCCGGGATATCATCTATATTTTGGTGTTTCCTTTTAGCACGACTCAGTATGCTTGGACACCAATATATATGGATCATATGAGGCTATTTTCGCAGCAAGGGAGCCACCATACCAAAACCCTAAGCAAAGGTCAAGAAGAAGGCTTTCTTCCTGCTGCCCTGCTTCATCTCTCTGCCCAGAACAAAGAAGAACAACCATCCAAGCGGAGTTGAAGCCGGTTCGTCCGTTGTTCAAGCTTCTCCATCAACTGATATTTGTCAAGATGAAGCCTGGAGTCTTCTAGACGACCAACGAGAAGAGATCTACATCGGGATTTGATTCTTCATCTCAAAACTCTTCTCTTTTCACTACTTTCATATATCTGTGTGTGTGCACTGATTTGAGATCAGTACGTGGATGTTGTGGTAGTGGTTCAAGCGTTCCTTGTGCTTGATCCACGTGTGGATTGTTGTTCTGATTGCGTGTTTGCATCAGACAACGTGTGTGTGGTGTGTTGGTCAGATCAAGGCTAAAGGATCTGATCTTTTGTTGGACTTGATCTAGCGTGTGTGTGTGTGGTTGAGCCGGTGTGCTCGTGTGTGTGTGTTGTACTCAGTTCTTGAGTAGTGTGTCCTCACTGTGTGGGGGGTGGACGTAGGAGTCACGTGGTGTGATCTCCGAACCACCTAAAAAATCCCTTGTGCACTGTGGTTTGACTTGTGGTTTGCATTATGTTGCGCTAGATGCATGCCTAGGGATTTCGTTCACACACTACTTGTTAATCTATTCACACACATTACATCAGATCAGAGGGGTTTTAATTGAGTAGGTCTTTTAATCCGAAGTAGTTTTTAAATTGCTTAAGTTTCCGCTGCAAATCTATTCAACCCCCCCTTCTAGCTTTGCCATAACCGAATATCCGATCCTAACAATTGGTATCAGAGCAGGTTTTCTGTTCAACGGTTGTGATTTGGCATATCTGTTTATGTGTGATTAATTACTCTGATCGGGTTTATAATTGATTCTGAACTGATCTGATTACTTTGGTTGTTGGTTTATTCATCTACAACATACTCAGAAATATGTCTGAGTTCTCGAGTATCATAAATAGACCAATGTGTATTGAGTTTGATAACCATGTTGATAAAATGCAGGACTCCTTTAAGAAGACAAGCAAGATTGCAAATAAAGCCAAAGACAAATGCTTCATGGCCCTTGGCAGCTCTAGAGTTTCTCCTAGTTCAGACAAATCTGAAAGATCATATCTGTCAGAGAAGTCAAGAAACTATCAAAGGTCAGGTAAATCCAATTCAGACCCATTTGACGCATCAATATCTAATTCTGATTCAAAAGATGATATTTCCTATGATGAATTGATAGAATGCTATGAGCACTTGTCCAATCAACTTAAGAAGGTAAAAACTCAAAACAAGAAGCTAAAAGAAAAATTGGATAAGAATGAAATGAGAATTGATAATGCTCAAGCATTCTATGAAGAAAATGAAAAATTGAAAATGGAGAATGAAAAATTAGAAAATGAAGTCAAAAGCTATGAAATCAAGTTTTCTAAGTTGAAAGAAGATCATGATCAAGTTGAATCTGAAAATGTTGATTTGAAAAATGAAAATGAAAAATTGATTGATCATAATGAGAATCTCAAATTTGATAATGATCAATTGAACAAACAAATGTCCAACATGGCTCATGATCACCAAATAAAAGAAAAATGCAATCAACTGTTTGAGGAGAATAATCATCTGAAAAAGAAGATTGAAGGCTTGTATCATAACAGACCATTAAATGATGAATGGAACAATGCTAAGCAGAAAATTGCTGACTTGGAAAATCAAATTGTTCAAAGTGAAATTGAAAAGAACAAAATACAAAATGGTCTAGATGTCATGAAAAGCCAACTTCTAACTTCTGAAAAAGAAATTGTTGCATTGAAAGCTCAAAATAAAAAATTGAACAACAATGCAGCAATTAGAAAGAATGTTGTTTCAACTAAAAATCTGAAAAAGGAAGTGAAAAAGAAAGCAGGATTGTACAAGGTTTCAACACCTCCACCAGCAGCTCACAAAGCTTCAAGGCAATCTCCAACTCCACATCATGCCAAGAGATACCAAAGGGTACCACCTCCTTCTTCTCAACCCAAGGGTGATCAAAGGTACTCTAAAGGATCTCAGAGATTCTAGCAAATACATTCATACTGTGGTAAGATTCAGGTAAATGATCAACCCATTTGTTTTAAATGCAATAGGCCTGGTCATCTTGCTAAATTATGCTGGAATAAAAATCAACACTGTCATAATCATGCCAAACCAGTCCAATGCTTCACATGTCATAAAATTGGTCATATTTCTAAGAACTGTTGGCATAAAAAACATGATTCTGTGCATGCTTCAAAGCTCCATAATAATCCATGTGTTCATACACACAAGGATAAACATCATGTTCATAAAGATCAAAAATTTCATGCATCTATGAACAGGAAAATTGCACAAAACAATAGAAATCCAAAAACCAAATCACTTTGGATTCTGAAATCTTCATTGTTAGATCCTAACATTAATGTCATTGCAGGACCCAAGCAAGTGTGGGTCCCAAAACAAGCTTGATCAACAAGCTGAGGTGTCTTGCAGCCAAAAATTGAAATGGATTCATGACATTGGCTGTGCAAGGCAAGAAATGATGGAGAACAAAGGTAAATTTTTTTATGACTATGATTGAAGACTGTTCAGGTAAAATCTCATTATCACTTCATATTTGAACTGCTGAAATTGAAATGGATTCTTACCTTCATCTGAGCAATGCAAAATGTGCCTTAATGCTACCCCACATGACAATGCTTCTTAGCAATTGGGACAATGATAAATTTGAGGAAAAATGAATCTTTTATGTAGTGACTATTTGGTATATCAAATGATGACATGTGGAAAAACAAGTTATGCTTGTTTGGAAACTATCATTATGCGTGAGTAAAATACTCCGCCAAGTATCAAAAGTCATGTAATGCATAAGGCTAGTTGAGTGCTTAATAATGTGTGAATTACTTGATACATTTACCATGCATGTGTTATGGGGGAGTAAATTTGAAAGTGCTAATATGCTCATGAATGCTCATGAAATCTATGTGCAAACGCTTGTCATGAATGTATATATATCATGCTTGGTATGTTTGTGTATCTCATTGATTGATTTGCTTGAATGATGAGTCATCATATGCACACTCTATGGGGGAGTAAGTTAAGGCTAGGTGAGTGAAATTCATAAGGGATACCCTTCATGTTCAATGTGTATTTATCCCTCAATCTTATGGTTCAAATCACTCTCAATTCAAAACCTTAAAGCTGAAGTTTCAAAGCTCCTGTCGACAGCCCTGAACCACACTGTCGACAGATATGACTTCACAGAAACCAGTTTTTGAACTCTGAGTGTTTCTGTCGACAGACGAATTCCATCTGTCGACAGCCAAGCACAGTTCTTGACCTCCCAGAACCAAGTCTTTCAGGTCTGTGTGCATCTGTCGACAGGCACTCCCTTGCTGTCGACAGATACACATTTTCTGTAAATTCTTCATCCTTCTTCATAATTTCTTCATGAGCATGTTCATATCATTGATGCAAGGGGAGAATTTGGACTTAATATTCATTGCAACCTTTCATATTCACATAGTATCAAAGACATTGAATTAAATACAATGATTTTGATATAATATTTTGTGCTTGAGTCTAGGTTGTGTCATCTAGAAAACATTGATCAAATCTAATGATTTTAGCCTAACTCACTTGAATAACTCCCTTGTGGATTATCATGTTTCTAAAATGGTTTGATAAGTAAGAAGGTTTTTGAACTTAATGTTTGGCATTAACCATTGACATTAAATAACCATTGACCTTGATTGTTAAAAAAAAGGAGAAAAGCTACATATTTCAAACACTCAAAAGTTCATAAATAGTATTTGAAATGGGACAAAGGTAGAGCAATGATGAGTATCACTTAGTAACCGGGGACATGGGCATCACAAATGTCTGTCTTCGCGTAAAAAAGTCTTTTCATTATCTCTGCACAATGGTATGATGGTCACTCACACTGAGTAACTGGGGGTACGGGCATCCCTCATGTCTACCTTCACGCCAAAAGGTAAAAGTGATCCTAATTACCACTTTTCCCACATAAACTTGACAAAAGAAATTGTTCAAATGCTTGAAATAGAGTGGAGCCTCCAAAATTTAAATCAAGGGCAATGGGTTGTCTATTGTCAATTGTTCATGTAGACATTGCCTTCATTTACCAACTGAACATCACCCACTAAGGTATATGATTTTCTTCAATGGTTTTATTCAAAAGGGTTATTTTATTTTCATATGTTTTTGAACGATGTATTCTAAATGCTATAACTTGAGATTCCTGGAGTATTATCTCTTAACCATTGTAGAATTTTTATGTGTCTTAATACTAGTGTTCATGACATTTTGTAGTGGGTATCAACCTATTATCAACCTTGCAATCTCATTTGAACACTCATTCCCCACTCATATCTTTCACAATTCAGTTATGTGGTCACACAATTCCTTGCTTCATTCTTTTACTTGTGTGCACTCATTATCTTCTTGAATGTTGTCAAAAGGGGGAGAAACATCAATTGTGCATAATTGAAAATTTTGTCATCATCAAAAAGGGGGAGAATGTTGGGTTCTCATATTGGAGAATGTTGGGTTACAACAAGTGCTTAAATGTTTTTGATGATGAGCAATACTAATTGATGTTATGTTTGTTTTTGATGATGAACATTTCATGAACAAGACAAAATTGATGTGTTATGAATGTGTGAAACATGATGAGAATGACAATTGGATGCAAATGAAACACATATTTTATATGCTCATTATATCTCACTAATTATGTCTTTTAATGTAGGTGTGAATGTACACAAGACAAAGCCCAAAATCCAAGTGCAAAAGAACAAGACAAGTTGCTGAAATAGTGCACCTGTCAACAGATGAATAGTGCATCTGTCAACAGATGAATAGTGCATCTGTCGACAGATGATTTTCGCCTGTCGATAGATCCACTCAGAAATCTATTTCCAGAAAGCCCAGTCTTCCGGATTTTGCAAACCTGTCAGCATCTGTCGACAGCAGCAAGTCGGCTGTCGACAGACGGAGTTTTGGGAAGATCTAATGGCCGGGATATCATCTATATTTTGGTGTTTCCTTTTAGCACGACTCAGTATGCTTGGACACCAATATATATGGATCATATGAGGCTATTTTCACAGCAAGGGAGCCACCATACCAAAACCCTAAGCAAAGGTCAAGAAGAAGGCTTTCTTCCTGCTGCCCTGCTTCATCTCTCTGCCCAGAACAAAGAAGAACAACCTTCCAAGCGGAGTTGAAGCCGGTTCGTCCGTGGTTCAAGCTTCTCCATCAACTGATACTTGTCAAGACGAAGCCTGGAGTCTTCTAGACGACCAACGAGAAGAGATCTACATCGGTATTTGATTCTTCATCTCAAAACTCTTCTCTTTTCACTACTTTCATATATCTGTGTGTGTGCACTAATTTGAGATCAGTACGTGGATGTTGTGGTAGTGGTTCAAGCGTTCCTTGTGCTTGATCAACGTGTGGATTGTTGTTCTGATTGCGTGTTTGCATCAGACAACGTGTGTGTGGTGTGTTGGTCAGATCAAGGCTAGAGGATCTGATCTTTTGTTGGACTTGATCTAGCGTGTGTGTGTGTGGTTGAGCCGGTGTGCTCATGTGTGTGTGTTGTACTCAGTTCTTGAGTAGTGTGTCCTCACTGTGTGGGGGGTGGACGTAGGAGTGACGTGGTGTGAACTCCGAACCACCTAAAAAATCCCTTGTGCACTGTGGTTTGACTTGTGGTTTGCATTATGTTGCGCTAGATGCATGCCTAGGGATTTCGTTCACACACTACTTGTTAATCTATTCACACACATTACATTAGATCAGAGGGGTTTTAATTGAGTAGGTCTTTTAATCCGAAGTAGTTTTTAAATTGCTTAAGTTTCCGCTGCAAATCTATTCAACCCCCCCTTCTAGCTTTGCCATAACCGAATATCCGATCCTAACAGACCCCACGGCCGGCGATGATGGCGGCGGCGATCGTCGAAACTGGGAGATGGCAACTGGCGGGGTAAAAAGGGAGGGAGGGAGGGAATCGTGGTGGGCGGGGCGAAAAGGGAGGGAGATGGTGGTTGGCGGGGAGGGAAGAAATTAACTTATTTCTGGCGACCCCATCGGTCGCTGTAAATATACTACGTATACAAGCTTCGTGCGAAAGCCTTCGAAGTGAAGATGATAATCCATTACGGCGACCATTATTACCGCCGTATATAATACTATTTTTTACTGCGCCATCCCTCTTGCCGTACATACTTATCATGGTATTTACGGCGCTCATTAATATCGCCGTAAATAAGACACCTCATATGTTATTACGGCGACAATATATCGCCGTAAATACTTCATGGTAGTCTAATTTTGCAATTTATTTTTTCTTATTTATGGCGACCACCAACCTCGCCGTAAATAATGCACTTATTATAGCGAGTAATAGAGGCGCCGTAAATAATATACATTGCATTGCACTTATTACAGCGAGTATTTGTGTCGCTGTATAACATTAGCCCATGTTTACGACCCCCACGAGAGAGTCCCCATAAGACCTTCTCTATTATGGCGAGCGGAATTGTCGCTGTAAAATGCTATCTTTTTACGGCGATTTTCATAGTCGCTGTAAAAACTTCGCCACTAATAACCTGCCGTCCAGTAGTGAAAATTGAAAATGTCATGCATGTTACTTCCTTAACTAGAAGAGTGTCTGAACTTGAGAATGAAATATCTGAACTTTATGATGAAAAGGAAGAACTTCTGAATGAAATAGATGAGTTTAAAATTGCATCTCAAAAGGCTAACATTGATTTTGAAAAGCTCTCTGAGAAAATGCAATTGCAACCAAAAAGAAAAACAACAAGCATTTGATGAAATTCAGAAACTTAAGAAATTACTGGATGAAAAAGATGAAATGATAAGGAATTTCACAAATGGAAAAAAAAATCTTGATACTTTGTTGGGACTAAGAATGAATGCTGAAAAACATGGACTAGGATTCACCATAGAAAAATCTATGAAAAACAAATCTACTAAAAAGAAAGAAAAATCTTCAAAAATCCCTTTGATAAAATTTGTCAAAAGAACTAGTCCAAAAAATAAAAATAAACAAGGGTAAAAAAAAACATCTGAAACAATCAAAAAATAAAATAAAAAGAAAATGTCCAATCAGAAGAAACATAACAGGTCAACACATGTTGTAGAAAGGTCGACACAGGCTAACCATAAGTCCAAGTCTGTGGTCGCTGAGTCGACTCTAGCTCAACATAGGTCGACCTATCGACTTCTGAACAACATTAGGATGTTTCACAAAAATTAAAATAAAAATCTGAAAAATTATAAAAACATACTTTCACGATAATTATTGGAGATCCAGGACTTCATATCAATCCAATTAGATCAATTCTTAGAATCAATGGTATCACAATCCTCATTAGTACCATTCATAGTCTTTCTATCCAAAATTTCCATGACATTAACAGAACTCCTAGTCTGGATTTCCATACATGAACAATCATTTCAAAATGCATAATTTCTCTGCTTATGAAAGGAAAAACACTGGTGTTTTCATTCCAAATCAGAATGTTAAAATACCAAAAAGGGAAATCAATTCAAAGATAAAACAAAAACCAAAAACAACTCAAGTGTGGATCAGAAAAGACTTATTATTTTGCTCAAACAAACTGATGGTCCCAACAATGTTTGGGTACCAAAATCTTTTCTTCTTTGATCTGATTTGTACAGGAAGGTCATGCAGCTAGCTCCAATGTGTGGTTTCTTGACAGTAGGTGTTCACAACACATGACTGGAGACAGAACAAAGTTTTCATTTCTGATTGAAAAGTAAGGAGGATCTGTTACTTTTGGAGGTAAAAACAAAGAGAAAATAATTGGATCTAGAAAGGTTGGTAAGTCCTTCTTAAACTTAATTGAAAATATTCTGCTAGTTGATGGTTTAGACTACAATCTTTTGAGTATAAGCCAATTGTGTGACAAGGGTCACAAAGTTATTTTTGAATCAGACTTTTACAAAATAATTGATTCTTCATTTGAAAAAATAAAATTCTTTGAAAAAAAGAGAAAACAATGTGTACATGATAAATCTAGATAAAAATTTTGCTAAAAATATTTGTTTCGTTGCTAATAAAAATGAAATTGTATGGACATGACAGAAGAGACTTGGTCATGCAAGTTTTAACATAATAAATAAACTCTTAAAGCTAAATATGGTTAAAGGACTTTCTGAATCTTTTCCAAATGTTGAAAATTAACTTTGTGGGATATGTACTCAAGGAAAATAAATCAGAAAATCTTTTAAAATTTTCAATGATGTACTTACTTCTAAGCCACTAGAATTACTTCATATGGACCTTTTTGGGCCAACAAGAATTCTCAGTCTTAGTGGCAAATGATATGGATTTATCATCATTGATGATTTTATTAGATATACTTAGGTTATATTTCTATCCCACAAAAGTGATACTTGTCAAGAATTCAGGAAATTCTGTAACACTGCCTTAATGGGATTTTCACACAAAATAAAATCCATTTTGATTGATCATGGGGGTGAATTTGAAAATAGGGCTTTTTTCTGATTTATGTGCTGAATTGAACATTTTCCACATATTCTTTTCTCCAAGAACTCCAGAACAAAATGAAGTTGTGGAAAGAAAGAACAGAACTCTTATGAAAATGGCAAGGTCCATGCTGTTGGAAAGTAAATTGCCCAAATTCTTCTGGGCTGAAGCTGTGAACACAAAAAATCATATTTTGAACAAAGCATTAGTGTGACCAAAAATCAGAAAAACCCCCTATGAACTTTTGAAAAACAAAAAGCCAACTTTGTCTTATTTTAAAATTTTCGGTTGCAAGTGCTTTGTATATAACAACAATAAAGAAAATCTTGATAAATTTGATGCTAAAAGTCTTAAAGTTGTTTTCCTTGGTTATTCTGAATTTTCTAGAGCTTATAGAGTTTACATTCTCAAGAATACAATTATGGAAGAATCTCCACATGTAGTTTTTTAAGAAAATTCCTATCAAACTGATGACTCTACATCTTGCAGTGTTCTACAAAGTAATGAAGAAGATGACTTTACTGTCGAATCTTCACCAATTGTTGAGGAGCATGAAGATCCATTTGAAAATTTGGACAATCAATCACCTACCACCGATGGATCAGGTAATATTGTTGCAGAACTGAATGAACCTCAAGAGGTAATTCCTGAAACCAGACTTTTAGGAGATCATCTAATTGAGAATGTGGTTGGGAATTTGCATGATAGAGTTAGGACTAGGTCATCCTTTCATAATGTAATAAATGAATACCCACTGACACTAATTTCCCAGATTAAACCGAAGTCTATTGATGAAGCTCTTACCAGTGAAGACTGGATTAATGCAATGCATGATGAACTTCATCAATTTGACAGAAATCAAGTATCAGAGTTAGTACCTAGACCTAGTGACCAATCTGTGATTAGCACTAGATAGGTATTCAGAAATAAATTGAATGAAAATGGACAGATTGATAGGAATAAAGCTAAACTAGTTGTCAAGGGGTACAATCAAGAGTTTGGGATTGACTTTGAAGAATCATATGCCCCTGTAGCTAGACTAGAAGCTATGAGATTTTTTTTGGCTTTTGCATTATCTTTGAAATTCAAAGTTTATCAAATGGATGTGAAAAGTGTTTTTTTGAATGGTTACATCAAAGAAAATATTTTTGTAGAACAACCTCCTAGTTTTAAAAATGAAAAATATTCTGATCATGTTTTCAAACTTAATAAGGCTCTTTATGGTCTTAAGCAAGCTCCAAGAGCTTGGTATGACTGCTTGAGATCATTTTTACTGAATAAAGGGTACACAAGAGGTAGTGTAAACCAAATCTTATTTACAAAAACTGTCAACAATCAGATTATTGCTGTTCAAATATATATTTATGACATAATTTTTTGGTCTACAAATAAAGAACTATGTACTGAATTTGCTAATCATATGAAAACTGAATTTGAAATGAGTTTGATGGGAGACTTACAATTCTTTTTAAGATTGTAGGTACATCAAACCATTGAAGGGATATTCATAAGTCAATCAAAGCATGTGAAAGAACTTTTGAAGAGATTTCACTTTCAGCACCTCAGGCACTTAAGTACACCTATGGCAATAAATGTAAGATTAGAGGAAGATTCTTTTAGTAAGTCAGTAGATCCAAAGACCTAAAGAGATTTGATTGGCTCTCTACTTTATCTCAAAATCTCTAGACCTAACATTTAATTTAGTGTGTGCATATGTGCTAGATTTCAAGTCAACCCTAAAGAAAGTCACATGTTAGCTGTCAAAAGATTTTTAAATATCTTGTTGGAACATGTGAACTTGGAATATGGTATCCTACTAATTGCAAAATAGATTTAATTGCTTACTGTGATGTTGATTATGCTGGTTGTAAGCTTGATAGAAAAGTACTAGTAGCTTGTGTTTATATCTAGGAGAATGCCTAATTTCTTGGGCTTTTAAAAAACAACATTTAGTTGCTCTATCCACTGCCGAGGCTGAATATGTTGCGGCTGGTTGTTGTGGCACTCAAGTTCTTTGGGTGAAACACCAGCTCCTACATTATAATCTCAAATTGGGTTGTATTCCTATTCTGTGTGATAACACTAATGCAATCAATTTGTTTAAAACCCCAATTCAGCATTCACGAACAAAACATATGGAAATAAGGCACTATTTTCTAAGAGATGAGGTTCCTAAGAAGTCATTTGAGCTTCACTTTATTGAAACAGAAAAATAAGTTGCAAACATTTTCACTAACCTCTTCCCGAAAATAGATTTTCATCCTTAAGAAGAGAGCTTGGTTTGTGCAAACTTCCACATCCTTGATGTTTTCCCTCTCTTTTTGCAAATAAAATCTTTGTCCTCTTGCAAATAAATTTCTTGCTTCTCACATTGCATTGGCATTCTTAGGATATCAAATAGTGATCTGAAGAAAGACAAGTCAGGCTTGTTTGGACACTTTCACTTTGCGTGAGTATATGTCTCCGCCAAGTATCAAGAGCCTTTTTATGTAATTGTTGAGAGGGAGCCTTGTCTTTTACTTCACTGATGTTTTCCTTCCTCAATAATCTTTATGTTCACCTTGTAATAGGGGGCTACATGATAGGGGAGTCTTTTGGTATCAGAATCTGTGCTCATTGTCAATTCTTCACTCATTTCTCTTGTCCCTGATTGTCTATCTTGAGCCCCAATTATCAGAATTTTTGAGTCTTTGTGCTATTTTCATATGAGAGACATAAAACATTGAAACTAACCTAATTGTGCCTTTAGTTTAATTTGAAATATTCACTTTCATATCAAGGTTGTGCCATCTTAATACTGAATGTCTTTAAAAGGATTTGCAAAACACTTGTAGGCACATGAGTGGCATTACTGTTTTTTTTTTCCCAAAGAAAGTGCAACAGGATCAGCGATTAGTCGAGTGCATTCCACCCCCAGCAGGGTGAAATGGAACCACTCCCCCAGGCGATTAACCTGCTATACCAGAAGTTTTATAGATGAATGGAGAAACATTACACAAGCTGCGGGGCATACCCCTAAAGGATACAAAAGTCCAATGTGCACAAGACCAAAAGCGGGGAAGAAAACCCCCAATTAGACCAGTCTAATATGTGCAAGACCAGACGTATCTAAAACAGTCGACCCTTTACAAGAATGAGGGAGACTTTGAACTCCCCAGAAGACCTAATTAGACCTGGAGGCAACCGCATGGTTAGCTAACTGATCTGCCACTGTGTTTGCTTCACGATAAACATGAGTGAGGGATCTTTGATCAGCACCCAGCATCTTCCTAACCTCACACCACCACCTATAAGTTTGCCAAGACATACACATGTTCTGATGCAGCGAGTTAACAAGTAATAAGAAATCCGACTGGATGTGAGAGAGCCGAACTCCGAAAGAAAAGGCAAGCCGAATCCCATCGCATAAAGCATGGGTTTCCGCAAGAAGACTATTCCCCATACCATAATAATGAGCAAAGGCAACAAGCACAGTTCCATTAGTGTCCCGGATACAACCAACACCACCATAATTCCCTGGGTTCCCTTTAGAGGCCCCATCCACATTCAAACAATAGCTCACTTCTGGAGGAATCAAGCAGATTAACTTGATCTGTTCAGCAGAGAAATGAGGATTAAAACCATATATCTAAAGCACCTGCTGATCCTCCAGCGTTGGGTCACTTTTGAAGAAAGTCTTGCTAAGGGCAATGGAAATTTGAAGCTTGATACTGTTGATAATGTCACCAGCCCGAATAGTTTTCTCTTCTAGCCTAACAACGCATCTGCCTTTCCACAACTCCCATATCATGATCATGAAACCATGAGGGATATAAAACCCATGGGGGATCAAATATTACTGTGTTTAACAAAGTTCCATGTCCTTGCGATAATATGACCATGCAGATGGATTTTATTGCTCACTAGGGGAAGTAACCAGCGCCAAAGTTGAACAGCTATGTCGCTGTTGATGAAAACATGGTCAAGATCTTCAAACTGAGGAGAAGGGCAAGAGTGACATCTTGATACCATAGGAATACCACAATCTGAGATCCTACTATCAACAGGAACAGCTCCATTCAAAATTCTCCAAGAAAACAAGGAAATTCTAGGATTATAAACTATTTGCCAAATCTTTAACCATTCAGAACGACGAGTCCCCCTATCTCTAATCAAATTATAAGCAGAGGAAATAGTAAACGTGCCACTAGGGGAAGGAGCCCAGTCCCCCATCTCTAATCTTGAAAAGTCCTTCAGGAAGGACCGCTCGAAGAGGATGGGAAGCACTGTTCACTACCTCCTACAGAGTGGTTTCATCATCCTCAAAAGATTCTGGAATTAAACCTGAAAGAGGGACGTCTCCTATCCAGATGTCATGCAGAACCTTGATTTTATCCCCCTTACCATGAATCCATTTCGTGTTTTCTTGAATGATGAGATTAGCAGCCAGGAGCGTCCTCTTTGGAATTCCAGGGAGATTGTTGTAACTTGTAGAAGCATGCCTCCTTCTAGCATAATTTGACCCGAAGGAAGTGCCATGATGGAGGTTCCACAGCTATTTGACAACTAGGGACAGTTGGACATGGTGCAGGTTGCGAATGCCAAGGCCACCTTCGACTTTCGGACGTTGCATGGAATTCCATGCAACCCAATGGCGTCGACATGAGTCGTCCCTGCCATTCTAGAAAAAGGCTGCCGCAGACCTCTCAAAGAGAGATATCACAGCCTTAGGGATAACAAATGTTGCCGCCAGGTAAATAGGAATAGAGGATACTACCAAATTAATCAAGGTAATCCTCCCAGCTTGAGAGATGAGTTTAGACTTCCAGCTCCCTACCTTGGCTTGCACTTTATCAAGAAGATGTTTGTAATCTGCAACCAAGACTCTTCCAGGCCTCAACGGAACTCCAAGGTAAAGTAACGGCCCTTGTTGTCTCTTATATCCAGTGATATCTTTAATCCTTTGAACTGCAAGGGGAGACATCTTGGCAGGAACCATGAAACAAGCATTACTGTTTCACATGTGCAAATTTAAGCTTCATTTTCACCACATGTTAAGAATAATTTCTCTATAGTCATAGCCATGACTTTTCTGGTCTAAGCAAAAAATAATCCTGTAGCACATTAAATGCAAATGATCAACAATCTAGAAAGATACAAACTATAACGTCGCACATTTTTCGGATCTTCGCGGATCCTTGCTTAGCAGGTTTGGTGGTCAATGTGTGGCACATTAGTCTATGTTTCAGGTGTTTTCACAGGTTGTGAGGCATTGTGGGCCGGCAGGTTGGGCCCAAAGCACTCATAGGTTCTCTGTCTGTGAACGCGACAGAGTCTGGTGTAGCGTTCTGAATGCGACGGTCCTAAGTGTCACGTTTAGGTTGCCGACGCTTGAGGGTCTTCATCTGCATGTCCGCCGTGTGTCGCGCACTGGGCGGCTTGCTGACGTCGACAGTGGGAAGGCGACGACATCCTATGTCGCATTCTTGTCGCGACAGTAGGGTGCGTCGCGTTCTCAACTGTGTTGCTTTTTGAAGCTAGGTCGGCCAAAAAGAGCTCCAGCAAGCTCTGCTCAGCTAGGGAGGAGGTTTTGCGGTGGATTTTGGGGCGATCTGACATTTTGAGGTCATTTTCGGCGTGGTCTCACCGCGAGGACGTCGCACGGAGCGGGGGAAATGCCGGGCATCGCAGTTCTTCACGTTCTTCGCGAAGGTAGGGAGATCCCACCATGTTTCTTGATGTGAATCGCTTGTGAAGCATGTTTAGCTTGTTAAACATGTAATAGATAGTAGATATCATGATAGTGTAGCTGTATGAGCATGAATATATGGTTTTTAGGGTGGTTTTTATGGCTTGTATGGGAGATCCGGAGATGGGATCCTGGATTAGGGTTCCTACCTATGAAGGCGACGGACCATTCTGTCGCATTCTAAACACGACAGGCCGACCCATCGCATTCTGCTTTTGAACGTAGCCTATCGGGGTGTCGCGTTCAGAAGGCAACATTAGTCCTCATCGCGTTAACAATTCTGTGAGCTTTATGTATGCGCATGATAACGTATTTATCGGATTATCGTTATGTGATGTGCAAGGCCTTAGTAATCAGTGCCTTGGCATCTGTAGTGCTCGAGGAGCGTGTTATTCACGTGGTTGACGTGGTGTTTACGTGGTTTGAGCAGTGTGTATGTGGTTAGTTTGTGGTGATTGGGCAGTGAGGTTCCAGTGTGAACCTAGCCTCGGTCCTTAGATATCTTTTAGAGGTTATTTAAGTTGGTTTAATTGATAAAGCATGTGTAGGGTTAAGAGTTAGTGTATGGTTATTAAGTGGTTATTGTGTATTGTGTTTAATGTGGCAATGAAGGTCATGAGATGACCAATGACAAGCCAGTTTATTATTGGTTAATGTAGTTCTTGTATGTGTCTATGTAGGCTAGCTTGTAGGTCACTTAGTGACCGAGGACAAGCTATTACTGACACTTATGCCATGGTTTGTAATAAAGATTATATATGTATGTATCATGGTTTGTGCGTTGCCGAGTTTGGTGGTCCGACGCCTATTCTGGAATACCTGTTCAGTTGGGTACCCCAGGTTCTATGTGAGCCAGGCACGTGTGTTTGTTGTGCTCGGGATTTGTCCCGGTACTGTGTTTACCGTTGAGGTCTATGTCATCTTCCTGGACACCCTCGCTCCCGTGTTTGAGTTGTACGTCCGACTGAGGGAAAGATGACAGTTGGGAAGCTACATGTGAGAGTTTGTGTTTAGTCGTTTGTAGCGCTCTCGTTGTTGGAAGGATGGACACCAGTAGACGTACTGATCCCCAGCTAGGTCTGTGTTTCCAGTGCTTCACTTTATGGAGCTCAGGCCGAAGTCCATAAAGGTGCCAGGCATGGACCTGCAGCTGTGTGGTCTACAGGTGTGGTGTTGGTTGGTCTCCACAGTTAGTTGACTTACTTTGTGTGTTTGTGGAGCGGTAGCTGGATTGAGTAGTCCGTGGCTACGAGACTTAGAGGTGGTTCTTGTGTTGTGTTGTTCGAGTTGGATACTAGCGTCATGAACCAGTAGTCTATTCCCGTATGGTGGCGTTGTTCTTTCCGACTCATGCTTTGACACTGGTTATGGCTTGTGTGTGTGACTCATTGGTAGAGGTTTAGCCGTTGTGGTGTGCCCTGGTGATGGCACGGTTTTGGTTGTGGTTTCGTGGTGGTACCTCGTGGTAGTAGGTACCTGTGCCCTTCGTGAGTAACCACATGTTGTGGTAGTTCGTGTACCAGTCCCTTCAGGTGTTGAGGTGGACTTGTGTTCTGCGGAGGTCTGTGGAATGACTGTCCACGTGTTGTGTTTTTACACATCTTCGGGTAAGCTTCTGAGTATGTTTTGGTGTGAGGTGTTGGTGTGAGGTGGATTGGCTAGCTGATGCCAGTCCTGTTACCCTTCGTGGGTAGGTTCCTAGTGAAGCTTGTAGCTTAAGGGACTAGTTGATGTAATGATTAGCCTGTGAGGTCTATGACCTAGGTAGTTTAGTTGTTGAACGAACTAGTGGTGCTATGCTAGTCCTGTTGTCCCGTTTGTCTTCCGAGATTTATGCTAGCTAGTGAGATTTATTGTTTAGCTATTACTCATCATGTTTTGTTGTGAGCATAATATGGTTTGGCTATCGGTGTTTCTAAAGAGACCCTCTGGGGTTAAGTTCTCTTCAGTTTGGTGTGTTGTTTTTAGGTGGTCCCTACTGAGCCTGTGACTTGTTGAGGCTCACTCCCCTACAGTTCTTTTCAAGGCTTGCCATTTGTGTGGCTTGTAGAGGTGTTGTGACAGACTTGTACCACCAGCAGTAGAGTTAGTCGTGTTGTGTGAGCTTGTGCTCCCTCGGGGTGTGCCCCTGGTAGTTGTACTCTTTTATTGGGCATGTAATAATGTATTGGGACAGTTGTAAATTATTATATACAGATATGAGCACATGTACTTTATTGTGTCTTATACTATTATGGTTGTCTTTTATATTCTTACTGGACACGTGTGTGAGCTATCCCTTGAGAGACTTTGGTTCGTCCGCGGGAGGCGAACTTGGATATGGAGCCTTATTGAGCATAAATATCCAGGGCCATCACACAAACAGAGCAATGCAAATTCTTGAACCACTAAGTAACTGGGCCAATTCACCTAAAAGGTGATTTGTCTCACATTAAAAAGTGGGAAACAAAATTTTCAACTCTGTATAAGATAATGAATGTTAAACCACTGAGTAATCAGGAGGTCTTGCATCTGAAAAATGTGATCTCTTGCAATGAAAAGTGAGATTCAAGTAATTTATTCCTGTATTCTTTCCCAGATAAAATTGAAAGAAAATTCAAATAGGCAGGACAGAAAAGCTTCAAACCTGCATACAGTTCATGTATACTGAGTTTAGACTTGTTATTGTACATTGTGTTACATCTGAAGCTTCTAACTTGCTTGTTAAATACTTCTGCTTACTCATATAAGTCACTTCAAAACACATTTGCATCATTATTTTAACTACATTTAGCTCATTATATTTTGCTATACTTTGTGTTGAGTGTGTCTTTTTTATTAAACTTTGATGCACAATCACAATACACAATAATTTCTCTCATATGTCCAAATCACTTTGTCTCATTTATTTTGATCATTCTTGAACATTCCTTATCACCACTTCTATTCCTACCCTCCTACCATCCATATCTTTCATGTCTATCTTTTTGATGCAGTCAAAAAGGGGGAGAATGGAATTGAGAGAGAGAAATTGGTTTGTTGGGGTAATTGGTATGTTGAGGGAGAAATTGCAGACAGGGGGAGAATGAGTTCTTACGAGCTTTTGGGAGAAATCATTTTAAAAGACCAAGTTTGTGCATTTAATTTTGTCATCGTCAAAAAGGGGGAGATTGTTGAGTTGTGTGTTTTGATGATGACATTTTGTATACAATCTAATGTCATATTGCATATATGTGTAAGATTGTTCAGTTGCGTATTCATTTTGATGATGACATATTGAACATATTGTACATATTGAATATATTACAATAATGTTCAAACAACATGTTCTTGATATTTAATATTTCATATCTTACTATTAATGACATGTTTTGATGGTGTACTCTTCATTCATATAGGTTTACAAAGCTTTTGTCAAAATCAGGTCGACTCTAGTTGACAATGAGGTCGACTCTCAAGGTATGCCCAACAAGCTCCTGAAGAAAAAGTTACAGACAAGTCAACTCTAGTTGACAGACAGGTCGACTATTAAAGGCTGCCTAGTAAATTTCTGAAGAGCAAATGTCAGTAGTGTCGACTCTAGCTGAGAGTGAGGCCAACACTAGCATCCATCCAGTGAACCTGAATTGGTGGAATAAACAGAAGGTCGACTCTATCTGTTCATCAGGTCGACTCTACTTGTTGTTCAGGTCGACACTACCTGTCTGTTAGGTCAACACTAGTGTTCTACCAGTAAACCTGAATTGATCTTTGGTTAGTAGTGTTGACTCTCATGGAAATATGAGTCGACTCACATTTCGTGGAAACCCAGAATCGTATAGAGGATGGTATCCGACGGCTGTGATTTGGTTCTGAGATCTTTTTGGGAGATTCCATAATTACCAAAATGCCATTTCATCTAAGTGGCAATGTGGTAAAGACCTTTTGGATAGGTGGCAGTCTAGGATCATTCTAGGTTTCTGTATACATCTCCTTCACGTATGTGAGACTGCACAGAGGCTATAAAAGCTCTCCTATCTCATCTGATCAGAAGCAATCCAAGAATCAGAATCAAAGCCTCCAACCTTCCTGCCATTTCATCCAAGAGGATGTGTGGATCAAGGCCAAAAAGAGAAGTGCTGATAGAGGAGCAGATTGAGAAGAGGAGCAGCAGCAGAAGAAGAAGTACTGGCAATTCGGATTCAACTGGAGCAGAGCATCGTGAATTGAAGAGGATCTCCATTAAATTCCCTCAAGGGTCTTCAATTCAAGCTTCTGCAAGACTTCTTCCTCGAGGAACATTATTTCATATTTCCTTCACTTAATTCTCGGAGTGTTCATCTCATTTCTGTTTGTGAGATCTATACATGAAGTTCTATGCAGATTTTTGTGTTTGTTTAGTCTGTGAATCAGATCATTGCTAGAGGATCTGATTTTGTGTGGATTTGATATAGCTTGTGTGTTGAGCCATCGTGCTCAGTTTTGAGTTGTCGTGCTATAGTTGTGGTTTCAGCCGTTGTGCTCAGTTTGTGAGTCATCGAACTCACTGTTGTGTTTTGAGCCATCGTGCTCATAGTTGTGTGTTAAGCCGTCGTGCTCAAGGTGTTTTGGAGTCGTCGTGCTCTGGTTGTGTGTTGAGTTGTTGTGCTCCAGGGTGTTTGGAGTCGTCGTGCTCCAGTGAGTGTTGTACTCGGGTTTGAGTAGTGTGGCCTCACTTTGTGAGGGGTGGATGTAGGAATCACTAGTGTGATTTTCGAACCACCTAAAAAATCTTGTATGCAATGGTTTGATTTGTCTCTTTGCGCTAGATGCTTGCATAGGATTTCGCTTTCACACTCTCTCTCTAATTGCTTCACACATCATATACACACAATCACACATTCACACATCAGATCAGTTTGATTGCTTGCTTGAATAGGATCTCTAATTCGAAGTGATTTTTAAATTGCTTAAGCTTCCGCAGTAACTGGTGATAGATCTATTCAACCCCCCCTTCTAGATCTGTTCATCTACCCTATTCGATCCTACAAGCTAGAGGGCAAAAAGACCTATGGAAACAAATATTAGACTAGAAAGAGATGGAGTTTGGCTAAGGATCCATTGGTTTAAACATACAAATTCATGTTAGAAAAGATTTTTGAGAAAAATTTCGTATAATAATCTATTTGGTACTATTGAAAAGTTAATCCATGAAATTTTTTTACCTAAATTTATAGATTTTGGCATCCTTGATAAGACCCAGTAAATCATTTTCCTAGATTTTTCTTCTGTACAGGATTTTTATGAATGTGACTACAATTTCCACTATCATTCTTAGTGTTTGATGCTTGAAACTCGATGATCGGCGGTTGGCAACTCGACATCTAACAGTCAGCGCCCAACACTCGACGGCCGATTGCTGGCTCCCGGTGGTAGGCGGTCGTGGTTTGGTACCCCTTGATGTTCGGTGCCGTCCGGTGGCCCGGTGTTCGGGCGTCGGACGGTGCCCAATGTCCGAGGCCTGGCGGTCGACGCCCGACAGCCGCACAGTCGTTTGACACCGGGAGGTCTGGAGCCCGGCATCTGACATCCGCTGCGCAATGTCTGATGCCTATGCATTCGACGCCCGACGCTAGATGTCTAAAGGCCAATGCCCGACACCCGATGTCTGACACCTGGCAGTCGGCGCCTGACGCCCACTGCACCCAACGTCCAGCGTCGGGTGACCAGTGTCTAGCAATTGGGTGGTCAACATACGAAATGTATTTTTATCTTTTAGACTTTTATTTATTTTTAATACATATTTTACTAGTAAATAATTATCAAAAATCTTTTCAAAAAAAACATTTACATAGATACCAAATAAATAATTATGTTTTTAATTTTTCTATAAAAATTAATCCTTAAAATTTTTTTCGATAAATTTATTTTACAAATAATCAAACCAACCCTAAACATGGGACAAGGTTGAGGTAGTCAGAGTAATATGGTGTGGGGGAGAGATGGGTGAGAGGGGGAAAACTAGATGGTCGAGACGCTAGGGGGCAGAGAGAACATGGAATGGAAGCTGTGACGAGCCAATAAGAAGATCTCGAAGAGAGATGATATGAGGGGGTATGGTGGGTAGGAGATTAGGAGGAATGAATACGGAGGAGTAGACACTGGGGGCGAAGGGTCGGATATAACATGGGAGGGGAGGAAGCAATGAGGCAGAGGGGGAACACTAAGGCGATGGAAGAAACGAAGGGAAGGCGCTACAATAGGGTAAATGAGAAGAAGAAACAAAGGGAGGCATTGATGCACAGAAATGGGGAAGAGACCTGATGGAGCACAGGACAGAAGACTAACACTGGACACGTCTTGGGAGAAGAGCCAATGGGAAAGTAAAAACTAGGTTAAAGACCGAGGGGAGAAGGAGATGACGTCCTTGAATCTTAATAGGAAGAGGGGAGACTCCCCCCACCCCAGAGGCCACCGTGGAGGAGCGGTAATGGAACCGCTGTTGAGGGGTGGCGATAGAATCCTCCGACGATCGCCGGAGGAGAGAGCCCACATGAACTAGCTTCTATAGTGACGAAGGGGGTAGGTGGGAGCAGGTTGAAGGTGGCCTCCTTTCCCAAGATCTCACTATCTCGTCACTCTCAGTCATATGCTGGTGAAAAAGGGTTAAAAAAAACTAACAAACGGTTGAACCTACTCTAGATCAATAAGCCACCACCTGTAGCCCATCTTTATCCTCTTTGTTTTAGTAAAAAATACATATATACTCTTCGGAATTTACCTTGTTCTACTGAATACTTTTGTAATCTTAAATCAAGTGGTATACCCATATTTTACCATTTTGTATCAAATACAAATTTGTGCAACTATAATTAGGTAATTAGTGAGACGAAAAAACTAACTCGCCCCTCCATAGTAGAATATCTTCAAATAAGTGTTGACAATTGCGACGTAAAGATAATTTTGTCCGTTTAAACAGAAAGTGTCGGTGGGTGTGCTAACTCGAAGAATATAACTAATGAGCTTTCTTAGTGAAGAACACATGTGCGAAGGACAACTAATAGGGGAGCGGTGAATTGGTTTATGCCCAAATAAAAATTAAACAAACTCAAGACACACCGCATAATTAAACAGGTAGAATAGTGTGACCACGAGTCTGAACACACACGTAGAAGGGTGGTAGAAGAAAATGATAACAAACCACAAAGAGTGCACACAGATTTAGATTGTTCAGCCACCCATGGATGTGTGCCTACATCCACCCCTTACTCACATGAGGTGGAAACACACTACTCTGAAGGCGGCTCGAGGTATACAGTAAGACCCTCACCACAGACACACACAACAACATTGAAAAAACCTCACCAGTACAACTCTCCTATGCTTGAACAATGCGAGCGCAACTCACACACACAAGATCAAAGATTAGATCAGTTTTAGCACAACTCCCAACCTAAAGAATAGGAGAAAAATAAAATAAAATGCTAGTTTAGAAAACTCTTGTCTATAAGTAGAAGAGCAAAGATGGAGATGAGTGAAATCTCTGCAAATGACATGTTGGACGAAGTACCATTGAACAACGATCTTCTGGACATCCAATGTAATGGTCCTGTATATTTATACCCAATAAGGCTCCATATCCAAGTCCACCTTCCACGATCGAACCGAAGTCTCGCAAGGGATATCTCACACAAGTGTCTAGTAAGAATATAAAAGACAACAACAACAGTATAAGACACAAGAAAGTACATGTGCTCATACCTGTATATAACAATGTACAACTGTCCCAATATATTATTACATGTCCAAGAAAAGAGTACAACTATCTGGGACATTCCCCGAGGGAGCACAAGCTCACACAACAAAACTAACTCTACTGCTGGTGTTACAAGTCAGCCACAAAGCCCACGCAAGCCACACAAACGTCTAACACTTGAAAAGAGCTATAAGGGAGTGAGCCTAAACAAGTCACTGGCTGAGTAGGGACCTCCAAAAAACAACACCTGCAAACAGAAAGAGACCTCAACCCTAAAGGGACTCACTGGCAACACCGATAGCCCAACCATAACATGCTCACAACAAACATGATTAAACTGCAACTAAAATATAATCACACCAGCTAACATAGTCCTCAAAAAGTAAGAAGAAACAATAGGACTAGCACAGTACCGCTAGTCCGCCAACAACTGCAATGCCTAGGCCACATGCCTCACAGAAAAACCACTACAACAACTGGTCGCCTATGCTACGAGCCTTATAGGCAAACCACTGCCTAGGCTACAAGCTTCACAGGCAACCTACCCATATAGGGCAACAGGACTGGCATCAACAAGCCAATCCATCACACATATAAAACCATAATCAGAAGCTTACCCAAAGAAGGGTAAAACACAACGTGCAGAAGGTCACACCATAAGACCTTCACAAAACATAAGCTTGCCTCAACACCTGGAGAGGCTGGTACACAACGTACCACAACTCAAAGCTACCCACGAAGGGTACATGTACCTACCTCCACAAGGTACCACAACAAAACCACAACCAGAACCATGCCACCACCAGGGCACACCACAACAGGTAAAGCCTCAACCATCAAGTCACACACACAAGCCATAACCAGTGGCAAAGCATGAGTCGGAAAGGAACGACGTCGCCACACGGGAATGGACTACTGGTTCATGATGCCAGTATCCAACCCGGACAATACAGCACAAGAACCACCTCTCAATCTCATATCCACGGACCACACAGTCTAGCTACCGCTCCACAAACACACAAAGTAAGCCAACCAACTATGGAGACCAACAAACACCACACTTGCAAACCACACAGCTGCAGGCCCATACCTGGCACCTTTAGGGACTCCGGCCCGAGCTCTCTAAAGTGAGGCACTGGAACACAGGACTAGCTGGGGACCAGTACGTCTACTTGTGTCCGTCCCCCAACCACGAGCACCCTACAAGCGACCAAACACAAACCAACACAACACAAGTCGCTACCTCACTGTTGTCTTTCTCTCAGCCAGACGTACAACTCAAGCACAGGAGTGAGGGTGTCCAAGAAGATGACACAGACCTCAATGGTACACACCGTACCGGGACACGCCCCGGGCACAACAAAACACATGTGCCTGGCTCACACAGAACCTGGGTACCCGACTGAAGAGGCATTCTGGAATAGGCGCCGGACCACCTAACACGGAAAACACACAAACCACGATATGTACTTATACAACCTTTATTATAAACCACGATTCCTAAATATCATAGTTAGCTTGTCACCGGACACCAAGTGACCTCCAAGCCAACATACACCGATATATATACATAATCACATTATCATATAATAACCCCGCATGTCATTGGTCATCTCATCACCTCCATAGCAACGCCAAACCATAATAACACATTAACCGCTTAACTGAATCCAATAACATACTTAACATAAATCACACGATTCATTAACTAATCTCATAGCACTCTTACATCCTATATATGCTTTACTAATCATTAAGAAACTTATACCACTTTAAAATAACACCAATAATCAGGGCTAGGTACACACAGGACCGTCACTGCCCAAGCACACAACTTACCCCACAGAAGCTAAAATGTGACGGACACAGGCGTCGACGCACCCACGCTCCGCATGCCATCCTCGCGTGGAACCCGCACCACACGAACCACCAGAAAGTTAGAAATGCTGCAGGAGCTCCACAATAGGTCCCCCTTTGCCTAGACAGAGCTCCTCTGTTCTATCTGGGCAAAACAGAGCATTTAAACCATAATCAAAATCGCGACATAGGTAGACGTCACGTTTAAGAGTTAAACGCGACGACCCTAACCGTCGCCAATCAAAGCCCAAAGCGCCGCTAAACACAAAGGTGGTTCTGTGAATCGTGATAGTGAAGTGTTGCGGAATTCCCTATATGGTAATCTAGAAGGGGGGTTGAATAGATTACCGTCTATTAAGAACACTTATTGCCTTCTTTTCGATAAGATACAAATTACTAGAAGTTATGGCAAGGACTAAACTTAGTGTGGATGTGTGTGATTCGATGATAGATATCAAACATATGATTAGACGTGTGTAAATGCGTCGTGCCTACCAAACGTCTAACGTAGAAACGTTCAAACCACGAGACACAACGATTTACGTGGTTCGGAATACACAACTCGTGTATCCTACATCCACGGGCCACACGCACACGCAGAGCAATCTGCTTATGAGCTAGTTCAGGAACTACAACTCACACACACGTGTTCTCTGATGTGTAACCACGATCAAAACCACACACACACGTGTATCAAGCACAAGGACTGCTTGAAACACACCACACACACACGCGTATGGATAAAAGTAAAACAGAGAAGAGTTTGAGAGTTGAGAATCAAATCCAATTGAAAACTCTTCTGCTGAATGACTGAGTAGACTTCAAGCTTCATCTTGATGATCAGAAGTTGATGGAGAGGCTTGAATCCACGACGTTCAGACTTCACCGCTGCACGGAAGACTTCTCTTGTTGAATCTGGGCAGCAGGTAGAAGCAGAGCAGCAGGGCAAGACTTTTCTTGAGAAGCTTTTAGGGTTCTTGCTTAGAGGCTGCTTGTGTACGTGATTGTCTTCAAAAAGATGCTTAAATAGAGGTGTTTACATATGGAGAGTTGTGGTATGTGGAAACACCATCTATGGCAACTTGAAGACTTCCCGTATTTGAAGACTCTCTCCGTCTGTCGACAGCACTAGGTGCTCCTGTCGACAGGCGCAAGCAAGCAGAAGATTCAAAGTCTCTGGAAGGCAGTTGCTTTCGACAGGCGACTGGGTGCTGTCGACAGGCACAGGCAGACAGACGGTTTGGGGGTTCTGGGAACCTCTTCTTGTCGACAGGTAGCTGGGGTGCTGTCGACAGGCACATCTGTATTGAAGACTTGCCTTCTGGCTTGAGTATAGCTGTCGACAGGGATCCTTCCTGCTGTCGACAGGTACTTGCTTTTCATGTATGTCTTCATCATTTTGACCTTGTTCTTCATACATGACTTGCTCAACATCTCACCTAAAATAATGAACATAGTTAGTGAGACATTATAGTCATTTAAAACGAAACATTATACCAACACATTGAGACAAGTCATATGTATAGATCTTATGCAATTTTAAACACAACTCACATTGTTCACTTGTTTACTTTGTTCATCATTGATCATCAACAAAAACATGTTGTATTTATGATTTAGAATGTGAACCCAACATTCTCCCCCTTTTTGATGATGACAAAATTAATCAATTAAGCAAGTGTAAGCAAGTGCACAATTGAGTTTTCTCCCCCTTTTGTCAATATCCAAAAGCATACACCATAGACACATGTAGTAGGCAAGAAGACAAAAATTTTCATTGATTTTTCATTGAGCCATACATAACGTGCTAGGTAAAAGATAACTTGAAAGGGAAAGACATTGAAAGACCATCAAAGTAAGAGAACATCATAAGACTGAAGATAACTAGATACAAGACATGACACTCTCCTAGACACCTAAGCTAGCTATGCATCCTCATCAGTTGGCGGTGTAGGAGGCGGACGCAAAGGTGCAATGCTATCCAGGTGGGCGTCAAGTCTATCCATCCTGTGATTGAGCCTTTCAAACCCAGTTGACATCTGAAGTTGTAGTTGAGCGAATAATTCGCGAATGGAAGGCTCAACTGCCACATCAGGAGCATCATCTCCCGGAGCATCTAGTGGCCCATACTGGGAGTTTTCTTCTTCAACTGCATTTTCATCGACCTCTTCATCAGCTGCCTCATCAGCTTCTTCATCATCCACAAGGACAACTTGGCCTTTTCCCTTGAGATCCCTTGTTACTATGCCATCCACGAACTTGTAGCCCATCCGCTGTGCAGCAGTCAGATCATAGGAGCTACGGGCCGGCGAGACGGTCATCTCCCCTTCTGGAATTATGATGCCAAGGAACAGGAAGAGGGAGGTGAGCGGACATGCGTAAGGCATGGACCGCTTTGCGTTACCAAGGCATAGTCGAAGGACGGAATACATTAGTTGAGGGAGATTAATGAGTTCACAACGCAAAAACTTATGGAGGAGGGACTTGTGAACAGAGGTGACGAGTTCCCTACTTCCATCTTTTGGGACAATGAGGGTGGTGAAAATATGGTGGATGAGACGATGAAGTGGAGGGAAAGAATTTGCATTCAGTGGCGTATGATCCGTGGGGTCGTAAGGCTTTGAAGTAATGAGGGCATAGTACTCCTCGGGGGTAGGATGATGTGCAAAGATGTCAACCCCTGTGTTTGGGATTTGGAGGGATATTGAAAGTAGATTAGGGGAAATGCGAAAGGAGTTCCCTTTTACTCGGGTATAAAGATCACCTGTGGTAGACTCCCGGAGATTGTGGTAAAACTCCGTGACAGCAGAGGAGGAGTATTGTTTGTGGCTATAGCAAAAAGGTGACCAACCCTGTGTGTCAAAGAGAGGCAGAAGACCTGGAAAGAAATCCTGCAGGGAGATGAAGTCAACATAGCGAGGCTGCATGACTTTTGTGAAAGTGGCATGAGTGACTTTGAACTGGAGATTTGGAGGGATGAGCAGCTCTGGAAATCGGTCCTCCCGGTGCTTTGTGCGACGTTCGGGGGAAGCCCTGGAACCTTGTCCAGCGCGAGGAGACCGAGGACGGCGACGAGAAGCCAGCTTCTTGGAAGGAGGAGCCATGATCTCTAGCTGCTTGAGGTGGAGACTGGTGGTAGAAAGAAAGGAGACGGAGAAGAGAAGAGAAAGCACCAGGGATGCAGAGGTGCTCTTCTGGCGCCCTGGAGAGGGGTTTTGAGGAGAGGGAGGGAAAGAAAGGTTTTTAGAAGTGGAAGAAGATGGAAGGGGGTGTGGGGTCCTCTTATAGAAAGGTTGAGGGTATGTGAAGAGTCGGATCCCACCAAATCCGTTTTCGGATTTAGCCCGTTGGACTTCCAAAAAGAGTTCGGCCGCCGGCTGTCGACAGGGCCCCTGGTGCCTGTCGACAGGCGTTTTCAGAAAAGGGCCAGTTTTGAGAGTTTTTGAGATTTTGAAACTGAAGCTCTGAGCAAGGTCTTCCAAGTGATAAATGAAGGTGTATAAGAGGTGAATCATGTATGTTAACCTACCATCTACAAGGATATAATAAACCATGCCAATTTCCCAATGGTTTTAACATAATACTTAAGGAATTTAAGGTTAAAGCATTAAGAAAACACCCACTTAAATAAAGAACATTGCACACTTACCCGTCGTTGTATAAATACAATGTAAGACAACACAATCCCCATTTTGTGGATAGGCAAATGATGCATGAAATGATATCTATATGTCAAGACAATCACAAGACCAATGACCTTGGAAATTATGACTCAGTGGAGGCTACACACTATTTCCCGTTTTGTTTGGAATTTAGAAGAACAATGGGAGGAAATGGTACTTAAGAAGACGTCACACCTTTTAATGTGAGGATAGACATTACACGTGCCCATACCCCCAGTTAATTAGTGGAAGTTTCCATCATACCGTTGTATAGAGATGATGAGTTGGCCTTTTGACGCGAGGGCAGACATTTGTGATGCCCATCTCCCCGGTTACTCAGCATAACCCAACATTGCTCTATATTCTTCCCATGAAAAGTTGATTTTCATCACATAAATTTTTTTGTTTTTGTTTTTGTTTTTGTTTTTTTTTTTTTTCAGAAATAGGTAGCTTTTCTCCAAGTATTGTTGTAAAAACCAATATCAAGTAGGTGATATGATTACCTATCAATATTAGACATTCACTTTCATGACCAAAAGGCTTATCAAGTAAATTGAGACTATGTCGGCTCACAAAGAATTAGTGTAGAGAAGTGAGGTTGATATCCTTTACAGTTATGAAATGTTTCCTAAATGATAGAACCTAAATCCAACATGAATAGTATGTGAAAATCATAGTGGAATAAAGAATAGCTTAAATATCATTTGTAGGTAGTATGGTCAAACATGCATTAATACCTTATAGACACCTTATATGTTAATCATGAAGATGCTCACTGAATGGGTGAAGAAATAAGCATGAACAACCAAGTTGTAGAATATCTGTCGACAGGGAAGGAAGGCCTGTCGACAGGAAGACACAGACAGAAGTTGGAGATTTCTGTGAGTCATGAACTGTGTTTATATGTCGACAGCAGATTGAGGGCCTGTCGACAGAGAGACACAGACAGAAGAATCAGAGTTCTGTCTGGGCTGAGCTGTCGACAGGGCCCTTGTAGCCTGTCGACAGGGACATGTTCAGAGCAGTTTTAAGAGTAGAATGAAGGGCTGAAATGACTAATGGTTGTGAGGGAGTTGAGATGGACAAAGGGTGAACAATTTCCTTCACAGTTGCATTCATCTAACCCTAACTTGCTCCCCCATAATGTGTGCCATGTGAAACAAGAATACTCAAGTTCATGAAGACAAAATTGCACACATTTATTAATTAATGAAGCACATCAAGCATGAAGAAAAACATTTCACCAAAAATTGACAAATTTTCAAGGAGAATTTGGAATGAGCAAAATTGTAAAGAAACTATTCTCATATTAGAGTATATGTCCCTTGCATGACACATGGCCATGGGTACTTGGCGGAGAATGTTTTCTCACGCATAATGAGAGTTTCCAAACAAGCATGACTTGTTCTTCCACACATCACCATTTGATATACCTCACAGTTAGTGGACAGAAGGAACATATGCTAGAATATTCGAAATTTCATTGCAATTTGCACAAACCCAACTCTCTTCTCAATGTGGTGAACCTATCTTCTGCCAATGGTTTGGTAAAGATATCAGCCAATTGTTTTTCAGTGGGTATGAAGCTAATTTCCAATGCTTTGTTGGCTACTTCATCTATCAGAAAGTGGTGACGGATTTCAATGTGTTTTGTCCTAGAGTGTTGAATGGGGTTCTTTGAAAGATTGATGGCACTAGTGTTGTCACATAGGATAGGTGTGCATCCAAGGTCAATGTTGTAGTCACACAACTGACTTTTTATCCACAACACCTGTGTTGCACAACTCCCTGCAGCAACATATTCTGCTTCTGCAGTAGAGAGTGCAACCGAGTGTTGCTTCTTGGATGCCCACGAAACCATACAACCACCAAGCATTTGGCAATAGCCACTAGTGCTTTTCTTGTCAATTTTACACCCAGCGTAGTCTGCATCAGAATAAGAAATCAATTCAAAGCTACTACCAGCTGGATACCAAAGACCCTAATCATGCGTACCTGAGAGATATCTGAAAATTCTCTTAACTGCAATTAGATGGCTTTCCTTTGGACTAGATTGATATCTAGCACAAAGACAAACGCTGAATTGTATGTCCGGTCTACTTGCAGTAAGATAAAGGAGTGAGCCAACATACATCGGAAGTGCTTGGCATCTACCATTTTACCTTTCTCATCATTTTCCAGCTTTATGCTTGTGCTCATTGGTGTTGAAGCATGTTTAGCTTGTTCAAACTGAAACTTCTTCAGAAGTTCTTTGACATATTTTTCTTCGTTAATGAAGAATCCATCTTCTAACTGTTTGACCTGCAAACCAAGAAAAAATTGTAACTCCCCCATTAAGCTCATCTCAAATTCACTGTGCATGTGTTTTGAAAATTCTTCACACAGTGAACTGTTAGTGGAACCAAATATAATGTCATCCACATAAACTTGAACAACTATGATATGATTGCGGACTTTCTTTGTAAAGAGTGTTTGGTCCACTTTACCTCTGGAGTAGTTTTTGCTTATCAGAAATGAGCTGAGCCGGTCGTACCAAGCTCGGGGTGCCTGTTTCAAACCATAGAGAGCTTTGTGCAGTTTAAATACATGGTTTGGTTTATCATGATCCTCAAAGCTGGGTGGTTGAGAAACGTAGACTTCCTCTTTTATGTAGCCATTTATGAAAGCAGTCTTAACATCCATTTGATATAGTTTGAACTTGTTACAACATGCATATGCTAACAAGATCCTCACTGCTTCTAGCCTAGCTACAGGTGCAAAGGATTCTTCAAAATCCACACCAAATTCCTGATTATAACCCTTTGCAACCAATCTAGCCTTGTTTCTCACCACTTTACCCTCTTCATTAAGTTTATTCCTAAAAACCCACCTTGTGCCTATAACAGAAATTTCAGGGGTTTTAGGAACCAAACTCCAGACATTATTTCTTTGGAATTGGCCTAACTCCTCATGCATAGCATCAATCCATGAATTTTCTTTTAATGCTTCTTCAACATTTTTAGGCTCCACTTGAGAGACAAAGGCTAAATGATCTTGTTCAACTATTTGATTAACTTGAGACCTAGTTTGAACTGAATCATTTATGTCACCTATGACATTCTCAAGTGGATGAGCTTTAGAGTACCTCACATTGGTGATTGTTGAAGGACCTGATTGATCTTGCATTTGAGGATGTTGTTCGGAGGAGGGGTGGCTGGAGGAGTTTCATGTTGAGGTTCATCCTCTTGTTGTGGATCTTGTGCAGGTATTTCTTCTTCATTTTTGAGTAGATGACCGTCATCTTCATCATCGTACCTGCGAAGATATCCACGTTTAGCTTTATGAACTGACTTAGATATTGCATTTGATTTGCTTTGTAGATCTCCAAGAGTTGTTTCATCAGATTCATCGTCAAACCTGTAAGGAATAGAATTGTTAGACTTGATTTGAGATTCATCAAAAACAACGTGTGGAGTTTCTTCCACCTTTCTGGGTTTCAGATTAAACACTCTATAAGCTCTAGAATGTTCAGAGTATCCAAGAAAAATACCTTGATCGCTTTTGGCTTCAAACTTGTCCAAGTCATTTTTATCATTGTTATGAATAAACACCTTTGAACCAAAAACTTTAAAGTACCCAATGGTGGGTTTCTTACCTTTCAGAAGTTCGTAAGGAGTTTTCTTGAACACTGGTCTTACCATGGCTCGATTAAGGATGTAACATGATGTGTTTACCGCTTCTGCCCAAAAGGTTCGTGCTAATTGATTCTCGACCAGAAGCGTACGAGCCATCTCCACCAAGGTTCTATTTTTTCTCTCCACAACTCCATTTTGCTCGAGAGTTCTCGGGGAGGAAAACAGGTGGTCTATACCTTGGTTCCTGCAAAATTCGGAGAAGGAAATATTGTCAAATTCTCCCCCGTGATCAGTGCGGATGGAGCAGATTTTATGGACATTCCCATGCTCAATTTTGTTGAAGAATTCTTCAAAAACATTTACTGCTTCATTCTTGTGAGCCAGGAATTTTACCCACGTGAACCTAGAGAAATCATCCACAATGACAAAACCATAACGCTTGCCATTGAGACTGAGTGTTCTCGTAGGTCCAAATAAGTCCATGTGCAAGAGTTCATAGGCTTTGGAAGAACTTACCGGTGCCTTTGATTTGAAGGATTTTCGGGTTTGTTTTCCCTGTGCACATGCATCACAAAAATTTTCATTTTGTTAAAGGAGATTTCAGGAAGACCACTTACCAACTTAAGCCTCATGATATTGTGCAAAACATTGTAACTAGCATGACCGAGCCTACGATGCCACAATGTAAGCTCGTCCTGTTTGTTTGCTACAAGACACAAATTGTTATTTTCTGGATCATCTAAGTCTACCATGTAGATGTTATTCATTCTTTTTCCAGAAAATTTTAGGCTTCCTGTTTCCTTATCCAGAATGTGACATGAATTGGATTCAAAGACAATTTTATGACCTTTATCACACAACTGACTTATGCTGAGCAAATTGTGATGAAGGCCATCAACTAGTAGCACATTGTCTATAGAATTAGAGGCAAACTTACCAACTTTACCTGAGCCGATGATCTGGACTTTGTTGTTACCTCCAAAGATCACTTGACCTCCGTCTTTTTCCACGAGCAAACTGAATTTAGCTTTGTCGCCCGTCATATGCCTCGAGCAGCCACTGTCCAGGTACCATTTGTTTTGATTGTGGGCTACTAGGCATTCCTACACATGTGAATCAGACGAGAGGTTTTGGTACCCAAATTACTTTGGGTCCCATTGTATCATTCATGCAAAATAAGAAATGCTTAGGAATCCAAACTTGTTTGATTTTCATTTGATTTGGTTTATTCCAGCACTGTTTTTCATTATGTCCAATCTTTTTACAGATATTGCATGATGATGATTTGGGAACAACATTGGGTTTGACATTTTTGGAAGAATTCATAGGCATCTTACCTTTTTGTTCCCTTGTAAGTCTAGCTTTGGGAACTTGCTGTTTGTCTTGTGGACGGCCCTGTTTAGAGCTTTTAGCAAATTCCTCATGTTGACTAGGAACAATTTGGTGACTTTAGGTTCCTGTTTTTTACCCTTGTTTTGATTTTTCCTTTTCTTTGAAGGGTTTGGTTTGCTAGAGCTTGGGGTTAGATCAATGAAATCAGTCATCAGATTTTTGCCAATTACCTTTGGCTTTGGATTTTGAAATCCAATCCCATGTCTTGCAACAAAAACATTTGAACCTAAGATTGCATCCAAGTTCTGTTTGCTCTTTACAAAACTTGATAGATCTTTTGATTTGCCTTTTAGTTCTGTTTCAGCTTTTTCAAATTTCTCTTGCAGATTAGCATGCTCACCTTTAAGAATTTCAAGAGAGCTTATTAGTTCATCTCTTTCCTTTTGAACTTCTTGATACTTAATTTTCATGCTATCCAATTCATCCATGTGGGTTTGTTCATCAATTTTCATCAAATCAATTACCTTGTTCAGAGACTCAATTTCTTCATTGTTGTTTGCTTCATGAACAAGGAAATTCATTTTCTTCTTAAGTGCTTTGTTTTCAGACTTAAATTCACAGAATTTTTCAAATAGTACAGTGTAAGCCTCTTCCCATTCATCAATAAAAAATTCTCGAAGGAAGAGTTTACCTCGGTTGAATCGTCACTCTTTGCCATGAGACACTGAATCTCTTCATCTTCCGAGGTGGCTTGACTGTCCTCATCTTCATCGCTCCATGAAGCCAACATTGCTTTGGCTTTCTTGAACGTGAATTTGTCTTTCTTCAATTTTTTCTTAAGCTCTGGGCATTCTCCTCTCATGTGCCCCTGCTTCTTGCACTCATAACAAACCACATCAGATTTTTTGTTAGATGAATCAAATCTGTTGGTACCCTTTTGGAATGGTTTTGAGTTTCCTGAACCTCTTTTCTTAAATTTAAGGAACTTCTTAAATTGTCTAGTGAGCATGGCCATCTCGTCATTCTCACTATCACTAGAGGATTCAGACTCAATGCTTTCCTGTTGAGTACTCCTCTTGGAATCTGAAGAGACGTTCTTGGAAGCTTTCAAAGCAATGGACTTCCTTGGGTTCTCTTCAGTTTCCTTCCTTTTCACATTCAATTCATAGGTCATGAGAGAACCAATCAATTCATCCACCTTCATGGTTGAAAGATTCTTGGAATCCTCAATGACAGTGACTTTGGTGTTCCATGAGGATGGAAGAGACCGAAGTATCTTCCTCACCAAATCACTCTCTGAGTATTCCTTTTTAAGACCTTTTAGTCCATTTATCAGAACCATGAATCTAGCAAACATATCAGATATTGTCTCATCATTATTCATCTTAAACATTTCATATTCTGAGACTAGCATGCTTACCTTAGATTCTCTCACCTCAGACGTACCTTCATATATTAACTCGAGCTTGTCCCACATTTCCTTGGCTGAGGTGCATGTGGAGACCCTCGAGTATTCCTTTGGATGGACCGCGCACTGCATCATGTTGAGGGCGCTCCAGTTGAGAGTCCCTTTGGCAATCTGGTCTTTAGTCCATGTATCTTCGTCTTGAGGCAACTCATATGGTCCTATTCTGACTATCTTCCACAATTCAAAGTTTTGTGGCCGTAGAAACACCTGCATGCGGTTTTTCCAATAGGGATAGTCAGTGCCATCAAAGAAGGGTGGCCTAGTGACTGAATGTCCCTCGGCCATATACCCCTTACTAGAATCCATAAGATCAAGGATCTCCTGATCGTAAGATCAAATAGATGTGACGGTAAACGGAGAAACCTTGCTCTGATACCAATTGAAGTGTTGCGGAATTCCCTATATGGTAATCTAGAAGGGGGGTTGAATAGATTACTGTCTATTAAGAACACTTATTGCCTTCTTTTCGATAAGATACAAATTACTAGAAGTTATGGCAAGGACTAAACTTAGTGTGGATGTGTGTGATTCGACGATAGATATCAAACAGATGATTAGACGTGTGTAAATGTGCCGTGCCTACCAAACATCTAACGTAGAAACGTTCAAACCACGAGACACAACGATTTACATGGTTTGGAATACACAACTCGTGTATCCTACATCCACGGGCCACACACACACGCAGAGCAATCTGCTTATGAGCTAGTTCAGGAACTACAACTCACACACACGTGTTCTCTGATGTGTAACCACGATCAGAACAACACACACACGTGTATCAAGCACAAGGACTGCTTGAAACACACACCACACACACACGTATGGATAAAAGTAAAACAGAGAAGAGTTTGAGAGTTGAGAATCAAATCCAATTGAAAACTCTTCTGTTGAACGACTGAGTAGACTTCAAGCTTCATCTTGATGTTCAGAAGTTGATGGAGAGGCTTGAATCCACGACGTTCAGACTTCACCGCTGCACGGAAGACTTCTCTTGTTGAATCTGGGCAGCAGGTAGAAGCAGAGCAGCAGGGCAAGACTTTTCTTGAGAAGCTTTTAGGGTTCTTGCTTAGAGGCTGCTTGTGTACGTGATTGTCTTCAAAAAGATGCTTAAATAGAGGTGTTTACATATGGAGAGTCGTGGTATGTGGAAACACCATCTATGGCAACTTGAAGACTTCCCGTATTTGAAGACTCTCTCCGTCTGTCGACAACACTGGGTGCTCCTGTCGACAGGCGCAAGCAAGCAGAAGATTCAAAGTCTCTGGAAGGCAGTTGCTGTCGACAGGCGACTGGGTGTTGTCGACAGGCACATGCAGACAGAAGGTTTGGGGGTTCTGGGAACCTCTTCTTGTCGACAGGTAGCTGGGGTGCTGTCGACAGGCACATCTGTATTGAAGACTTGCCTTCTGGCTTGAGTATAGCTGTCGACAGGGATCCTTCCTGCTGTCGACAGGTACTTGCTTTTCATGTATGTCTTCATCATTTTGACCTTGTTCTTCATACATGACTTGCTCAACATCTCACCTAAAATAATGAACATAGTTAGTGAGACATTATAGTCATTTAAAACGAAACATGATACCAACATATTGAGACAAGTCATATGTATAGATCTTATGCAATTTTAAACACAACTCACATTGTTCACTTGTTTACTTTGTTCATCATTGATCATCAACAAAAACATGTTGTATTTATGATTTAGAATGTGAACCCAACAGATAGGACAGACCGTCGCATTTAAATCACGATGTACTGGTCTGTCGCATTCACAAACAGTGAACTAATGGGCCAATTGGGCTAGAACGTCCGGCCCACAACGCCCACACAACGCACGGAAACAACAAACAAGGCCCAATGACCACCTCTTGGTCATGGGCACCACTCCAAAACAATTAAACACGGATCCAAAAAGATCATGTCACTACATCCAACCACTTGTCTCCACACAGCAACTTGAAGAAGAATCCCTGGAAGCTTGCAAGTTGACTGGTTCCCAGGTTGATACCCTAGCCGATGTGATTTCTTGCATGGGTTGTACGTGGGATTTGAAAAAGGGTCTCCTTTATATACCCTCGTGCAAAAGAGTCTATCTTAAGCCGTGGATCTCATAACCCTTGAGCCAAATCCAAAGAGAGAGAGTCTTCTCCAAATATGTAAACTGTGTTTTCGTAATCGATCGACCTATTTCACAAAATCAGTCGTTTGGTTCTTAAATCTGGCTTGGTGTCGACATGCTTCTCCTTCTATGTCGACATGCTCTTCATAATCGATCGTCCGATTCTTCCACTATTCCTTGTCCCATGTTTCTGGGAAAAGCAGTTGACTAATCTTCATAAATTCGTCATCCGATTTCTTCCACTATCCCTTGTCCCATGTTTCTTGGAAAAGCAGTCAATCGATTTTCCTGGATCAGCCATCCGATTTCCTGTAATGTGTAGAAACCTCTATCAGTCCAAAATCTAAAGGGGAAAATAATTAGACACTTACTTACCCTTTTGTTCATGGATTCAACACCTCATGTAAACCCTGAAATACTTATTCACACATAGAATTTTGATCAAGGATAGCTCAAACATATAATTCATCAATAATTCCACATAGATTACAAAAATCACAATAATTGTGATACTTCATTCATTCCACATTTTGTCAACTCCTAAACATCGCAAAGGCACATGGAGACAACAATCTCGCCCTTTTAAAAGTTGACAAAATATATGAACTTGAAGGTATTTGACAAGAAGCACAAATCACATTCTCATAGAACAACAACCACTTTTTGATTAGTTTTTTTTAATATATCTCTTTTTTGTGTTTTCATTCATATTCATCTTTTTCTGGTTTTACATAGGACATGTTTGATGCAACACTTACCTAGGCTTCCTAAACTTACACAACCTATATGCATCAAGCTTTCATACATTCACACACGAAAAAGGAAAAACAATAAGAAAATGAAAACCACACACATAGTTCACAACCTATTACATATTTTCTCCCCCTTTGTCACAAAAAAAGGTGGGAGTGGGATAGGAAATGGCAAGTGAATCCAAGACATATGACATTTAGGGAATCATTATGGAGGAGGTTGATCCTTAGATGGACGAAGGTAACCCAAGATGTCCCTTAACATCTGTGCTTTGGAGTCCATTTGGCTCTGGTGGCTAACTCTCATGTCAGCTAGATCTCTAGACAGAGCCATCACTGCAGCGCCCACTTGGTGGACTTCCCCTCTGAGGAATACCATCTCTACTTCCTGCCTGTTCAAGCCCTTATGGAAGCAGTAAGCATAGTCTTCATCACTGGGACCGAGGGAAGGGTGATCATGATCCATAGGAGCCTCTGGTTCATGATTTTCTTCTTCATTCCTATCCTCATCACCGTCCTCTGCATTATTTTCTTCTTCATCATCCTCTTCTTCTTCTTCTTCTTCTTAGAACTGGGCACATTAAGAACAACTAGATTCCTTTGAAACTGGTCATGTACAATTATGTAATTCATCAACCTAAGTATATTTACCTCATTGTACATGCAGAAGAATGGGATAGTCTTAGCTCTTTCATTTGCAAGATTGATTCCCACATATTCAAATACTGTTGTGAGATGAGTAGCATACGACAAAGAACATTGTGGTTGATTCTACACTAATTGAATCAATGTGATCATCATGTGGGGTCGATTCAAAGAGACATTATGGAACAAATAATTAAAAATGCCCTTGTGCACTTTAGTGACTTCATCTCGGTTGCCCCCTTTGGGATAAAGAATAGTGGTAATCATGTGATGAATAATCTATTGAACTGTAGGAAATGCATTTGCATTGACCAATGAATGATGAGCCATTCATGGCTCTGGATCTATCTCTTTCAATATTCTACACATATCCAGATTATTAAAAGGCACTTGCTGAATCAAAAGACCGGCATTGAGTAAACATAATGCACGGCCAAAAACTGAATCATTTACAATAATTTCCACTCCATTGACAACAATAAATAACCTATTGTTGCTTGTGTAGATGTTGGCAAAGAACTACTATACAAGATCCAGATAAAATACTCTATACTACGATATAAAGGGAACCCATCCTTGTATTTGAAATGTAAGTTGCAGCTAGGCTTAATGTCTTCCAAATTATCAAAAGATATTATGCATGGAGGGAGAATCTTTCTATGTTGTTGAACCACAAACTCACAAACTTCCAAGCTAACCTATTGAGCACCTTCAGAGCTTTCACAATCTCCTGGGTTGCCCATTGGTTTTGACGTTTGACACAGTCCCTCGAAGACATCACAGAGCAGCAGAGGAGATGGATCATAGAGATTGGGACACCTCCTAAGCCTAGGGCAGAGAAAAACCCTTGTCTGGGATATAGCCTCAATGAGAAGACTTGCAAGGAGCAAGCCTAGGAGAAAGTCTAGGGCTAAGAGCTCTTGGACAAGGAGAAGGGAGTCCTAGGGCAAGGACGAAGCACTTGGGGGCTGAAAGGAAGAGAAATGGAAGTGTGGAAGACATCCCACAAAACCCCAATGTTGAACCACTCTCATTTTTTTTCCTTGTGTTCTGGTGACAACTAAAACTCAGAAGAATTCTTAATGTGATAATATCAATTTCTAGTAACTTGTGTATTTCAATGTATCCATGTGTTAACAGATTTCCTTTCATGTGTCGACTTGTGAAGAACATGTGTCGACCTGTAGAGGCATGTGCCTATATGTGAAGGGTAAATGTTGACACGTGCAGAATATAAGTTGATGTGTTTTTTTGCTCTCATTTGTTGATGACTTCATTTACTTTCTATATAAGTTATGGTGTCAACTCTTGGATATATTGAATAATACTTTTGAAGAATATTTTTGCACTATAAATATCATAGTTTATAATCGCTTCAAAATTTTGCACTGAAAAGCCTAATCGATTATTGTTCAATGCATATCGATTGTTGAGTAAGTGCCATATCGATTGAAGAAGAAAATCTCTATCGATTGGAGAACAAATGTCTATCGATTGGAGATCAAGTTCATATCGATAACAAGTCTCTATCGAATGGAGAACAAGTTCATATCGATTGGAGAACAATATTTCTATCGATTGATATTCTACCGATTGGTGTTCAAATGTTTTGATTGATGAACAACTTATTGATTAATGACTATTTTGTATGATTCACATCGATTGGTTCATATTGATTCACAAATCATATTCATTGGGGAACAAACATATCGATTGTTGCTATACTTGTAACACTCAACAAATAGTACTAGTAATCTTTTAATTCTAAAAAGGTGGGGCGGCATACATGTAAATGCTAAGAAAGCATAAACTCAATTATTGTGTATATCTATAAATGTAAAAAAGTATAAATATAATAATGAAAAGTTAGTGTTTAAATTATGATTGACTAATTTTATAGGGTTTTAATTTAAATTTGTGAGTTTCTAAAACTATCTTTAGATTCTTAATTGGATGTCATTTTGGGTTAATTAGTCTTAAGTGTAGTGAAATGAGTATATATGGAAATAAATTGGGCATGTTAGTAAATAGTTTATCTTGAATGGTATGAATTATGTGGCATAACGAGGTGTCCCTATAAGGTGGCACCTAAGGAAGCTTCTAGGAAAGGGGATACTTGTCTTGGTTGGATGAAGATGAAGGGGATGATGCCACTTGCCTTGGTTAGATAAGGTTGGATGGGGTGTTGACAAGTGTAGAGGTTTGGTGGCATGCTTAGGTTGGAGTTGAAGAGGATGATGACAAGTGTCACCATCTTTGCTGTCCTTGGACCTATAAATAGGAGGGGTGCTTCTCTCCTCCCATCCCACCATCCCATGCCATAGGAGGGAGAGAAGGGGGCGGCCAAAAGCTAGAGAGGGAGAGGATGAGGTTCTCCTCTCTATGCTAAGGAGGAGGTTCTGCTCGTAGGATCCGCGCTCTGGAGGAACCCATCAAGGCGTATTAAGGCAATCTAATAGAAGAAGTGCATTGTACCGAAGGTGGGCTTCCGCTTGATTCATTGATTAGGCAAGTAGACTAAAATTTTTGATTCACAATCCTACTCCCTAATTATATTTTTATGAGATTTCATACCTAGCATGATAATTGCTCTAGTTATATTCTTTTTCTATATGAGAATGCTACTGGATTTATTATCTAAGTTCCTCTCTCATGTTGGAATGTTGCCAGATTGTTTAGTTGAAAATCTATATCATATTGGAACTCTACCAGTTTATATATCTAAGAACCTATCCTATACCGGAACCCTATCAGTTTGAATACTCGATACCGCAACCCTCCAATGCCACAATGCTGCTGGAATGAATACTCGCCATTGTAACTCTTCCAAACTGGAATTCTGCTTAACTCAGAACTCCTTGTACTTGAATGGATTGATGCCCTTGTTACAACATGATGCATGCTTTAAATGTTAATATTTCATGATAAAAGTATTTTGTAACGACCCACTTCTACCCGGTACGGTCATACCAACCCACATTGGATGAGAGCAAGCCGCTACAACGGAGAAAACCCCAACATGTAACAAATGGGCTGAGATATACATAAATAGAGAACACTATTGCAACGAGAATAGAACAATTCTTATTCCATCAACTTTAATCCGCATACCACAGTCTATATAGTCCAATAAAGAAAAGACATAACATAATAACCATTTAAATGTAGCCAGTTCCAATTACATATCCAAGTTCAAATTTCAAATTACATACTGGAAAATAAATTACAAGTCTTCAATTATTCTCTGCGCTCCTCGTCAGATCTTGCTATTTCCTTGGCTTCTAAATTTCCTGAAATGCTTAGCAACGGTGAGTCTACACAATAGACTCAACAAGTAACTTAAAATTCAAACCATATACTTATCACACATGCTTTCTAACAATTTAACACTATTAACTCATCAAAATTTAGCAATTAAGTTTTTGCATGCTCATGCTTTAACATAAATAAATAAACATGGAAAACAACTATTTTAACACATGTAAAACAATAAATCTAAACATGGATACATTAACATAAGTACAACATACAATCACATGCTTTCATACTTTATTCAAATCATTGCGTAGTCTTACAAGTCTAATCATTGAAACATGTACAAAATAGGTAACACTCCGAGCATGATCTCTAACTCACTTCACATGTAATCATAACACTTAACCTTACATTTAGCTTGCTGTTTTTATTTAAAATTTATAACATTCTCATGGCCCTTGCATATGGATCACATTAAACTACACAACTTGATACTAGACACATGCACATCAAGCAATTATAATTTTATGGATACGGAAACATGCACCTACATTTGGTTCTAAACATAATATCGCTTTCATCATTAAACAAGAATCATATTAACATATGAAACTCCATTTTCCATGATATACTCACATGCACTTACTCTCACATAATTACATGTTCACTTGCACACGATTTCAGATGGTTTTTATATAAGTGTTCACTTACACATTCACGATCACATATCATGTCATATTGCACATAACCTGTGCCATATTCACATATCACTTGCACATACATTGTGCCATGTTCACTTGTCATTTTACATATTTTACGCATGTTCATTTTTATACAATTGCCAAGACACAGCCCAAACCACCACTAGAAAGATCACTTAACACTTATACTTTCACTTTCACTACTCAATCACCAGGCAAAGTGATCAAGTCTTGGTTCTGCAACACCGGGGGAAGCCCTCCCCACCATTACCAGTGGAACCTGTCCACCTCCAGGATTTCCCTACCCATTGCCTCGGGTGTCAATTATCACTTGAGCTTACCCGTAGTCACTACTACAGTACAACTCCACTTAATCTAGGGTGGCAGTGTCTTATGGGGACATTTATTTAACTTGTCATGTCTACATATTTTTACACACATACACCACTTATTCTTTCACTTCCCATGTACATGCACACTCGTATATCACACATAGACTCTCAATCAGTCATGAACAGTAAGGGACAGTAACTAAACCATGCTGTTAATTATATCTCCATTCACAATTGCAATTTACTCTTAATACATGGTACAAAAGACTTCAGAAGTTCATATCAATGTGCACAGTACCCAGAATCATATAAAATTTTAACCACAATTTTAATATAGCACAGGGAACATATCTGTAACTGTTCATGATTTGTGAGGCAGTAAAACCATTTTTAATAATTAGTACAATTTTCATGAAATTTAATAAGATAATTCATTCTACGGTAATCAGAATAGACTGAAAATTTAACCATAAGGTATATGCATATCACAAAACATATCACAAAATTTTCATAAATTTATGGGCAACACAACTATTTTTAATATTAAACAAAGACATCAGGCCATTTATAAGATAATTCAGTTTATACATGGTAGACAGTGAACTAAGAGTTCTAACATTTTTGAACCATGCATACTATAGTACTGAGTTCATGAAACTTTCTGAGAACATAACACACATCAATTCTAATTATTCTGAATTAAATTCTGTCAAATCATGCATATTTCATCTTAACAGAAATATTATAAATGACAATTATCATTTAAAAATCATCAATATTTTATGACATGATCCACTGAACATAATAGACAGGACCACAGTAACTAAACACATGCATGCAATCACAATCTACCAAAAAAATCATAGCACATGCAGTCAGACATTGTTTTGGAAAAATTTACAAGAACTTGGCATCCAGGGTCTGGACGCCAGCAGAGTAGACGACATGATCTACTGCCATTTACATAGGAGATTGGCGGCAACACAGTGGCCTCCAACTTCCTGCCTGTACAAAGTGCCGACTGAAACATAAAAACACAGAATTTTAGGGGTCGAGGCATGAAATAAAAACCCGTAAAATTGTCAAAACTCTAACAGAAAAGTCTATGGAGTGAAGTCTTCAGCTACTTGCCATCAAATAAATCCCAGGAGCGATGATTTGGTCGAAGAAGCCCTCCTCGACCAGTGCCAAGACGGTGCTCCAAATCCACTGGGATCTAGTCTTCCTGCTAATGTAGATGATCCTCTGGGGTTGGGGATGCTTCTTCTATGTACGGGGTATCCTCCAATCGGTGTAGATCTTAAGAAAACTCCTCCAGTCGCTGAATTGAAGTCGCCAAAGACTAGCTATTCTCCACAGGAAACCCTAGTTTCTCCTAAGTTCAAAAAGACTCGGTGCGGCCAGAAAAGAGTGATTTTATAGGCTAGAGGGGTCGGGTACGCATTAGGGGTAGGTTATCCTTCCAATGGGAAGGTTTCCTAAACAAGAACTCGGCAAAACCGCTACCGTTTTCAGATCTGAAAACGCACACAACTGGAGAAGTAGGTGTCCACCTCTAGTGCCGCCAGCAGGGAGGTAGGCGTCCATCGATCTGGACGGCAACCACTCTGGCAGTCAGCGGCACAGGATGCTACCGCCAATTGTGCATCTCGGTCAAAATAAATATTCATTTAAAATAGATGTACCAACACATTATAAGTGATTTAATGGTTACAGAAATAGGTAGATATTACATGCACAAAGTTGAACACATACATATATACATGTACTCAACATAATTACATCCAACTTGCATGGATTTAACTAAGTATACTATGTACTTCAACAATTTGATAATGCATGCACATTTAAATATATATTACATGTACAAAACTTTCTTGTGTGTATTTAGAAGATATTTAATAATTAAATACTATATACACTACATTATTTAAAGACACTATGCACATAATAATAAATATAATATACACACATGAATAACATATATTATACTCATGCACATAAGTGAGTAATTATTTGTAATATGCTCCAAATAAACATTATTAAATGCACGAAATTCGGGGGCCTTACATATTTTGTGCACAGTATGATCATCCACTCTTATAAGCCAAATAGACACTGCCACCGTAGGAAGTGACTGGAGATTACCTATAGAAATGCCCCTATGGGAAACCTCAAACTGTTAATGGCCTCGAGGGCAACGGGGATAAAATCCTGGAGGTGGACAAGTACCATTGGTTGAGGTGGAGAGAGTTTCTCCTAGTTCTGCGCAGCAACCAAGACCTATCACCATTTCCTAGGTGGTACCGTACTGTACTGACTGACTGACTCCCTACTACAGTTTAGGCACTGTATTTGGCTTACCATTATCATCACTGTCACTACTACTACTACTGCCTCACTGCTACGGGTATTGCAACTTTAAATGCTACTACTATTGTAATGCATTCTCATTGTTACTACACTGAAAGGTTATTGTCTCCATGTAGATGTTATTCATGCATGAAATTTTAAAATGATTTCCTATTAATTAATGAACCCTATAGTACAGCTGATTAATCTATTTTACATGTTTAATTATTACATGCTATAGATGCAATTTGACGTTTGTGAGTTTTCTTATTCAAAGGGACATGATTAGCTTTTAGAACAAGTTTTACATATATGATACCGTATGTACGTCAGTATGTCTTATGAATTACCATACAATTTTCCAAATATACTATATCATAAATTGTGAATTGATTTCTTGTTTACTTGCTGGGTCTACTTCGTAGACTCACTCTCTTGCTATATTTTATTAGGAGATTCAGAGGACCAGGTGATAGAAGAGGAGCTCAGATCCAGCCCAAGAAGTGAAGATTGAAGCTCCACTTAGTTCTTTGGATTAGTTGGTGCTTATATTAAACTTTTGTTGTTAATGTAACTATGAACTAGCTTCAGTAATCCAACTACATGTACTATGATATATGGATCTTGGTATATGGTAGATGTTGGTTATAGTCTTCCGTTGTTGTAATTGTTTAATTGTGTAATTCTCAACCTATATGTCACTATTGGGTATGTTCCCACTGTACTGTCTCTCTTTAACCCTACATGAGTTGGGATGACTTGACCAGGTTGGAGAGGGGCGTTACAATACTTCTTCTGATTGGTGACCAAGTCTGCATTGATTGGTGACCAAGTGACTTAACCCATATCGATTGATGTTGTTTTCCTATCGATTGATGAGAAATGTTTTGATTGATGGACATTATGTCTCCCACCACATCGATCGCTAAACAAATGGACTGTTGTAATCACGAGGATGCGTAACCCTCAAAACATAGGAGAATTACAACTAAATGACAATGAAAGGGGTGTGATCGCCACCTACCATGCTGCCGAAAAATGTAAATGAATGTAAAGGGATAACTTTCTGTTGGGTTGAGTGTGAATACAATTTATTTCCCCTCATATTTTGATGAAGACAAGGTGTGATTTTAATGCAAAATAATTGGAACATGTTAGATGCACCACATTTGTTATGACCACATTCAAAAAGCATGTTTCCAAAAATATTTATCACTTATATTCATGATAAATCAATGGACTAATGATTTATATGTTTTAATTCTCGTGGACAAACATTTCTTGCATAGGCAGTGTCGACACACCTCTCACTGGTGTCGACACAATGCTTCAAAGCCAAGAAAAAATGTTGAAGAAATGGTCAAGTAGTGTCGACACTAGACCAAGTCAGGTTGACACTAGAGGCAGCTCCCAGAGAACCATGTCAACAGGCCTCTACAACAGGTCGACACCAGATGCAGTCAGGTCGACACTAGAGAGCCTTCCCAGAAGGCCTGTTTGTCGGTTGGCTACAGCAGGTCGACACTAGACCATCTCAGGTCCACACTAGAGACCTCTCCCAGGGAAGTTTTTCTGCCAGTCTGGGACAGTGTGTCGACACTAGATCAAGTCAGGTCGACACACTCCGGAAAGTTTGTGACTTAAATCATCTCCTGGACACGTGGCACCCTAGGTATTTGGTGGATCGGCCTTGGATCATGTGCCCACGACCCCCAAGGATACTTTTGGATATCTTGGGTATAAATAGTCCCCCATTGGCCATCCAACCTAACAAGAGAGCAGAAGAGAGCCTCCAAGATTTCTCCAAAAGCATTTTTGGCGGCAAAGCTGTTCTCCTCCCTGTTCGTGCATCCTCTTGTGCTTCTTCTTTCCAATTCCATCATCTCCAAGGACAAGAAGGGAGATCTGATCCAAGATGTAGGATCAACTTCCAAGGTGTAGATCAAGTAGAAGCAGTCTTTTGTGAAGAATTTGAGGAAGATCCTGAAGATCGAATTACAGAGCATCGCCCAGGGATTTCCAGAGATCAAGCCTCTTCACAATTCGACATCTACAAGGGAGTCTTCTGAAGAACAAGGACTTTTCAATCCATTTCTCATTTCCCCTTGTGTCTTCTTGGTTGTTCTAGAGATTGTGCAGTGTCTATTGCATCAATTCTCTTGAATGAACCTTTTGAGATCAGATCTTAGCTAGAGGATCTGGATCTTGTGTTGTTGTCTGGCAAAGTGTTTGTGAGTCATTGTACTCAGTGGTTTGTGAGCCTGTGTGCTCAGGGTTGAGTCGTCGCACTCAAGTTTGGTTGAGCAATTGTGCTCAACTGTCTAGAGTAGTCTTGCTCTTGGTGTTGTGTTGAGTTGTAGAACTCTTTGTGGTGGAGTTGTCAGGCTCCAGTGTGTGTGTATCCAAGTTGATAGTGGATCCTCACTGTGTGAGGGGTGGATGTAGGAATCACATGGTGTGATTTCCGAACCACCTAAAAATCTCTGTGCAGTGGTCTGATTGTGGTTTGAATTTACCTTGTGTTAGATGCATGCATAGGATCTTTCGAATTCACATCTAATTAACTTGTTCACACACTCCTATTGCACAACTCACTCAATCTCTCTTCAGATCTGTGAAATTCATTTTCAAATTGTCTCTGATTCAAAGAGTTTTTCTAAATTGGCTAAGCTTTCGCAATAGTTGGCCTAGATCTATTCAACCCCCCTCCTTTCTAGATCTTGTCCACATCATTTCTCGATCCTACAATTGGTATCAGAGCGGGTTTACACTTGATCTGATCTGATCTGAGTACTTTCTGATTGGTCTGTGTGTCTTGATTGTTTGCTTGTCTGTTTGCTGAGTATCTCTTCTTTGCACCATTTAATTGCTTCAATGGATTCAAGAGGGTTCATGGCTGAGGGTCACTCTATTAATAGGCCACCCTTTTTCAATGGGACTGACTACACTTATTGGAAGAATAGAATGCAGGTCTTCCTTAGAGCCCAAAACTATGAAATATGGAAGGTAGTCGTAGTAGGTCCCTATGAGAATCAGGGGGAGGAAGAGACCAGTACTAGGGAACAGATTAGGAGGGCCACTTTGAATTATAGTGCCATGAACATGATCCAATGTGCAGTCCACCCTAAGGAGTACTCAAGAATCTCAATGTGCAAATCTGCCAAAGAGATGTGGGATAAACTTGAGTTACTCTATGAGGGAACATCCCAAGTGAAAGAAACCAAGGCTAACATTCTTGTCTCTGAGTATGAATTGTTTTTGATGAAGTCTGATGAGACAATTTCTGAAATGTTTGCAGGTTCATGGTTATAGTAAATGGACTGAAGGCCTTAGGTAAGGATTACACAGACGCTTACTTGGTAAGGAAAATTATGCGCTCTCTTTCTTCAATCTGGCACACTAAGGCCACAGTCATTGAAGACTCTAAAGATTTATCCAAAATTTCTTTGGATGAATTGATAGGGTCCTTAATGACTTATGAAATCAATTTAAGAAGAAATGAAGAACACATAATTAAGACCAAGCCAGTGGCATTAAAGGCCTCTTCTAGTAACAAAGACAAAAAACAGGAGAAAACAAGTTCTGATGAGTTTGAGTCCAATGAGGATAAGATTGCCCTCATGACCAGGAAATTTAGAAAATTCTTAAAATATAGAAAAGGAAAATTTTCTGGGAAAAAGAAATTTTCATCAGGTAAAAGAAACACTTCCTTTTCTAATGTTAATTCCAATAAGAATAAAAAATGTGACGAAGTTGTCATTTGTTACATGTGCAATAAGCCAGGACATATGAAGAGAGAATGTCTTTAAAACAAGAAGGAAAAACACAAAAAGATTCACAAGTTCAAGAAGCCAAATGGCATGGTAGCCACTTGGTCTGATGAAGACTCAACTGAAAAGGAAGAAGAAGAAAAATCCTCAAGTTCTGAAAGTGATGAAATCTGCTTCATGGCGAATAGTTCAGATGGAAAGGTAAGTACATCCTTCGAAGACTATTCAATTGAGGATTGGCAAGATGCATATGCTGAGCTTGTTGAAAAAACTATGAAATAAGGAAAGAAAACAAGCATCTTAAAAAGAAAATTGAAAACATTTACAATAACCAATCCATCAATAAAAGAACTTGTGAACTGGAAAATGAAGTAGCAGAACTTAATGAAGAAAAGGAAAATCTCCTGAACTTAATTGATGAGCTTAAGCTTGCCTCTCAAAAGGCCACCCATGAATTTAAAGAACTGTCTAAAAAGCTGGAAATGGAAAATAAAGATAAACAACAAAAGGTTGAAGAAATCAAAACCTTAGAAAATTAGCTAAAAGAAAAGGATGAAGTCATTGAAACCTTCACAAAAGGTAAAGACAATTTGGAGGCCTTGCTGGGAGCTAAAATGAAATCAATTTCTCATGGACTAGGATTCAATAAACAAAAATCTAAGAAAGACAAATCTGGTGAGTAAAGAGATAAAACACCATTGATTAAATTTGTCAAAGGTCCTAGTCTTGAGAACACTGAAATCAAGCAAACATCAAGCAAAACAACAAAAAATTCAAAAACTCAAAACAAAAAGATGTCAACCGGGTCGACACAGTTACCTGACAGGTCGACACCAATCAACAAGAAGAAGGATTCTGTGACTGTTGTGTCGACAGCAGTCAAGGAAAGGTCGACCTGCTCAACATCAACAAACACAAACCACAAAACAAAAAATTCAAATAAAAATTTGAAAAATAAGAAAAATTCAAAGGAAGTCATTCATAAAAAACCTTGGACCTCCAAGACAGCATATCAAGCTGATTGGACCAATTCTTAGAACCAATGGTATCACAACCCATTTTGGTATCATCCCCAATTCTTCTATCCAAATTTTTTGTTGTACCAACAAAACCCTTGGATTCCACCTCCTCATCTAAACTCTCATGTTCAAATGAAAAACTCCCCTCCTACTGAAAACAAGAACACTGGTGTTTTCATTCCTAAGGGAAAGAATAAATTGAAAAAGACAAAGAACACCACTGAAACAACACAAAAATAAAAAACAAATCAGATTTGGGTGAGAAAAGATTTGATGACTGTGTTCAAACATTCTGATGGTCCCAACGCTGTTTGGGTACCAAAATCTTCTCTCCACTGATTGATTTTGCAGGAAGGTCGTGCACCCAATTCAAACGTATGGTTTCTTGATAGTGGGTGTTCACGACACATGACTGGACACAAAGTCAAATTTTCATTCCTGATTGAGAAGGAGGGAGGTTCAGTAACTTTTGGAGGTAAAAATAAAGGAAAGATCATTGGATCTGGAAAGGTTGGTCAATCTTCCTCAAACTCTGTTGATAATGCTTTGTTAGTTGATGGGTTAAATTACAATTTGCTGAGTATTAGCCAACTATGTGACAAAGGTCACAAAGTTGTGTTTGAATCTGATTTCTGTAAGATAATTGATTCATCAACTGATAAAATAAAATTCTTTGGAAAAAGGGAAAACAATGTTTACATGATCAACCTTAATAAAAACTTTTCTGAAAATCTTTGCTTTGTTGCCAGTAAAGATGAAATTGCATGGACTTGGCACAAAAGACTTGGCCATGCAAGTTTCAGAACAATGAATAAATTGTTAAGGCTGAATTTGGTTAAGGGTGTTCCTGAATCTTTTTCTAATATTGAAAATCAAGTTTGTGGGATTTGTGCCCAAGGAAAACAAACCAGGAAATCTTTTAAAACCTTCAATGAGGTACTCACATCTAGGCCACTAGAATTACTTCACATGGACCTCTTTGTCCCAATAAGAATTCTAAGTCTAAGTGGCAAGAGATATGGGTTTGTGATCATTGATGATTTTACTAGATTTACCTGGGTTATCTTCTTGTCCCACAAAAGTGATACTTGCCTTGAGTTCAGGAATTTCTATACCACTGCCTTAACAAATTTTCCATATAAAATCAAAAACATTTTGTCTGATCATGGGGGTGAGTTTGAAAGCAAATCCTTTTCTGATTTATGTGCTGAACTTCACATATTTCACAAGTTTTCTTCACCAAGAACTCCAGAACAAAATGGAGTTGTGGAAAGAAAGAATAAAACTCTTATGGAAATGGCTAGATCCATGCTCCTAGAAAGCAATTTGGCCAAATCCTTCTGGGTTGAAGCTGTAAATACAGCAAACTACATTCTCAATAGAGCATTGGTCAGACCAAAAATCAGGAAAACCCCTTATGAATTGTTGAAAAATAAAAAGCCAATTGTGTCTTACTTCAAAATCTTTGGGTGTAAATATTTTGTACACAACAATAATAAAGAAAATCTTGACAAGTTTGATGCTAAAAGTCAAGAAGCCATCTGTAAGGCCCTCGAATTTCCATCGCATTATTTGTATTAGTGTGTGTATATTTGTGCTTGTGTATGTATGTACATATTTACGTACGCATTAATTAGTACAAGTACGTGTGCATGTGCTTATATTAGATATAAATAATGTATGTATTGCATGGTGATAGTATGGGTACACTACCATATACATATTGCATGTATATATGCATGGTATGCATGGTTTTCTGCATATTTTAGACTTCTGGCCGAAGGCCACCTTGGCGTCAACCCCTAGCCGTTGAGGTAGTGTCAGCGTCCAGACATGGACGCCAACACTAATCCTGGCGTCGAGCGATATGGACGCCTATTTCTCTGGCCTGCATGCGCAGCAGAGCTGCAAACTTCTAAAACAAGAAAGCCAACCATTGGGGGGGCTGTCCCCAACGGCTCTGAGGGCTGTCAACTCACCCTAAGAGTGGGAGAGAGGCCTCTCCTTAAGTCTAAACCCGGAGCTACCTTCCCCACCTCTCTCTTCACCCTTGCAAGAGGAGAAAAAGAGAGAAAAACCCTAGTTCTGAAAAACTGTGAGAAAACCCAGTCTTAGCACCCAAAGATCAGGCTTCCTGGAGCTAGATCCGGCCATCTTCTCCGACAAGAAGATAGCTGGAGCAAAGGAGGAGGCTTCCCTGACATCCCCTTGGTGTGGAGATCTTCCAGGAGCCCGGAGGAAGAAGATCTAGGAGGGAGTTCTGCACTTTCTTGGGACTACCCAAGGAGGGCTTCTCCGAGCACTTTGATCCCTTGGAGCATTTTCTAAAAGGCACGTGACCTAACCATAATGTCCCCATATGAGTCTAGGTCGTTTTTACAATTTTTGTACATTTTCCCTCGAGTCCTAGACCCTCCCATTCACCAAATCTTGAGAGCTCGGGTCTGTGTTTCTGCACAGACCTGCATTGACGGCAAGGTCAATGGACGCAGAGATCATGCTCGGCGTCCATCGACCATGCCGCTGACCCTGAGTCAGCGGCCAGAGACCGCCGCCAAGTTCCTCTAGACAGAACAGTGACCTGTTCTGCCCTTCCTATACATTATTTTCGGTATGGTTTCCGTGATGAGGATATATGGTAACCCTATATACTATGTACATTGTTATTTGTGGTGTGTGGATGAGTGTGATGTGTGGTGATGGATGTTAGAAGAGTGTATTCCATGAATGTATAAGCATGACTTGTTGATGATCTTGCCAAATCTATGTTTTATGATTAGGATTAGTCTGAATGCCTCAGTTTTAATAGATCATGAATATTAGTGGGTCAGTGTACATGTACTCAGTTTTGATGAATTATCCATGCTTGTATAAATTGCCAATAAACTCGGTTCGGTCAATAAAACGGCATGCAAGAATGATTTGTGGTGACCAATCTACAATTGTATGATTTAGAGTAAATTCTGTATTCTCAGATCATGTATGTGACAGTAACCTCTGTTCAAACAGTAAGTGGCAAAATTGCATGATGTGTTAAAGTCCATGTTAACTTAAGTTGTGAATGGCATGCGAAATAAGTGTTTGATTTTCTGTAAATTCTGTTTAGCTCAGAAAAATCTGAAAATTTGAGTGTATGACTTTGAACCCGAAAATAGCATGTGGTTAAAATTTCAGGTCATTTGGACCAGTATATAAGAAGTTATGTATTTTTCATGTGAAAGGCAATAATCTATGTATGTCATCGTAACGTGATTAGATATTGCTTAAACATAACTTGATTGGTGAAATTACTGTGTGTTAAGCTCCTGAAATCTGTAGTGCCATGTTAGGAAAAAAAAAAAATAGAGATATGCATGTGAGTGAGAAAGTGAATGAGATGAAAAGTGATATGTGTGAAACCATGTGTAAATCGGTAAAATGTGTAAATGTGTAACTGTGCCAATGTGACACTGCTTCCGTAGAGGGCAGTGGAGCTGTATCAGGGAAAAGTCCCCCTGAGAAAGTTCAGTGTGTAAGTGACCCTAAGGGCATTAGGGGGAAATCCTAGAGGTGGACAAGTACCATTGGTTAGGGTGGAGACTTGTTCTCCCGGTCTGCGCAGTCCAAGAGTCGCCATTGGAATGCCTAGATGGCGTCTATGTGTAATGTGGTGTGTATATGTCCTTCTTTGGTGGTTTGGACTATGTGTCACGGCACCTAAAATGTGAATGTGTAATGTGTAATGTGTATGTGTTCATGTGTAAATGTGTAAGTGAACAAATGTGAAATGTGTATGTGTAAAGTGCAACCATGTGAAAGAGGAAACTTGTGTAAAGAAAATGTGAAATTCTAAATGAGAAGGTATGATATTGAAATCCATATGAGACAAATCTGAAATCATGTGAAATCAGTGAATTCATGTTATTATCATCATGTTTATATGTGCAAAAATGTCTAGAATCCCTGTTAGGGATAATTGGTGAACGTGGGTACAAGATAGCATGATTGGTTGTTCACATGATATGTTTTACGTAATATTGTAGCTCTCATGTATAGGTTTACAGCCATTAAACCATGTGAAACCAGCAACCTAAAGCATGTGAAAACGTCTATGTATGTGTTTAAAAACATGTAAGATCCATGCTAGTCGTGTTTTCCTTTCATATGTGCACAATGCTTATGTTGGTAACTCTCATGTCTTGGTTCCTTAAAGGTAAGATTCCATGAGTAAATTGAATAGAAAGCATGTGATAGGTAAAGTTTTATTCTTGGAAATCTGAAAGCATGATCCGTGTATTAACTTGTAAAACTTTCATGCCATGTGTTGAAAATTGTGAATGTGCATGTAGAAACCGCTATGACTTATACGTGTATATTATGAGTAGTGTCACTTGCTGAGTCTTTAGACTCACTCCTTGCTTCGGCGTACAGGTGTACTTGGTGACGTGGCACCGTTGGAGGAGACAGTGGAGACGGACTCCGAGCGCGGAGATTAGTCTTTGGAGTTTCGTTGTGACTTGTTCATTTCATAGTATGTAATTTGAACATTGTATTAGAGTTATCATGGAAAGAATGTATAAGTGTGGACATTATGTACTTAAATTTCAGCAATTTAAATTATGTGACTTTTAGCTCTTAATGTAAATTGTGAATTTCATGTATGTTTAAATGTGGATGATGAATGAATGAAGACAGATGTCTTTTACTTCTGCTACTCTGTTGTATATTCGCGTGTATCTCAGCTGTTTGTATCGTTTGGGTAAATGTCCCACTGTGAGGACTCTCGCTATACCGACGTGGGTTGGTATAACCGTACCGGTATAATAAGGGCCGTCACACCATCTTTCTTGGCTATTCTGAAGTGTCAAGAGCTTTCAGAGTGTACAATCTCAAAAACAAATCTGTTGAAGAGTCTCCACATGTTATCTTTGATAAAAATTCCTTTTCAACTAATAGTTCTAAATCTTGCAGGGAAAGTCAAGACAGTGAAGCGGATGATTTCATTGTGGACTCTTCACCAACTGTTGAGGAACTTGAAGAATTGGTGAGAACTTGAACATCTAGTCACCATCTTCAAGTGGATCAGGTAATGTTGTTCCAGATTTAAGTACCCCTCAACAGGTAATTTCTGAGCATAGATTTTTGAGAGATCATCCATTGGAAAATGTCGTTGGCAATTTGCATGATAGAGTTAGGACTAGATCATCATTCCTGCATGTTATTGATGAAGACCCACTAGCTCTAATTTCCCAAATTGAACCAAAGTCAATTGATGAAGCTTTATTAAGTTCTGATTGGATCAATGCAATGCATGATGAACTTCATCAATTTGAAAGAAATCAAGTATGGGAATTAGTACCTAGACCTAGTGACCAAACAGTCATTGGCACTAGATGGGTTTTCAGAAATAAATTGAATGAAAATGGTCAAGTCATTAGAAATAAAGCTAGGCTAGATGCAAAGGGGTACAATCAAGAATTTGGAATTAACTTTGAAGAATCATATGCCCCTGTAGCTAGACTAGAAGCTGTTAGAATTTTCCTTGCTTTTGCATCCTCCATGAAATTTAATGTTTATCAAAAGGATGTCAAAAGTGCATTTCTAAATGGATACATAAAGGAAAAAGTTTTTGTTGAACAACCTCCAGGATTTGAAAATGAAAAACATCCTAATCATGTTTTCAAGCTTCATAAGACTCTCTATGGTCTTAAACAAGCTCCAAGAGCTTGGTATGACCGTTTGAGTTCATTTTTGCTTGAAAAAGGATATTCTAGAGGAAATGTTGATCAAACATTGTTCACAAAAATAGTTAATAAACAAATAATTGCAGTCCAAATTTATGTTGATGACATAATATTTGGATCAACCAATAAGAGCCTGTGTACTGAATTTGCAAATCAAATGAAAACTGAATTTGAAATGAGTTTAATGGGAGACTTACAGTTTTTCTTGGGATTGCAGGTTAACCAAACAAATGAGGGGATCTTCATAAGTCAAACCAAATATGTCAAGGAACTTCTGAAAAGGTTTGACTTTCAGAACCTCAAGCATTCAAGCACACCCATTGCAATTAATGCTAAACTAGAAGAAGATTCACTTGGTAAGTCAGTAGACCCAAAGACATACAGAGGTATGATTGGTTCTCTACTCTATCTTAAAACTTCTAGACCTGATATTCAGTTTAGTGTGTGTTTGTGTGCTAGATTTCAATCAAATCCTAAGGAAAGTCACATATTAGCTGTTAAAAGAATTTTCAAATATCTTGTTGGAACATGTGATCTTGGAATTTGGTATCCTGCTGGTTGCAAGTTAGATTTGATTGCCTATTGTGATGCTGATTATGCTGGATGTAAATTAGATAGTAAAAGCACAAGTGGCTTGTGTTTATACTTAGGTGGGTGCCTAATCTCTTGGGCTTCTAAGAAGCAACACTCAGTTGCTCTATCAACTGCAGAGGCTGAGTATGTTGCAGCAGGTAGATGTGAAACTTAAATTCTTTGGGTGAAACATCAACTTCTTGATTATAACCAAGAGTTAGGTTGTGTTGCCATTCTTTGTGACAACACCAGTGCCATAAACCTATCTAAAAACCCCATTCAACATTCCAGAACAAAACATATTGAAATTCGGCATCATTTCTTGAGAGATGAGGTAACAAAGAGATCCTTTGAACTCAACTTCATAGAAACTGAAAAACAAATTGCTGACATCTTCACCAAACCTCTTCCTGACAGTAGATTCTCATCTTTGAGGAGAGAACTTGGGCTTTGTAAATGTCCATTTTCTTGATCTCTCTCATTGGGATTGGGTTGAGTGTTAGGCATTTTCTGAGGGGGAGTTCTTTGCATCATCATTATCCTTTGCTTCCTTGATTCATATTGCTCATATCTCTCTCCATTTCACTTCCATTTCTTTTTGACAATGGATTCTTCAACTCACATTGTGTTGAATTTCTTGGTATATCAAATGGTGACTTGGAGAAGGACAAGTTATGCTTGTCTGGACACTTTCACTATGCGAGAGTATATGTCTCCGCCAAGTACCAAGAAATGAATATGTAATTGTTGAGGGGGAGATTTTGTTGTTCAAAGAGAATCATTTCTGATTTCAAAATACTTGCATATTTTTATTTTGATGAAAAATGGTTGGAATCCTCATCTCAGGGGGAGCTAGAGAATTCACAAGTCATTTCTTTTGAAAAATTCAAAACTCTTCTTGAATTACATCAATTTCCTTGCATGATGTCCTCATTTAGGTGTCTAGAGTCTCAAAATGATTCTTTGAGTGATCCACTATATTTTTTTTGTCAACTCTCACCTATATTCTTCAAAACTACAGAAATTCAAATCTCTTTCAAAGACTGAAGGATAATGTGCACCTTGAATTTAAACATTTCTTTGTTTGCAACTGATGTTGGATATAAATGATTTCAATCTTACAAAACTCTCTAAAAACTGATAATTCAACCGAGCAACGACACATATACTGAGAAACTACACACCTTCACAATGAATGAAGTGCCATGTATGTCATGAGGCATTACTGCTATCTCTGTTCAAAGGGGTTTAAAATAAAAAATCAATGCAAAAAATGCTCTATACTTTTTGATGATGACTGAGTAATTGGAAATATTGGCGTCTGATAAACATATATTTTCATGTCAAAAGGTCATCATTTACCCCTTGAGACTTGATAATGGGTAAATCTTTAGTATCCAGGGACTATGGTGTGTAAAAAGTATTAGTTCTTGAGTGAACAAGATTCATCACATTTGATAGTTTGATTCAACAACAAAATGTGTGTATCAATGGAAAATTGTTTAAAAGAATCATCCCTATCCATCATCAAGTTGTTTAAAAAGTTGTTTACTTTCAACACACTTGATTTCAGTCTAAAAGATTTTTTATTTCTTTGGATTTGAAGCATATGGAAGTTTGTAGTTGATTGTTGGATGTATTATATCCCTCAAATCATCATTTTAATGGCTCAAGTCACTGAATGCTCATATCTTGTTGGATGTTGTGTAAAACTTGACTTGTGTTGAATTTCTACAAAATATGACAAATGAATTTTTTAGCCTCTTAAAAATCCTTGAAATGATAATTCCACCCATTGTTTATCATTCTAAAGATGTCCCAAAGTTCACAAAATTTTCCCATACTCAAATCTCAACTTTTCATCAGGCCAGGTCGACACTACCTCCATCTAGTGTCGACACACTCCAGCCCAGGTCGACACTAACCTCTTCTAGTGTCGACACTTACCCCTGCCAGGGTGATTCAAGTCGTGGGTTCCGGTTAGGGTCTTCTTGTACCTACGGGGCATTGCACCTCTAAAACCCCTTTTATATGCAAGGTCGACCCCATGGCCGCCTCCCACCTTTGAAAACGGCAGCCACTCCACCTTCTTCCCTCCTCCAACCCATCCTTGTCCTTCTTCCTCTCATTCCTTCGTCTCCATCCTCTGCTCTTCCACTCCCTCTTGCTTCCATGGCCCCCAAGCAAGCCCCTCGCCATGGAGCAAGGTCCAGGGCAACCGCAAGGCCCATTCCGGTGGAAGAAGCACAACCTTCTGAGAGGAGAAGCAAGCGACGCCATGACCCTGTGGAGCAGCCAAGGCCTTCCTCTGCATCTCCTTCTTCTGCCAAGAGAGGTAGGACACCCTCTGTTCGAGGTAGGGGGTCTACAAACCCTAGGAGACGAATTCTAGTTTCTTCTCCTGAAGCATCTGAGGCGTCATCCTCATCATCATCTGGGTCTTCCCATTCATCTGAGGCAACTCCTTCCAAATCAGTCAATGAAGGGAAGACCATTCTGAAACCTAGGGCACTGGATTTAACCGACAGTGAACTAAATGCTGCATTTTTTGAAGTCATAGAATTCTTCAAGTTTCAGTCTTGGATGTCATTCATCTCTGAATTTCGAACCATATACCCCAAACTTGTCCAATAATTTTACTCTAATTTGGAATGCAATGATGAGGGGTATAAGTTAGAAGTTAAAGGTGTTCAGATAGACATGCCTATTGTTGTGGCTGCTACATTGTTCAAAGTTCCTGATGCCGGTACAGATTATCACAATTTTGAGTTTAATCTTCATGAAGCTTACTCCCTTTTGACTGGTCTTCCTTCTGATGAGCCTGACCCTAAACAAACTCATGTTACAAAATTCAACACTAACACCTTTCCTCCAGTGTTGAGACTCACTCACCACATCCTCACCACTATTATCACACCCCAAGGTGGTGGCAGAGACAGACTCACTGACATCCAGAGATGTGTGATTTACTGCATGAAGAAGAACATCAAAATTAACATCCATGTGATCATGTACCAAATAATTTCTGAGACAACTAGGAAAGATCTCCATAGGTCTCTTCCTTATGCTGCTCATTTGACTCCAGTCTTTAAGCATTTTGGTGTGTCTCTAGATAATGAGAAATCTTAGTCAATTCCCAAATCCAACATCTACTGCTTCAAGCATGTTCAAAAGTTTATGGGATTCAGGCTTGAGGGTGACCAAGTGAGGAGAGGGCCAGTAGTTGTTGAGTCCCCAGTGGATCTAGAGGCAGTGATACCACCTCCTGAGGACCAGCCTCCAGCTAATGAGGACCAGCCTCACATTCCAGAGGAACAACCTCTTGCTCCTGAGGATCAGCCTCAAATTGAAACTGAACTTCAACTACCCCAGGATGCACCTCTCACTCCTACATTTCACACCTCTTCACCCACTCATCCTGCCAGGGATACTCATACCTTCACTTCCCAACCTCAAGCTCAAACCTCCTATGCCTTTGGTGGACCTTCTGTACCACCAGAATTATCCTTTCTGAATGAAAATTTTGATGCCTTCAACACATCCATTCAGCACATGACAGAGAGTTTTGAATTGAAGGTACAGAGGTTGGAGAATACAATGTCTACAAAATTCATTGAGCAAAAAGCAGCTTCAGACCATGCAATACAAAGATTTAATAGGTTGATTGGAACCTTGGCAGATGCTTCTGTTGAGCTGAAAGAGCATCAAGATAAGTTGGAAAAGGTTCTTCAGGGAATTTTGGCAAATTCCCAGGCTGATGTGTTCAACACCAAGGAAACACTCACTAAAATTTCCAAAACAAGATTATCTTTTGCTCATCTAGTTGATGACCTGGGGAAAGCATGAAAAATCTGTCAGCTCACATTGATAGTGAAATGACTGACCTCAAAAAGGAGCTGAAGAACATCAACAAGTATGGACTTGGCAGTTCATCTTCTAGTGCACAACCTTCTTCAGTTGACTTGTCTTCACTTCAGTATACCATGTCTGATAATGGTCAACGGCTGAAAGAGATTGTTCACACTAGACTATCCACCATGCAGAAGCAACTTCATACCAACCTTCATGCTATGGAATCCAAACTTAAGTCCATCGAAGCCATTCTCCTTCCAGTTCCTCCTCCTCCTTCTGCTTAATGTATCTTATTTTGATGATGTCAACGGGGGAGAAAGATAGAAAGCAGGAAAATTCTTCTTTTGGAATGATTGTAAAGATTTTCTGAAATGTTTCCTTTTGAAAGATTGTAATGCACATATCCTTATGAATGAAATGACACTTGTTGGTTGAAATGAAAAGGAACATCTTTTTCTTGAATGTGATTGAATTTTGAATGAATGTCATGAATATGAATGTGAATGAATGGATGCTTGTCAAGCTGCTTGGCCTTTTGTGAAAATAGTTCATCACTAGTAACATTATGTCTCTAATGTGTGCAAATTTCAAATGTTACTAAAATATTTTCAAAGGTCTTTAACAAGTGTGAATAAAAAGGAAATGAAACATAACTCAGTGCCAATCAATGTTTTTCAAATTGAGTGATTGAGTCAATAAAAGCTTAAAATCACATTTCATTGAAACTTCGAATTTTCATATGAACTTAATGTTGCCATCATCAAAAAGGGGGAGATTGTTGGGTTGAGTGTGAATACAATTCATTTCCCCTCATATTTTGATGATGATAAGGTGTGATTTTAATGCAAAATAATTGGAACATGTTAGATGCACGACATTTGTTAAGACCACATTCAAAAAGCATGTTTCCAAAAATATTTATCACTTATATTCATGATAAATCAATGGACTAATGATTTATATGTTTTAATTCTCAGGGACAAACATTTCTTGCATAGGCAGTGTCGACACACCTCTCACTGGTGTCGACACAATGCTTCAAAGCCAAGCAAAAATGTTGAAAAAATGGTCAAGTAGTGTCGACACTAGACCAAGTCAGGTCGACACTAGAGGCAGCTCCCAGAGAACCATGTCAACAGGCCTCTACAACAGGTCGACACCAGATGCAGTCAGGTCGACACTAGAGAGCCTTCCCAGAAGGCCTGTTTGTCAGTTGGCTACAGTAGGTCGACACTAGACCATCTCAGGTCAACACTAGAGACCTCTCCCAGAGAAGTTTTTCTGCCAGTCTGGGACAGTGTGTCGACAGTAGATCAAGTCAGGTCGACACACTCTGGAAAGTTTGTGACTTAAATCATCTGCTGGACACGTGGCACCCTAGCGATTTGGTGGATCGGCCTTGGATCATGTGTCCACGACCCCCAAGGGTACCTTTGGATATTTTGGGTATAAATAGTCCCCCATTGGCCATCCAACCTAACAAGAGAGCAGAAGAGAGCCTCCAAGATTTCTCCAGAAGCATTTTTGGCGGCAAAGCTGTTCTCCTCCCTGTTCGTGCATCCTCTTGTGCTTCTTCTTTCCAATTCCATCATCTCCAAGCACAAGAAGGGAGATCTGATCCAAGATGGAGCAGTAGGATCAACTTCCAAGGTGCAGATCAAGTAAAAGCAGTCTTTTGTGAAGAATTCGAGGAAGATCCTGAAGATCAAATTACAGAGCATCGCCCATGGATTTCCAGAGATCAAGCCTCTTCACAATTCGACATCTACAAGAGAGTCTTCTGATGAACAAGGACTTTTCAATCCATTTCTCATTTCCCCTTGTGTCTTCTTGGTTGTTCTAGAGATTGTGCAGTGTCTATTGCATCAATTCTCTTGAATGAACATTTTGAGATCAGATCTTAGCTAGAGGATTTGGATCTTGTGTTGTTGTCTAGCAAAGTGTTTGTGAGTCATTGTACTCAGTGGTTTGTGAGCCTGTGTGCTCAGGGTTGAGTCATCGCACTCAAGTTTGGTTGAGCAATTGTGCTCAAGTGTCTAGAGTAGTCTTGCTCTAGGTGTTGTGTTGAGTTGTAGAACTCTTTGTGGTGGAGTTGTCAGGCTCCAGTGTGTGTATCCAAGTTGATAGTGGATCCTCACTGTGTGAGGGGTGGATGTAGGAATCACATGGTGTGATTTCCGAACCACCTAAAAATCTCTGTGCAGTTGTCTGATTGTGGTTTGAATTTACCTTGCGTTAGATGCATGCATAGGATCTTTTGAATTCACATCTAATTAACTTGTTCACACACTCCTATTGCACAACTCACTCAATCTCTCTTCAGATCTGTGAAATTCATTTTCAAATTGTCTCTGATTCAAAGAGTTTTTCTAAATTGGCTAAGCTTCCGCAATAGTTGGCCTAGATCTATTCAACCCCCCCTTCTAGATCTTGTCCACATCATTTCTCGATCCTACACTTTCTAGGAAAAGGCAATGGAGATGGCTACTTCCTCGTGTCACGACTGGGAGACCCATCGCAATAGGAAGTATGTCGCAACCATACAATCAGTCATGACCTTGATGTCGTGACCATGGATGTCGACGCCTTCTCAACAGAAATGCGGGTGTGTAGATGAACCTCCTTCCCTTCCTCCGGCCGGCTAGAGGAGGAGAGCTCCTCGTCTGCTCTTCTTGGTGTACCTGTCAATAGAAAAGAACAAGGAAAGAAAACCCTATTAGACAACTTTTAAGTGAGGTATCTACACAATATAAAAGAGAAAAAATGAAAACATGGAGGGAACAAACCTAGGATGTTTTGGAAACCCTAATGTCGTGGAAATCGTGGGTATGTGGATGTGCAATTATCTAAAGAAATAAACAAAATGCATGGAAAGAAAAGGAGAAAGAGAGGAGAATGAAAAGCCCTAAAGGGGTGACTCCCTGGCTGAAGATGTGATCCTCGGGTCGTGCAACAATCTTGTAGATGTGTAGGAGTCACCTCTTCGCCACCACGCTCTAGATGAGGAAGAAAATGAGGTGTTGTGATGAAGGAAATGAAGGAAAGAGGAGGGAAATGGGAGAGATATGAGCTAAAAGGAAGCTCTGGAGTGATTTGGGCAGCACTTTGTGGTGATCTTGCGGCTCTCCTCATTCTGAAAAGGGTGGGTTGGTTTTATGGGGAAGAGAGAGGGTATCTCGTCCATGAGGGATAATGACCCATTAAAGTGAGATAAAATCAAGTAAATCTATATGAGAAGAGTCCTAGGGTTGGATAAAACCTAATGGGTGTGTTCCAAGGTTGTTAGGGATGAAGATAGAGCATGTTAGGATATGAGAGAGATGGTTAGGCGGCCAACCCATGCAAAAGCATGTCGTGACGCATCTTAGGGGTGCGATAAAGGCTGTCGTGATGGTCATGATGGTTGCGACTCTAGTGGTACATGGATGGAGATGCATGGGCTGTTGTGACAGTCTTGTCGATCGCGACAAGGATCATCAATCGATATAGATGGCCATCAATCGATACTAATGCGACGCTATGGTCCATCGTGTCAATATTGGTCATCAAGCGATAGCCATGGTCATCAATCAATGGCCATTAACACATCCTTGAGAGCTGTCACGTTAATGTCAATCGATGTCGTAACGCATCAATGAGGACCGTCGCGTTAGTGTCAATTGATTCTCATGGTCAACAATCGATGCTAACGTGTCTCCATAGGCCATCACGTTAATGTGAATCGATTCCCATGGACAACAATCGATGCTAACGCGTCGCCATAGGCCGCCGTGTTAATGCATGATATCTGAAACCCTAGAAAATAGATAGAACAAAAACTCTTAAGTGATATTTGGATGAGGTAAATTTGAAATTGGACTTAATGAGCTCAATAATAGGCCAAAAAATGTGCTTGAGAGAGTGACCAACTTGGGGCACATTATAAGAACAAGAAATATGGTTCAACTCATAGGCCAGAATTGGGTGTCTACAGATTACCACTCCTTGGCTCCCACTTTGCAAGGGAACGGAGTGGAGGTGTGGCAGAGGCGTTATGGAGTGATGGTGAAGCGAAAGTGAAATTGGAGTGTACTGAAAAGATGGGAGCCAAGGTAAAGAGACACCCGATCTGACCGACAAGCGACATAAATCATGTTGAAAACCCCAAGTTAGCTACGCGAATAGGAAGCCTCGATTAAGAGGTACCCTAGCCGATTGGGCTATAGGTTTCATCTTGGAAGGACATGTGTGTGTCAGGAAGGTCAGGATGACTCAAAACTTCGGAGCAGTTTGCAACCAAAATGGATCAAAAGGAATTTGGATGAAAATTGGATAGAGAAATCTAGATGGGGAAATACTTGACAAACTGGGAAGAGAAACTTGCTCGGAAGTAAACATTCTAATTCAGATTGGAATGGAATTTCTTGTTCCGAATATGAAGAACAGTTGCGCATTCATCGAGAAGTTGTTATTAGCCACGGATGTGTTATGATAGCTCAAAAAAACCTACATGATGCATGATGTGCTAAAAGAAAAGAAATCATAAAATCAAATGCAAAAAAAGGAAAACAATAGAAAATAAATCAAGGATAATATTGCTAAGCCAAAGAAGAATGGGTCGAGAATCTTCCTGTAACCGCTGTGGAGACCAGAATACATTGTTCCAAAATTTATTCAACTCAAAGACCTATCCAACGATTAGCAATGTCCACCTAGATCATGACTATTTTTGGTAAAGGGAACTCGGATCCCAGAGCATACTGAGAATCAATCGGTCCTCGAAGTGATATCATGCGTAAGCTAACATATAGTAATGTGAGAGATAGGGATAAAGAAATACTTACCTGAACTTACCTGTGAAGCTCCATTTTTTTTTTTGATAAATGAAAAACTGACTGAAAGTATATATAGAAACAAGACATTAACACAAGTATAGCATAGATGGCCAAACATAGTCGAAGAAAACACAACATGTTCTGTTGCGACGCCTCTGATGGTCACGACAGTGTCGCGACGCCTCTAGAGGTCACAACAGTATCATGTCACATCAGGCCGTCGCAACACTATTCTTTGCGCTGCACCTCGAATCCAACCCCTAGCTCCATCCTAGAGCTAATCCAAACACTAATAGGACTCAAACCCTATCCTTATCCTAACTAGACCCCTATGATGATCAGCTCATCCCCATATAATTTCATGAATTATATATCTATTTTGGTGATTAACAAAACTTCAATTAACTGTTATCTAACAAGTTTCATGAAGCTTAGGCACATGAAGTAAATCAGGCGAAATAAAGCAACTATGTATGTATTTCTTACATTGAAGTGTTTAAAGTTCAAAGCATGAATTTTGACTAAGTACTCATCGACTCGCTTTGAAAGCATAACGATTTCCATCATAGCATAACGATTTCATAAGTTATATAAACGACTGCATAGCATAACGATTTCATAAGTTACTGCATTACATAACGATTTTAGAAGTGCCATATCGATTTCGTGTTATAACGATTTGCACTCACATTGACTTGTTAAGTGAGTACAACGATTTGCACTCACAACGACTTGTTAAGTGTGTATAACGATTTGCACTCACAACAACTTGGTTGCTGTAACGATTCGATAAGTTACACAACGACTCGATCGTCGTAACGACTTGATAAGTTACACAACGACTCGATCGTCGTAACGATTAAATAAGTTACACAACGACTTGATCATCGTAACGACTCGATATGTTACATAACGACTTGGTTTGGTCATAACGATTCGTTCACATCGATTTACTTATAACGATTTGGTCATAACGATTCGTTCACAGAAATTTGTTTATAACAATTCATTCACATCGACTTGTTTATAACAATTTGATTATAACGACTTATTCATAATGGTTTGCTTATATTCTTATAACGATTTGTTTACAATGATTTGGTTATAACGACTTGTTCATAATAGTTTGCTTATATTCTCATAACGATTTGTCTCTACAACGATTTGCTTATGACTGTATAACTATTTATGTTCACATCGATTTACCTACTTATGTGCAACGATCTACATAAACTTTGACTCATTCACTCAACGGTTTCATAAGTCATACTCATAACGATTTCATTGCAACGACTTGTTATTTAAACATATTTCAAATGTTTTTGAAAGTCAAAGTCTTCCCTCGCTTTTCTCCGATATCCATGCATTTATTATGACTGAACATTTCACTACACAATGCATGCTCAGATATCTTCTATTCCTATGCTTATATTGCAAACATCTTTTTAGAAAGCAGAATGGTATTTCTATTTTGATGTATATTCATTCTAACGTTGACTGACAAATAGAGACAGCGTAGCTGTCTATCGTTCAGCATTTATTGTGTGCAGGTCTCTGACAGCACAACCATTTACAACGTTGAACAAAATGAAATATAAATGATATCTAGAAGGATCTTCTGTTTGCATGCATGGAACGTGAAGGACCGTTGATTGGAAAGTCTACAATACCATGCAGTCTAACGTATACCAGAGCTTAGAGACAACTGATACTTCAACGACTACTTTTCAAAGGACAATACATATATTGTAGAACTGAAGACTCCAAAAGAGATAACTGAGAACATTAGAAAGTAATTCTTTTCGACCCTTCATTATAGAATTTGTCGAGCACCAGAAAAGAGCCAAGCCTCATTCCATCGCTCAAGCTCTTAAGCTCTCTGTGTCTAGTGTAGATCCTCGAGAGAGCGTTTATGTACTGAGAGAGTTCCTCTTTGTAGATCTCTTTCTCTCAGTTCTTGCTTCAGATCAAGCACTATTCTATTTGCTTGGTCTAGGGGCTTGTCCTTCTCTTCAACACTTTGTTATGTTGTTCCTGTTCTAGGTTGAAGAGAGGACCTATAGTTGACAGGTGGTTGCGTTCCCTTCGAATAGAAGGAGGACCTGAGGTTCAGGGTGTATTGTACCTCTTATGGTTGAGAAGAGAAGGCCAGCTATGGCTGGATGTGTAAGTGTCCTTGATGGGGACTGTACCCTTGGGTAGTGGTATCATGAGTTGTTGCTCAGGGACTGGACGTAGGACTCCTGTGGAGAGAAAGTCCAAACCAGGATAAAAATCCTTGTGCAGTGTGCTTGCTTCTGCGTGCTTGTTATCTTCTATACTACTAACACTAATAATCGATCGTCATCTCTTGTGTTGATCATTTTTGTTGGCAGGTTTAGATAATCGAATTTAAAAGAATCCCATTCACCCCCCCTCTAGGCTTGCTAGCTGGGCAACAAGTGGTATCAAAGCTAGTTTCTTCGACAAAGTAGATCCAATGATCTGAAGAAAAAAAGATCAAATGGCAGCCCAAGGTCACTTTGAAGGTCAGTCAGTCAACAGGCCACCATTGTTCGATGGTGAAGACTACACTTACTGCAAAACAAGAATGGAGTTCTTCCTACAAGGGCTTGATTATTAGATTTGGTCGATTGTAGAAGAAGGAAACCTTCTAGTTACAAATGACAAAGATAAGTGGACTGAAGATGATAAGAAGAAAATTTCTCTCAACTGCAAGGCCAAGAGTATACTATGTTGTGCTCTTAGCAAGAAGGAGTTCAACAGGATCTCCGCCTGCAAATCCGCCATGGAAATGTGGGAGAAGCTAAGAATCACTTAAGAAGGCACTGACAAAGTGAAAGAGACCAGAATAGATATTCTGGTAACACAGTATGAAAGGTTCCAGATGCAGCCTGGAGAGTCAATAACCAAGATGTACAGCAGATTTACAGATATGACTAACGAGTTAGCTGTTCTTGGAAAGACATATGAAATAGGAGATATGGTCAGAAAAATCCTAAGATCCCTACTAGCTTCATGGACCCCCAAAGTGACAGCGATAGAAGAGGCCAATGACTTGAAGAGAATGTCATTAGAAAAACTCATTGGGTCCCTAATGTCCCATGAGATCAACATGGAGAGATTGAGAGAGTCATTAAGTAGAAGGAAACACTCCAACGCTCTCAAGGCAGAAGAAGTTACATCAGAAGAATCCTCAGATGATAATGTCAGTGATGAAGGCAGTGAATATGAAGAAGCACTTCTATCCAAAAGACTACAACGCATATTAGCCAAGGAAAGGAAATATCAATATGGAAGAAGGTATTTTAAGAAAGGAAAAGACCTCAAGAAGCCTGAAGTCAAAGATATAAAGAAGAATGAACCAATCTGCTAAGAATGCAAGAAGCCCGGACATATCAAAGCTGAATGTTTGAAACTGAAGAAAACAGAGTTCAAAAAGAAGGATAGTTCCAATAAATTCAGAAGATACAAGAAGAAAGCCATGGCAGCAGCATGGGATAATAACAGTGACTCTGACAGTGAGTCGAGCTCAAGTGAACAAGAAGAAGAAAAGGCCAACCTGGCCTTCATGGCTGGCAATGAGAAAAAGGTAACATCTGACTCATCTTTTTCTTCATGCAATGAATCTGAATCCGATAGTTTAGAAGATGTCTTTAATGAACTTTATAGTAAATACAAAGATGTGTGTAAATTATTAAAAGTCAGTAAGAAAAGTCATGCTTGCTTGGAAAACACAAACTCAGATTTGAAATATAAAAATGAGCAACTTGAAAAATAGATTACGGACCTAAAAATGAGAAACAATTTATTATGTGAGGATCTGAAAAATAACAATGAACAAATAGCAAATTTGGAAAAACAAGAAATAGTAAATAAGTTAAAACAGGAAATTAACATATTAACAATAGAAAATGAAAAATTATCAAGTACATTAGAAAAATTTACAAATGGTAAAATAATATTAATACTGAAAGGAGCTAGAAGATCAGGTAAAAAGAAACATGGATTAGGTTATACTCCTCCTGGTAATGAAGAAACAATAGTATACCCTAAAATATATCCAACACCTAAATTTGTAGCTGAACAAGACACTGCATACAAGTCAAACTTTAAATACACTTCAACTGAAAAGGTAAGTAGAATATTGTAGCAAGTCGAAAATTTTAATACTTAAAAAAATCCAAAATAATAATTTCTTTAAATCGAAATAATAGAAACATACATACAATTATCGTATGTGCAAGAATACATCGAAAAATTCTGTAAAAATTATAAATCAACACCAAATATTATCCCTAAGTGATCCACGAAGAAATTCTTGCTACAAAAAATCCGATTGGCTAAATGTACGTCACAACGTGACTAATTATCCAAATTTGAAAACTAAGTCGGAAAACTATTAACACGGAAATATAACGGGCTCATAAATTAAATGAACATGTCAGAGAGACCTCCAACATCGGGTAATGATTACCCGATCGGAATTGGACCAATGGATCTCTCATAGACCATAAATAAAATCAAGTAAGAAAAATATAATAAAATCTGTAGCTCTATTATACCATAATTAAAAAGGGAAATCTCAAAAGATAAATCTCAATAAATAATGGGCTTTGTTAAATAGACCATATAAAATTTATTAGACCATAATAGGGATTTTAAAAAGAAGAATAATAAGAAAATACCCTAAATTCGTAACTAAATTATTACCTAAATAGAAAAGGGGTATTTAATGCATTAAATGGGAAGTTTACGTTAGAATTGGATTCCTAAACCTACCCTAACAGGTTGGCCACGAATTTAGCTCCCATCCTAACCCAAATAGGAAGTGGAAAGCTTGGAAGGAGGTTAGGAAAGGAGGAAATTCGGAATTAAATAGGAGTTAGAGTCCTATTAGGAAATAAGACCATAGGAAGCATAAATACTCTTCAATCTCTCCATGGCCGGCCCTAACACATTGCTGTGGCTTGCTAGACCTTGAGGAGAGGCCAAGTAAGAGAAGAATTCGTGGTGAGAAGGCTTCATTAAGCTTCATCCCGAGTTCTTCAAGTTCTAGCCCTAGAAGAGGAAATCAAGTCAAGGTAGGCATTCTCACAAGATAAAATCCTAATATTTCATCTGTAGATTGTTACATGCATCAGGAACAAAACTCTAAAGTTTCATAATTTTCCATCGAGCCAATATTTTCTTCATGAATTTTGAAGTTCTGCAACTCTCTTGACCCCGAACCTTCATGTTTAATTCATATCTCATTGAATACTCTATCTCATGCCTAGAAATTTTTATTGAAGATACTGATGCATGATAGGCATCTTTCACCCCTAAAAGCCCTAATTTTGATTCATCCTATCTTGCGAATTAAATCGTTGATCCTAACTATGTACTGTTTCAAGTTCATCATGAATACCCATGTTTAAAGCATGTTGAACCCTATCTGTTGTCAAATTCCTATTTACTGTAAGTACCCATGCATGTTTAGATAAATTCACAACTAGTTTCATGATTTTTCATTGCTTGTACAATTAGTTACGATTTTCTGAATCCCCCTATGTCAAATAGGGTAAGTTCTGGCCCGCAATCCAATGTAGTGTTCTTTCCCTATCGAACTCGAGCGTAGACCCTGTGAACGTGACGGCCCGATAGGCTGTGTTCACTGGGCCGTCGCGACAGTGCCTTATGTCACGATCTGATTGCGATATGACCTGTCGTCACAGTCTGCTGCTCGATCTGACTGGGCCGTCACGACCCTTAAACGACCCCGTCACATTCTGGCCGCCTGACCGATTGACCCGTCGGGATCCACATAAGAACCTGTCTTGATCTGCCTGCCTGTTCAGACAAGCCCATCGCGATCCTTACAAGCCCCCGTCGCGTTCACATCTGATCCCGTCGCGACACTTACAAGGGTGCGTCGCGATCTGGCTTTTTGCATGAAAACCCATCTTTTTGCACGTCTTCTTGTTATATAGTCACCCCATGTCTTATTAACTGTCATGTACACAGAAAAAATGAAGTTGTAATTATTGAATATATTGAAATTAACTCAAGTTAATCACATGATCTATCTTGCCCATGATTTTCTCTTACACTTGCACTCACTATGAACCATCCTATATGGCTTAACTTGGCATGAAAAAATTATCTCATATACATCTAGCACTTTATTTCAAGTATATAGTTAATTGCCCTATTGTAAATGGACTTGTCTATGTTTTCTCGTGATGTTTTGGGAATACTGTTATCGACGCTCCACAGTTCTAGAATTCCTCTAGAATGTTGGACACTTGTTTCTATATACACACTCTCTCTTGACTTGGACGAACTCTCCGTCGGATACTCCTTCTGCAGAACTAGTAAGTCTTTGTGCAAGGCCTCCGTAAGTCTCCTCTGTCTAAGGATTCCCACATGGTCGACTAGCTGGTTGTACCCTAACACCTATGATACACTCTAGGGATCAGCAAGATCCCTACGACCTTAGATTGTTCTCTCGTTCTTATCTTGAATCACGTCGGACCTCTGGACCTGTGCATAACGAGGCTAGCGGAAAGGTTGTGTTGCGCCTGACTGCCAACACCGTACGCGCGTGTTGTGCAACTGTTACTATCGCTTGTTACTCAACATTTCATGTGCAATGACCATAAGATCTCATCTATACTCTACTCGCTCGTTTATTCATGTTCAATCTACTATCTCGTCTATTCATCTAGTACTCTTTGGTACCATTTGAGCAGTGTGGCTCCTACTGTTTGTACTATTTCATGACTATCTAGCGCTATAATAAGGGTCTTGTGACTCTACTGTATCCAATGCATACTGTGCAGGGCATGAAGAGTTTCCGAGGGGCTTCAATCTAGTCCTTGAGGCAGAGAGCCACCCGAAAATACCTGCAGGGGCTATAGACAGTGTTCTGCATTGCACCGGTTCTGACTATACTGTATTGGCCAGACATTTAGTCTGAGGAGTTCAAACGTACTGTGATATTACTGTGCTATCATAAACTGTTATACTATTAGTCTGAAGAGTTCAGACGTACTGTGCGATTACTGTGCTATCACAGACTGTTACTTAACGGCTACTGTCCTAGAAGTGACTACTTCCGTATTCTACTAGTGCATCGTTGTGCAACTATACACACTATCTCGTTACACGCTACCTCGTTACACGCTATCTTGTCATATGCTCTACTTGCTCTACTTGGTACTTTCTATCTTGAGTTATTGCATTCTATCGTGACTTGATCACATTCAAAGTGCTATACTCTCTCGTTATCTATTGACAATAAAAGTGCTATATTTTCTCTCGGCTATCTACGAATAACCAAAGTGCCATTACTATTTCGATTGACGAAAGTTATTCAAAAGTGCTATGCTATATCGATTGATGAGAATCAATCAAAGTGCAATTTACTCTTTACATGCCCATCTACTATCACCTCTTCTTGCTATATGTGTCGCTTGCTATTCTTGACAATGTTGTTACTTGCTATTATTGTTATCGTTTCTATCGTGACTTGACTTTAATCATCGTGCTATACTTGATTCATCTGCTATTTGAACCATGTACTTGTGCTATTACTTTCTCGACTTTACATGACTCTCTCTCTCGTTAGTTACTCTGCCATTAAAGCATTAATCATTTAAAGTCTGCTTGATCCTGAGATTTAAGTCCTATTGGGCATTATCGCTCACCCTTCGTTATTTGTTATTGTGTCTCAGGTAAGTCGGACAATGACGTTGTACGTACCAATGGGACGGGACCAGAGTGATGAGTGACCTGGAGTCAAATAACGAAGTTACCCTAGCACAATGGAGTCTAGTAGTTATTGCTTTGGATTTCTTTTCAATGTAATGTTGTCATTCAGCTATATGTATTGGCTCTGAATTAGTGGTTGTAATTGTCATAGTGATTTTATAATGAAATCAAGAGTTATTTCAATTATTTCATTAGATGCTCTGATGTTTGCGTCTGAATGCGCAATTTATGTTACCATACTCGTTGTTCGCTTCTCCCTCCGATTTATTCCGTTGCTAAATTGGAGGGGCGTGACAGTTGGTATCAGAGCCTAGGATGTCCTTATTAGGATATTTTAAGTCTAGGGATGTTCTAGGTGAACTGCCATAACCGTGTCTAAGTCAACCACCATACTTATGTGAGAGATTGGGTAAAGCTTAGGGTTATGCTAGGAGCTTAACTATATGTATAAGTATCCTAAGTTTAAGAAGGAAATTAATAAGTATTATTGTTCATAGAAACTAGAGGAGATGGCTGGCGAGCATGCACCAATGTACGAATTACAACAGACCGTATAGGGGTTAACTCAAGCCCTTAACAACGTAATTCAAGCAGGAGCAAGAAATGGGGCAGCAGACTTATATGGGAACTTTTAACGAATAAATCCCCCTAGGTTTAATGGAACTCTTGATCCCGATGAAGCTGAAAATTGGGTGAAGGCGATGGAACGGATCTTTAGGGTTATGCAGTGTTCAGAGCAGGAGAAAGTCCTTCTAGCAACCTTCCAGTTGGACCGCAATACTAGAGCCTGGTGGGAAGCTGTCAGTCGACAATTACCCAACATCAACATAGAGTGGGATAAATTTTTAGAACTCTTCAACACCAAATATTTTTCTGATAGGATTCGTGAGAAAAAGGCAAATGAATTTGCCAATTTAAAACAACGAATGATGTCTGTAGCAGAATATGAAGTGCAATTTGAAAGACTAGCACTGTACACAGCACATTTGGTGAGTACGGAAAAGATGAAGGCAAAGAGATTCTTAGAAGGGTTGAGACCTGTGTTCTGGGAAAAGTTGGCTCCGTTAGACATTGAAGTATATTCAGTCATGGTATTGAGAGCTCAATTAGTAGAGGACACCATGGAAATTCTTGAAAAGATTCATAAGAAGAAGGTGTTGAAAAGGGAACGTGCTACTCATTCCAATAATAATAAAGGAAGAAATACCATAGATAGCAAGAGAATGAAAGGGGAAGTGAAGTAGAAGGAATTATGTAAATTTTGTAAGAAATCAGGGCATCAGATTGATAACTGTTGGAAGAAATTGGGTAGATGCTTGCGATGTGAAAGTCAACAACATCTAGTCATCGATTGTTCAACAAAGAAGAACCAAACTCCACGCCAAGGACGATTAAAAGCCCTCGTGGATATGAATCATGTCAATGAAGGCGGACAAGGTACCATCACTAAACCCTTAGTTTGTTTTCATATTATTTTCGCGATAGCAAAGCCCTAAGTGGGGGAGATGATGAAATGAAATATGCATAGTAAATTGGTAGTCGTATCATATCATATGAATTTTGGGACCAAATTCTTTTAAGTGGGGGAGGATGTAGCAACCCGGAAAATTTAATACCTATAAAATCCAAAATAATAATTTCTTTAAATCGAAATAATAGAAACAGACATACCATTATCGTATGTGCAAGAATACATCGGAAAATTCTATAAAAATTATAAATCAACCCTAAATATTATCCCTAAGTGTTCCACGAAGAAATTCTTGTAATGAAAAATCCGGTTGGCCAAATGTACGTCACAACGTGACTAATTATCCAAATTTTGAAACTAAGTTGGAAAATTATTAACACAGAAATATAACGGGCTCATAAATTAAAGGTACATGTAAGAGAGACCTCCAACATCGGATAATGATTACCCATTATCGGAATTGGACCAATGGATCTCTCATAGACCATAAATAAAATCATGTAAGAAAATATAATAAAATCCGTAACTCTATTATACCATAATTAAAAAGGGAAATCTCATAAGATAAATCCCAATAAATAATGGGCTTTGTTAAATAGACCATATAAAATTTATTGGGCCATAATAAGGATTTTAAAAAGAAGAATAATAGGAAAATACCCTAAATTCGTAACTAAATTATTACCTAAGTAGAAAAGGGGTATTTAAAACATTAAATGGGAAGTTTGGGTTAGAATTGGATTCCTAAACCTACCCTAACAGGTTGGACACGAATTTAGCTCCCATCCTAACTCAAACAGGAAGTGGAAAGCTTGGAAGGAGGTTAGGAAAGGAGGAAATTCGGAATTAAATAGGAGTTAGAGTCCTATTAGGAAATAAGACCATAGGAAGCATAAATACTCTCCAATATGTCCATGGCCGGCCCTAACATGTTGCTGAGGCTTGCTGGACCTGGAGGAGACGCCAAGGAAGAGAAGAATTCGCGGGGAGAAGGCTTCATCAAGCTTCATCCCAGGTTCTTCATGATCTTGCCCTAGAAGAGGAAATCAAGTCAAGATAGGCATTCTCACAAGCTAAAATCCTAATATTTCGTCTGTAGATTGTTCCATGCATCAGGAACAAAACCCTCAAGTTTCATAACTTTCTATCAAGTCAATATTTTCTTATTGAATTTTGACGTTCTGTAACTCTCTTGACCCCGAACCTTCATGTTTTATTCATATCTCTTTGAATACTCTATTTCATGCCTCAAAATTTTTATTGAAAATACTGATGCATGATAGGCATCTTTCGCCCCTAAAATGCCAAATTTTGATTCATCCTATCTTGCGAATTAAATCGTTGATCCTAACTATGTACTATTTCAAGTTCATCATGAATACCCATGTTAAAAGCATGTTGAACCCTGTCTGTTGTCAAATTCCTATTTACTGTAAGTACCCATGCATGTCTAGATCTATTCACAACTAGTTTCATGATTTTTCATCGCTTGTACAATTAGTTACGATTTTCTGAATCCCCCTATGTCAAATAGGGTAAGTTCTGGCCCGCAATCCAATGTAGTGTTCTTTCCCTATCGGACTCGGGTGCAGACCCTGTGAACACAACGGCCCGATAGGCCGTGTTCACAGGGCCATCACGACAGTGCCTTATGTCACGATCTGATCGCGACATGACCTGTCATTGCGATCTGCTGCCCGATCTGACTGGGCCATCGCGACCCTTAAACGACCCCGTCGCGTTCTGGTCGCCTGACTGAATGAGCCATCGCGATCCTTATAAGAACCTATCGTGATCTGCCTACCTGTTCAGACAAGCCCATCGCGATAGGTTCATTGGGAGCAAAAGAAATTCACAAGTACTTAATGGCAAAGAAGAGCTTCAATGAATCCAGAAAATCAACAATTCAAAAGATTTTGGCTCTAACAGCACATTCCATGAGCTCAGAGCATTCTTCATCCTCTTCAGAACACAAGAGTTCAAATGGATCTACAAGATCAGGTAAATCAATTCCAGATCCATTTATGTATTCTAATTTTGATTCTGATGCAGATGAAGGCATGTCTTATGTTGAATTAATTGAATTTTGTGAGAAGATATAAAATCTTAATGCAAAGCTGAACACTAAAAATAAAGATTTGAAAACGACTTTAAAACATTGCCACAAAGAAAGTGAAAAATTGAAAAGTACACTTGAATTGCTCCAGAACAATGATAAAGATCCTTCATAAGAAAATGAGAATTTGAAAATTGAAGTTAAGAAACTGAATTCTGAAAAAGAAAGTTTGAAAGATAAAATCAAAATTTGTGAAAACAAGTTGTCCAAGTTGAAAGAAAATCATGATCTGTTGGAATATGAAAATCTTGATTTGAAAGATGAAAATGAAAAATTGATTGATCTCAATGAAAACTTCAAATTTGATAATGATCAATTAAACAAACAGATTTCTAACATGGCTCATGATCATCAAATAAATGAAAGATGCAAACAACTTGTTGATGAAAGTAGTCATCTAAAAAGGAAGATTGAATGCTTGTTGCATGACAAACCATTGGACAATGACTGTAGTAATTTAAGTAATAAAATTGCTGATTTGGAAAAACAAATTGCTCAATTTGAAAATGAAAAGAACAAGATGAAAAATGGTTTGGATGTCATGCTAAATAAACTTCAAATTTCAGAAAAAGAAGTTGTTACATTAAAAGCAGAAAAACAGAAGTTTCAAGATGAATTGAAGAATACTACAAACACAAGTCTTGCTTCTGTAAAAAATAAATAAAATGAAAAGAAAACCAAAGTAATATCTGTTAAAGTTGCTGCGAACAAGAGCTTTGATATCTCTAATGAAAAATCAGTGAAAGTTCATGTTCAGAAAAATATTCAAAAACAAAATGAGAAAAATGGCAAAAAAGCTGGTAAGAAGAAGAATCTTGTTTCTGTGAAAAACAAGAAAATTGAAACAAAAAAATAGAACAATTTACACAGGATTCCTCCATCTCTTCCACACTTCAGAAGTGTTCCAAAGAAAGTTCAATATTCACATGATGCCAAGAGCCACCAAAAGGTACCTCCTTCTCCTCATGGTAAGCCTCCTCACATGAAAAGGAGATTCCAGCAAATGCATACATGCCAAGGTAAGTGCCAGGTAAGAAATGATCTCATTTGCTTTAATTGTAATAAACCTTGTCATTTAGCCAATTTTTACTGGAATAGAGATCAACATTTCCATAAATATGCCAAATCAGTCCAGTGCTTCACATGTCATAAATTTGGGCATACTTCTAGGGAATGTTGGCATAGAATTGATAATCTTGTGCATGCTCCCATGTTTTATGTTAATGTACATAAGAATAAAGATCATGTTCATGCTGAAAACACTCAGAAATTCTTTGTACATGAAAAAGGAACTGTTGCACAAACGATCTCTTCTGAATTCCATGTTAAAAATCTCAATGATAAAAATCTGAAAAATAGAAAACAAATTGTTCAGTATGTTAGTGTTGCATTCTATACTAATAACTCTAAGATTAGAAACCAAGATTCTAGTGTTTCTAGTCTTCAGAAAAATACACCCAATATCAAATCCTTTTGGATTCAAAAATCGTTGTTGCAGATTCATGGAAGATCCTTAGGACCCAAACAAGTTTGGGTTCTGAAATGTGCTGCTTGAATGCTGGATGCAGGGATCCTTGTAGTCAATTTCAAGATGAAGGCTTCATGACTAAGGCTACAAGGAAAGTAAATGAAGAGAATGAAAGAAAATGAAAATCTCATGAAGTAAATACTTCTGAGAGATTCCCTGCTAAATAAAAACTGAAATCAATTGGGACTCTTATGCAAAGATCAATTGGTATATCAAATGGTGAACTGTGGAAGGACAAGTCAGGCTTGTCTGGAAACTATCATTATGTGTGAGGAATAACCTCTGCCAAGTACCAATGATCTTCCTTGTGTAAGAGTCATTAATTTTAAAAAAAATAGTTGTGATTGAAACATGACTGCTTGTTTATTTCATTTCTTCCATGATGATTTTTACTTAAATTACTTGCAAAAGTATTCACATCATGCACATGTAACTAAGAATCATGATTTTGTTGAAAATGCTCAGAAACTCCATGTGAATATAAATTGAACATTTCATGAAAAACATAGATGCATTAAACAAAGAATAATTGTGTTATGGAACTAATGTTGCTCATAGTTCCATTAATGACAAATGTGCATCTATATTAAAAAGAAAATGCTCTTGGATTAAAAAAGGTTCATTGCTGCAATCTAACTCTTGCTCTACTGTAGGACCAAAAAAGGTAAGGGTCCTAAGGCCAACTTGACCAGCAAGTTGATGAGCCTTGTAGCCATACCTTTCCATCTGAAATCAAGACAATGGCTATGCAAGGCAAGAAAAATTGGAAACCACAGTTAAAATCCAAATGAAGACTGTTCAGGTAAAACCTCATATCATTTCCAGATTGAGCTACATAAGTTAAAGATAATTCTTAGAGTCTTATCTGAACAATGAAGAGTGTGTTTTGATGTTGCTCCCAATAATAACTTTGTGTCATAATAATTAGAATCATGTTTGTATTATCATGCTTGCTTATTGTGCCCATGATTCTGTGTGCATATCAACTGCTTTGACTTTTTGGTATATCAATTGATGACATGTGGAAAAACAAGTTATGCTTGTTTGGAAGCTATCATTATGCGTGAGTAAAATACTCCGCCAAGTACCAGAAGTCATGTTATGCTTAAAGTTAATTGTGTGCATAATCATGTGTGAATTGCTTGCTAGCTCTTTCATTCCATGCACATATTAAGGGGGAGTAAATTTGAAAAAGTGCAAAAATGTTCTTGAAAGTGCAATGAATTTCATGCTAAAACTAAAGAATAATTGACCTTTTTGTAGTGACTATGTGGTATATCAAATGGTGAAATGTGAAAGGACAAGTTAGGCTTGTCTGGAAACTCTCATCATGCATGAGAAAAATTATCCGCCAAGTATCAATAGTCTTTTCCTGCATAAAAGGTCATCAAGAAAATTGAAAATCTCAAAAACTTTATTTTAAGTCTTTGAGACAATTTTGAGTTTTTGAAAAACTTTTCTCCTTCAATAAATTGTCTGTTGATATATGCTTGATCATGTTCATACTCTTTCTGTGCTAACTGCTTGGAATGAACATATCTGAATTGCTTAAATGATCATTTCATATCATGCATATCTTATGGGGGAGTGAGTCAAAAGAATCTTTGAGTGAAATGCTGGAGAAATATTCTTTCATATCTGATTTATTAACAACTCTCATTCAGTTTATTGACAAATGTTCTTGCAAATAAATTTCTCACTCTCACATTGCATTGACATTCTTGGTATATCAAATGGTGATTTGAAGAAAGACAAGTCAGGCTTGTCTGGACACTTTCACTATGCGTTAGTATATTTCTCCGCCAAGTATCAAGAGTCTTGTATGCAATTGTTGAGGGGGAGTCTTTGTCTTTCAATAAAACATTCTTGTTCATTCTATTTTCACTTCATTCCATTCCTATTTCTTCAATAATCCTCATGTTCACCTTGTGAGGTGGAGATACATGAAAGGGGGAGTCATTGTCACATTCCTTAACCTTACTTGTCTATCTTGAACCCCAAAATCATCAAAATTTTTGAGTCCTTGTGCTAATTTCTTATGAGAGAATTAAGACATTGAAACTAAACTCATTGTGCATTTAGTTTAATTTCAAAGATTCATTATCATTTCAAGGTTAAGCAATCTTAATACTGAATGTCTTTAAAATGACTTGCAAAACACTTGTAGGCACATGAGTGGCTTTACTATTTAACATGTGCATGTTTAAGCTTCATTTTTACCATATGTTAAGAATAATTTTTCTAAATTCGTAGTCATGACTTGTCTGGTCAAAGCAAATATATTCCTGAAAAACATCAAAAGAAAATGTTCAACAATCTAGAAAGATACAAACAGAGCAATGCAAATTCTTGACCACTGAGTAACCAGGTCATTTCACCTAAAAAGTGATTTGTTTCACGTCAAAAAGTGGAAATCAAAGTTTTCAACTCTGTATAAGATAATGAAAGTTAAACCACTGAGTAATCAGGAGGTCTTGCATCTGATCAATGTGATCTCTTGCATTGAAAAGTGAGATTTAACTAATTTATTCTTGTATTCTTTCCCAGTTCAAAATGAAAGAAAATCAACTTGACAGGATGAAAAAATTAAGACCTTAATAAAGTTCATGTTTACTGACTTTAGACCTATTATTCTACATTGTGTTACAATTAAGCTCCTAACATCCTTGTTAAATATTTCTGCTCACTCATAAAGGTCACTTTACTTCACATTTGCATCATTATTTTAACTACATTTAGATCATTATATTTTGCTATACTTTGTGTTGAGTGTGTCTTTGTGATTAAACTTTATTGCACAATACAAAAAATAATAATTTCTCTCATATGTAAATATCACTTTGCCTCACTTATTTTGATTCTTCCTGAACTTTCATTTTCACAACTGGAATTCTTGATCTCCTACCATTCTTTACTTCTCTCTCTTATCTATCTTTTTAATGATGTCAAAAAGGGGGAGAAAGTTCCTTAAAAGGGGGAGAAAGTTCTTTAAAGGGGAGAAAGTTTCTTATGGGAGAAAGTTGTTCAAAGGGTAAATATGGTCAAGGGGAGTTATTGCAGGGTCAACAGGAGTTATTGCAGTCAAGGTGCATATATTTTGTCATCATCAAAAACGGGGAGAATGTTGGGTTGAGTGTGTTTTGGAATTTCCTAAAGATGTATTTTAATCATGACTAATTGACATCACTCATAATTTGATTTTGATAATGACATTTTGTACATATTGAAATGATGACTAATTGAACATGTTATACATTTTATACATGTCACAACAATGCTTAAACAACATGTTTTTGATGTTTAATATCTCACATTTTAATGATAATATCGTGTACTAATGTTTTACACTTTATATTTTCAGGTTTACACAAATTTGTCACAGTGGTGTCGACACAGTCCACCTGTGGTGTCGACACTAGATGACTGTCCCAGAAGCCTGTTCTGAAACAGTAGCCAGTGGTGTCGACACAGTCTGCCTATGTGTCGACACAGTCTGCCAGTGGTGTCGACAGAGTCTGCCTGTGTGTCGACACAGTCTGCCAGTGGTGTCGACACAGTCCACTTGTGTGTCGACACTAGTTCACTGTCCTAGAAGCCTGTTCTGCAGCAGTTGCCTGTGGTGTCGACACAGTGCCCTGTGGTGTCGACACACTTCGACTGAAACTCAAAAACGTGATTTTTTTTGGACACATGGCTGCTTGGGAATCAAGGGATTTGACCTAGGTTTCCATGCCCATGCACCCAAAGGCACTTTATGGACATATGGGGCTATAAATACCCATGTTCCTTGTACCCCAAAGGGAAGAGAGCCCATACACTTCAAGAAGAAGCTTTTTGGCGGCAAAAGGGGGTTTTCTAGATCTTGCTCCATCTCTAGAAGCTGCAGGCCATCCTTTCAAGAGGAAGGACGTGGGAATTAAGGGGATTCTCTGGAGAGAAGTTTGCTATGCTAGGAAAGGGAGCAGATCCAACTGAAGAGCAGCAGTAGAAGAGGGATTTCTGGCATTTCAGATGCCATCAAAGCAGAGTATCGTTAACTGAGGAGAATCTCCACCGAATTCCATCAAGGCTCCTCAATTCAAGCGTCTGCAAGACCTCTTCACCGAAGAACATCCAATTCATACTTCTTTCACCTAATTCTTGGAGTGTTCATCTTGTTTGTTCTTGTGAGATCTGTACATGAAGTTCTGTACAGATTTCTGGGTTTATTGAGTCTGTGAATCAGATCATTGCTAGAGGATCTGATCTCTTTCGTGTTTGATCTAGCTTTTGTACTGTGAGCCGTCGAGCTCTGGTTTGTGAGTCGTCGCACTCACTGTGTGGTTTGAGCCGTCGTGCTCAATTTGGAGTCGTCGTGCTCCGGTTGTTGTTTGAGCCGTCGTGCTCAGTTTGTGAGTCGTTGAACTCAAGGTTGTGTGTTGAGCCGTCGTGCTTAAGGGTGTTTGGAGTCGTCGTGCTCCGGTGTGAGTTGTACTGTTTTGAGTAGTGGAGCCTCACTGTGTGAGGGGTGGATGTAGGAATCACTGGTGTGATTTCCGAATCACCTAAAAATCCTCTGTGCAGTGGTTTGAATTGTGGTTTGACTTTGTATTGCGCTACATGCTTGCATTGGGATTTCGTTCATACTTCTAATTGATTTGCTTACACACACTAATCACACATAATCCATACACACACACACTTCAGATTGGTAATTTATTTGTCTGAATTGATCTCTGATTCAAAGTAATTTAGAATTGCTTAAGCTTCCGCATTAATTGGTGTTAGATCTATTCAACCCCCCCTTCTAGATCTGATCCATCCACCTATTCGATACTACAAATCTAACTAATCATCTCAATGTTGTTCTTTCCTATTGCCACATCTCCAAAGCTGATCAATCTAAAATCTTCCAAATGGCTCAATGCAAATCTGAAGATCAGTGGGCCAAGGGGCACAAGGCTCTCTACATGAAGTTTCTACTTGCAAAGTCTGATCGGTTTCCACCCCGGGATCACCTACTCACTCTCTCTGAGTGGTTTGTCATTCATCATAAGTCTACCAGGGCGCCCTTCATTCAAAAGGAAGTAAAACTCATCCGGTACTTCCAGCTCTTCAATGACCATTGTTATCTCCACAATTTGCTTGAAGTTCAGTTGGGTCAAATTCAGGGAGCTGTTGCTTTGCTTAAAGTTGAAAGTCCAGTTAACTGTTCTTTCAAAGTGGATTTCACTATCCTGAAAATACCAGAAATTGTGTTTCTCCCCAAACTGTATTCCCTACGAGAGATTTGCTCGCGTAATGGGAAGGATCTCAGCTCAGCAGGGTCGTCTCCCCTCCTTCCTATGATCCCTCTTCCGGAAATATCACCTAGGCCATATCACTTCTGAGGTTCTTGCCCCTCTTCTATCTGAAAGTGAAAGGCTCTCTCCCACCGATTGGGAAAAACATTACAACCAGTCTGCTCTTCAGCTGGCAACTTTGAACATCTCCTTGTTTAAGGTAGGCAAGCCTTCTCTCTCGGCTGAAGTCTTTTTAGAGTTAAATTCCATCAATCTGGTTCAAGAGTCCTATGCTCAATGTGTAGAGCAGTACAAACTTTTTGTGGCTTTGAAGAAAGATCTCCTGCAGCATCAGATCCACTACCCTATCAAGATCAATCAGTTTCTTCGGTTTGCTAGTTTTGGCTCTTTCACTACCTTCAAGGTCTCTTTTGCCAACGATGAATATGGCACCTTTATAGATGCTCAACGCCAACTTCATATGAAAAGAATGCTTCTTGACATGGGGTCATCTTATTCTATCACTTTTGTGGCTTTTCAAGCCTATTTTGAGGAGCAGGAACGTAAGTCTTTGCCCATTATACAACGACATGCCTCTCTTTTGTCTCCTGCTTTCTACCTCCCTGTACCCCCTCAAGATAAATAGAACAGTTCTTTGATCTCACTTATCTTTTCTCTTTCTGTCTTTGTCTCATTGCTTTATCTTTTTGCTTAATGACAAAAAGGGGGAGAAATATAAATATCATACTTCTAAAATACATATAAAGGGGGAAATTGAATTCTTTTTATTTTTTCCAGCAAAGTTACTTAGATTTTATTTCAGAACTATATGTATCCTTGTTATGTTTTGTCATCACCAAAAAGGGGGAGATTGAACATCAGCTCATCCCCATATAATTTCATGAATTATATAGCTATTTTGGTGATTAACAAAACTTCAATTAAGTGTTACCTATCAAATTTCATGAAGCTTAGGCACATGAAGTAAATCAGGCGAAATAAAGCAACTATGTAAGTATTTCTTACATTGAAGTATTTAAAGTTCAAAGCATGAATTTTGACTAAGTACTCATCAACTCGCTTTGAAAGCATAATGATTTCCATCGTAGCATAATGATTTCATAAGTTATATAAACGACTGCATAGCATAACGATTTCATAAGTTACTGCATTACATAACGGTTTCATAAGTGCTATATCAATTTTGTGCTTTTAACGATTTGCACTCACATCGACTTGTTAAGTGAGTACAACGATTTGCACTCATAATGACTTGTTAAGTGAGTATAACGATTTGCACTCACAACGACTTGGTCGCTGTAACGATTCAATAAGTTACACAACGACTCGATCGTCGTAACTACTCGATATGTTACATAACGACTTGGTTTGGTCATAACGATTCGTTCACATCGATTTACTTATAATGATTTCATTGCAACGACTTGTTATTTAAACATATTTCAAATGTTTTTGAAATTCAAAGTCTTCCCTCGCTTTTCTCCGATATCCATACATTTATTGTGACTGAACATTTCACTGCACAATGCATGCTCAGATATCTTCTATTCCTATGCTTATATTGGAAACATCTTTTTAGAAAGCAGAATAGTATTTCTATTTTGATGTATATTCATTCTAACGTTGATCGACAAATAGAGATAGCGTAGCTGTCTATCATTCAACATTTATTGTGTGCAGGTCTCTGACAGCACAACCATTTACAATGTTGAACAAAATGAAAGATAAAGGATATCTAGAAGGATCTTCTGTTTGCATGCATGGAACGTAAAGGACCGTTGATTAGAAAGTCTACACTACCATGCAGTCTAACGTATACTAGAGCTTAGAGACAACGAATACTTCAATGACTACTTTTCAAAGGACAATATATATATTGAAGAACTGAAGACTCCAAAAGAGATAACTGAGAACATTCGAAAGTAATTCTTTTCGAGCCTTCATTAGAGAATTTGTCGAGCACCAGAAAAAAGCCAAGCCTCATTCCATCACTCAAGCTCTTAAGCTCTGTGTGTCTAGTGTAAATCCTTGAGAGAGCGTTTGTGTACTGAGAGAGTTCCTCATTGTAGATCTCTTTCTCTCAGTTCTTGCTTCAGATCAAGCACTATTCTATTAGCTTGGTCTAGGGGCTTGTCCTTCTCTTCAACACTTTGTTGTGTTATTCCTCTTATAGGTTAAAGAGAGGACCTGTAGTTGACAGGTGGTTGTGTTCCCTTCGAATAGAAGGAAGACCTGAGGTTCAGGGTGTATTGTACCTCTTCTGGTTGAGAAGAGAAGGCCAGCTGTGGCTGGATGTGTAAGTGTCCTTGAGGGGGACTGTACCCTTGGGTAGTGGTATCCTGAATTGTTGCTCAGGAACTGGACGTAGGACTCCTGTGGAGAGGAAGTCCAAACTAGGATAAAAATCCTTGTGCAGTGTGCTTGCTTCTGTGTGCTTGTTATCTTCTATACTACTAACACTAACAATCGATCGTAGTCTCGTGTGTTGATCATTTTTGTTGGCAGGTTTAGATAATCGAATTTAAAATAATCTCATTCACCCCCCCTCTGGGCTTGCTAACTAGGCAACACCCTAAACACGAACTAAAGTATGATTAGCGCCTCCTTGAGCTCTATAAATAGGGGTGGAGGGCTCAAATCCATAGCTCATCTTCTCTCTCTTCAAACTCTCTTGCATTTCTCTCTCTCCAAGCCATAAAGAGGTCCTTTGGAGCTATCCAAGCCAACCAAGTCCCTTATGGTGGTCCTCGGATAGCAAAGATTGCCCATGATGAGTTGATGCGCCTCACTTCTGTTCCTGGCCACTTGAGCACCAGGCATGATGGGAAGGTATGTACTTAATTGGCTTCTAGTTCGACCTCTCTTCTTCTTCTTCTTCATGTACCAATCTCCTTTCTTTTTTCTCTTTCTAGATCCTCCCGGGCTCATGCCGCTACTCCAAAATCATCTAGCTGGAACCCATGATCAAAGCTCTCCCACTAGCATCCATCAATCTTCTAGGAGAGTGGAATCTGACAATTATATTGGTGCTGGTTAAAAATTACCATAAGAACGTGCATATTTGGGATAGGTAGACAACACTAGTGGAGTTGTGGCATCCTACGACTCATAACCTTCTTTTCCCAACATTTGAGGCAACACATTATTGGGATAATTGGAGATCATGCTCGACCTCCCTAAAGACAATAAAGGATCAGAACACCTCATATGTAATACCGTTGATCCCATAAACTTCAGGGCCATACTCAGGGAAAGCACGACGAATGCGGGGGATCTCCAATGCATGACAATCTCGGGCATTGTTCATGTAATACCCAACTTCTCTGCTTTCCGATTTGGCATCTTGGATAACTGGCCACTAACGCGTCTGGTCTGGCGGATGCGTTAGTGTTGCATCGTGAGTGTTCGACACGATAGTCAACCTTGTCACTGTAACACCACGAAAATCTTATTACCTAGAAAATATGAATAATTTGATGATTAAATATAACTATTATTATGGATGTGATTAATCTTAATGTAGGATTTATTAGAGACAATAAATGATATTTCAACTGTCGTACTCAGAGGTGCGCACTCTGACAGGGCGACACCGAAAAACTGTAACGAAAATAAAATCTAAGGACATCATAATTCTTATAAAAAGGTGGAGATATTAAAAATATAATTTTTCAGAATTTTTGACGCACAGATTTTGAGATTAAGTTGACACAACTATTTTTGGGGCAATTTTTCGCCTAGTGTAAAATAAATTCTAAAAATTAAACTAAAATCATGACAATTTGTAAAACATTCCTATTAGTCTATGGTTGAAATTTCAACTCAATTGGACATCATTAGGATATGTAACTATTTTCTTTGGATTTTTCTTGCTTACGTACTATGGCTACGTAAGACCCATTTAAACTGATGTGTAAGGCCAACACATGTTTGGGTACATGTAGGAGGGGTGTGAGGCAATGGTGAACGTGGCTATTGCATGGATGTATGAAGTCTCATGAAGACACCCGTATGGCCGACGTGCCAGCATGCATGTAACTTGGAAGAATTATAAAACCTCCCCTTCAACCCTTCGCGAGAGATTTTCCCACCACTGGCCAATCTTGCTCTTGCTCATGTTTCTCCGTTCTTGTTGGTTTTGCCATTGGTACTGGAGCTGCTGATTTGCCTGTTCTTGCTCTTGTCGTTGCTATTGCCGTTTTGGTTGTCACCACTGTAGTTGCTTGGCCGTAGCTACTGCTGCTGTGCTCCTGGAGGTGTTGAGCGGCTCAAATTAAAGCTGACATGGATATTTCTACAAGTTTCCCTCCCCTTGCTTCTGTTGATTCCTCTGTTGAGGAGAAAAGAAGTACCTTTGTTCTTCACCAAGTCAAGTAGGTGTCATACCATGAATCCTACTCAGTTTCCTATGTACATGCTCATGGTTTCCTCATTCGTAGAAACCATGTCTCTTGTTTGTATCATGATCTGTAGAGTTCTTCTTGTTTTGTTTCATTTTTGATTATAGGTATTCAAGGATTTTGTTTACCTTGAGGAAAAGTAGATTTCTATCTTCTCCTCATACTTCTACCCACTACTCTGGTTAGAAAGATCATAACCTTACATGAGTTACCTTCAAGCTCATTAACCGGTTTTGGTTAAGTCTGTGTACGAGATTGTACTTTCAGAATCTTTCGTTTGATTTTCCCTATTACCTCTGGAATCATATAATTATCAAGGAGCTTCTTCACTCCCATTACAATTTAAGTATATTTCTAACTTCTTATACCACCCATGATCCATGTTTATGCTATAGAGTTTTGCTAGAAATTTCGATATCTTAGAACATTGTGATTCTTTCCATTCAGATGTTTGTACCTCAAGCTTTGATTTGGAACATTAAATATCTTATGTTTTAGTGTCCATCTTGTAAGAATCTCCCATTAATCCATTGCTATCAAGACCACACTTCCAACACTATACTATGTCTAGTTTCTAGCTAGACAAGCTTGAATTGCAACCCTCTTGTTCCATGTCTCTTGTTTAGCCTATAAACCACTATGAGATCTACAATTAGACTCTTATATTTGATATACATCATGTCTTGATTCATAGGTTCCATGGTTAGCATGTTTAGAGTGCATTCATAGTCCCTTATGAGTGAAGAACATGCGACTGTCGACAGGCAGCTCATAGCTGTCGACAGGCCAGCCTGCCAGAACTCTGGTTTAACCGGGACTGTGTGCATCTGTCGACAGCCATCTTGTTGCTGTCGACAGATACATACAGTCCAGAAAGATAATCTTCTGTCTGCAGCCATCTGTCGACAAGCCCTTCTTGGCTGTCGACAGGTGCAACCCTGATTTGAATTTCTGCACCATTTCATGTCTGAATCCATGCTAGAACTTCATCCTAAAAGCCATGGAAGTTACCCTCTCAATTACCTTGGTATTTATTGTCATACTACCTCAAAGTTTACCCACATTATGTACCGTAATCTCCCTTAAGTTATTCTTAAAGTTAGCAATTACGAATAGTACTCCGATTGAGTCTATTCTTCAGTATTCGGTATCTAAGTTTATAAAACTTGACCACTTGAGAGTTCATATGTTTGAATACCTCATGATATGTGAATAATTTGTGATGACCATTATGGATCTCCATTTTCTTTTGGATTCTTATATGATTCAAATCTTCTGAAGTTATTGGCTTGAGTCATAACCCTGTCTCAGCCAATTGTCTTTCTTATACTCTTGAACTCTGAGCTACTTTGTCACTAAGATATTTGTATTAATTCTCAACCAAAACTACCTTTGGATTTCCCATTTCCGTTATGCTCATGAAAAGAAGTTTATGATCTGAAGACAGTGCTCTCTTCAAAAGAGGGTTTAGGATCACTTGTGGTAGCACCAGCCACTTGTGATCAGCTGAGGGCGACAGTTTGTAGGTAAATCCAAGTCAAGGAATCGACGATGGTGGGTAATAAAATAATTATACCCCGTTCTTGTGCAATGAACAAGATCTAAGGTGCTGGAATCGCCTAGGCACTGAGGATGGTATATTACGTCTATATAGTAACCTCTTGAGAACAGTGATGCCTGTCGAATTTGTTTCCAAATTAAGTTATGGTCTGAATTCTGAAAGACAAATATGACTTTTATTCTGTGATTTGTTGGAGCTCATTATGAAATCAATTTGAGCTATATGTTTCTGTTAAGTATGAAGATTCATGAGAAATTATGTTTGTCCCATATATGCACTTTCTGAATACTCTTGAAGTTCTACAATTTGAAACTCCTATCTTTATGTTTACTGTCACCTACTGAGTCCTTCCGACTCATGCCTTTATTTCCTCCAACCCTTTCAGATTGAAGGTGTATATAATCTCAGCTACACATGAATCTCAATTCTGCTGCGTACGATGAAGAAGAAGAAGTAGAAGAGCATAGCTTTAGTGACTCTTTAGAGTTTTGTTGTACTATTAAAGGTTTAGAAGAGAAAGTTTGGCTTTATGTAAATAAGGGGTGTTGTTGCTAAGTTATTTTGTTGAGGTATAAAATTTTCAAAGATGCTTTTGTGGAATGGTTTGTTAGTCTTGGGCACTACATAGATTTGATAGCCCATAATGAAGTTTGTTAGTGTAACCCCTCTTCCGATCAAGAGCTATGAGATATGTGATACGTATGTGTATGTGTGCGGTCGGAGGGGGGCATTACAGAGGTGGTATCAGAGCAAAGTCAATTGAGGATCCAAATACTGTAGAGTATTGGTCTTCAACATCCTGTAGTGACCTTTGAGGATGGGTAGAAAGCCGGAGGTTAAGCTAGATAAGTAAAATTGGATATAGATTATCTTGTGTATAGAATGAATTTCTAGAGATTGGTGAATAGGTATTGATCAATTAAAACTTAAGAGGCCAAGACTATGATCAAATCAAATGAAACAATATAGTTAATTCACATCAAACCATGGTTAACATGACTATACATTCAGCACTACATCATGCTTAGTTTCTAGCTAGACAAGTATGGATTGTAACATCAAGTTTAATCTTGCTTGTTTAGCAATTAGATCAACTATGGAGATTACAATTCGGTTCTTACATTTGGAATAATTCATGCCTTGATTCATAGATTTTATGGTTAGAGTCTTTAAAGTGAATACAAAGTCATTTATGGGAGAAGAACTGGTGGCTGTCGACAGGCAGCTCATAGCTGTCGACAGGCCCAGTCTTCCAGAACTCTAATTAACTAGAACTGTGGCTATCTGTCGACAACCAACTTATAGCTGTGGACAGGTAGTATCAGAACCAGCAAACCAAGCTCTGTCTGTTGCTATCTGTCGACAGCCACTTCCTAGCTATCGACAGACATCAGTCTGTGATGAACTGATCCTTCTTCAGTCAGAAGTGTCAGCAGGAACCCTTATAAGACTGGAAACTCATACCTTATTTACATTCCATATCATTTAAGTAAATGAAACATTTGATGTTTCATTTACTTAAGATATTACATGTAAATAAGGAAGTACCCCCCATTTGAATCCAATAAAAATGTCAGAAAAATTATATCTCTTACCAATAAAAAGTCAACTCTCCCACCGAAGAAGAAAAACGCGATTTTGGCGATTCCATCAAAATAGCGTCTTTCTAATTTCCCACAATTTGGCCTACCTGAAAGTCTCATAATTCAAATAAACCTAGTAGAATGCTAAGAATCCAAGGGCCGGTGAAAAATGATAAACACACATATGACTTCTCCAAGGGAGCCCTCTCCTACTGAAGAAAAAGTCAAACCTGCTCATCTCTTATTTTACATTAATATGACCTTTACATTGATATGTTATTATCTCCAATTCTAAATGAGAATTAGTAAATGAATGGTTCAATCAATCATATAGATTTCATGACTATCCTCATGATGTATTCTTCCGTTGACTTTCCCATTTTCTTGGATTCTAAATTATTATACCACTAAGATGAATCATTTAATCATGGATGTTAATGTATCAAGTAACTAGGTACACACAATAACATTTGTATTAATAGTATTAGTTAGAAAAGCTGAGATTTAAATTACATGATGGATTAACCAAAGTTAAATTTGTTTGCTCACCCAGCATGATGGGAAAAGAAATGAGTTGGAAAGAGGTTCAATATGCCCCCGAAATCTTTGCACCCTGTTTAGGAAACTATTCCCCAACGGTAACCTAGTTGACCCCAAATGCGTTGTAAAGCCTAGCCCTATAAAAGACTCAGTTTAGGGTGCTATTGGGTCCTCTTGGCCCTTTGGTCAAAAACCCTAAATTTTGTGCGTGAAACCAGACCTTTGGGCCGTGGATTTGGCGATTTGGCGACTTCTTCCGGCGTTCTTACATGACTAGAGGGGAGTCTAAACGTTGGAGAAGGCTTCTCCGACACCGGATTGGGTTCTACATCAACACAGAAACCAGATTTGGAGGAGTTTGGAGGCTCTTTGGCACTGGTCGAGGAGAGCTTCATCGACCCAAATCCCCTTTCATAGATTTTCTCAAAGGCAAGTACCCCTTTCACATCATCTATAGATGTGTCTAGTGAGTCCCAAGCATTTTACGGATTTTTATTCGAGTCCTGGAACCCCAATTTCACCAAGTTTCATGCGTTCAGTCTGTGTTTTGCACAGACAGGAACTTAACGACGAGATCTCTTGCCGTTAAGATCCTAAATTGGCGGCGCACTATGTTGTCGTTAACTGGGTAAACGGCCATCCCCTTGTCGTTGAGTTCTTTAGGCAAGAATAGTGGACTGTTTACTCCCTATGACTTAATTTCCGGGATTTTGCACATGAGGGTATATGGTAAAAAAATTATATGTTATAAAATATGTCTAGTAGAGCATGTTGTGTGATTGTGATAAATTTTGTTTATTGTTATAATTATTAGTAATTTCTGGAACCCTGTCCTAAGCATGTTTTAATTACTGTTGAATGGTTCTGTGAGGAATCAAGATGTCAGATTTTTTTTGTGGTGTTCACATCGATATCGGAGCATGCTGTAAAAATTTGAGGAATTTATGATGACTGTGTTAATTGTTATATTTTCTGGATCATAATATAGTGAGCATGTACTATTATTTAAAAATTACAAATAAATTGTACAAAATAGCTGAAATTTCCAAAAAAATTTATGTGGAACCAAGACTGTAAAATGCATGTTATAAACTGGTTAGTGTAGTTTACCATTGTGAATCGTGTAGAATTGAGTATTTACGAATTGCGTGATAGGACTGTTTCAATTTTCATAAATTGTGTGTAATTCATAAAAACATGAAATATGGTATGTACGATGCTCAACCAGTAACCTATAGGTGGTTAAGGTTTCATGCATATTGGATAACAGTAGATACTGGTTTCATTATTTAACCATAAAAAGAGTAATTAAGACAGGTTTAGCGTAGATAACCATAGAATCGTTAAATTATAGCATGATTCGAACCAGATGATGTTTGTTTAACTCTGTAAACAGTAGCACCATGCTAGGTAATATTACAATATGTGGATGTGTGAATATGAAACAAGTGTGTTAAGCTGTGCATTAAGTATATGTTTAAAATTGAGAGAATGTGTAAATATGCCAAAGGGTGATACTACTACCTTAGAGGGCTGTGGAACCGTACCGTGGTAAAGTCCCCACGGGAAGGTTCATAGTGTATGATATCCCATGGGCATTGGGATTAAATCCTGCAGGCGGACAAGTACCGTTGGTTAGGGTGAAGAGTGCTTCTCCCAGTTCTGCGCAGTAACTAAGGTCTATCATTGTGTTGCCTAGATGATAGATATGTGTGTGATGTGACAAGTGTGTGTCCTTCTAGAGGTGGTTTGGACAATGTGTCATGGCAGATAAAGAAAAAAAAAGTGATTATGTGTATGAGAAATGTGAAATCTTTAAATGTAGATATGACATGATAGCATGTACTTTCTGTTATGAAGTGTTAAATTCATGTAAAACAGCAAGCTAACCATGTTTAGAAATGTATTACGAATGTGAAATTATGCATAGAATCCATACTAGGATTGTTCTCTACTTTAAGTGTAAAATTCATGCTTAATTCGATGTTATTTTACAACATACATGTAATAAAATGTAAATTTAGATCAAGTGTAAAGAAGATGTAGGAAGCATGTGATAGGTTTAAATCCTTGTAAATTTATCTTAAATCAAGTACCATGTGTTGAAAAAAATGTAGAAATCATGTTTAGGTTTCCTTTAAAAGTTTATCTAATTCATGCTTTATATGATAGTTGTATAATATGAAAAATGTGAATATTACATGTGATGTATGTATGTTTAGTGTGAATGGATGTACTTGTTGAGTCTTTTGGACTCACTCTTGCTTCGGCGTACAAGTGCAGAGATTTCTACTTCATTTGAGGAGATAGTCAGGAGTGACTCAGAGCGGGAGTAGGAGATCTTTGTGGAGTCTCAATATTGTACTTTTACTTTTCATAGTATGTAATAAAGGACACTTTGTAAATCAATTATGGACAATGTATTTTCATTTCTCAGCTATTAAATGTTTAGTTTTCTTTTCCTCTATATGGACTGTGAATAGAATGTGGATGATGGAATAAGAAATTTCATTTGACTCTTTCTTTCCGCTGTTATGTGTTATATTTGTGTACATTTCAGTCTATTGATTTTGTTGGTTAAATGTCCCACTGTAGCGGCGTTCATTATACCGATTTAGGTTGGTGTAACCGTACCGGTATAAGGAGGGTCGTTACAGAAAAGAAGGGCTATAAAATAGAAGATATCCACATAGTCTAGGATTACCCTGATGTGTTTCCCGAAGATCTGCCAGGGATTCCCCCAGAACGTGATGTCAACTTCGCCATAGAGTTGATCTCTGGAGCTACCGCGGTATCACGACAACCATACCGGATGTCACCTGTCGAGCTAAAGGAATTGAAGGAACAACTGATGGAGCTATTAGAGAAGGGGTTCATCCAACCAAGTACTTCCCCATGGGGAGCACTTGTGCTCTCCGTTAAGAAGAAAGATGGATCGATGAGGCTATGCATCGACCATCGTCAACTCAATCAACTAACCATCAGGAACAAGTACCCATTGCCTAGGGTCGATGAGCTTTTCGACCAGATATCCGGAGCTCAATATTTCTCCAAGATCGACTTTCTATCTAGTTATCATCAAATGAGTATCAAGGACGATGACATTTTCAAAACGGCTTTCAGGAGCAGGCATGGACACTATGAATTTGTCGTTATGCCTTTTGGTCTAACCAATGCTCCTGCAGCCTTTATGCTGTTGGGTTTTCAATATATCATGTTTTTGATGATCACATTAATATCCTTGAACATTGATTTAATGCAAAATTGATGTGCTAACTAACATGAAAAACACCATGAAAGTGATTGTGTTAAATATTGCTAAATCATACAATGTATATCACTAACAATGTATTTACATGTAGGTGCACAAGCATGAAAGATGGAGCATCGAAGAGATGAGCAATCAGACCAAGGAAATGTCAAAGCAGTGTATCTGTCGACAGGCCCAGGGTATGTGTCGACAGATACACACAGACAACCCAAGATAGACCTCAGGTTTTGTATCCCTAAGTGCACCTGTCGACAGATGAAAATTACCTGTCGACAGATACACTCAGAAATTCAGATTTCTGAAACCCAGTTCTCAGACTGAGTGCATCTGTCGACAGATGCAAGTGCACCTGTCCACAGACGACGGAAACATGAGATTCAGAAATTCCAACTCCGGCCCCATTTGGGTGTTTCCTTCCTCCACGACCCCCACCTTTACCTAACACTATATAAGCATCCTTTTGGAGCAAAATTCACATAGAGAAGCCTCCCAACCAAGAGCCTCCAAGGGACCAAGAGGAAAAGCCCCAATTTGCTGCTCTGCTTCAATCTTCCGCCCAGATCGTTGTGGAATCACCATCCATGCGGAGTTGAAGCCAGATCGTCGTCAATTCAACCTTCTACATCGATCAGTCTACATCCAATCGAAGTTTGAAGAGAGTCTGGACGATCCACGAGAAGAATTCCAACTGGATTTGTTCCCCAACTCTAAATTCTTCTCCATTTCACAATTTCCATTCCATTGTGTGTGTGTGATTGTGTTTCAAGCATCCCTTGTGCTTGATCCACGAAATTGTGGTTGTTCTGATCGTGGTTCATCAGACAACGTGTGTGTGTGTGAGTTGTTGTATTGAACTCGCTCATAAGCAGTCGTTTCTGCGTGTGTGTGTGGACGGTGGATGTAGGATACACGAGTTGTGTACTCCGAACCACCTTAAATCATCGTGTCCCGTGGTTTGTTCACGTTCTGCGATAGATGATTGGTAGGCACGTTGTTCATACGCACGTTTGATACCCTGTTCTCATTTATATCAACTCAAGCTTTCTTACACTCAATCGAATTCTAATCAAGTTTCATTAAGATCGCTGTAGCACCAAAAAGAAGCCATCAGTAATTAGAAATTGCCGTAATCTATTCAACCCCCCCCCCCTTCTAGATTACCATATTGTGTTATTCCGCATAACTCTTCATATGCAACTCATTCACAACATATACCGGCCATACCTTGACATGTTCGTGGTCGTCTTCATCGACGATATCCTCATATATTCAAAGACCAAGGAAGAATATGAAAAACATTTGTAGGTAGCACTGCAAGTCTTGCGAGACAACAAACTATACGCAAAGTTGAGCAAGTGCAAATTCTGGCTCGAAGAAGTGTCCTTCCTGGGCCATGTCATCTCAAAAGACGGCATCTCCGTTGATCCCTCCAAAGTCGAAGTTGTACTCAATTGGGAGAGACCAACCAACGTCACAGAAATCAGAAGCTTCTTAGGACTGGTTGGCTACTACAGGCGGTTCATAAAGGACTTTTCAAAGATCGTCGTTCCTCTCACGCGTCTGACACGAAAGGAGAATCCCTACTCCTAGAGTAAAGATTATGAGAAGAGTTTCCAAACTCTAAAAGATTGTTTTACCTCAGCGCCTATTCTCGTTCTTCCAATAGAGGGAGAAGGTTTCTCTATCTACACCGATGCCTTAGGAATCGGGCGAGGGTGTGTATTGATGCAAAAGGAAAAGGTCATTGCCTATTCTTCAAGACAACTGAAAACACATGAAGTCAACTACCCTGTGCATGATCTAGAGTTGGCTGCCATGGTCTTCGCCTTGAAAATCTGGAGACATTACTTATATGGTGAACAATTTACTGTTTACTCAGACCACAAGAGCTTGAAGTACTTATTCTCCCAAAAGGAACTCAACATGAGATAGAGAAGATGGCTAGAATACCTAAAGGATTTTGACTTCAACATGCAATACCATCCAGGCAAGGGAAATGTCGTGGCCAATGCTCTTAGTAGAAAGATGATGGCATTTGTTTCGAGTCTAGTCCTTAGGGAGATGCAACTACTAGAACAATTCGCAAGGTTAGACTTGAATATTAAACATAGGGATGATCGAGTCTTGATTGCCAATATCAGGATTCAATCCGACATGCTGGAAGAGATTATAGCCCAACAAGATAGTGATCCATTCTTGGTTCGCATCAAGGAAACCATGGCTGAAAGACCTGACTTTTCTATGACCGAGGATGGAAGGCTTGTATTTCAAGGGAGGACATGCGTCCTCGATAATGAAGAATTGAAGAGGAGGTTAATGGATGAAGCTCACAAGATGAAGTACACTATTCATCCTGGAGGTACCAAAATGTATCAAGACATGAAAAGAATGTTTTGGTGGCCAAACATGAAGAGAGAGGTAGCCGAATATGCCGCTCATTGCCTTACTTGTCAATAGGTAAAAGCGGAACACATGCACCCTGCTGGCGTGCTTAGACCACTAGATATCCTGGAGTGGAAATGGGAAAGCATTAGCATGGACTTCATCATGGGGTTACCTAAGACTCGTGGTGGACTCGACGCCATATCGGTCATTGTCGATCGACTAACCAAGTCTGCACACTTCCTCCCTATAAAGAGTAAGTGGTCGGTAGAGGTACTAGCTGCCTTATATGTCAAAGAAATCGTGAGACTTCATGGAGTTCCATCATCCATTGTCTCGGATCGAGATCTGAGATTTACGTCTGACTTCTAGAAAGGACTGCAAGTGCACTTGGTACTAAGCTCAATTGTAGTACCACTTTTCACCCACAAACTGATGCGCAAACCGAGAGAACCAACCAAATTGTTGAAGATATGTTGAGAGCATGCACTATAGACTTCCAAGGTTATAGGAATGAGCACCTATCTCTAATTGAGTTCCCCTATAACAACAGTTACCAGACAAGTATTAAGATGACACCGTTTGAAGCACTATATGGCAGAAACTATAGATCTCCTGCATGCTGGAATGAGGTTGGAGAACATCAATGGCTAGGCCCAGACATGGTGCAAAATACAACAAGGGACATTCAGGTGATTAGAGACCGACTCAAGATTGCTCAGTCCAGACAAAATAGCTATGCTGACAGGAGAAGGCGAGATTTAGAATTTCAAGTTGGTGATCATGTACTCTTAAAGGTGTCACCTACTCGGGGCATCCAAAGATTTGGTGTAAAAGGGAAGCTCACACCTAGATTCATAGTGCTCGAAAGGGTTGGTGAGGTCGCATACTGATTGGCGTTGCCACAAAACTTGGCATGCGTACACAATGTGTTCCATGTCTCCATGCTTAGGAAATATTTATATGATCGTACGTACATCATTCACCATGAGATGTTGGTGCTGAACAAGGATATGACATATGAGGAGAAGCCAGTTAAGATACTGGAACAGAAGGTTCAACAACATAGGAACCGTCCCATCCATGTGGTTAAAGTCCTATGGAATAACCGTGGAGTGGAAGAAGGCACATAGGAACCCGAAGGAATCATCAGACGGAACTACCCCGATCTTTTTGGTAAGAAATTCTCTCCATTATGATCAGATGAATTTGGGGACCAAATTCTTTTAAGAGGGGGAAGATGTAGCAACCTGAATTTTTCGAAAAATAAAATTTAATAATAAAAAAGAATTAAATCAATTGGAAAATCAAAGAAAAGAGAATTAATTAAAACCCATTAAATGAAAAGAAGTAATGGGCTTTTTAAAATGGACCCTCTAAAATTTATTGGGCCAAAATAAAGATGTTTAAAAGAGGAATAATAGGAAAATACCATAGATTCATAACTTAAATATTACCTAAATAGAAAAGAGGTATTAAAGCATTAAAATAAGTGATTTGGGTTGGAATTGGATTCCTAACCCTACCCTAATTGGTTGGCCAAGAAATTGCATCCCAACCTAACCCAAATAGCAAGTTGAAAGCATAGAAGGAGGATAGGAATAGGAAATATCGGAATTTAATAGGAATTAGACTTCTATTAGGAAATAGAAACCCAACAAGCATAAATACTCTCTAAACTCCCCATGGCCAGCACTAACACGTTGTTGGGGTTTGCTGGACAAGGAGAGGAGGCCAAGGAGTAGAGGAATTCGTGGGGAGAAGGTTGGACCAAGCTTTAACCCGAGTTCTTCAAGTTCTAACTCTAGAAGATCAAATGAGTAACACCTAATTAATTCGTCTGTAGATTGTTCCATCCGTTAGTAACAAAACCTCTCTTGTTGCAAAATTTTCCATTGAGTCAATCTTTTCTTCTTGATTTTTGAAGTTCTGCAAACATCATGACCCCGAACCTTCAACTTAAATCAAGATCTCCATGTATACTCGACCCCATACCATGAGATTTTAACCAGAGATACTGATGGATGTTAGGCATCATTTTCCCTTGAAAGCCCTAATTTCCATCCAATGTGTTGTTCGAATTAAATCGTTTATCTGCACTGTACCGTGTTCTGTGTTACTCATGCTTGATGATGTTCAAACCAGTCAAAAGAATGTTTGTTTTCAAATTCTTATTTATTGTAAGTACCCTCGCATGTCTAGATCAGTTTGCAAGTAATTTTGTTATTTTTCATCCACTGTACAATTAGTTCTTAATTTCTAAACAAACCTGCGTCAAAATAGGGCAACCTGGACAGCAATCCAAGGTGTTGTCCTTTTCCCGCCCGGACTCAGGCGTAGGACTTGAGAACGCGACGGCCTGATAGGCCGCATTCTCAGGGTCTCCCTGACCTGACCGCCCTGTCGCAGTCTTTGAACGGCCCTGTCATGTTCTGATCTGACCCTGTCGCGACCCTTATAGAGGTACGTCGCGATCTGGGGGTTTTGCATGAAAGCCCATGATTTGTGATGCTCTAACTTTCTATAGTGTTTACACCTCTTGTTAACAGTCATACACGCAGTAAATATACCTGTTATAAATTGAATGTATGATGAGTGTTTTAAAAGACATGCACATGACCTCTTTCTATCTATGATTTCTTCTACACCTGCACACACTTGAACCCTCCATTATTGCTTAACTTGGCATGAAAATATATCACAATACATCTCGTAATTTATTCCAAGTATATATTAAATTGTAATATTTTTAAATGCACTAGTCTTCGTTTTCTCGCGATGATTTGGGAATACAGTTACCGATGCTCCACTGTTCTAGAATTCCTCTGGAACGTCGAGCACTTATTTCTATGTACACACTTTCTCTTGACTTGGACGAATTCTCCGTCAGATATTCCATCTGCCGGACTAGTGAATCCTTGTTCAAGCTGGTTGTACCCAAACACCTATGATACCCTTTAGGGATCAGCATGATCCAAACGGCTATTAGAAGTTTGCTCTTATCTTGAATCACGCCGGACCTCTGGACCTGTGCATAACATGGCAGTGGAAGGGTAGTGAATTCCACTTGACTACCAACACTAAGTGCGCATGTTGTGCCACTGTTACTATCACCCGTTTACTCGACGTTTTATGTGAAATGACCTGTAGTTCTCATCTATACTCAACTCACTCATCTATTCACACTCTCTCTACTATCTCGTTTATTCATCTAGTACTCTCATCTATTTCTTGGTACTCTTTATTGGCCATTGACTAATTATCTAAAGATAAACAATATAACCAATGCCTGACAATAAATAAAGGGCCCGGTCTGGTCCTGGGATGTGCGCCCAAAAGTGCTAGTGCCTGCGGGAGTTAAATGACTAGAGTGTTTGGCATTACACTCGAGTGCTATCTATCTCGACTATCTAAATGACAATCAAAAGTGCTATACTATACTCGTCGTGCTATTGATATACTTTGTGCTATTTGTGCTATGGCCATCTTGCTATTTGTGCTATAGTCGACGCTTGTGCTATATTTGGAAACTTGTGCTATTTCAATTACATGATATCGTGCTATCTCTTGACTCTCTCGTTCTATTATTAGTTACTCTGCCTTTTTAATACATTAATCATTTAAAGCATGCTTGATCCTGAGATTTAAGTCCTACTAGGCGTTATCGCTCACCCATCATTTTTGGTTATGTGTTCTCTGGTGAGACCGAGGATGACACTTACACTCAAAAGGATGGGAACGACCAAGAGTGAAGTCAAGCGTACCCTAGTGTCCTAGTAGTTGTTATAATTGGAGTTTAGTCTTTTTCTTTTATTCAATGTAATTGGGCCCTATAGAATGGCTCTGATATTAGTGGTTGTAACTAGACATTGGAAATTATTTATGAGATGCAATTGCTTTAGTATTTATTATTGTCCAATGGTTTGATGTCTAGTACTCGCTCTGTACCAGTTTACTTACAACTTCCTCGCGTTTCGATATTCCGCGTCAGGGCGTGACATTGGGCCTCATCCTAGTAGATGTAGCGGAAGATGACGAGCTCTACCAAGGCGATCTGCAGGAGTTGGGAAAGATGCAGCCATGAGGAGATCGCGCTATAGCAGAGGCTGCACAAGCTAGAGGGCATACCTGATAGAATCACAATGATGAGAGCTTGAGAATATGATTTGATAGAGGTGGTAGGTAGGACATGAATATGATTGTGTTGGGTTTACATGGATTTGTATTTGAGATGTTTGTTTTTGATGATGAGCAATCAATGAGCATTTCATGAACAATACAATTTCATGTGATATGAATGTGTGCAACATGATAAGAATGACAAGTCAAGCAAATGTTAATCAAGAATCACATGTTTAATTTGATCATCTAAATGTTCACATTATCTCCCTAACAATGCTCTTAAATGTAGGTGAAATTGCATGCAATACAATGTACCAAAACAAGAGCATAAAGATCAAGAAAAGCACAAAAAACAAGCACCTGTGGACAACCCCAAAGATGCCCGTCGACAGTCCTGCACAGACAGATCTAATAGGGTACTGGCAAAGATACCTGTCGACAGCCCCACTGATGCCTGTCGACAGATCAGCACAGACAGAACCAACTAGCTCCTGGCAAAGGTGTGCCTGTCGACAGATCAGCACAGACAGAACCAACTAGCTCCTGGCAAAGGTGTGCCTGTCGACAGACTCAAGTCGCCTGTCGACAGATCCACATAGGGAACTGTCTCCCGGAAAGCCCAGCCTTCTGCCTTTTGCAAATCTGTCTACATCTGTCGACAGATGCTATTCTTGCTGTCGACAGACGAAGAGAAAATCTCAATACGAGATCTCCATACGTTTCCGAGTTGTGTGTTTCCAATTGTCACGACTCTCCATACTTAAACACCATATAAAAGGAACTCTTTGGAGTTATTTTCGTATAGAAGCAGCCACCACACAAAAACCCTAGCAAAGTCTCAAGAGAGAAGATCTTTCTGCCGCTCTACTTCAACCGTTCGTCCAGGCAACCAAAGAGACATCCTCTGAACGGGATTGAAGCCAGGTTGTCCATCTCTCAAGCTTCTCCATCAACTGATACCTGTCAAGACGACGCTTTGAAGCACATCGGGACGATCATCTGAAGAGTTCCACATCAGGATTTGAAATCTCAACTCTGAACTCTTCTTAATCTTTATTTTTCATATCTCTTGTGTGTGTGTTGTTGAGTCAAGCGTCCTTGTGCTTGATTCACGTTTGTGATGTTGTTTTAATCGTAGTTTACATCAGACGACGTGAGTGTGTGTGTGTTGTAGCGAGTGAACTTGCTGATAAGAAGTCTTTCTACGTGTGTGTGTGGACGGTGGACGTAGGATACACAAGGTATGTACTCCGAACCACCTTAAATCATTGTGTCTGTGGTTTGAACGTTTCACATTAGATGTTTGGTAGGCACGTTGATCTTTCACACGCTAGATAAATTGCTACTGTATCTACTAACAATTAACACACAATTTAGTTTGTTTTAAACTCTGTTTGAAATATTAAAAGTCTGTGTTTCCATCGAAAAGAAGGTCATAGTTTATCTAACATATAGTAATCTATTCAACCCCCCCCCCCCCCCCCCCCCGTACATCTTTTAATTGGTATCAGAGCCAGGTTTCTCCGATTTACTGCTTTTATAGCTTGATCTCGCGATCAGGAGATTCTCGGTCTTATGGAATCTAACAAGGGGTTAATGGCTGAGGGACACTCTATGACCAGGCCACCCTTCTTTGATGGCACTGACTATCATTATTGGAAAAATCGCATGAAGGTGTTTCTGAGAGCTCAAAACTTCGAGCTATGGAAAATTGTCAGCAAAGGAGCATACACCCTTCCCGAGGACGAAGGACCAAGAATACTCAAGAGTCTCCACATGCACTTCAGCGAAAGAGATGTGCGACAAACTTGAACTTATCTACGAAGGTACGTCCGAGGTAAGGGAAACCAAAGCAAGCATGCTAGTCTCTGAGTATGAAATGTTTAAGATGAATAATGATGAAACTATCTCAGATATGTTTGCTAGATTCATGTTAATAATAAATGGATTGAAAGGTCTTAAGAAAGAGTACTCAGAAAGTGACTTAGTGAGGAAGATACTTTGATCTCTTCCATCCTCTTGGAACACTAAGGCCACTGTCATTGAGGATTCAAAAGATCTCTCAAAGATGAAATTGGATGAACTAATTGGCTCCCTGATGACATATGAAATAAATGGGAAAAGGAAAGAAACTGAAGAAAACCCAAAAAGGTCAATTGCCTTAAAAGCTTCAAGCAAAAGTTCCTCTAGATCCAAAAAGGATGTTCAACAGGAAAGTGATGAACCTGAAACATCTAGTGATAGTGAAATTGATGAAATGGCCATGCTCACTAGACAATTCAAGAAATTCCTCAAATTCAAAAGGAAAGGATTAGGAAATTCCAAATCCTACCAAAAGAAAGATTTCTCCAATAAATTTGAGTCTAACAAAAAATCTGACATTGTATGCTATGAGTGCAAGAAAGAAGGGCATATGAGAGGAGAATGCCCCGAACTCAAGAAAAAGTTGAAGAAAGAGAAATTCACCTTCAAGAAAGCCAAGGCAATGTTGGCAACTTGGAGTGATGAAGATGAAGACGAGGACGCACAAGAAGCCTTTGGAGATGAAGAAATTCAGTGTCTAATGGCTAGAAGCGACGACTCCAATGAGGTAAATTCTTCCTTTGAAACTTATACTGTTGATGAATGGGAAGAAGCATACACTGTCCTGTTTGAAAAATTCTGTGAATTCAAATCTGAAAACAAGGCATTGAAAAAGAAAATTAATTATTTTGTTCATAACACACATAATGATGAACAAGTTGTTGCCTTAACTAAAGAAATTGAAATGATGAAAATTGATGAAGAAGCTCACTGTGAGGAAATGGATTGTTTGAAAATAAAATTGCAAGAAAGTCAAAAAGAAAAGGAAAGTCTATCCAACTCTTTTGAACGTCTTCAAAATGAACATCAAGAAACTAAGAAAAAGTTGGAACAGGATGAAAAAGATCTAAAAGTAAAATATGAAGATCTTAAAAGGTTCGTTAAGGGAAAACAGAATTTTGATGCAATTTTGGGGTCAAACATCTTTGTTGCAAAATATGGAATTGGATATCAACCAGCAAAACAAAAGAAAATGGGAGAGACTTTGATAACTTCTTTTGTTGATTGTAGCCCAAGCATAAGCTATCAAGTCCCTTCCAAGAATAAGAAAGGTCAAGCCAAGGGTAAGAAACAGGAACCCAAGAAAATCAGTTCAGCTGTTAACACAAATGAAAAGTCTATCAACAGCTCCAAAGAGGGTTGTCGAGAGGTCTGGAAACATGCCTCCAAAGAAAAACCAACCAGGCAACAGAAGGGTAAAATGCCCATGCATGTTCCGAAGAATAACAAACCCACTGTTTTGGAAAAATCTTCATCATGCAATGTCTGTAAGAAAGTTGGGCACAATGCAAAACGATGCTGGAATAATCCAAATAAACTAAAAATCAAACAAGTTTGGATTCCAAAGTATTTACTTTTTGGTATGAATGATACATTGGGACCCAAAGTAATTTGGGTACCAAAACCTCTTGTCTGATCCACATATGCAGGAATGCCTAGCAGCCTAAAATCAAAACAAATGGTACCTGGATAGTGGCTGCTCGAGGCACATGACGGGCGACAAAGACAAATTCTGTTTGCTGGTGGAAAAAGACAGAGGTCAAGTTGTTTTTGGAGGTAACAATAAAGGCCAGATCATTGGTTCAGGCAAGGTTGGTAAGTATGCCTCCAACTCAATAGACAATGTACTGTTAGTTGATGGTCTTCACCATAACTTGCTTAGCATAAGCCAACTGTGCGATAAAGGTCATAAAGTTATCTTTGAATCAAACTCATGTCAAATTGTTGATAAGGAAACATGAAGTCTTAAATTTTCTGGAAAAAGAGTTAACAACATTTTTTTGGTTGATCTAGATGATCTTGAAAATGAAAATTTGTGTCTTATTGCAAGTAAACAGGATGAGCTTACCTTGTGGCATCGTAGGCTTGGGCATGCAAGCTACAATGTCTTGCACAAGATAATGATGCTGAATTGGCAAATGGACTTCCTGAAATTTCCTTCAATAAGAATGAACATTTTTGTGATGCATGTGCACAGGGAAAACAAACCCGGAAATCCTTCAAATCAAAAGCACCTGTAAGTACCTCTAAACCTTATGAATTGTTGCACATGGACCTTTTTTGACCTACTAGAACACTGAGTCTCAATGGCAAACGATTTGGTTTTGTCATTGTAGACGATTTTTCTAGGTTCAATTGGATAAAATTTCTGGCTCACAAAAATGAAGCAATGAAAATCTTTGAAGAGTTCTTTAATAAGATTGAGCATGGAAATGTTAATAAGATATGCTCAATCTGCACTGATCACGGGGGAGAGTTTTATAACAACTCATTTTCTGATTTTTGCAGGCACCAAGGAATAAAACACCTGTTTTTCTCTCCAAGGACTCCGGAGCAAAATGGTGTAGTGGAGAGAAAGAACAGAACCCTGGTGGAAATGGCTCGTAATCTTCTGGTTGAAAGTCAACTCCCAACGAGTTTTTGGGCAGAAGCGGTAAACACCTCGTGCTACATTCTCAACAGAGCCATGGTAAGACCCGTGATAAAGAAAACCCCCTATGAACTGCTAAAAGGTAAGAAACCCAATATTGGGTATTTCAGAGTTTTTAGCTCAAAAGTGTTTATTCATAACAATGATAAAGTTGATTTAGACAAATTTGAAGCCAAAAGTGATCAAGGTATTTTTCTTGGATACTCAGAACACTGTAGAGTATATAGGGTGTTTAACGTTAAGAATAAAATTGTGGAAGAAACTCCACATGTTGTTTTTGATGAGTATCATGCAAAAACTAACACTGAAAACCTACACAGGACTCAAGATGGAGATGCAGAAACAACACTTGAGGAACTACAAGCAAAAGCAAAAGGAAATTCTAAAGTAGTTTCTAAAAATAAAAGTGGATATCTTCGTAGGTACAATGATGAAGATGACAAAAATCTGTTCAGAAAACAAGATGTTGAATCTGAAGAAGATCAACAAGAGGAAGAGCCTCAAGATGAAACTCCTCAAGCACACCCTCCTCCAGAACAATCTCCACAAGATCAACTTCCACAAGTCCAAGATCAACCCGGTCCTTCAACAATCACCAATGTGAGGTATTCCAAAGATCACCCACTTGAGAATGTGATAGGAGATGTAAGTGATTCAGTTCAAACTAGAACTCAAGTTAGACAAATAATTGAACAAGATCAGTCAGCTTTTGTCTCTCAAGTGGAACCTAAAAATGTTGAAGAGGCCTTAAAAGAAAATTCATGGATTGATGCTATGCATGAGGAACTTGGTCAATTTCAAAGAAATAATGTCTAGAGTTTAATCCCTAGAACCCCTGAAATTTCTGTCGTAAGAACAAGATGGGTCTTTAGGAATAAACTAAATGAAGAGGGTAAGGTGGTGAGAAATAAGGCTAGACTGGTAGCAAAAGGATACAATCAGGAATTTGGTGTGAACTTTGAAGAATCCTTTGCCCCTGTACCTAGACTTGAAGTAGTTAGAATCTTATTGGCATATGCATGCTCACATAAGTTTAAACTTTTTCAAATGGACGTTAAAACTGCTTTCTTGAATGGCTACATCAAAGAGGAAGTCTATGTCTCTCAACCACCCGGTTTTAAAAATTATGAAATGCCTAACCATGTTTATAAAGTGCACAAAGCTCTCTATGGTTTGAAACAAGCACCCCGAGCTTGGTACGACAGACTGAGCGACTTTTTGGTGAAGTAAAAACTACTCAAGAGGTAAAGTGGACCAAACTCTATTTACTAAGAAAGATCGTAATCACATAATTGTTGTTCAAGTTTATGTGGACGATATTATATTTGGTTCCACTAATCCATCACTGTGTGAGGAGTTTTCCAAACATATGCACAACGAATTTGAATGAGTCTAATAGGGGAGCTTTAAATTTTTTCTTGGTTTGTAGGTGAAGCAACATGAAGATGGCTTATTAATTAATTAATAAAAATATGAAAAGGAGCTCTTGAAATGCTTTCAGTTTGAGCAAGCTAAACCTGCTTCAACACCAATGAGCACAAGCACAAAATTGGAAAATGATGAGAAAGGTAAATCACTAGATGCAAAGCAATTCCGAGGTATGATTGGCTCACTCCTTTATCTTACTACAAGTAGACCCGATATACAATTTAGTGTTTGCCTATGGCTAGATATCAATCTAGTCCAAAGGAAAGCCATTTGGTTGCAGTTAAGAGAATATTCAGATATCTCTCAAGTACGTATGATTTGGGTCTTTAGTATCCAGTAGGAAGTAGTTTTGACTTGATATCATATTCTGATGCTGATTATGCTGGATGTAAGATAGACAGGAAAAGCACTAGTGGGTACTGCCAATTACTTGGTGGTTGCATGGTTTCGAGGGCATCCAAGAAGCAACACTCGGTTGCACTCTCCACTGCAGAAGCAGAGTATGTTGCTGCGGGGAGTTGTGCGGCTCAAGTGTTGTGGATAAAAAGTCAACTGTCTGACTACAATATTGACATTGGATGCACACCTATCTTATGTGACAACATTAGTGCCATCAATCTTTTAAAGAACCCAGTCCAACACTCTAGGACAAAACACATTGAGATAGGACATCACTTCTTGAGAGATGAAGTAGCCAACAAATCCTTGGAGCTCAGCTTCATACCCACTGATAAGCAATTAGCTGACATTTTCACAAAACCATTGGCTGAGGATAGATTCACAACATTGAGAAGAGAATTAGGATTATGCAAAATGCAATGAAGCCCATACCAAACTTTGAAGTATATATTCTTTGTTTGCACCGACTATGAGGTATATCATATGGTGATCTGTGGAAGAACAAGTTATGCTTGTTTGAAAACTATCATTATGCGTGAGAAAACATTCTCCACCACGTATCCATAGTCAAGTTGCAAATAAGGGTCATCTACTTTGAATTAGGTATATGGATTCTTTTCAATTTGCCCATTCACTTTTGCAAACAAATGGATTTTTTGTGATGGTCTGTCCTTATTCATGAACTTGTAAGCAATTGCTTGCTAAACTTGTGCAAATGTGTCTTGAATTGCTTGCTTGTTGAGTCATCATATGCACACACTATGGGGGAGCTAGGTTAAGGTAGATGAGTGATTTTTAAGGGAAACTATCCATTGCTTCACATCCTTGGCATGGAACTCAAATGCTATCTCTCATATCTGATTTCAAAACCCTTCTCACAACTCCTGTCAACAACCCCATTCCTTGCCCTCGATAGCCCCTAGTAGAATAGCTCATCTCGAACTCACAATTCTTCAGTCTGTTCAAATCTGTCGACAGACCCCCCTGTATCTGTCGACAGACGCCACCTACCTGAACTCAGTTCATTCACACTGTTTGAATCTGTTGACAGGCACCAAATGGCTGTCGACAGATGCACCTCTTGCTGAGTTTTGCATGTCCTGTCTCAACATTCTTCATGAGCATGCTTCACTAATGTATCTAAGGTGCAAATTGGTGACTTACTTATGTTATAATCTTTCATATCCACATAATATCAACGACATTGTCCAAATCACGATGATTTTGACATACCATTCTCTTGTGAGTCTAGGTTGCATCCTTTTGAGTACATTTAACAAAATACATGAGTGTAACCTAACTCACTAGAATAAGTCCCTTGTGGAATATCATGTTTTTTAAGTAATGTGCTATGTCCAAAGGTTATTGAATGTTATGTCTTGCATTGGCTTTTATGCCTTATCTAACTCTTGACCTTAATTTTCAAGACAAACAATCAAATAGGAGAAAAGCTACCTATTTCACAACAACAAAAAAATCAAAGTGTATCAAATTCAATAAGGGAATAAAGGCAGAGCAATGATGAGTATTGCTGAGTAACCGGGGATGTGGGCATCACAAATGTCTGTCTTCGCGTCAAAAGGCTTACTCCTTATCTCTGTATAATGGTCTGATGGTCACTTCCACTTAGTAACTGGGGATATCGGCATTACCCATGTCTATCTTCACGTCAAATGGTCATAGTGATCCTAATTACCACTTTCTCTCTTACTGTTTGTTCAGAAACAACTCACAATAGAAGAAATAGAGTGTAGCCTCCTCAATTTTTCGTTTTCAAGGCCAAGCTGTTGTTAATGAAAAATTGCACATGTAGACATCCTTTTCATACACCTTATGACTGTCACATACTAAGATATATGTTCTTTTGCAATGGTTTTATTCAAGCGGTCTATTTTATTTTCCTATGTCTTTTTGTTCAGTGTACTCCTTATGTTGCAACTTGAGAGTCCGGGGAATATAATTTCACAACCATTGTCGATAATTGACATGTCCTAATTATTAGTGGGTATGACATTTTATAATGTGTATTTACCTATGTTCCATCATATATACACATTGGACGCTCATTGCCTTGCAAAAACCTATCAAAATACTTCATTGGCACACTTTCTGCAAGTGCCTGTCGATAGAGCACTGTTCATCTGTCGATAGCCAACGACAGGACTTGTTTTGGAAGCCCAACGGGCGGCCATCTAGGGCAGATTTCGTGGGTCCCAGTCCTTTCAAATCCCTTCCCACTTTCTTTAAAAGGACCCCACGACCCCTTTCCCCATTTCCCACTTCCAAAACATCCCTCCTCCTTGCCTCTTCACAAAAACTCTCTTTCTCCAGGGAGCATAGCAGAGTCTGTCTCTTCGGGTGTTCCTCCTTCTCGTGTCTCCTTCCTCCTTTCACATCCTTCTCTACTCCAAAATCCTTCTTTCTGATGGCTCCCAAGAGCAAGAAGCTTGTCTCCCGTCGCCGTCCTCGTTCTCCCCAAGTCAGCGAGGGTTCCAGGGATCATATCGAGTGCTGCACAAAGCATCGGGATGATCGTTTTCCGGAGCTCGTTATTCCTCTAGATCTGCAACTTCTCAATGTTCATGGCACCTTTACCAAGTTCGTGCAGCCCAGATACGTTGATTTCGTGTCTCTGGAAGACATGTTTCCCGAGTTGCTGCCACTTTTTGACACCCAGGGCTGGTCTCCCTTCTGCTATTCTCACAAGCGGTACTCTCCAACCACTGTGACGGAGTTCTACAACAACCTCCAGGAAACCGCTCAAGGTGATCTTTATACTAAGGTGAAAGGCACCCCGTTTCTGATCACTCCTAATCTTTTCTCCGTTGCACTTCAAATTCCAAATAATGGCATTGATATCATGCAACATCACCTATTGGCATCTGAGTACTACACACTCATCACTCGGCAGCCATACGATTCATCTAAAGATCGTGTGCAAATGAATGCCAACTCTTTCTCTCCTCTTCATCGTCTCATCCACCATATATTTACCACAATCATAGTCCCCAAGGATGGTAGTCGGGAACTTGTGACTGCCATTCACAAATCCCTTTTTCACGTATTTCTCAACTGTGAACAAGTCAACCTACCACTCCTTCTAATCTCTCACATCCGGATATGCCTTCGCAATTCCAATCGGTTTATGCCTTATGCATGTCCAATCACCTCTCTTCTTTTGTTCATCGGCATCCAAATCTCCAAAGCAGTAGATGACAAACTTCAAGTCTCGTAGCTCCTTTGATCTCACTGTTGCTCACAGGATGGGCTACAAATTGGTTGATGGGGTTGTGTCACGAGAACTCAAGGGTAAGGGACCGGCAATTGCTGAGGCAGATGAAGAAGATGACGTTGATGAAGATGATGCTGGGGATGACTCCCAGTCCGAGCCAATAGATGCTCCGGGAGGTGAAGATGAAGATGCTACTGATGAATAAGCGCTTGCTGAGCTCTCTCTTCGAGATTTTATCACTGCTCAAATGGCACAGATGCGGCTTCAAATGATCACAGGCTTTGAGCACCTAAATGAACGATTGGACACTGTTGATACGAGCATTGAAGCACTTGCTGATACTCAAGTCCAGCTTCAGCTCAAACTGACTAGACTCTCCACAGTGATTCATGACATTCGTCAGGCTTCTGCACCGCCTGGCAATGATGCAGCTTAGAGAGTTTAAGTGTCCACTATGTTTGGGTCCTGGTCATGGTCATGGTCTTGTTCTTGATGTACTAGTCTGCTTTCTTGGTCATGTTATTCTCTTCCTTGCAATTCCTTTTGTCACGCTGTCACTCCATTTTGTAACTGTGTGTACTGCTTGCCACTTCAATGAAAATCACAGTTATTTGCTATATTCATGCGTGCATGATGTGTCTTTTTGGAGGTTGTCAAAAGGGGGAGAAAAATCAATTGTACAATAATTGCAATTTTGTCATCATCAAAAAGGGGGAGAATGTTGGGTTTACATGGATTTGTATTTGAGATGTTTGTTTTTGATGATGAGCAATCAATGAGCATTTCATGAACAATACAATTTCATGTGATATGAATGTGTGCAACATGATAAGAATGACAAGTCAAGCAAAAGTTAATCAAGAATCACATGTTTAATTTGATCATCTAAATGTTCACATTATCTCACTAACAATGCTTTTAAATGTAGGTGAGATTGCATGCAAGACAATGAACCAAAACAAGAACAAAAAGATCAAGAAAAGCACAAAAAACAAGTACCTGTCGACAGCCCCAAAGATGCCTGTTGATAGCCCTGCATAGACATATCTAATAGGGTACTGGCAAAGATACCTGTCGACAGCCCCACTGATACCTGTCGACAGATCAGCACAGACAGAACCAACAGGCTCCTGGTAAAGGTGTGCTTGTCGACAGACTCAAGTCGCCTGTCGACAGATCCACACAGGGAACTGTCTCCTGAAAAGCCCAGCCTTCTGCCTTTTGCAAATCTGTCTACATCTGTCGACAGATGTTGTTCTTGCTGTCGACAGACCAAGAGAAAATCTCAATACGAGATCTCCATATGTTTCCGAGTTGGGTGTTTCCAATTGTCACGACTCTCCATACTTAAACACCCATATAAAAGGAACTCTTTGGAGTTATTTTCATACAGAAGCAGCCACCACACAAAAACCCTAGCAAAGTCTCAAGAGAGAAGATCTTTCTGCTGCTCTGCTTCAACCGTTCGTCTAGGCAACCAAAGAGACATCCTCCGAATGGGGTTGAAGCCAGATTGTCCATCTCTCAAGCTTCTCCATCAATTGATACTTGTCAAGACGAAGCTTGAAGCACATCGGGACGATCATCTGAAGAGTTCCACATCAGGATTTGAAATCTCAACTATGAACTCTTCTTTATCTCTGTTTTTCATATCTCGTGTGTGTGTGTTGTTGAGTCAAGCGTCCTTGTGCTTGATTCACGTTTGACATGTTGTTTTGATCGTAGTTTACATCAGACGACGTGAGTGTGTGTGTGTTGTAGTGAGTGAACATGCTAATAAGCAGTCTTTCTGTGCGTGTGTGTGGACGGTGGACGTAGGATACACAAGTTGTGTACTTCGAACCACCTTAAATCATCGTGTCTGTGGTTTGAACGTTTCACGTTAGATGTTTGGTAGGCATGTTGATCTTTCACACGCTAGATAAATTCCTACTCTATCTACTTACAATTAACACACAATTTAGTTTGTTTTAAACTCTGTTTGAAATATAAAAAATCTGTGTTTCCATCGAAAAGAAGGTCATAGTTTATCTAACACATAGTAATCTATTCAACCCCCCCTTCTAGATTACCATATTGGACAATTCCGCACATCTTTCAGATTGTTCTTTGACTGAGTATAAATATGTATGGGAATTGTATTAAGAGGCATTTGAACTAATACAAATTGAATTTATTCACTGTTTGTGCACATGGGCCACATCGCGATGGGTATAGCAGTCACCTAAATGTCACGATGCCTACTGAGGGCATGACCTTGTCACCACCTAGTAGAGGGTTGTGACCTTAAGGCGTCTTCTATGAAGGTCGAGACACTACCTGAGAGTTCAAAACACAGTGCCCCCAGCCCCCTTCTGTCCCTTTCCGCACTAAAAACTTCCCTCTAGTGATTGTTCTTTCTTCTCTGACGATCTTGCTTGTGATCTTGCTCTCTTACTCCTCACTCTCTCTTTCTCCTACCCTTTCCTTATTCCCCCAATGATGGAAGGAGGAAACGGCGAGGGGGGTTCTCTCAGTGGTGAACGGTCAAAAGGGCTGGTGACGAGGAGGCTCCGCCACTGGGAGGAGGCTGCTCCTACGATTGAGGAGGTTTCGAAGGTGGACATGGCGGAGGGAGAGGCGTCAGCAGTGGATGTGGCGGCGGACGAGGCATGAGAGGAAGCCATGAAGAAGGTAGGTCCCTCAGGCCCTGACCCTTTCAATTAAGCATGAACGTGGATGGTGAGGCCCTAATGTGGGCAATTGTAGGGAAAGATGCCCATGAGAACCGCCGTCGGAGAAGGATTTCTCTAGTAGGTTGTGTTACTGAGAACGCAATGGGCCGTCCCATCGCGACAGCACTGTCGCGGACCAGTCAGTGGTCGCGAAAAGGTCACGACTGTCAAGGCCTATCATGACAAGGTCATGACCCGTCAGGGCGTCGCGATAAGGTTGCGACCCATCGGGTTGTCATGACCTCAATTGAGAGCTAGAATTGCCTGATTTTCTAACAAGTTTTCATTTTTTGTGCATGCAGGGAGAGATGCGGGCCAGAGTGTCCTGTTTGCTAGTTCTTAAAGTGTATCTGGCCCTCCTGGTGTTCCAACAGGCGAGATTAAATGAGATAGGATTCAAGGAGGTCCTAAAGATGTAGAAGATGAGGGCGAACACCCCACTAATTCCGGCGTTAAAGAGCAGGTGTGGCACCGAGGGGACTACGTTCGTGTTCCCGTGCAGACATATGATCCCCAACTTGAAGGATGTGAGCCATATCACCATGTTGAGGGTGTATGGATGCCCGGTGAGCGGATTAACCTACCCATGCTATAGAGAGGTGGCACAAAGACTCTTAGGATTGACTGTCGGGTGCCGATCATCTTTGGTCCCCAAGGTAGATCTTCAGGAGAGTCTAGAGCTTAGACAGATAGGTCGAGAGGTAGGAGAGACACCAGATGAGCATCTAGATAGGCTAGTCCCAGGATTTAGGGAGACTCTAGCCAGTGAGCCAATACTCAGGCTGACATGGACCTGTGTCACTTACTCAACTTCTTTCTTGGTAGACTTTTGTTTGCCACGAGGGGCGACCCAGTTCACTGCCAGTTTCTACCACTGCTAGAGGACTTGGACCTAGTAGGAGACTACGCTTGGGGTGCTTCTCTTCTAGCACACCTGTTCGATAGCTTGGGTACCTTTGACCAGTAGACAGTGATCGGTGACTTCTTCCCCCTTCTTCAGGTACTTCTGCCACTTTATTCCAATTATGAATTCAAACTTTATTGCATGTAAGTGATCTAACAAAGTGGTTCTTGTAGGTCTGGACTTATCTCCACTTACTGGGCTTAGGACGAGGGACATTAGAGAGGCTGAGTCTGGTGCCTCTGGTGAGAAGGTGGGTGCCACATTGGGACACCCATCCACTAGAGGAGCAGTTGATGACCATCCTAGGACACGATTGATTCCTACCCTATACTCGATGTGAATGTTAACCCCTTTTTCTAATTCTTAGTTGTTTCCTAAATTTGCTTTGACCACTTAAGGGTGTGTGTCATTTTCTTTACAGGTGGCGTGGCATCCGTAACTGGACGAGGCAGACAGGCAGCCCTAGTTGGAGCAGGCCCACCCTACTTCGGTAGGGCGACATGGGTGCATGCTCTCAACCTAGTGCTACCTCTTCATCTGCAGTTGACTCAAAGGGCGCTCGGTCTATGTCAGGGTGTTGTTTTCGAGCCAGGGTAGAACACCGAAGCCTGATAAGAGCTTCAGGGGACTCCACGACACTACCGACTGGCGTGAGAGGGCATGAGAGCAGATTGCTAATTGGGAGCACAGGGGACGGTGCGTCACCCTTGAGGCCCAGAGTGATGTGGCATATTTATAGTTCTTCGCCTTGAAGTATGGGGCGAGGGTCTACAGGGGCACCCGACGACAGGTACAACATACTAACTTTGCTTTGTAACATTTCATCAAATGGTTAAATAATTGTGACATGAATTTACAAACAGATGTGGCCGAGCAGATAGCGTCACTCCATGGCCTCCTGCACTCGGCGATGCAGGACCGAGATGCTGCCAGGAGGGATGTAGATCAGCTGGTAAGTTCCTACTCAAACTTCGATATTACCAGGGATCAGTTTAGAAATGTTGACAAGTGTTTCATATGCAGCGTGAGGGGTTGGATAGACTGAGGACGTCACAGGGATGTGCATCCTTGTCTTAGGTCATGGCGGGGTACCCCTAGTGTAATTTTGTGGATCAGCTAGTGGGTGCCCTCAGGAGGGCGGAGGAGGCGGAGGCCTCGGTGTGGGAGAGAGTGAGTAGAAATCCTACCCGACTAGATTTTTTAATCAAAACAGCACATTGACATGATGTGATCCAGGTTGCGGAGCTAAGGACTGCCACAGCCTAGGCGAGCCATTGGCACGAGCAGGCAGATGCTGCAAGGGCATCGACAGCCCAGTGGCGTCTTCAGGCAGAGACAATGATTACACAGGTGGCGTAGTGGCAGCAGTAGGATACCACGGTATAACTCTGTACGGGGGAGCTATCGCGGGAGTTGGCATTGCTGCAGATGTAGGGGCCTGCGGCCGACTAGGCGGAGCTAGCACGTCTGCACAACGAGATGTCCTCGCAGCAAATCCGCATCTATGAGCTTTGGAACATGATGGTGATGTTTATCCAGAGTCGGAGTAGGAGTAGGAGCAGAGTGAGTGGCGCCTCGGTGAGGCAATATCTAGCGAGTTCCTCCAGCTGTAGGAGGAACGAGGAGGAGGAGAGGGTCGGGGGGGAGAGACGAGCACCATGAGTGTTAGAGGAGGCAAGGAGATATACGCCTCTTCAGCCATAGAGGCGAGAAGGATCTGGGGAGAGTGGTGGTGGACAGTGAGGTGTTTGTGAGCCACCTCCCCCTTTATTTATGTACATGATGTTCATGTTAGTGGATCTTATTTGCTTGGTGTTAATGTTTAAAATGTTGAATTGAATGTGATTAACACGAGTAAGAGGTGAGATTTCAGAGGGATGTTGAATATTTTGTTGCATTGTTTAGATCCTTCTGTTCCAGCACACTCAACAAACCAAGTCATATCTATTCTTTAACTCAGCCTCAACCCCATGATTTAATTAAGTTTTGACCTTAACTCTATGATAGTCAAGGGACTGAGCTTCATTAAATAGGCCAGGTAAGAAATAACAATGCATGCTAAAAGAACAATATATACACATATATTTTTAGATTTTTTGAATTTTCGATTTTTTGGATTTTTGACTTTTCTATTTTTTGGATTTTTTTGAATTTTCTATACTTTTTTTGTTTTTGAATTTTCAACTTTTTTTGGATTTTCTATTTTTTGGTTTTTTGGATTTTCTATATTTTTGGGATTTTTTTAATTTTTTAATTTTCTATTTTTTTTGTTTTCTTTGAGTTCTATAGCGGCAATACCTACATTTGAGTGATTGGTTAAGAGTCTTGTTGTAGCGGTCCTAGTTGTTCAGATCCGTTAATCTAATAACGAGCCCGATCCAACTCCACCTCCCACGAACAGGTAGAAACCTCGCAAGGGATATCGTAACTCAAGTCCGTGAGAACATAAGAGAAACTAATTAAACACACATATGATCGCATTTATTATACAATCTCACACTTATTTACATGAAGTTTACATAGCCTATTTTCAACTAAGAACATGAAGTTTACATAGCCTATTTTCAACTAAGGTCTAAGAACAAAGTCCAATAGCTTAAGGCATACCCTGAGGTTCAACAAAAAGTAAAATTACACTGTTGGTGGTGCAGGCCCAACTCCACTACTGTACGGCTCCGAAGTAGACGAGGGATGAAAACTCTCCTGCTCTCCTTAGTCTGAAAGGAGTAGGGGTGAGCCTCACAAGTCACTGTCTCAGTAGGGAAACTCCCTCAAAAGCCAAAACAACATCAATCTCACAAGAAGCAGGAGTAATGAATTAAGATAAACAATTAACAAAGCTACCTAAGCATGATACTACAATTGTATGTAAATAAACAATTCTATACTAACAATCTGCATTAAACATTAATAAATAAACAACAAACCATGCTCAAGCGTACGAGCTAGGGAAGAGTAACACCACACTCGGATTACGAAACTTGGTTCGCAACACCAGTTAATGACCCAGACAAACCACATAGGACTACCTCTCAGTCTCACAGCCACAGACAAAAAGTCCAGCTGCCGCTCCACCTCTACAATGCCAATAAGCTGTGGAGACCAACCAACACCACACCTACAACGACACACGCTGCAGACCCATGTCTGACACACCTCTATGAGTTTTGGAACCCTTAGAGTGAGGTTGTGGAACACGGGACTAGATGGGGACCAATACATCTACCGGTGTCTGTCCCCTAACAACGAGCGCGCTACAAGCAACCGAAATGAGAACCAACACACCACGAGTCACTGCCCCACTGCCATCTTTCCCTCATCCGAACGTACAACTCGACAGACTAGTGAGGGTGTCCAGGAAGACAGCACCAACCCTTATAGTACACACAGTACCGGGTCAAACCCCGAGCACTAGCGTGCCTAGCTCACAGAGAACCTGAGGTACCCGACTCAATTGGTAACCACAGAAGGCATCGTACTGCCCAACTTGCCACGTACGCAAAAACCATGGAACACAACATCCATTAACCACAACACATGCCAAAGCACCACCACAAAACATTACATGCATGAAATGGCATAACATAATACTAACATAAGTAAGAACATGCTAGTAGTCCTCGGAAGCTAGAAGGCGTTAAGGGGTTTTGCCGCGTTTAGAATGCGATGCCTCGACACGGCGCGTCCTGAACAGGAAAGCGATGGGTCGGGCCGTCGCGTTAAGAAAGCGACACCCCAAGCCGTCGCCTTCCCAAACAGAACCCCAACCTGGGGGTTCCTTCCAGAAATCTCACAAAACATAGGTAAACATTCATGAAAAGCATTTAAAACTAGTCTAATAATTATACTAATAAGCCATCTACCAGTTAGGGTCCATTTCATGCATCAAACACGATGATTGCACCAATTACAATAAGAAAAGGAGCAGAATCTCCTAACCTATGTGAAGAACGCAAAGAATGTAGCAACCCGATAGTTTTAAATAAATAGATAAATAGAGATATTGAAATAAATGAATTAATTAAAACCCAATAAACAACAAGAAATAATGGGCTTTGATATAATAGCTCATAGATAGCTAATGAGCCAAAATGGGAGTTTGGAACATGGGGTGAGAGAAAATACACCTAAATTCGTAATAAAAATGTGCAGAAAATAGGAAAGGGCAATTTAGGGCTAAAATAAGGGTAATTAGCCATACAATGTAACCAAAATCGGACCCATCCATGAGAGGGTGTTTCATAATGCCATTTCTACTCCAATTGGGAGGAGAAATCCCAATACATGGAAGGTACCATGCAGAAATCGCAACCTACCCTTCCTAGACTTATTAGGACTTGAATTAAACCCTAATCCTATAAGTAATTATCATAAGCATTTTGGGGGAAGTTTACCGTTGTGTTGGGGTCGTGAGGAGGCGGGCTAGAGCACTGGGAGAGGAGGAAATCATCTAGGAGGACACCATCTTCTCCGACCTATTCTCTGCTGCGACCTATGTAGAAGACCGTCTTAGATCCACTTCAAGGTTGGTAATCTTGGGCCAGAACTAAAATAGGGCTATACCATTTGAAAGAGCATCCTGTCTAGTTTATTTTGCATCTATTTTGGCCAAATTCCATCAAGTATGTTCGTCAATTTTAAGCGTTTTCCATAAATCACGCAAGTTTAGGGCTTTTCATAGTTATGATGTGTTTTACGCATATCAAGGTCATTTGGATCAAACCAAAACTATGATTCACTTCTAATGGATATCCTTAACACTTTTCATGATCAGAGTTTATTCTAGATGTCGTTAGATTTCAAGTTATAGGTCTATCATGAAGGGTGTATTAGTTTTCTGCATTTTCGGGCAAGATACAAGAACGCGACGTCTCCCGACATCGCGATTCTTCATGCATGAATGTGATGTATTGGTACGTCACGATTCAAGTGAAGGAAACCGAGTTATCCGTCGTGTTTAAAAGTCTGAATGGTCAACCCTGACACCTCAAACTGTGTGTCACATGGGTTTCTGGACCCGCCAAGAACGCGACGACATGTACCATCACGATTTCATAGTTTTCCTGCCCATCCGATTCCGTACAGTTTTAATATCCAAGGTTTGAAATCCATTATTGAACACGACGTATTGAAGCATTGCGATTCAAGAATCGTCGCGGCATATCGTTCTATCGCGTTATCAATGCGACATACAAGACCGTTGTGATTTTGGTTAGGCAATCGATAGGGTAATCGATTTAGGTCTGAAAGGAAACCATCTGTCCTGTCGCGACTTAAACGCGATAGGAGGGTCCATCGTGATTTTGTGCCCTTACAACAAGTCTTGTTTAACTATGTACAATTCATTGAAAAGTGACGTTTCAACCCATCGCGATTCAAAGACTGACCCGAGACTGTTCCTTTCGGTTAGTCAGTCAACATGTGTATCATCATAGTCTGTAATCATGTTACTTAGTGGTGCATTGGCCTAAAAGTGATCATCCCATTTGAAAACTATAAAGACATGAATACGGTTCTAATGTCCGATATGAAGTGATTGATCTTACGTTCATTGATTATCATCTTGTGATCTAGCATGATATGAAATCTGTCATAATAAGTTGTGATATGATTCTGTAGAGGATACATGTTAGAATAGAATTGCTTAGTGACTTGCTTGTTGCACGTGGACTTTCCTAATTTACATGCTTTCCGAGGTTTCTATATTTTGTTCACATAATTAGGAATAATTAGGAATGTCCATGTCACGACAATTACACATTTGCATGTTTAGGCACACTTCTCTTGGAGAATTGGAAGCTCTCTGTCGGTCATTCCATATTGACAGACTAGCGACCTTTTCCCTAAGACCTCCATAAGTCTCCGTACTCTGTGGATTCTCTCATAGAGACCAAGCTAGTTGTACCAGGAAGTACCCTGGAGATAGAAAGCACATGTACCATGTACGATATGTCATTAGTCATCCTCTCGTCAAGACACTAATGATTTATGAAACATAAAATATGCTGTTAAGCTGTCAAAATGATCTCTCAAGCTTTTGTCATACCTTGAACTCTATGAATGATCATGTCTCTATTACTATGAGCTTGTTATTGGAAATATGTGGCCATAATATGCATATGTTTGATCGGCACATCATGAGACTTCGGTCTATTTGACTAATGCCTGTGCAATAAGGGCCCTGTCTGGTCTTGGGGAGGAGCGTCCCATCGTACTTATTAACCGTGGGAGTATGGACTTGTGGTGCTTGGCATGGCACTGGTATGTGTGCAAGATTTGTGTGAATGTGCCTTCGTTTGATATGATAAGTTCGATATGATACATTTGATCATGTGAATATGTGATATCTGCGTGAATATGACCAATCCTTGTGATACGATTATATTATTTAATTACCTGTCCATTACATATGAAAATCAGTATTTGTTTCGTTATGATATTCGTTCTATTTAGCCATTTGACTCTTTAGAAATGCATGCATGTTTAGTCATCATGTTCGTGTTAAGATCCTGCTTATTTAAAATGCTAATCATGTATATTAGTGCGCTCACATTGAGATGTAAATTCCTATTTGGCTAGTTTGCTCACCCTATCATCCTAAACATTTCAGGTAGTGATGATGAGTTCATGGACACTGATGGGGCAGGGCATGAGTGAAGAGTACGCATCACATGTGGAGCTGAAATTCTAGGATTAGATGTTGGAGTAGTATTTGTAATGATGATACATTTTCATGCAGATTATTATGTAATTTGAATAATGGCCTTATTGTTGGCTCTGACAATTATGGATGTAATAAGGTGTTATCATTTGACTTTTAATGGAGTTTATTTTATGTTGATGTTGCATCCAATTATTTACTCTATTTATGATCCGAATATAACTGCGCGTTCCAAATTTTCATGTCGGGGCAAGACAATTTTATTGGTATCAGAGCATGAACTCTTTAAGGTCCAAGGAAACAAGAGTATAGAATGAAACTAGATCACATAAGTCAAAATCTATCATACCTAATGTGAGCTTGGGTAGGGCCATGGGTAAAGGAGTCACATGTGTTATACCTAGATGACAAACTTATATTATCGTCTTGAAGGTACTTACTACCTCTATGGCCACTGAACGAGCCCAGGCTAGAAACATGCAACAAACCTTACAGAACTTGACTCAGGCAATACTGCAAGCCACCCAGGGTGGAGGTAACTGCGAAGCCAGTGATCTCCATCAGAATTTCCGGAGTATTGATCCACCTAGATTTGAAGGAAGTACTGACCCGGATGTTGCTGAAGATTGGGTCAAGGAAATTGAAAGAATATTTAGGGTCAAGCAATGCACGGACCAAAACAAAGTGCTGCTGGTGATTTTCCAATTGGAAAAGGATGCCAGAGCCTGGTGGGAGTCGGTGGAAGCAACACTGGAAGGACAACAACTGACATAGGCACAGTTTATAGAACGCTTCAACACTAAGTACTTTTCAAAAAGAGTCCAGGAGCGGAAAGTAACCGAGTTTGTGGCTCTGAAATAGAGAGGACTGACTGTGGCCAAATATGAGGCCCAATTCTCTCGTCTGTCCCGATATGCCGCTCACTTGGTTGGGACAAAGAGGATGAAGGCAAAACGCTTTCTAAATGGCTTCAGGCCCCAGTATATCACCCAACTGGTGCAAATGGACATTCAAACCTATGTTGATATGATAAAGAAGGCCTAACTACTGGATGACGCCATAGAGACAGCTGAAAGGATAAAAGGAAAGTTAGTGAAGAGAGAGAAAGTGCCTGCTACTGAGAAGTATCAACCGACCATTAGGAGGAAAAGGCCCAGTGGTGGTTTTATTGAACAAGCCGATAAAACGCTGAAAGAGTTAGGCAAACACTTGGCATTGGTAACCGAGGAAAGATGCAGGCAATGTGATAAAGCTAGTCATCGGTCCGAACAATGTTGGAGAGTACAAGGTAGATGTCTGCTCTGTGGAAGTCATGACCATAGGATCTCCGACTGCCCGATGATTAAAGGACAAGCCCCTCAAGAGAAGTGTCCGAATGGATAAAGGAGACAAGGCCGTTTACAAGCTATTTAGGAACAAGAAGCAGTGGAAGAAGGAGGCATGGTAGAAGGTACTCTTCAAATACTTTCACAACCTGCTTTTGTTTTATTTGATACTGGTGCCACACATTCCTTTATATCACAAGAGTTCACGGATACACTATCCACAAAACCAGTACCCCTAGGTCATGAACTTCCTGTCACAACACCTCTTGAGTAGGGAACCAAACTTAGAAAGTATTTCCCCTTTGCTGAGGTGAACATTGAAGGAAAGAACTTACCAGCCGACCTTATATGCATGACCATGGATCACTATGATGTAATTCTGGGAGCCGATTGGTTAACCGAACCGGGGCTAGTGTGAACTGTAAGAAGAGTAGGGTGACTTTCACCGAGTATCCAAAATTAGTTTGCTAGGGGGCTAAGAACCGTAAACATCCATCCATTATTTCTGCCTTACGAGCCCATAAAATGATAAGGAAAGGGTGTGTAGCTTTTCTTGCTGCCATGGTCGTGGAGAAGAAAGACGTAGAAATTAAAGATATCGTTGTGGTTAGCGAATTTTTAGATGTGTTTCCTAAGGAGTTACCAGCAATTCCTCCTGAGAGAGAAGTAAATTTCTCCATCTCCTTAATACCGAGTGCTGCCCCAGTCTCTAGAACACCCTATAGAATGTCACCTGTAGAGTAAAAGGAGTTGAAAGAGCAACTGATGGAGCTATTGAAGAAAGGATTTATCAGACCAAGTACCTCACCTTGGGGAGCCCCAGTACTATTTGTTAAGAAGATGAGGTTATGCATTGATTATAGAGAACTAAATCAACTCACAATCAAGAACAAGTACCCTCTGCCAAGAATCGATGAACTGTTCGATCAGATTTCCGGAGCTAAATATTTTTCCAAGATTGATCTTAGATCAGGCTACCATCAATTGAGGATTTCCGAGGAGGACATACACAAGACAACCTTCAGAAGGTGGTATGGGCATTACGAATTTATTGTCATGCCTTTTGGACTAGCAAATGCCCCTACAGCTTTTATGCAGCTGATGAATGATGTGTATCGGCCATACCTGGATAAATTTGTGGTGGTTTTCATTGATGACATCTTAATCTATTCCAAAACTAGAGAAGATCATGAGGAACATTTGAAGATAGCCTTTCAACTATTGAAGGACAATCACTTATCTGCTAAATTAAGTAAATGTGAGTTATGGCTAGAGGAAGTGTCTGTCTTGGGACACGTGATTTCAAAGGAGGGTATTGCAGTCGATCCATCTAAGGTCGAAGTAGTGATGAATTGGGAGAGACCCACTAATGTGACTGAGGTAAGAAGCTTCTTGGGATTAGCAGGATATTACAGAAGATTTATTAAGGATTTCTCCAAAATCGCTGTGCCTTGAACCAAACTGACTAGAAAGGAAAATCCTTATGTGTTGGCAGAAGATTATGAAAAGAGTTTATGTACATTGAAGGAACGCCTGACTTCAGCTCCTGTTCTTGCCCTACCCATCGAAGGGGGTGGATTCGAGGTGTATACAGACACCTCAGGTATTGGTCTGGGATGTGTATTAATGCAGCTGGGAAGGTGATAGCATATGCCTCTAGACAATTGAAGGTACATGAAGTAAATTATCCTGTTCATGATTTGGAATTAGCACCGGTATTGTTTGCATTGAAGATTTGGTGACACTATCTATATGAGGAACAATTTAATGTATACTCAGACCACAAAAGTCTGAAGTATCTCTTTTCACAAAAGGAGCTTAATATGAAACAACAGAGATGGTTGGAGTACCCAAAGGACTTCGACTTTTCCATACAATATCACCCTGGAAAAGCAAATTCTGTGGCGGGCACCCTGAGCAGGAAGCCGGTAGTGTCACTAGCCAACTTAATGGTTGGGGAGTGGCGATTGCTGGAATAGTTTGCCAATCTAGACTTGAATGTGGAAACGGTAAATGACAAGGTAATGATTGCCAACATCAGTATACAGTCAGATCTTCTAACCAAAATCAAAGAACAACAAGACAATGATCCTTTCTTAGTGGGGATTAAGGAGAAGATTGATCAAATGCTAGACTTTTCCATAACAAAGAGCGACAGACTGGTGTTCAAGGGAAGAACTTGTGTATCGGATAATGAAGAACTCAAGAGGAAGTTGATGACTGAAGCTCACTTATCTAGGTATACAATTTACCCTGGGGCCACTAAGATGTATCAAGATGTGAAAAGAACTTATTGGTGGCCAAACATGAAAAGAGTGGTAGCTGAGTTTGTAGCACGTTGTTTAACTTGTCAGCAGGTCAAGGCAGAACATCTTAGGCCCGCAAGTGTGTTGCAACCCCTAGACATACCTGAATGGAAATGAGAAAGCGTAGGAATGGACTTCATTATAGGATTACCAAGAACGAGGGAAGGACATGATGCAATATGGGTGATGGTGGATCGATTAACTAAGTTGGCTCACTTTTTGCCTATAAAGAGTAAATGGTCTGTGAATGTGCTTGCTGCGTTGTACATTAAGGAGGTGGTTAGATTACATGGAGTCCCCTCATTCATTGTATCTAATAGGGACCCCCGATTCACGTCACACTTTTGGCAAGAGTTGCAGACAGCACTTGGCACTCGGCTAAATTTCAGCACTGCCTTTCACCCTTAGACGGATGGTCAAACAGAAAGGATAAATCAAATTGTAGAAGATATGCTCGGAGCTTGTGCAATTGATTTTGAAGGATATTGGAGTGAACAATTATCTCTGGTCGAATTTGTATATAATAATAGCTATCAAGCAAGCATAAAGATGGCACCCTTTGAGGCATTGTATGGTAGAAATTGCAAATCACCTGTGTGTTGGGAAGAGGCTGGAGAAAGACAATGGTTGGGACCAGGGATAGTGCCAGACACCACTCAGAAGATCCAGCTCATTCGTGAGCATCTTAAAATAGATCAGTCCAGACAGAAATGCTACATAGACAAGAGGAGAAGGGGCATGGAATTTCAAGTTGGTGACCACATGTTCTTAAAGGTGTCACCTTCTTGTCGAATCCATAGGTTTGGAATTAAAGGAAAGTTGAGTCCTAGATTTATCAGCCCTTTTCAAATCCTTGAAAGGGTTGGAGAAGTGGCTTACCGACCGGCATTACATCCACATTTGGCAACAGTACACAATGTATTTCATATATCTATGCTAAGAAAGTATGTCTATGATGCTGAGCATGTGATCGGGTTTGAAGGTTTAGTATTGGGGAAGGATATGACTTACATTGAGAAGCCCGTCAAGATTCTGGATCGAAAGGTACAACAACTATGGAACCGAAGCATACCCATAGTCAAAGTTCAATGGAACAAGCAAGGCGTCGAGGAAGCTACCTGGGAACCCGAGTCAACAATAAGGCGAAACTACCCCGACATTTTCGGTAAAACATTCTCACCTGTATGCTCATGTGAATTTGGGGACAAAATTCTTATAAGAGGGGGCGGATGTAGCAACCAGATAATTTTAAATAAATAGATAAATAGAGATATTGAAATAAATGAATTAATTAAAACCCAACATACAACAAGGAATAATGGGCTTTGTTATAAAAGCTCACATAAAAGCTAATGGGCCAAAATGGGAGTTTAGAACATGGGGTGAAAGAAAATACACCTAAATTCGTAATAAAAATGTGCACAAAATAGGAAAGGGCAATTTAGGGCTAAAACAAGGGTAATTAGCCATACAAAGCAACCAAAATCGGACCCAGCCATGAGAGGGTGTTTTCTAATGCCATTGCTACACCAATTGGGAGGAGAAATTCCAATACATGGAAGGTACCATGCATAAATCACAACCCACCTTTCCTAGACTTATTAGGACTTGAATTAAACCCTAATTCTATAAGTAATTGTCATAAGCCTTTTGGGGGAAGTTTACCATTGTGTTGGGGTCATGAGGAGGCGGGCTAGAGCACTGGGAGAGGAGGAAATCGGCCAGGAGGACACCATCTTCTCCGACCTATTCTCTACTACGACCTGTGTAGAAGACCCTCTTAGATCCACTTCAAGGTAGGTGATCTCGGGCCAGAACTAAACTAGGGCTATACCATTTGAAAGAGCATCGTGTCTAGTTTATTTTACATCCATTTTTCCCATATTCCATCAAGCATGTTCGTATTTAAGCGTTTTCCATAAGTCGCACAAGTTTAGGGCTTTTCATAGTTATGCTGTGTTTTACACAAATTGAGGTTGTTTGAGATCAAACCAAAACCATGCTTCGCTTCTACTGGATGTCCTTAACACTTTTCATGTTCAGAGTTTTGTCTAGATGTCGTTAGATTTCAAGTTATAAGTCTATCATGAAGGGTGTATCCGTTTTCTACATTTTCAAGCAAGATCCAAGAACGCGACGTATCCAGACGTCGCGATTCTTCATGCATGAACGCGACATACTGGTACGTCACGATTCAAGTGAAGGCGACGGAGTTATCTGTTGTGTTTAAAAGTCTGACTTGTCAACCCTGACACCTCAAACTGTGTGTCGCGTGGGTTTCTGGACCCATTATGAACGCCATGGCATGTGCCGTCGCGATTTGGTAGTTTTCCCGCCCATCCGATTCCGTACAATTTTTTTATCCCAAGTTTGAAATCCATTATTGAACGCGACGTGTTGAAGCATCGCGATTCAAGAATTGTCATGACATATCGTTTTATCATATTTGTGAATGGGACAGATAAGACCGTCGCGATTTTGGTTAAGCAATCGATCGGGTAATTGATTCAAGACTGAAAGGCGTCCATCCGTCCTGTCGCGATTTAAACCCGACAGGAGGGTCCGTCGCGATTTTGTGCCTTTAAACCGAGTGTTGTTTTACTGTGTACGGTTCTTTGAAAAGTGATGTTTGAACCTGTCACGATTCAAAGACCGACCCGAGACTGTTCCTTTCGGTTAGTCTGTCAACATGTGTATCATCATAGTCTGTAATCATGTTACTTAGTGGTGCATTGGCATAAAAGTGATCAACACATTTGAAAACTATAAAGACATGAATACGATTCTAATGAACGATATGAAGTGATAGATCTTACGTTCATTGATTATAATCTTGTGATCTTGCTTGATATGAAATCTATCATAATAAGTTGTGGTATGAATTTGTGGAGGATACATGTTAGAATAGACTTTCTTAGTTACTTGCTTGTTGCATGTGGACTTTCCGTATTTACATGCTTTCCGAGGTTTCCATATTTTGTTCATCAATTACACGCATAATTAGGAATGTTCCGTGTCACGACACTTACACGTTTGCACGATTAGGCACACCCCTCTTGGGGAATTGGAAGCTCTCTGCTGGTCATTCCGTATTGGCAAACTAGCAACCTTTTCCCTAAGACCTCTGTAAGTCTCCGTACTCTGTGGATTCCCTCATAGTGACCTAGCTGGTTGTACCATGATGTACTCTATAGATAGAGAGAATTTGTACCATGTACGATATGTCATTAGTCAACCTCTTGTCAAGACACTCAAGATTTATGAAACATAAGATACGCTGTTATGCTGTCCAAATGATCTCTCGAGATTTTGTCATACCTTGAACTCCATGAATGATCATGTCTCTATTACTATGAGCTTGTTATTGGAAATCTGTGGCCATAATATGTATATGTTTCATCGGCATAACATGGGACTTCGGTCCATTTGACTAATGCCTGTGCAATAAGGGCCCTGTATGGTCTTAGGGAGGAGCGCCCCATCGTACTTATTAACCGTGGGAGTATGGACTTGTGGTGCTTGGCATGGCAATGGTATGTGTGCAAGATTTGTGTGAATGTGCCTTCGTTTGATATGATAAGTTCAATATGATACATTTGATCATGTGAATATGTGATATCTATGTGAATATGGCCAATCCTTGTGATATGATTCTATTCTTGAATTACCTGTTCAATACATATGAAAGTCAGTATTTGTTTCGTTATGATATTCATTCTATTTAGCCATTTGACTTGTTAAAAATGCATGCATGTTTAGTCATCATGTTACATTTAAGATCTTGCTTATTTAAAATGCTAATCATGTATATTAGTGTCCGCACATTGAGATGTAAATTGCTACTGGGCTAGTTTGCTCACTCTATCATCCTAAACATTTTAGGTAGTGATGATGAGTTTGTGGACACTAATGGGGCAGGGCATGAGGGAAGAGTCCCCGTCACATTTGGAGCTGAAATTCTAGGAATAGATGTTGGTGTACTATTTGTAATGATGATATATTTTCATAGAGATTATTATGTAATTTGAATAATGGGCCCTATGGTTGGCTCTGACAATTATGGATGTAATAAGGTGTTATCATTTGACTTTTAATGGAGTTTATTTTATGTTGATGTCACATCTAATTATTTGCTCTATTTATAATTCAAATATAACTACGTGTTCCAAATTTCCGCGTCGGGGCGTGACAATGAATAACCACAAATTGGTGTTTCCCATGCTTCAGGCAACGCCCTCGCGTCTAGAGCACACCATATAACACATGAAACACCTGAATCCCCCCAAAACCTGTAGTAAAAACCCTTCCTGTCCAAACAGAGCTTCCTCTGCTCTGTTTGGTTTCTCATAGTTAAGAACACAATGCACCTGGCCATCGTGATAGGAATGCGACGGCCTAGGTTGTTGCCTTCTTGACACTGACGCCAGGTAGAAGCCCTGCACTTGCCACTTCGAGCATGTGGCCAAACAACCCCGAAAGGGGGCAACAAGAACTCGACGCCCTAGGATGTTGAGTTAAGAACATGACACCCATCTACGTTGTGTTCAAAGATAGTGAACCAGAGGGCACAATGGGCCCGAATATTTGGCCCAGAACACCCACACAACCTGCTAAACACACAAACACCACCAATTGGCCACATATTGGCCCACAAACCATACAAACCACAATCTAGATGGTCACAATGTTATACTTGTCCCCTTCTCTTGTTGTTAAACCTCCCCTAAGTGCAATGTGCATATATTTTTGCAACCTTTTGGATGATTGCCCCTAATCGTTAGCATCCGTACAAAGACCATGCGGGGGACATGACCTAGCCACTGGTGGGAGTGAGAAGATATCAGAGTAAGACTTAGCGTAGGTTTTAAGATGGTGGTTTGCCGACTGCTTAGGGTGTAGACCATGTGGATTTCATCTGTTGTCTAGAGACTTTGAGGAGATTTATTTTTCATTTGGGGCATGCATACGATTGGGCTCAAGGACGTCCCGCGGGAAACTATATTCCCACTCTTTGCCATACCCCTATTATTCTTTTTGGTTTTTTTGCCCTTCTAGATCTTTTCTTTTTTTCCTTCACAAGCTTAGTTGATTGTCTCTATTTGAGACATCGTCACACATGACATACCACTCTTTCTGTCTTCATATGAGCGACCGTTTTGCCCCTACGCTTTGTTTGAGCAAGGAGAGAGTAGGTCTTTGCATATCCTACGCAAGGGCTAGGTAGGAACATATTTTGTTTAGAGATCAATTGACCACGGGTTGCTGTGTTGTGTGTGTTGACTGAAACAAAGGGATTGTTTAACAATCGTGAGAGGATAAAAGGCCGCAAAACCATTAGTACTCCTTTAATGGTATTGTCGCCATAGTAACTTTTATTTTTAGGGGTAAAATCTTTTGGGATACAGAACATTCCACGGTTGAGAGAGCTCCCCACCATCGACATTTACTACTGCATAGAGCCTCGATTAATTCTCAAGCGAATCAACGAAATTGTGTGACTCACAAGTTTTCTTTAAAATTTTCAAAAATGTTTTATTTGTAGCTTCGGCTTGACTGTTGCCCTGTGGATAATATGAAGACGAATGATGCAAAGTGATGTTGAATTTCTTACACAAGTCCTCAAGCTCTTGTGATATGAATTGGGGTCCGTTGCCATTGATGAGGCTGCTTGGCACAACAAATCGTGAGATGATGTTCCTCATGATGAATCGACACACGGTTGATCCCTTAATTTCTACAAATGGCTCGGCTTCGGCCTACTTCGTGAAATATTCAGTAGCATTGAGGATGAAGAATTTTTGTTTGATTTGAGCATTAGGGTCACCCAGGGGTCCAATGATGTCAAAGGCCCACATGGAGAATAGCCAAGGAGATGAAAGTGGATGCAAGGTGGAAGATGGAGCATGCATCTTGTGAGCATGAAACCAGCATTTAACACACCTATGAACGTAGATGACACAATCTTCTTCTAGGGTTGGCCAGTAATAGCCCTGCCTAAGGATCTTCTTAGCTAGCATCTGACTATTCACATGCCCTCCACACTCACAAGCATGGACTCCTTCCACTAGTTTCCAAGCATCTTCGTCTAGCAAGCATCTGAGTAGCATTCATTTAGGGATTGTCTGCATAATACTTTTGCAACAATGGTGTAGCTTAAAGCTGCCCTAAGGATGGCTCTTCTATCCTCTGGTTCTGCTTCCTCTAGGAAGGTACCATCCTTGGAATACTACTCAATCTCATGGTACTATGGCCTTTCTTCTTGCATTATTTCGCCTAGTTCCGTAAGCATCACTTTCTTCCCTTCTCTATTCTCTGCCTTCATAATTGAGGAACTCCTGAGTATAGGCACTCATTTTTGGCCTATAAGTTGGGCACACTTCTTGTTCATATTATTGATGTCCCAAATTGATCATCACTTTGGAGCCCTTCTTTGGCCCATCATGAGCCCATTTACCCTCAATTTCCGGTCTATTCTTAAGCCCATGGCCAAGATCCACTGAAACATCAAAACTGTCCAATCTGCCCTATCCTCTAAACATGCCTTCATTTTGAGAGCTCATAACTTCCTCATTTCTAATCTAAATTGAGCATATTATACCATCATTGTGTAGCCCTCTGAGTCTAGAATCCAACATAACAAATGACTCATCAATTTGATGTATGTTAAGAGAGCTACAACCCATTTCGTAGACCCTGAGCACATTGTCTTGCAGTCGCGAATGGGTGAATGGTTGCGACAAGAATGCGACCCCATGACCTGTTGTGACAGCGCCATCCACGTAACATGTTTTTACGTTATTTTCGACCTCTGCTTCACTTTTGTCTGAGTCTTGCTCACATCATCTTTATGATCCCTCTCTCCTACTCAGTCCCACCCATGATTTGAATTTCAAGCTTATTATCTTACCAAGTACCATGCGTATCATTTCGGATCTGTTGTTTTGAAGATGTTTAACTATGATCCATACAATTGTAAATATTTTGCTCCAGTCATGCCTAACAAAATATTTCATTTTTAACTCAAAGACAAAGGGAACATGAAGTCAGTGGTGTCCACACGGGATTGTTAGGGTGTCGACACAATATGCAATTCCAGTGAAGAAGTTCAAGAAGAAAAGCCAATGGTGTCGACACAGGTCTTTCATGTGTCGACACACCTTCTACCATTAAGAAGTGGATTATGAAGAAAGGAGTCATTGGTGTCGACACACCTCTATCAGGGTGTGGACACATGATGTTTCCCCTTGAGCCTACATTTGTTGTTCAGTCAGGTGTGTCAACACAAGTCAATTGTGTGTCGACACGGGTTAACTTTTAGCGACGAAATCACAGTAAGTAAGACTCATGCGTCAACACACAACAAGGCTGTGTCGAAACACTTCGAATGATGATTCAGAAACTGAATTTCCTGAACATGTGTCAGCTTGTGAATCAAGGGATTTGAGCGGGAATTCTATGCCTTCACACCTCAAGATACCACGTGGACACATGGGACTATAAATGTCTATGATCCTCATACTACTGGGGTAACACAGATCAATTCACAACTCCCAAGAACCAGAAAGCGGCGGCCAGAGAGAAACCCCATCTGAGATTTGCCGATGCTCCAGAGCTGAAGAATTAGAGATCCAATTGCTGAAGCTGATCAAGGATCAAGTTGGATTCTCAAATTCATGAGTCTACATCATCTGTCTAGAGTTGGAAGCCAGAAGATTTAATCAGAAGTAAAGGAGAAAATTTGAACTAGTCTCATCTGTTCTACTGCTCTTCATTGTTTAATTGGTTCTACATTTTAACTTCATATCATTCAATGTGTAGTGTGGAATTTGAGCAATCCTACATTTTAACTAAATTTTAACTACATTTTAACTTCTATACATTTCAGTTTGACTACACACTTACCTGCACTTTTTGATAAGGCTGACATCTCATTTTCTGACGAGAAGGTTCAGAGGATTCCTCTGTATAATATATACTTTCTGAATAATGTGGTAAGATACATGAAGTTCAAGATTCAAGGAACTCAGGTTACAAGAGGTACAGTGTAACGTTGCGAATTTTCGAAGTGTAGTTTAATGGTTTGGGTGGCCAATGGTTGGCATACGGTATCTTCCGTAGGTTGTTTGGGCATTGTGGGCCAGAAATTTGGTCCCAACGTGCTCACTACTTCACTGTCTGTGAACATGACGGTGGTGCATGTCGCGTTCTTAATGCGACAATTCTGGGTGTCACGTTCACATTTCTGCTTCTTTGGGGTTGTTTGGCTGCATGCCCACTGCGTGGCACGCTCAGGGCAGTCGGCTGGCATCAGCGATGAGAAGGCGATGACCTATACCGTCTCATTCTTATCGTGATAGCAATGATCGTCGCGTTCTTAACTGTTTAGGGTTAAGAAGCTTAGGTCAGCCAAACAGAGTTGAAGAAGCTCTGCTCGGCCAAGAGGAGTTTTGTTACAGGTTTTGGGTGATTTTGGTGCTTGGAGCTTTGTTCGGCATGCTCTAGACGTGGGGACATTGCTCGGAGAATGGGAGATTCCGATATGTGGTTGTTCTCCGCATATCTCACATAGGTAGGGAGATTCTGCTCCGTTTCTCATTATGGATGGCGTGTTCACCATGTTTGGTTCATGAAACATATAGTAGTTGATAGATGGCATGCTAGTGTAACTATTAAACTATTTATCTATGTTCCATGTGGCCATTTGTGTGTGTTTTGTGGGGTTTTCGGAGGTAGAACCCCGAAGTTGGGACTCTTCCTGTGAAGGCGACGGCCTAGGATGTCGCATTCTGAACACGACAGCCCGACCCGTTGCGTTCTTGTTTCAGAATGCGATGTATCGAGGCGTCACGTTCTGAAGGCAATAGAGTTCCCCGTTGCCTTCTAGCTTCCAAGGATTGAAAGACTATGCATGGTTACATGGTTATCGTATGACACCATTTTATGAACTTAAAGTCGGTAAGCAGTGCATTGGCACCTGTCGAGATTGAGAATGCCGAGTTTGCATGGTTTGTGTGCATGTGGCAAGTTGGGTAGTACGATGCCTTCCGTGGTTACCTCTCGAGTCAGGTACCCAAGTTCTTTGTGAGCTAGGCACGTTGTGCTGAGGGTTTGTCACAGTACTTGTGTGCCATTGAGGTCTATGTCGTCTTCCTGGACACCCTCACTCCTTTGTTTAAGTTGTACATCCGGTTGAGGGAAAGACAACAGTAGGATAGCGACTTGTGTTAGTTGTCTTCAGGTGCTTGTAGCGCACTCTTGGTTGGGGGACGAACACCGGTAAACATACTTGTCCCCAGCTACTCCTGTTTCTACTGCCTCACTTTACGGAGCTCGAGCTGGAGACCCTAAAGGTGCCAAGCATGGGCCTACAGTTGTGTGGTGTGCAGGTGTGGTGTTTTTGTGGTCTCCATAGTTTGTTACCCTGTTCAGGTGGAGCGGCAGCTTGACCCTTCGTCCGTGGCTGCGAGACTAAGAGGTAGACCTGTGTGGTTTGTCTGGGTTAGTAGCTGGTTTCGCGAACCAGTCTTTGTCACTCGTGTTTGGCATTACCCTTCTTTAGGTCGTACCTCTGACCATGGTTTGCCATTTATTTATTAATGTTTAGCCCTATTAATAGTGTAGAGTTGTTTATTTAACTACAACTGTGGCATCATGCTTAGCTAGTTTATTAAATTGTTTAAATAAATATTTTTATTTCTGCTTCTCCAGTACTTGTGTTGTTTCGGCTTTTGTGGGAGTCTCCCTACTAGGCCAATGACTTGTGAGGCTCTCCCCTACTCCTTTCAGGTGAGGGAGAGCAGGAGGGTTCTCGTCCTTCTTCCAGTTCGTAGCCGCATCGCAGCGGAGTTGGGTCTACTTCTCTAGCAGTGTAATTTTCTTTCTGTTGTACCTCGGGGTATGCCCCAGGCTGTTGTACATTGTACTTGACTTTTGTTGAGAATTGGCTATGTAATAATAATATAAATATATGTGAGATGTGCAATATTATATGTGTTTAATGTATTCCTCTATATTTCCACCGACATGTGCGTTGATATCCCTTGTGAGGCATTGGCCTGTTGGCGGAAGGCAGAGTCAGGTCAAACTCATTATTAGCTTAATGGGTTTAAACGACGAGGACCATCACAGTTGCTATCAGAGCGAGGTCTGTGTAATTATGAAGGAATAGTGAGATTTACATAGCCTGATCTCTACACTAGTCCACTGCTTGCAGATGATCCTCATTTTGTATTGATTTATTAGTATGTTGTGTGGTTTGGAATATTGTATGTGCAGGATTCGAAATGGTTGACAGGAGAGATTGGGGAGGTGGTGGAGATGAGTCAGAAGAGACTACACATCCGCTGATTATAAGATTATGGGAAAGTATTATAGAAATTTGGACAAGGTTAGATCAGCAGGGTCAGGTTGAGCCAGCAACAGTAGCACCTCAAGTTGTTGAAGAGGCGGTACCAGTGCCAGTAGCACCAACCCCACCACCACCATGAGTAGAGGTACTACTTGTTGCACCAGTACCTCTAGCAGTACCAGTATGACCAGCTGGCACAGATGAGTCTACAATGTTAGTGGAAAGATTCTTGAGATTGCAGGCACCCACGTATACAAAATGTCCAAATCTAGACATAGTAGAACATTGGGTGCACGAGATAGAGTGAGTTTTTGTTACAATGAGGTGTCCTCAGGCGGACAAGGTGATTCTAGCTACCTACCAGTTGCGAGGTTTTGCTTCGGAGTGGTGAAGGCTAAAAATGCAAACAATATTTGCAGGTAGAATAGAATATTCTATTACATGGGAAGAATTCTTGGGAATATTCAATGATACTTTCTTTCTGATCTAGATTCAACAGGCAAAAAGTGTAACATCTCGGGCTTTGGTTGCCTTGCTGTTGATCTTGGGATCGCGACGGATCGGGTTGTCCTGTTCTGAACGCGATGTGTTCCTTGTCGCCTTCTGGTTGAGAAGGCGACGACCCCTATGTCACGTTCCTGTTGTCTTCTGTGGCTGGTGCCACGTGTAGCAACTCAGAAAATTTAATTCTTAAAAATTTGAAATAATAATTTCTTTAAATCGAAATAATAGAAACATATGTACCACTATTGTATGTGCAAGAATACATCGGAAAATTTCTTTAAAATTATAAATCAACCCAGACATTATTCCTAAGTGTTCTACTAAGAAATTCAAGCAACGAAAAAATCTGAATGGTCAAGTGTACGTCACAATGTGACTAATTATCCAAATTAGGAAACTAAGTCGGAAAACTGTTAACACGGAAAAATAACGCGCCCATAAATTAAACGAACATGTCAGAGAGACTTCCAACATCATGAAATGATTACCCATTATTGGAATTGGACCAATGGACCTCTGATGGCTAATGAATAAATTCAAGTAAGAAAAATATAATAAATTCTGAAATTCTATTATTTCCCTATTTAAAATGGAGAATTCTCCTAAGTTAAATTCCATTAAGAATGGGCTTTGTTAAATGGACCCTCTAGAATTTATTGGTCAAAATAGGGATTTTTAAAAAGGAAATAATAGGAAAATACCCTAAATTCGTAACTTAAATATTGCTTAAATAGAAAAGATGTATTTAAGCATTAAAATAGCTAATTTAAGATGGAATTGGATTCCTAAACCTACACTAATAGGTTGGCCATGGATTTGGATCCCAACCCAACCCAAATTGGAGTTGGCAAGCATGGAAAGGGTGAAAGAAATAGGAAATCCCAAAATTTAATAGGAGTTAGTGTCCTAATTGGAATTAGAATTCTAGGGAGCTTAAATACTCTCTTAAACCTCCATGGCTGGCCCTAGCTCGTTGCCAAGGGTTGTTGGACCTGGAGGAGAGGCCAAGGAGGAGGAGAATTCATGGGGAGAGGATCTCTCAAAGCTTCTACCCGAGTTCTTCATGTTCTAACCCTAGAAGAGAAAATCGAGTCAAGGTAGGCATTCTCACGAGCAAAACCAAATTAAATTCGTCTGTAGATTGTTCCATGGATCAAGAACAAAAGCCCTCTTGTTTCATAATTTTCCATCGAGCCTATCTTTTCTTCTTGATTTTTCATGTTCCGCAACTAGAATGAGCCCGAACCTTCTTCTAAATTCTTGTTCTCCATGTACACTCGATCCCATACTACAAAAATTTTTCTAGAGATACTGATGATTGTTAGGCTTCTTTTGCCCCTAGAAGCCCTAATTTTCATCTACCTTACTTCGCGAATTTATTCTTAGATCTTGACTGTTCACTGTTCCACGTTCTTCTTGAATACTCATGTCTAAAGCTTGTCAAAACCATGTATGCCTACAAACTCCTATTTACTATAAGTACTCTCGCATGTCTGGATCAGTTTGCAAGTGATTTCGTAATTTTTAATCGACTATACATTTAGTTATGAATTTTTGAATCACCCCGTATCAAATTATAGAAATCTGGCCCGCAATCCAATGCTCTACCCTTTTCCCCCTCGGACTCAGGTACAGACCCTGAGAACGTGACGGCCCGATAGGCCGCGTTCTGAGGTCTGATCGCGACAACGATACCCGTCGCGTTCTGAACGCGACAGGCGCTGTCATCGCGATCGGTTAGCCTGTTTTGATCGACCCGTCGTGTTCTGGATAAGCCCTTGTCGCGATCTATTCTGACCCCGTCGCGACCTTTACAAGGGTACGTCATGATCTGGGACTTTTGCTTGAAAACCCATAAATTTTGATGCTATCACTTTCTACAGTGTTCATACCCTTTGTTAATCATCATACACGCAGTAAATTCACCTGTTATAAATGGAATGTATATCAAGTGATTTAAATATATGCACATGAACTTTTTTCTATCTATAATTTCTATTACACATGCACACACTTGAACCATCGAAATATGGCTTAACTTGGCATGAAAATATCTCATAATACATCTGGTAAATTACGTCAATCATGTAATTACATTGCCCTATTTTAAATATACTCGTCTACGTTTTCTCGCGATGATTTGGAACACCGTTATCGACGCTCCACTGTTCTAGAATTCCTCTAGAACGTCGAGCACTTGTTTCTATATATATACTTTCTCTTGACTTGGACGAACTCTCCGTCGGATACTCCTTCTACCAGACTAGTGAATCCTTGTTCAAGGCCTCCGTAAGTCTCCTCTGTCCATGGATTCCCACATGGTTGACGAGCTGATTGTACCCTAACACCTATGATACCCTTTAGGGATCAACAAGATCTAAACGACTATTAGAAGTTCACTCTTATCTTGAATCACACCGGACATCTGGACCTGTGCATAAATGGACAGTGGAAGGGTAGTGAATTCCACCTGACTGCCTACACCGGTCACGCGTGTTGTGCAACTATTATTATCGCTTGTTTAACATTGTCTTACGAATATGTCCTTGTCTCGTCTACTGTCTCTATACTCTCATCTATTCATGATCACTCTACTATCTCGTCTATCTCGTCTATTCATCTAGTACTCTCTTGATACCCTTTCAGTTGTGTGGCTCCTACTGTTTGTACTGTTCATGACTGTCTAGCACTAAAATGGGTCTTGCGACCCTACTGGACTTGAATGCATACTGTTGAGGGCACGGAGAATGTCTGAGGGGCTCCAATCTAGTCCTGGGGAAGGAGATGTACCCGAAAATACCTGTAGGGGCTAATGACGATGTCTGCATTTGCACCGGTTCTAGCTGACTGTTCTGACTTAGCTAGACATCTTACTGTTATATTGTTACTGTTAGTCTGTTAGTTCAGACGTACTGCACTATTACTGTGCCACCACTAACTGTTACTGAACTGTTACTATCCTGATATTGAGCGACTATTGCCGTACTGTCTCCTTGCTCTACTCGATACTTGCTATCTTGAGTTATTGCGTTCTTTTGTGACTTAATCGTATTCAAAGTGCTATACTCTCTCATTCTCTATTGACAATAAAACTGCTATATTCTCTCTCGGCTATCTACGGATAACCAAAGTGCAATTTACTCTTTACATGACCAACTACTATCTCTCTCCTTACTATATCTGTCGCTTGCTATTGCTTGACACTGTCGCTACATGCTATTGTGTTGTTATCATTTCTATCGTGACTTGACTTTAATCATCGTGCTATACTTGATTCATCTGCTATTTGAACCATGTCACTTATGCTATTACTTTCTTGACTTTCCATGACTCACTCTATCATTTAGTTACTCTGGCCTTTTTAAAGCACTAATTATTTAAAGCCTGCTTGATTCACGAGATTTAAGTCCTATTGGGCGTTATCTCTGACCCTTCGTTATTTGTTATTGTTTCTCAAGTAAGCTAGATGACGTGACTCACACCAATGGGGCGGGACCCGATTGATGAGCGATCTGGAGTCAAGTCATGAAGTTACTCTAGTACCACGGAGTCTAGTTATAACGCCCCGAGGCAGAATATCGGAGCGGAATTACAATTATTAGATAGTACAGAGCGAGAAATAAATGACAAACCATTGCTCAATTGGAATAATATCAAATAACCTTCAATTTTATTAATATTCCATCAAACTTCATGACCTAACTATTACATCAACTGATCAGAGCCAGAACTAGGGCCCAGAGTACTTTATTCAAAATCAAACTAATACATAAGAGCTAACTGACTCATAACCCAACTAGCTATCTACTAAAGCAGTGGTTGCTGTAAATGGTCACTCCTGAGCAATATCCTCGTCTCCCTCCTCGTGAGTGTGGTCATCTCCATCCGACTCACCTGAACACATGAAAAAAATATGCAGGATGAGCGAATAACGCCCAGTAGGACTTAATATCACATCAGAACAAGCATACTTTAAGTAATTAATGTCTTTATGAGGTAGAATACTAAAACGAGTAGTCATGTATAGTCAAGAGAACAACGTAACAAGGGGACATGAACAATAGCATATTTACGAGAGTATAACATCACAAGAACTGGCCATATCACGAGATAGCAAGTAAACTAGTCACAATTGCAAGTATGGGTCGGTATTCTTTCAACCCCGAGTTCAAGTAACAAACAAATGATTGATTGATTGTCATAGATTAAATCTTGCATGTCATGCGTTAGGTGTATGCCATCACCCAGATCATTAGACCCCCGTGAGTTATAGCCTTTCAGGTGCTCCTCCCAAGGACCAGATCGGGCCCTTATAATGTTGCATAGCATACTCATGTTCGCTATCTTAGAGAATCAATTGATGGCCAAGTAGAGTACCAAGAAGAGATGAGAATAATAGACGAAATAGATGAGAGTGTAGAGTGAAAGTGAACAGATGAGAGTAACAAGATAGTAGATGAGATAGGGGTAACAATCGTAAAACAACGTAACACTGAGAGTAACAGTTGCACGGCACCAGGTCGGCTATTGGTAGTTTGGTAGAAGTCACCACCGCCCACTAGCCGTGCCGTGAACACAGACTAAATGGTCTGGCATGATCACAAGATAAGAGTGACACACTAAGGTTGTTTGGATCGTACTGATTCCTAAGGGTGTAACGGGTTTTAGGGTACAACCAGCTCGTCAAGTAAGGACGTGCGCCAAAGTAAAGAAGACTTACGGAGGTCTTGACAAGGTTTCCCTGGTCCATTCAAGAGTCTTCCCGGTGGACAGGTGGTCCATGCTAAGAGAAAGTGTGTAGAAAACTGATTTGTCATGCCTCGAGTGCGCGAAGGCCGAGGAAAAACGGTAACGGAGTATAAAACACGCAAGTGAAACGAAGACAAGTGTAATTATTTAAAAATAGGAAATTTAAGTGAAGTGTTATTCTCAAGTACTAGATATATTATTGAATATTTTATAAAGGTCTCGTGGCAATCATTAATGTTTAGTGTGTGCAAGTGTATAGAAATCAAGAGAACATGTATGATTGTGCACATTCTTTTAAAATTAATTAATTTCATTGACATTTTATCCATTTACATTTATCAAGTCGAAATTAAATCATGACAGTACTTAAATGAGGTTAATCAGGGCTTATATGTCATTAATAGCAGGGTTATAATGGAGATTTTAGGGTTCTGGCCGCAACAGTCATGTCGCGATGTAGGTTACTGTCACGATCAAGTCGCGACACCAGAGGCTAGCGCGATCAGGGAGTTCAGGTCGCAGCCCACAGGGGTGTCGCGTTAAGGCTATCGCGACGCCCTTGTAAGGCGCGATCTGTTGAACCGGCGCTGGGGTGAACAGGGGCATGTCGCGACATGTCAGCCCGTCACGATCAGATTGCGATGGTCCTCCTTGTCGCGACTCCCTCCTGAGGTCGCGACGCATCGGGCTGTCGCGATCTCAGGGGGTGGCCCGAACCCAGAAAAGGGGTTTTGCCCTTTTTTCCAAGTGGGTGCACATGATACAAGGCAGATCAAAATTTGATATAAAATCATATAGTGTTCCAAAAATGATGAAACTAATTTTAAACGACAATAGGCATGGAGATCTATCGCTGGAAATGAACAATTAGAAATCAGACATGTATAGAACATCTTTTGACTAGGTTACTTTTCATTGACCTAATCATGCACAGGTCTAGGAAATGATTTAATTCGCAAGGCATGCTCAATGGAATTTGGGCAAATTGGGCTCGCTAGAACCCTAACATCATGCAGTATTTATGGTAATTTTATCAAAGTTGGAGCGTGAGTAGATTTGAGGTTACAAGCAAAACATGAAGGTTCGGGCAAGACAAGTCAACAGAGATTTGGCCATTTAATTCGCCCTCATGCAAGAACGAAAAAGGGCGAAACAAGAAGGCTTTTGAAAGGGATCATGAAGACTACCTAGTGTAATTTTTACACGAATTTAGCTTGAAAGATTGCCTACCTTTTTGCGTTGATAAGAAACTAAGGTTGATGACGAAATAGAAAGACAAAAATCCAAGCTTCAAGCCCTTCTCCTCCAAGCTCCCAAGTCTAAATCGCCTCCCCTTCGTCTCCTAAGGGTCTCAGCACGCAAATGAGGGTTGATAGGGCTGAATTAGTGTGTTTTGATGGCTAATAGAGTCCTAACCATCCTAAGAGTCCTCCCTTTCCTTAAACTCCAAATTTTCCTTATTTATCCCCTTTTTCTTGCCTTTATCTAACTAATAAGATAGGGGAGAGGTCCAATTTCGTGGCCAAGGGTTTAGGTTGAGGTATGGACTCTTGTTTTGGATATTTATGGTTTATTTAACACTTATCTTATCCCTTTTACAAATATGATTATTTTAAATGCGAATTTCACATAATTACCTCCCATCTCATGATGGGCTCTTCACATTTGGGCCCAACAATTATGCTAGGACCATTATTAAAACCCATCACTAATTTTAGCTTAATGGGCTTTCATTTAATTCGCTTAAATTCTATTTATTCTTCCTTTATTCTAATTAAATCTATTTTATCTCATTTATTTAATTAAATTTTTTTATTTTATTTAGATTTAAAAATCAAGGGTACTACATCCTCCCCCTCTTAAAAAGAATTTGGTCCCCAAATTCATATGTTCGTAAGAGGAAGAGAAAGACTTACTGAATAATGTTGGTCCTTTTGGTATGACAACAATCTATCTAGAGGGGGGGTGAATAGATTTTCTGCACAAAACATAAACATAACACACAAATTATTACAACTAAAATTTTGGTTAGTTATGTGATAGTGAGAGATAAAGAGTAGCAGTGCGGAAGCAAATAGATAATCACACAAAGCACACAAGGATTTTTATCCTAGTTTAGTTCTTCACAGAAGGAAGACCTACATCCAGTCCCCAAGCAAAATCTTGGGATTTCACTAACCAATTTACAATCCCCCCAAGGATATACAACCCACCAGCTCTCTGCTGGTCCTCTTCCTTTCCGAGTAGGAAGGATACTCACTTCTATTACAGGTCAAGAATCTAACCTCCTGGAACAAACCCCAGTGTGGTTCTGCTAGACTTAAACCCCCAGCTAGGTGCTATACTGAGAACAGTCCCTCAGCTGGACACAACCTGCCAGTACCTCACTAGCCTTCTCTTCATATAAGAAGAGGCTTACTGTTAACAGTCCTACTGCCGGATAGAACTCTTTCTTAGAGAAGAAAGATCAGACTGAGAAATTTACAAGGATGGACTCTAACTCAGAAATTCTCAGCTGAAAGACTCTCCCCAAAATTACAATGTAGACCAAAGGGAGAGAAGAGAGGAAGGAGCTTGAAAGCTTGAAGACTTCAGATGGTTGCTTGCACACTTCTTCTTGGGCTCGAGCTCTTTCTCTCTTGCTTTGAGTGTATGTGGAGTTGAGGCTTCTTACTGGATGTACACTCTTTGAATGATCGTCAGAAAAACTCTCTTGTTGTTCTTCAGCTTTGCTTCATCTTTTATAGAGCAGTTTTGAACAGATCTGTTAAGAGATAGTCGTTGGAACATTTTAGATCCATTGGAATTGTTGTAGCCATTGCCTTTATGTTCTTCTTCTTCTTTTCTATTCTTTCTGTCTAACAGATATTTGGTATAGAAGAGCTTCTAGATCTGTAGGCATAGATGGCAAAGTCAGACTGAAAAAAGGTGTTTCTGTTAGAAAGCCCATACCTTGTCTTTCTTCCATGTTTCTTGCTGTAGTTTGATGAGCTTATTATCTGGAGGTTCTTCAGTTTTGCTTCTCTCCAAGATCTTCAGAAGAGTTGCAGTTTTCACAGTAAGAAGATAAGCTTTTTTCATTTCGGAGTGGACTGTGAAAGGAGCATCTCAAAAACATGCTTCAATAAATGCCTGTTACAAAGACAAGTCAAAAGGAAGAGCATCTCCATATCTTTGAGGTAGGTGAGTCAGAAAAATACATAAAGAAGTATGGAAACCTTGTATGCACAATCTTTTAGATAAAAGAAGTAGACATACATATATGCTAAAAAGGTGAAGTATGGGTCTGTCAGTGGTAGGTATGCTTTGGTCAGATGCCATGCGCCTAAAAATACATAAATGCACTGTGTCTATTGTATCCAGCAAAATTCGGAGCAAAGACATGAAGACCATGAGGCTCAGTTCAGAAATATTTCAGAAATAGTTTGCATAGGATTTAGATGAATATTTTAAGTTTAATATGACTTGTCCTGTCAGAGAAATAATAAAATAATGTCATTTTTGATGGACTAATAAAATATCCAAAGAGTGAAGATCTTAATAATAATTATGTTCGAGATGATTAAGAACATAATTAGATTGGAGTTTATCAGACTTCAGAAAAGTACAAGTACAAAACTGACAGTGAAGTCGAATGCAAAGGATCATATAATTCGACTAAAGAAATAGGAGTGATTCGACTTCAGTAAAGAGAAGACCAAGTAATACGACTTTTGAAAAAAAATAAGGCAATTCGACTACAACAGTAGAATACTATGGAGATCAATTTCTAAAGCATTCGACTGTGGCAGTCGGATACTATGAAGATCAAATTCTGAAGCATTCGACTGTATCAGTCGAAGAGGACAGTCGAATCATGACTTAGATTTTATGAAGCATTCGACTGTATGAGTCGAATGTTGACAGTCGAATGATGTGTTAGATTTTATGAAGCATTTGACTGTGGCAGTCAGATTCAATATGATAATAGTATATATGCTGTGGACTTACAAAAAATCAGGAACAATCTGAGCAGTCAGAACATGCGCCATTCAAACAATGTTTATAACATATATTTTTTCTGTGATATTACTACAGTGCATTTGAAGATTATTTATGCAGATGCATTAAATGAATGTTCATACTTATAACTGAATTGCATGAGTTTAAGGTATCACCAAATCATAAGATAAAGAATAGTCATGAGTTTTAGTTATCACCAAAACATGAGATATATAAAAGAGTGGTTCAACAATCTCCCCCTTTTTGGTGATGATAAAATTCAATCAAAAGCTATGTGAATTTTCATAAAGACAATTTTGGAATAGAAACAATTCACAAATAAAATACTCTTCCCCTTTTTGTCAATAACCAAAAAAGAAGGATCTTACCATTTTCTATTACTCCCTTTTGTAAATACTTCTTACCAAATGTTGTTGGAGAGGGGTTCAACAATCTTTTGTCATGAATATGTAACTCCCCCTTAGAGTAGGGCTCCCCCTAAGCATGAGGCTCCCCCTGATTGTGAGGCAGTTAGATCTTCAGGGTTCCTCTGACCTGGTCATCATTTGTCGTATTTTCACTTGTTGGCATTGACATATCCACTTGTTGTTTGTCAAGTCATCAAGATTTTTGCTTGCATTTATCTTAAAAAAAAACTTGAAGCATTGTTAGTAACACCATAAAATTAAATACAGATCCGTGACTTCTCCCCTTTTAGATGTGATTTGGATGAAGAGCCAGCAGTCACCAATGCCTTCAGCATCCTTTGTTCCTAATGCTTCAAGGCTATCCTGCAAACATCTTATTCAGAAGTAGGTACTAAATTCTTTTTGGGTCTTTGATGGTTAGATGCAGGAAAATAACCTTTAGGAATCCAAACTAAGTGCCTGGTTGTGCAGGTGTTTACTGTGTGTCCTAATTTATTGCAATGAGAACAACAATGAATATAATTTATTTTGCAGTTCTTATTGTCTTTGTGATATCTGTTTAGAACTCGGTTTTTAGAGGCCTTTTTCTTTTGATAGAACTTGTTTGTCACAGGGACCTTTTTATGAGGCATCTTGGTTTCTTTTACAAATTTTGGCAAATGATATTTTTCAGACATTATAACTTGTTTTCCTTTTTCAGAAGGTTTGCATCCAAGGCCTTGTTTATTGTTCTAGAGAAGTTTTTCCTTTTGTAAATTTTCTAACTGATTCTTTTAAATAAAAATTTTCTTCAGTTAGAGTTTTCAATTCATCTTCTAACTTTAAATTTTCATTATTCTTGCTCCTTAAATTTTCATTCAAAAGAGAATTATTATCTTTACTTTCCTTCAATTGTTTTTCCAATTGTACTATTTCTGATTTAAGATCAGAATTAGTGTTTTCCAAACAAGTAAGGTTGCTCTTGAAATTTTTTAATTCTTTTGCAACAACCATGTGTTTACCATAAAGTTCATTAAAAACTTGTTCTAAATCTTCAGATTCTGATCCTGAATCTGTGCAAGAATCAAAAGATGCGTTAGAATGTACCTCATCTAGTCCTACCATGAGGGCTAGACTTACTTGCTCCTTTTCTGAATTTGAGCTTGATGAATCTGATATGGCGACTTCTTCATTGCCCCAAGCAGCATCCATTGCTTTTCTTTTGAATTTCTTGTGCTTTTTCTTGAACTTTTCTGACAGACCAGTCTTCTTAAGTCTTGGACAATCTGGTCTTAGATGTCCAGGTTTTCTGCATTCATAACAGACTGGTTCTTTTTCCTTTTTCTCCCTCTTTTGGATCCACCTTGATCCATTTTTCTTCTTCTTCTTGAGGATCTTCTGATGTTTGGACAGTGCATCATCTACATCACTGCCTTCAGAACCTGCATTTTATGAACTAGGAGAAGAGGAGGAAGGAGCAGCTATAACTTTGAAAGCATTAGTAAATTTCTTTTTGGATGAGCTTTCAGATAGTCGCTCCATGTTGATCTCATGTGCCATTAGTGATCCTATCAGCTTTTATAATGACATAATTGTAAGGTCATTAGCTTCTTCGGTGGCTGTGACTTTTGGAGTCCACTGGCTTGGTAGAGATCTGAGGATCTTTCTTACCATATCTCCAGTGTTGTACATCTTTCCAAGCCCTGCAAGACCATTAATAATGTCAGTAAATCTGCTATACATTTGTGTAATGGTCTCACCTATCATCATTTGGAACTTCTCATATTGAGTGACCAAGATGTCAATCCTGGTTTCTCTGACTTTGTCTGTTCCTTCATATGTGAGCTTCAGCTTGTCCCATATTTCTTTTGCTGATTTGCATGCTGAAATCCTTTTGAATTCGCTTCTTGTCAGGGCACAGCATATTAGATTTTTTGCTTTACTATTCTGGGAGAACATCCTTCTGTCGTTATCTGTCCATTCTTCTCTAGGGTTGAGGACTATCAGATCTCCTTCTTCTATGATGGTCCATAGTTGATAATCATAACCTTGAAGGAAGAATTCCATCCTTGTCTTCCAGTAGTTGTAATCTTCACCATCGAACAAGGGTGGTCTGTTGACAGATTGGCCTTCAGCAAATCCTTGAGATGCCATGGATCTTTGCTCTAAGATCGTTGGATCTTCTTGAAACTTCAGAGACTCGCTCTGATACCACTTATTGGTCCTTTTGGTACGGCAGCAATCTATCTAGAGGGGGGGGGAATAGATTTTCTGCACAAAACAGAAACATAACACACAAATTATTACAAATAAAATTTTGGTTAGTTATGTGATAGTGAGAGATAAAGAGTAGCAGTGCGGAAGCAAATATACAATCACACAAAGCACACAAGGATTTTTATCCAGGTTCGGTACTTCATAGAAGGAAGACCTACATCCAGTCCCCAAGCAAAATCTTGGGATTTCACTAACCAAGGTACAATCCCCCCAAGGATATACAACCCCCAGCTCCCTGCTGGTCCTCTTCCTTTCCGAGTAGGAAGGATACTGACTTCTATTACAGGTCAAGAAGCTAACCTCCTGGAACAAACCCCAGTGTGGTTCTGCTAGACTTAAACCCCCAGCTAGGTGCTATACTGATAACAGTCCCTCAGCTGGACACAACCTGCCAGTACCTCACTGGCCTTCTCTTCATACAAGAAAAGGCTTACTGTAAACAGTCCTACAGCCGGACAGAACTCTTTCGTAGAGAAGAAAGATCAGACTGAGAAATTTACAAGGATGGACTCTAACTCAGAAATTCTCAGCTAAAAGACTCTCCCCAAAATTACAATGTAGAGCAAAGGGAGAGAACAGAGGAAGGAGATTGAAAGCTTGAAGACTTCAGATGGTTGCTTGCATACTTCTTCTTGGGCTCGAGCTCTTTTTCTCTTGCTTTGAGTGTATGTGGAGTTGAGGCTTCTTACTAGAAGTACACTCTTTGAATGATCTTCAGTAAAACTCTCTTGTTGTTCTTCAGCTTTGCTTCATCTTTTATAGAGCAGTTTTGAATAGATCTGTTGAGAGATAGCCGTTGGAACTTTTTAGATCCATTGGAATTGTTGTAGCCGTTGCCTTTATGTTCTTCTTCATCTTTTCTATTCTTTCTGTCTAACAGATATTTGGTATAGAAGAGCTTCTAGATCTGTAGGCATAGATGGCAAAGTCAGACTGAAAAAGGTGTTTCTGTCAGAAAGCCCATACCTTGCCTTTCTTCCATGTTTTCTACTGTAGTTTGATGAGCTTATTATCCTGAGGTTCTTCAATTTTGCTTCTCTCCAAGATCCTCAGAAGAGGTGCAGTTTTCACAGATAGAAGATAAGCTCTTTTCCTTTCGGAGTGGACTGTGAAAGGAGCATCTAAAAAACATGCTTCAATAAATGCCTGTTACAAAGACAAGACAAAAGGAAGAGCATCTCCATACCTTTGAGGTAGGTGAGTTAGAAAAATACAGAAAGAAGGTATGGAAACCTTGTATGCACAATCTTTTAGATAAAAGAAGTAGACAGATAGATATGCTAAAAAGGTGAAGTATGGGTCTATCAGTGGTAGGTATGCTTTGGTCAGATGCCATGCGCCTGAAAATACATAAATGCACTATGTCTATTGTATCCAGCAAAATCCAGAGCAAAGACATAAAGACCATGAGGCTCAGTTCAGAAATGTTTCAGAAATAGTTTGCATATGATTTAGATGAATATTTTAAGTTTAATATGACTTGTCCTGTCAGAGAAATAATAAAATAATGTCATTTTTGATGGACTAATAAAATATCCAAACAATGAAGATCTTAATAACAATTATGTCCAAGATGATTAAGAACATGATTAGATTGGAGTTTATCAAACTTCAGAAAAGTAAAAGTACAAAACTGATAGTGAAGTCGAATGCAAAGGATCATATAATTCGACTGAAGAAATAGGAGTGATTCGACTTCAGTAAAGAGATGACCAAGTAATACGACTTTTGAAAAAAAATAAGGCAATTCGACTATAGCAGTCGAATACTATGGAGATCAATTTCTAAAGCATTCGACTGTGGCAGTCGGATACCATGATGATCAAATTCTGAAGCATTCGACTGTGTCAGTCGAACAGGACAGTCGAATCATGAGTTAGATTTTATGAAGCATTCGACTGTATGAGTCGAATGTTGACAGTCGAATGATGTGTTAGATTTTATGAAGCATTCGACTGTGGCAGTCAGATTCAGTATGATAACAGTATATATGTTGTGGACATAGAAAAAATCAGAAACAATCTGAGCAGTCAGAACATGCGCCATTCAAACAATGTTTATAAGATATATTTTTTTGGTGATATTACTATAGTGTATATGAAGATTATTTATGCAAATGCATTAAATGAATGTTCATACTTATAACTGAATTGCATGAGTTTTAGGTATCACCAAATCATAAGATAAAGAATAGTCATGAGTTTTAGTTATCACCAAAACATGAGATATATAAAAGAGTGGTTCAACAAATAATTCTGGATAATTCTGGCGCATCGTTGCTTCAGGTTCCCAAGTAGCTTCTTCAACCTCGTGATTCCTCCACAGTATTTTAACTGTGGGTATAGATCGATTCCGAAGCTGTTGCATCTTCTTATCCAATATCTTCACTAGTCTTTCTTCATAGGTCATATCTTTGTTCAAAATGATGTCATCATAGCTGATTATGTGTGACGGATCATACACGTACTTTCTCAGCATTGACACATGGAAAACGTTATGTACGGTGGAGAACTGGGGAGGTAGTGCTAATCGGTACGCCACCTCGCCAACTCTATCCAACACTTCAAATGGACCTATGAATCTTAGTCTTAGCTTCCCTTTCATCCTAAACCTTTCAAATCCACGGGTCGAGGATACTTTCAACATCACATGGTCTCCAGTTTGAAATTATAAGTCCCTTCTTCTTTTGTCTGCATAACTTTTCTGCCTAGACTGGGCTATCTTAATTCTATCTCGGATAATTTGTATATCCCTACTAGTGCTCTGCACCATGTCTAGTCCCAGCCATTGTTGTTCTCCTACCTCATTCCAGCACACGGGTGATCTGCAGCTTCTGCCGTACAGTGCTTCGAATGGTGCCATCTTAATGCTGGCCTGATAGCTATTGTTGTAGGCGAATTCAATCAGGGATAGTTGTTCATTCCAATACCCTTCAAAATCTATAGTGCAGACACGTAGCATGTCTTCCATTATCTAGTTTGTCCTTTCTGTCAGTCCATCTATTTGTGGGTGGAAGGCAGTGTTGTAATTGAGTTTAGTGCCCAATGCAGTCTGAAGTCCCTTCCAGAATCTAGATGTGAATCTGGGGTCACGATCGGAGACAATGGACATGGGGACTCCATGTAATCTCACAATTTCTTTTACATATAAAGCTGCTAACACATCAACACTCCAAGTGCTTTTAATTGCTAGAAAATGTGCGGACTTAGTCAAACGGTCCACAATGACCCATATAGCATCGAGTCCACCATGAGTTCAGGGTAAACCCATGATGAAATCCATGCTGATACTTTCCCACTTCCACTAGGGTATGTCCAGGGGCCTGAGTACACCCACAGGACGACGGTGTTCAGCTTTTACCTGTTGACAGGTGAGGCAGTGTGCGGCATGCTCAGCCACCTCACGCTTCATGTTTGGCCACCAAAATGACCATCTCATGTCCTGATACATCTTGGTTACGCCTCGGTGAATGGTATACTTGGTCTTATGGGCTTCATCCATTATCTTTCTCTTCAGCTCCTCATTGTCAGACACGTATGTCCTAGCTTGGAATAATATTCTTCCATCCTCAGCGATGGAGAAATCTAGCTTGTCAGCTATAGTCTCCCTGACTCTGACTAGGAATGGATCATTTGCCTGCTGATCTCTGATCTCGAGAAAAATGTTGGGTTGAGGTATAAGATTAGCCACTATCATCTTATCACTCCTCTTTTCAATGTTCAGATCCAGACTGACGAATTGCTCAAGTAATTGCATCTCGCCCATGACTAAACAAGATAATGAAGCTACTGGATTCCTACTAAGTGCATCAGCTACTGCATTACCTTTTCTCAGGTGATATTGAATGTTGAAATCAAAATCCTTCAAATACTCCAGCCATCTCCTTTGTCGCATATTAAGCTCCTTCTGAGAAAACAAGTACTTCAAACTTTTGTGGTCAGAGTAGACAATGAATTGCTCAACATAAAGGTAATGCCTCCATATCTTGAGTGCAAACACCACAGTAGCTAATTCTAAGTCATGGACAGGATGATTGACTTCATGAGGCTTCAACTGCCTTGAAGAATATGCTATCACCTTCTCATTCTGCATCAATACGCAGCCTAGACCCATTCCAGATGCATCAGTGTAGACTGAGAATCCTTTGCCCTCGACTGGTAATGCGAGGATAGGTGCAAATGTCAACAATTGCTTGAGTGTCTAAAAGCTCTTCTCGGACTCCTTGCTCCAGACGTATCGGTTCTCTTTCCACGCAAGATGTGTAAGAGGTACTGCTATCTTGGAGAAGACTTTTATGAACCGCCTGTAGTAACCAGCCAGTCCAAGAAAGCTCCTGATTTCAGTGACATTGGTCGGCCTTTCCCAGTTGAGTACAACTTCTTCCTTGGAAGGATTGACAGCAATACAATCGTTGGAAATAACATGGCCTAGGAATGACACCTCCTCGAGCCAGAATTCACACATGCTCAATTTGGCGTAGAGCTTGTTGTCTCGCAAGATCTACAGAACAATCCTCAGATGCTCCTCATGCTATTCCTTGGTCTTAGAGTATATGAGAATATCATCAATGAATGCCACGGCGAATTTGTCGAGGTAGGGCCGATAAATGTTGTTCATCAGTTCCATAAAAGTTGCAGGAGCATTGGTTAGTCCAAAAGGCATGACTACAAATTTGTAATGACCGTACTTGCTCCTGAAAATCGTCTTGTAAATATCTGCATCTTTAATCCTCATCTATTGATATCCCGATCTAAGGTCAATCTTAGAAAATTACTTTTGCTTCTGATATCTGGTCAAACAATTCATCAACTCGAGGCAGAGGGTACTTGTTCTTGATAGCGAGACTATTCAACTGCCTGTAGTTGATGCATAATCTCGTGGATCCGTCCTTCTTCTTGACGAACAGCACTGGTGCTCCCCAAGTAGAAGTACTTGGTCTAATAAAACCCTTTTCCAATAATTCCATCAATTGCTCTTTCAATTCTTTCAATTTAGCCGGCGACATTCTTTACGGTTGGCGTGACACCGATGCAGCTCCAGGTGTTAGATCAATTGAGAAATTTACATCTCTCTCGGGTGAAATGCCTGGTAGCTCATCAGGGACCACGTCGGGGTATTCTTGCACTATATGTATGTCAGATATCTTTGATGATTTCTTTTCGACCACAATTGCGGCAAGAAATGCCACACAGCCCTTCCTTATCATGTTTCGTGCTTTTATAGTAGAGACGATAGACAAGTGCCTCTTGTGTCTACGTCCCGTGAAAGTCAACTTAGGGAATTCACTAAAGGAAAATTTCCCTCTTCTACAATCCACGATAGCCCCATACATGGATAGCCAATCGGCTCCTAGAATAACATCATAGCCCTCCATGGGCATACAGATCAGGTCTGCTCTATGATTGAGTTCCCCAATCTTAACATCAGCTAATGGAAAATACTTATTCAATTGAGCTTTTTCTCCCAGTGGGGTAGTGACAAGTAATTCAAATGCCATAGATGTAGCCTTTTCATTTAATGTATCAGCAAATACTTGTGATATGAATGAATGTGTTGCGCTAGTATCAAACAAAGCAAAAGATGACTGAGAGAAAACTGGTAAAGTACCTTTTACGACCCCACCATCCTCGGTGGTGTCCACTTCCTGTAAGGCTTGAAGTCTGCCGGGCTTCTTTTATCCTATGGGACTCTTCTCTTTCTCCTGCTCCTTTATCACAGAGCACTCAGAAATGTGGTGATTACGATTTCCGCATCGAAGGCAAGCGCCTACTTTTCTCCAACATTCAGCGGCAGTGTGACCAGGCTTGTCACAATGTTAACAGTTGGTCTTGTTGGTGTTGAAAGTTGTAGGTATCTTGGGCTTTCATTCCTAGTTCGGCCCTCCAGTGACGCTGAACGGCCGCTTCTTGCTATTGGTGGTCTTGCTTGAGGAACTTGATGCAGGTTCATTCTTGACCAGTCTCCCTTTGATGCGATCAATGAGATCGGTCGCATCTTTCAGTAACTGAGCCTTGTTAACCATTTCAGCATATGTCTGAATGTCCATTAGTGCAAGTTGAGTAATATAAGAAGGCTTAAGCCCATTGAGGAAGCGCCTAGCCTTCATCTTTTCGGTGCTGACCAGGTGATCGGCATATCGGGCGAATCGAGAAAACTGTGCTTCATATTCTGCGACCGTAAGGTGCCTTTGCTTCAATGCAGCAAATTCTGATGCCTTCCTCTCTTGGACTCTTTCGGAGAAATACTTGGAGTTGAAGTTTTCCTTGAATTCCTCCTAAGTAAATTGTGCGTCGGCCGTGGTGGCTTCAATGGACTCCCACCACGCACGGGCATCCCGTTCAAGCTGAAAGGTTGCAAGTAACAGCTTGTCACCATCCGCGCATTGCATGACGTGAAAAATGCGCTCTATCTCCTTGAGCCAGTTCTCGGCCTCATTAGGATCAGTGGTCCCACTAAAGCGAGGCGGATTTAAGTTGCAAAAATTCTTGTGTAGTTCACCAGCTCCTCGGTTATTGTTATTATTAGCTCCAGCAGCCTGGAATAATGCCTGAGTAAGCTATTGGATTGTGTGTTGCATGTCACAGAGTTGAGCACGCCCCGCTACCATTTCTAGTGCTTAGTTCCTTCAAAAGAGAATTTAAATGTATGTCATTGAGTTTGCACTAAGTTTGTGCGTGTGTGAGTTTATTTTTATCTTATTACCCTTGGTTCTACCCATCTCACCTAGGTATGGAATTTAGACTCTAAGTCGAGGCAAGTCAAACCTAGATCATCCTATACTTAAGAATAACCTAGGCTCTGATACCACAAAACTGTAATGCCCTGACGCGGAATGTCGGAGCGGAATTGCAGTTATTAAATAGTACAGAGCGAGAAATAAATGACAAACCATTGCTCAATTGGAATAATATCAAATAACCATCAATTTCATTAATATTCCATCAAAATTCATGACCTAACTATTACATCAAATGATCAGAGCCAGAACTAGGACCCAGAGTACCTTATTTAAAATCAAACTAACTAACTCATAACTCTATTAGCTATCTACTAAAACAATGGTTAATGTAAATGGTCACTCCTGAGCAATATCCTCGTCTCCCTCCTCGTGAGTGTGGTCATCTCCATCCGACTCACCTGAACACATGAAATAAATATGCAGGATGAACGAATAACGCCCGGTAGGACTTAATATCACATCAGAACAAGCATACTTTAAGTAATTAATGTCTTTACAAGGTAGAATACTAGAACGAGTAGTCATGTATAGTCAAGAGAATGACGTAACAAGGGAACATGGACAATAGCATATTCACGAGAGTATAACATCACAAGAATTGGCCATATCACGAGATAGCAAGTAAACTAGTCACAATTGCAAGTATGGGTCGGTATTCTTTCAACCCCGAGTTCAAGTATCAAACAAATGATTGATTGATTGTCATAGATTAAATCTTGTGTGTCATGCGTTAGGTGTATGCCATCACCCAGATCATTAGACCCCCGCGAGTTATAGCCTTTCAGGTGCTCCCCCCAAGGACCAGATTGGGCCCCTATAATGTTGCCTAGCATAGTCATGTTCATTATCTTAGACAATCAATTGATGGCTAAGTAGACTACCAAAAAGAGATGAGAATAATAGACGAAATAGATGAGAGTGTAGAGTGAAGTGAACAGATGAGAGTAACGAGATAGAGGTAACAATCGTAAAACAACGTAACACTGATAGTAACAGTTGCGCGGCACCAGGTCGGGTGCCGACAGTCTGGTAGAAGTCACCACTGCCCACTAGCCGTGCCGTGAATACTGACTAAATGGTCCGGCGTAATCACAAGATAAGAGTGACACACTAAGGCTATTTGGATCGTACTGTTCCCTAAGGGTGTAACAGGTTTTAGAGTACAACCAGCTCGTTGGATAAGGACGTGCGCCAAAGCCAAGAAGACATACGGAGGTCTTGACAAGGATTCCTTGGTTCAATCAGAAGTCTTCCCAGTGGAGAGGTGGTCCATGCCAAGAGAATGTGTGTAGAAAACTGATCCGTCGTGCCTCGAGTGCTCGAAGGCTGAGGGAAAACGGTAATGGAGTATAAAATGCGCAAGTGAAATGAAGACAAGTGTAATTTTTTAAAAATAGGAAATTTAAGTGAAGTATTACTCTCAATTACCAGATATATTATTGAATATTTTATAAAGGTCTCATGGCAGTCAATAATGTTTAGTGTGTGCAAGTGTATTAAAATCAAGAGAACATGTATGATTGTGCACATTCTTTTAAAATTAATTAATTTCATGGAGATTTTATCCATTTACATTTATCAAGTCGAAATTAAATCATGAGAGTACTTAAATGATGTTAATCAGGGCTTATATGTCATTAATAACAGGGTTATAATGGTAATTTTAGGGTTCTGGCGGCAACAGTCAGGTCGCGACATAGGTTACTGTCGCAATCAGGACGCGACACCAGAGGCCAGTGCGATCAGGAAGTTCAGGTCACGGCCCACAAGGTTGTCGCGTTAAGGCTATCGCGACGCCCTCGCAAGGCGTGATATGTTGATCCGGCACTGGGGTGAACCGGGTCATGTCACAACATGTCGGCCCGTTGCGATTAGATTGCGACGGTCCTCCTTGTCGCGACCCCCTCCTGAGGTCGCAACGCATCGGGTTGTCACGATCTCAGGGGTGGCCAAACCCAGAAAAGGGGTTTTGCCCTTTTTTCTAGGTGGGTGCACTTGATATAGGGCAGTTCAAAATTTGATATAAAATCATACAGTGTTCCAAAAATGATGAAACTAATTTTAAACGACAATAAGCATGGAGATCTATCGCTGAAAATGAACAATTAGAAATCAGTCATGTATAGAACATGTTTTGACTAGGTTACTTTTCATTGACCTAATCATGCACAGGTTTAGGAAATGATTTAATTCGCAAGGCATGCTCAATGGAATTTGGGCAAACTAGGCTCGTTATAACCCTAACATCATCTAGTATTTATGGTAATTTTATCAAAGCAGGAGCATGAGTAGATTCGAGGTTATAAGCAAAACATGAAGGTTCGGGCAAGACAAGTCATCAGAGATTTGGGCATTTAATTCGCCCTCATGCAAGAACGAAAAAGGGCGAAACAAGAGGGCTTTTGAAAGGGATCACGAAGACTACATAGGGTAATTTTTACATGAATTTAGCTTGAAAGATTGCCTATCTTTTTGCGTTGACAAGAAACTAGGGTTGATGACGAAATAGAAAGACAAAAATCCAAGCTTCAAGCCCTTCTCCTCCAAGCTCTCACGTCCAAATCGCCTCCCCTTCATCTCCCAAGGGTCTCAGCATGCAAATGATGGTTGATAGGGCCGAATTAGGGTGTTTTGATGTCTAATAGAGTCCTAACCATCCTAAGAGTCCTCCATTTCCTTAAAGTCTGAATTTTCCTTATTTATCCCCTTTTTCTTGCCTTTATCTACCCAATAGGATAGGGGAGAGGTCCAATTTCATGGCCAAGGGTTTAGGTTGAGGTATGGACTCTTGTTTTGGATATTTATGGTTTATTTAACTCTTATCTTACCCCTTTTACAATTATGATTATTTTAAATGCAAATTTCACATAATTACCTCCCATGTCATGATGGGCTCTTCACATTTGGGCCCAACAATTATGTTAAGACCATTATTAAAACCCATCACTAATTTTAGCTTAATGGGCTTTAATTTAATTCCCTTAAATTCTATTTATTCTTCCTTTATTCTATTTAAATCTATTTATCTCATTTATTTAATTAAATTTTTTTATTTATTTGGATTTAAAAATCAAGGGTACTACACTAGTAGTTATTACTTTAGATTTCTTTTCAATGTAATGACGTCAATGAGCTCAATGTAGTGGCTCTGGATTAGTGGTTGTAATTGTCTTAGTGAATTTAAATGAAATGAAGAATTTTATTTCAATTATTGTTCCTTAGATGCTCTGAATTATTCAACTGTTGTACATTTTACTCCACTATGTACTTTGCTCATGTCTCCCGATTTATTCCGCTGTTAAATTGGCAGGGCGTGACACCACGTGTCCGTACTCTAGTGTGTGAAGGCGATGTGCCAGCTGTCGCGTTCACCTAAGGCACATGCGAGCATGACACGTGGCCTGGAGGATGTCTATCTATCAGAAGACCTATCAGAACTTTTGAGAAGGCGACAACATGCTTGTCGTGTTCTGGTTAAGAACGCGATGCCTTTCTTGTCGTGACCTCAGTTCCGAGGCCTCAAGGCATGCATACCTCTCTTTCTTGTTTTTCTTCTCCTTTCTCCTTCCCCTCTCCGTGGTGGGGGAGTTTCCTCCATTCTTCTTAGGCTTTCGGCATGGTGGAGGTGTCGGCGTGCTCGTGGAGGAGCGTTGGAGCGGCGTTGAGCGAGGAGGAGGCGGCCAATCCGACGTGAAGGGCCCCAACGGGTCTGGCTCGTCATTATGTGTAGGGATCTCTTGCTCTCTCTTACTGTCTTGAGGAGATGGAGCTTGTTTTGAGCTATGTTCCCTGTGCTCGAGCCTTGCTTGTGGTTTTGCATGGGAGAAAGCTTGCCGGTGGTGCTCCCTCTTTGTGCTTAGTTTAGTTCTTGTGGTTTGTGGGCGAGGAGAGGCGGCATTGGTGCCCCTCGATCCACTTTTAGTTTCCCTTTCTAAGTGTGATTTCCTTCCTCCCTTGTTTGGGGGCATTGTTGTAGCTTAGGGGACCATGGGATGGCCCCCATTTATGGTTTGGACTTCTGTCTGAGGTCGCGATAGGTTAGTAGTCGCAACACCAGTCAAAAGGCGACGTGCAACCTGTCGCATTCTGATGGCGACAGGTTGGCCTTCGCGTTCCCCTTTGCCCTTCTATTTCCCCATTTCCAGTCTTGGTGGCCCGTGTCCAAGTTGGTTAGAGGGAGGTCTCCCCAACTTGGCACGGGGACTATCTTCCTGTTGGGTGGCTTGCCATCGTGGTTCCTTTGGGTGTGGGCCTAGGGATGGTTCTTCCCTAAGGGTCCCGCCTTCAGATGAAGAACACGATAGGTTGATACGTCATGTTCTGAATGTGAAGGTGACGCCATGTCTGTCGCATTCTAGTTGCGATAGGTTCCCTGTCGCGTTCTGGTCACGACAGGGTCAGTGTCGCCTTCTGGTCACGACAGGGTCTGTGTCACATACTGGTTCAGATCGCGATAGGCCTTTGGCCGCCTTCTAGATGCTATGTTGTTGTGTAGTTCTTTCCATTTTTCCATGTTTCGGGCTGAAGTGTGTGTACCTGTGTTGGCCATCGGTTCTCCTAGGGGTTTCTGGAGGTGTATCGTGCGTGCTTGTGCCTACTGTGGTTGTCATGGTTACAAGTCTGTTGTGTCGTTTGCTTGTTGTGGTTGCCCCGCCTTGTGACGACCCTCATTATACCGGTACGGTTATACCAACCCACGTCGGTATAGCAAGCGTCACCACAGTGGGACATTTACCCAACGATAACATTCAGCTAAGATACACATGAATATAGAACAGAGTAGCGGAAGTAAAAAGAACTACTGTCTTCATTCATTCATCATCCACATTTAGCATACATGAAATTGCAATAACATTAAAGAACTTAAAAGTTCACATAATTTAAATTGCTGAAAATTAAATACATAGATGTCCACCATTATACATTCTTTCCATGATAACGCTAATACAACGTTCAATTTACATACTATGAAATGCAAGAGTCACAAAGTACTCCAAAGACTAATCCCCGCGCTCGGAGTCCGTCTCCACCGTCTCCTCCAACGGTGCCACGTCACCAACTACACCTGTACGCCGAAGCAAGTAGTGAGTCTAAAAACTCAGCAAGTAACACCACTCATACCATACACGTACATGTCATAGTAGGCTCTACACACACAATTGCAAAAACTCAACATGTATCATGCTTAACGTTGGAAATGAATAACCAATCATGATAATTCTATAAGTGAACACATGATGCATGCTTTCAGATTTTCTTATCAAGATAAATTCCTAACACGTGTTCTCTAATCATTCCTACTCATGAAATTCTACTTTGCATTTTAACTAAAACATGAAAGCACTTAGCATGATTATCCTACGTACATGAAACAAAACACACCTAGCATGGAATCTACACATTCTTGTGCATGTACATGAACATTTTACATACTTTAAACTTGCTGGTTTTCACATGATTTAGCAACCATAACCCTACACATGAGAGCTACAATGTTATTTAAAATACAACATGTGAACAACCAAACATGGAATTTTGTGCACATACTTGTTAATTGTCCCTAGCATGGATTCTAGGCATTTTACACATATAAACATGATTCTAACATAATGAAGCTACTGATTTAACATGGTTTCAGATTTGTCACAACATGGATTACAATATCATATCCTCACATTTTGGTTTCACATTTTCTTTACACAAATTTCCAATTCACATAAATTGCACTTTACACATACACATTACACATTGTTCACTTCCACATTAACACATGAACACATGCACATTTACACATTCACATTTACACATTCACATTTAGTGCCGTGACACATAGTCCAAACCACCAAAGAAGGACACAACACATCACATCACATAGACGCCATCTAGGCAATACAATGGCGACTCTTGGACTGCGCAGACCGGGAGAACAAGTCTCCACCCTAACCAGTGGTACTTGTCCACCTCCAGGATTTCCCCCTAATGCCCTTAGGGTCACTTACACATTGAACCTTCTCATGGGGACTTTTCCCTGATACGGTTCCACTTCCCTCTACGGAAGCAGTGTCACATTTGGCACAATTTTCACATTACACATTTTTACCGATTTTACACATGGGTTTACACGTGTCACTCTCATTCTATTCACTTTCTCTCTCACATTCACATTTCTCTATTTTCCTAACATGACACTACAGATTTCAAAATCTACATTCAGGTAAATATCACCGATCAGGTCGGATTACACCTAAATCGAATTGTTTCACATTGGCATGCATAAATTCACATTTACATGGAAAATTCATATTACATTAAATACTGGTCCAAATGACCTGAAACTTTAACCACATGTTAATTTCGGGTTTAGGATTCATCATGCAAATTTTCAGATTTTTCTGAACTAAAACGAAATTTCAGAAATTCAAACATCCATTTCTCATGCCATCCACAATTCAACTTAACATGGAATTGTACACAAATCACCATCTTAGTGGCTTACTGTCTAAACCCTAGCATGCATGGAAATACGGAATTCATTCCCGAATTTATTGGACAATCCATTAATTTATGGAAGATTTATCATGACCTAGCATGATCTCTATTTTTCCTAAACAAATTTTGCAATAATTCACACAAGCATGGGAATAATCTCAGAAATTTAGAACAGGGACTGAACCTCACATGCATAATCCTCACAAATTAGGGCATTTAGACTTGTCCTAAATCATGCAAACATGGTTTAACAAGATTAAAACTCATCACACATGTATCTTCATGAAATAATTAAGTCCTATCATTCGTGATAATCCATCCACACACCACATCCATCACATCAACAATATACACAGCATATAATTGATTTACAGTATATCCTCATCGTGAAACATATTGAAAATAGTTGTATAGAAGGGCAGAACAGGTCACTGTTCTGTCCAGATGAACTTGGCGGCGGTCTCTGGCCGCTAATTCAATGTCAACGGCATAGTCGATGGACGCTAAGCATGATCTTAGTGGCAAGGGACATTGCCGTCAATGTCAGGTCTGTGCAGAACACAGACCCGAGCTCCAAAGATGGGGTGAATTTGGGGGTCTAGGACACGAGGGAAAATATACAAAAATAGTAAAACTATCCTAGACACATACAGGGACGATATGGGTAGGGTACTTGCCTTTTAGGTACACTCCAAAGGGATCAAAAGCTTGGTGAAGCTCTCCTTAGGCTGTCCCAAGAAGCCTCCAAAACGCCACTCCTCCGGGTTCTTGGTCGATGCAGGTGCTAAGCCAGTGGTGGGGAAGCCCTCTCCTTGGTTCCCTCTAGCCTCTAGTTGCAATAGAATGCCGGAAGAAGCCTTGGATCGCCGGATTGGAGCCTCCAAAGTCCAGTCTTTGCACAGCTCCGAGCTAGGGTTTTCTCTCCTCTTCCTCTCTTGTAAAAAGGCAAGGAGAAGGGTTGGGGAAGCAATTTCGGGTTTAGATATATGGGAGAGGCTTCTCCTGACCCGAAATGCTGATGTGAACCTCATTCAGATCGTTGGAGACAGCTCCCCAATGGTTGGGGTAGCTTGCTCCCGGAATTCCGGGCTCTGCAATGAATGCAGGTCAGAGAGGTTGGCGTCCACATCGTTGGACGCTGGGATTAGTGTTGGCGTCCATGGGGTTGACGCTGACACCACATCAACGGCTATGGGATTGACGCCAATCTGGCCTTCGGACAGAAGTCTAAAACATGCAGAAACCCATGCACATCATGTATATTTACATGTAATATCTACATGGTATTGTGCACACACTACCATCAAGCAATACATACATTTTTTTTTATACTTAAATTGTACACATACACACATAAGTATACTAATTAATACATACGTAGATACATACATACGTACATACACAACATGAATTATCTACATGCAATACAATAATGCAATAAAATTCGAGGGCCTTACACCCTCTCCCCTTTAAAAGAAACTTCGTCCTCGAAGTTAGAACGACACTACTCAAACAAAAGGGGATACTGCTTCTTCATCGTATCCTCAAGCTCCCAAGTAGCCTCCTCTCTTGAGAAGTTCCGCCATAGAACTTTCACCGACGCAATACTCTTGTTCCGGAGGTGCTGAACCTTCCAGTCAAGAATAGCTACTGGTTGCTCGACATACGAAAGATCTGGCTGGATCTCCACTGGCTCATGACTAATCACATGAGACGGATCTCGGACATACTTCCTGAGCATAGATACGTGGAATACAGGATGAACACTAGCCAAAGCTGGGGGTAATGCTAGCTCATATGCCACGCTGCCCAAACGTCTGAGAATCTCATATGGGCCAATGAACCTAGGGCTCAATTTACTATGCCGGCCAAATCTGACGACACCACGAGTAGGCGATATCTTCAAGAAGACATGATCACCAACCTCGAACTCCAAATCCTTTCTCCTGTTGTCGGCATAACTCTTCTGCCTATCCTGTGCCGCAACAAGCCTCTTCCTGATAAGCTGGATCTTATCCGAAGTTTCCTGAACTAACTCCGGTCCGATCAACTGCCTATCACCAGTCTCCTCCCAACATAACGGAGATCTGCAGGGCCTACCATACAACGCCTCAAATGGAGCCATACCAATACTAGCATGAAAGCTGTTGTTGTATGCGAACTCCACAAGAGGTAAATGACGCTCCCAGTCATCCTTCCAATCCAGAACACACGCTCTCAACATATCCTCGAGCGTCTGGATAGTCCTCTCGGACTGCCCATCGGTCTGGGGATGAAACGCCGAACTGAGCTTCAGCTCCGAACCTAAAGCATCCTGAAGACCCTTCCACAACCTTGAAGTAAATCTCGGATCTCGATCCGAAATGATCGACCTCGGCACACCATGCAATCTAATGACACTACTAACATACAATCTAGCTAAACTCTCTATTGACTGCTTCTTCTTCATGGGCAAGAAGTGAGCAGTCTTCGAGAATCTATCTACAACTACCCAGATCGAGTCATTTCCCCTTCTAGATCAAGGCAAACCCGAGACGAAATCCATAGTGACAGCTTCCCACTTCCATACTGGGATATCCATCCTCTGCATAAGGCCAGATGGTCGCTGTCGTTCGGCCTTCACTTGCTGACACACTAGACATCTAGACACATAATCCGCAACATCCTTCTTCATGCTGGACCACCAAAATGATCTCTTCAGATCTTGGTACATCTTATTGTTACCCGGATGAATAGAGAATCGCGACCTATGAGCCTCCGCTAACAGATGCTCACGGACATCTACCAAATCAGGGACACAAACACGATGCTGAAATCTAATCACACCATCCTCATCACGAGCAATGCCTTCCTTGCCCACTAACTCTAAGAGTCTAGGGTCGGCTTCCTGCTGCTCAATCACCTCATCCAAAACCGAGGACCTAAGAGATAGCTGAGCTACAAAAGCCTGACACAGCGATGGCTCTAGCTCGGTCATAGAGCACGCTGCATCCTCCAACATCTTCCAATCCTGCTGGAGCGAAGATCACTTCCTACTAAGAGCATCCGCCACGACATTCGCCTTCCCAGGGTGATACTGAAGGTCGAAGTCGTAATCCTTCAAGAACTCAATCCATCTTCTCTGCCTCAGGTTTAATTCATTTTGGGAGAAAAGATACTTCAAGCTCTTGTGGTCGGTAAACACCTTAAATCTGACACCATAAAGATAGTGCCTCCAGATCTTTAGTGCATGAACCATTGCTGCGAACTCTAAGTCATGAGTCGGATAGTTCCTCTCATGCTCATTCAACTGACGAGAAGCATAAGCCACTACCCTTTCTTGCTGCATTAGCACACAACCTAAACCAATCTGAGATGCATCCGTATAAATGGCAAAGCCTTCTGGACCACTAGGAAATACCAATACCGGAGCAGAAGTAAGCTTAGCCTTTAATAGCTGAATGCTACGCTCACATGCCTCAGACCATACGAACTTCTCCCCCTTTCTGGTCAGCTTCGTCAAAGGGGCGGCGATGGATGAAAATGCCTCAATAAATCGCCGATAATAACCAGCTAAACTAATAAAACTACGAATCTCCGAAGGGGTCTTGGGAATCTCCCAATCCATAACTGACTGGACCTTCGCTGGATCAACTGCAACACTAGCGCCGGAGATAACATGCCCGAGGAAATGAACCTCGCGCAACCAAAAATCGCACTTGCTGAACTTGGCATATAGCTTGGGCTCACAAAGAACCTCTAACACTACCCTCAAATGCTGACGGTGAGTGGCCTCATCCGGAGAGTACACCAACACATCATCAATAAACACTAAGACAAAGCTATCTAAGTAAGGTCTAAACACCCTGTTCATGAGATCCATGAATGCTGCAGGGGCATTGGTCAATCCGAAAGGAAGGACCAAGAACTCATAATGTCCATAACGGGTTCTAAATGCCGTCTTGGACACATCCTCACTCCGAATCCTCAACTGATGATAACCAGATCACAAATCAATCTTAGAAAAGACTGATGCCTCTCGCAACTGGTCAAACAAATCATCAATACGAGGCAAGGGATACATGTTCTTCACAGTCACTTGGTTCAACTTCCTATAGTCAATGCATAACCTAAGTGACCCGTCTTTCTTCTTGACGAATAATATAGGTGTGCCCCAAGGGCAAACACTAGGGCGAATAAATCCCTTATCAAGCAACTCTTGCAATTGCCTCCTCAACTCGGCTAACTCTGCAGGTGCCATCCGATATAGAGCCTTCGAGATAGGAGAGGTGCCTGGAAGCAACTCTATGGTAAACTCTATCTCTCTATCCGGTGGCAAACCAGACAAGTCATCAGGAAAGACATCTGGAAAATCCTGCACTACCTCAAGCTCCGCAAGAGTAGGTGACTCATCAGCCTCTGGTACTAACACCACGCTGGCAAGAAAAGCGTCACAACCCTTGTTCACCATGCGCATCGCCTTCATGGCAGAGATGACCAACTTTCCAGCCAAGTTCCTTGGCAAGGGATGAGAGAACTCATCCTCACCAGGAATGCGGAAAACAATCCTCTTCCGACGACAATCCACTAATGCATAGTGCTCCTCTAGCCAATCCAGACCAAGAATAGCATCATAGTCTTTCATCTTTAGCAAGAAGAAATACCCATCTAGGATTCTATCCTCAATGCACACAGGTAACGACGGAATGCACTTCTTAGTCGATACCGTACCCGCAGGGGTGTGCACAGACAAAGGGACCTCTAAATCCTCAGACTCTACTCCTGACTCTAGGACTAACTGCGTAGCGAACCGCTCGGAAATGAACGAGTGGGTAGCACCCGTATCAAACAAAACCCGAGCGTGCACACCTAAAAGCAAAACCGTACCTTCGGTGACATGCTCCGCCTGCTCGGCGTCCTCACGAGCTAAAGCAAACACTCGAGCTAGGGCTCGAGGCCTTCCTAGTCTTCCTGTAGCTGGCGCGGCTGCCGCTACCGCTGGGGCTGGCGCTCCTCGTTGAGCTCCCTGCTGAAGCCTTGGGCAATCCTTGATCTTATGGTCGCTGCTCCCGCACTTCAAGCACTTGCCCGTAATCATCCATCATTCGGTACCACCATGTGTCTTCCCACAGTGGGGACACTCCTTCTTCGCACCAGGGGAACGTACAGAAGGTACCTGAGAACTGCCGACTGCCACTGGTCGTTGCTGTGTCGAGTACACCGCTTTCTTCTTATCTTGCCGCTGGAATGTCGTTGTTGGCCTCTTCTGCGAAGCCTTCTTTTCCTCCAGATATTGCTCCATCTCTCCCTCCTACCTACACGCAGCACTAAGGGCCTCGTCCAACGTGCGGTGGTCAAACGCCACGAGTCTCGTCCGTAGTGATGGCTTGAGTCCCATCACGAACTTCTTTGTCTTCCTGCGCTCGTTTGCCACGATATGAGGTGCATATTTAGAAAGTTCAGAGAATCTTGCCTCATATTCCAGCACGGTCATGGAGCCTTGAGCCAAAGATAGAAATTCTTGCTCCATCCGATCTTGCACATGCTCAGGGATGAACTTGGCCCGAAAGAGCCTCACGAACTCGTCCCACGCAACATCAACAGCTCCGTCCTCAAACCGGGTACGCAGCAATGAAGCCCACCATACAACAGCTCTTTCCTGTCGTACACCATTCATAAGCACCATCTAAACAATTCTAACTTAACAAACAACATACAAGCATATAACTAAAACATACCTGTAGCATGTAGGTGGCTAACGTAACCTTATCGTCATCTGCACACCTGATGGCTCGGAAGATCTTCTCTATCTCCCTCATCCAGCTTTCAGCTAACAACGGATCGCTCTCCCCCTTAAAAGAGGGTAGCAGCATCCTCTTGAATCTCTCCATGGTAGAAGGCCCACCATGGTCCTGAGCTGGTACTTGAGCCTGCTACAGCACACATCAAGCAATATACAATCAACATAATATCACATAAGCAATTAAAACAGACTATTAGTCATTTTATTAGTCTAACCTGAGCCTCCAACTGTGCCTGGAGTGCTTCCTGGGTATGAGCCTGGGTCTGCATGGCCTGCACCAGACCTTGCATGAATACTCCATAATCCACAGGCGGCGGTGGGGGAAGTACAGGTCCTTGCGGTGCCGGGGTCTGCTGCTCCGCCCGCTCGTCACGTCTCGGCTCGTCCTCACGGGCCGACGCTCCGCCACGCCTACCTCTCGAAGCCATGGCTGTAATAATTTCAGCCACCATTAGAGCTAGGTTACTAAGTCTCCTAACCATTTTCTTATCTATTTTTCACTTCTTATTAGGGTTTCCTATACATGTGGACATACTTAGCATGCAATGAAGATGATGACTTATGTATATTCATGTGCAATCTCAACCGGTTGCTCTGATACCAATCTCTGTGACGACCCTCATTATACCGGTACGGTTATACCAACCCACGTCGGTATAGCAAGCGTCACCACAGTGGGACATTTACCCAACGATAACATTCAGCTGAGATACACGTGAATATAGAATAGAGTAGCGGAAGTAAAAAGAACTACTGTCTTCATTCATTCATCATCCACATTTAGCATACATGAAATTGCAATAACATTAAAGAACTTAAAAGTTCACATAATTTAAATTGCTGAAAATTAAATACATAGATGTCCACCATTATACATTCTTTCCATGATAACGCTAATACAACGTTCAATTTACATACTATGAAATGCAAAAGTCACAAAGTACTCCAAAGACTAATCCCCGCGCTCGGAGTCCGTCTCCACCGTCTCCTCCAACGGTGCCACGTCACCAACTACACCTGTACGCCGAAGCAAGTAGTGAGTCTAAAGACTCAGCAAGTAACACCACTCATACCATACACGTACATGTCATAGTAGGCTCTACACACACAATTGCAAAAACTCAACATGTATCATGCTTAACGTTGAAATGAATAACCAATCATGATAATTCTATAAGTGAACACATGATTCATGCTTTCAGATTTCCTTATCAAGATAAATTCCTAACACGTGTTCTCTAATCATTCCTACTCATGAAATTCTACTTTGCATTTTAACTAAAACATGAAAGCACTTAGCATGATTATCCTACGTACATGAAATAAAACACACCTAGCATGGAATCTACACATTCTTGTGCATGTACACGAACATTTTACATACTTTAAACTTGCTGGTTTTCACATGATTTAGCAACCATAACCCTACACATGAGAGCTACAATGTTATTTAAAATACAACATGTGAACAACCAAACATGGAATTTTGTACACATACTTGTTAATTGTCCCTAGCATGGATTCTAGGCATTTTACACATATAAACATGATCCTAACATAATGAAGCTACTGATTTAACATGGTTTTAGATTTGTCACAACATGGATTACAATATCATATCCTCACATTTTGGTTTCACATTTTCTTTACACAAATTTCCAATTCACATAAATTGCACTTTACACATACACATTACACATTGTTCACTTCCGCATTAACACATGAACACATGCACATTTACACATTCACATTTACACTTTCAAATTTAGTGCCGTGACACATAGTCCAAACCACCAAAGAAGGACACAACACATCACATCACATAGACGCCATCTAGGCAATACAATGGCGACTCTTGGACTGCGCAGACCGGGAGAACAAGTCTCCACCCTAACCAGTGGTACTTGTCCACCTCCAGGATTTCTCCCTAATGCCCTTAGGGTCACTTACACATTGAACCTTCTCAGGGAGACTTTTCCCTGATACGGTTCCACTGCCCTCTACGGAAGCAGTGTCACATTTGGCACAATTTTCACATTACACATTTTTACCGATTTTACACATGGGTTTACACGTGTCACTCTCATTCTATTCACTTTCTCTCTCACATTCACATTTCTCTGTTTTCCTAACATGACACTACAGATTTCAAAATCTACATTCAGGTAAATATCACCGATCAGGTCGGATTACACCTAAATCGAATTGTTTCACATTGGCATGCATAAATTCACATTTACATGGAAAATTCATATTACATTAAATACTAGTCCAAATGACCTGAAACTTTAACCACATGTTAATTTCGGGTTTAGGATACCTCATGCAAATTTTCAGATTTTTCTGAACTAAAACGAAATTTCAGAAATTCAAACATCCATTTCTCATGCCATCCACAATTCAACTTAACATGGAATTGTACACAAATCACCATCTTAGTGGCTTACTGTCTAAACCCTAGCATGCATGGAAATACGGAATTCATTCCCAAATTTATTGGACAATCCATTAATTTATGGAAGATTTATCATGACCTAGCATGATCTCTATTTTCCCTTAACAAATTTTGCAATAATTCACACAAGCATGGGAATAATCTCAGAAATTTAGAACAGGGACTGAACCTCACATGCATAATCCTCACAAATTAGGGCATTTAGACTTGTCCTAAATCATGCAAACATGGTTTAACAAGATTAAAACTCATCACACATGTATCTTCATGAAATAATTAAGTCCTATCATTCGTGATAATCCATCCACACACCACATCCATCACATCAACAATATACATAGCATATAATTGATTTACAGTATATCCTCATCGTGAAACATATCGAAAATAGTCGTATAGAAGGGCAGAATAGGTCACTGTTCTGTCCAGATGAACTTGGCGGCGGTCTCTGGCCGCTAATTCAATGTCAACGGCATAGTCGATGGATGCTAAGCATGATCTTAGCGGCAAGGGACATTGCTGTCAATGTCAGGTCTGTGCAGAACACAGACCCGAGCTCCAAAGATGGGGTGAATTTGGGGGTCTAGGACACGAGGGAAAATATACAAAAATAGTAAAACCATCCTAGACACATACAGGGACGTTATGGGTAGGGTACTTGCCTTTTAGGTACACTCCAAAGGGATCAAAAGCTTGGTGAAGCTCTCCTTGGGCTGTCCCTAGAAGCCTCCAAAACGCCACTCCTCCGGGTTCTTGGTCGATGCAGGTGCTAAGCCAGTGGTGGGGAAGCCCTCTCCTTGGTTCCCTCTAGCCTCCAGTTGCAATAGAACGCCGGAAGAAGCCTTGGATCGCCGGATTGGAGCCTCCAAAGTCCAGTCTTTTCATAGCTCCGAGCTAGGGTTTTCTCTCCTCTTCCTCTCTTGTAAAAAGGCAAGGAGAAGGGTTGGGGAAGCAATTTCGGGTTTAGATATATGGGAGAGGCTTCTCCTGACCCGAAATGCTGATGTGAACCTCATTCAGACCATTGGAGACAGCTCCCCAATGGTTGGGGTAGCTTGCTCCCGGAATTCCGGGCTCTGCAATGCATGCAGGTCAGAGAGGTTGGCGTCCACATCGTTGGACGCTGGGATTAGTGTTGGCGTCCATGGGTTGACGCTGACACCACATCAACGGCTATGGGATTGACGCCAATCTGGCCTTCGGCCAGAAGTATAAAACATGCAGAAACCCATGCACATCATGTATATTTACATGTAATATCTACATTGTATTGTGCACACACTACCATCAAGCAATACATACATTTTTTTTTATACTTAAATTGTACACATACACACATAAGTATACTAATTAATACATACGTAGATACATACATACGTACATACACAACATGAATTATCTACATGCAATACAATAATGCAATAAAATTCGAGGGCCTTACACGCCTATTCTCAGTTTGCCCGGTGCTTGGCACTCGAGGGCTTGTCCATTGTAGAGGTTTCACCATTACCTGGACCCCTAGTCCCCACGCCCATTGAGGGAGTTCTCCAAACGACGGATGAGCTCGAGCTCAAACTTTGGTAGCAGAGGAGAAAACAGTGGTGGACAGCGGCGTAGAGTCGTTTGTAGAGCTTTCTTAGCTATGTCTGGGACACCGAGATGGTTCGGTTGTTCTTCCATCACAGATCAGCTAGTCCTTTCTCACTGCCTCTCTTGACATTGGTTCTAGAGCCACGTGGTGGTGTCACCGTGGGGCCGCAGCTCGGCGAGGCTGCAATGGTGCGTGTGTTGTTTTCTCTATGGTGGTTCCCTGGCCTCACTCTTCCGGGGAGGTTGTAGGCAGGAGCCGGTGGCTGTCAAGCAGAGGAGTGGCCGGTGTGTCCTACTCTTAGCTGCCAATGGCGGTGGCTTGGTTGCTCTTGTCTTGACGACGTTTCTTTCACGTTGTTTCCAAGTGTGCCTCATTGCCCTAGCATGCACGGTGGGTGTAGCCTAGCCGTGTCTAGCTTCTGCAGGCATTGTCAGTTTAGCCTTGTTGGCCTATGCTTATGGCAATTTCTGCGTTGCGTGATCTCTCGAGGTGCCTTGTGCAGGCACCCGACTGCTATTTCTTAATCTGTTCCTTGGTGCCGCCCGTGGTAGCACTGACATGTGTGGTTCGCTGACCTCGTGGCGTGTCCAGGGTTCAGGGTGTTTCTGCTTGTGGGCCCTCAGCCTTGTGGAGGTCTGTGGTGGCCGTGTTTGTGGTGAGACGTTCTTCTCACGTGGTTCCTCAGTGTCGTTCATGTTGACACTAGTCTGCGTGCCTTCCTTACCTCATGGAGGTCATGGATGGTGGTGCTTGTGTCATGAGACTCTAGTCTCACGTGGTTGCTCCAGTGTTCTGTGAGCTTCTTGTCTCGGCGGGTGCGTGCCGAGGGTTGCTTCCGCATCGTGTCTAACTTCGTTGGTTCTGCGGGAGTCGTGTGTGGCATGACCCTGGTTGTGGGTCGTGGTGTTACTCTGTTCCGCTGCTTTGTAGTACTCTGCAGTAGGTGTTTCTCGCTTTACTGCTTTCTAGAGTAGTTTGCTTCTGCTTTTCATTAGAGTTCCTATTGCTCTGGCTAGTAAGGGACTAGTTATCCCTACTGAGCCATGTTCGCAAGACTCACCCCACTACTTTCTTTAGGTAAGGACTCGCTATCGCAGGAATTCGTTGCCGGACAGTTATGGTGGTGGTTTGTTACGCCGTACGTTGCCAACAGTGTGAGATGTGAGTGTGTGAGCTCTTGTACTGTGTGAGTTGAGAGTTGCCTTTTTGGAAGTCCGCGGGGTATGCCCCTTAAGGATTGCACTTTTCTTTCTATACCTGTACTTTTATTTGGGACATGTTGTACATAATTTTCATATTAATGTTCAGACTTTTTTGTTATAGTTATTTGAATTCATTACTTATCTCATTGGACTAAATTCTAACCCTTTCAGATCTTTGGATCCGTGGGTGCCGACGCGACCTTCGGGGTCCCTAGTGGGGGTCCGGGAGGTCGGGTCGTTACAGTGGTATCAGAGCTCAGGGGTCCGAAGAGATTTGTAATGAGTTAATAACTATGGCTATTTCAAAGAAAGGTACTAGCACGCTGCTGGCCCGTCCATGTAGAGTTACTATTGGGTGTGAACTTTTGGTTCTTTGTTGCAGGTGGCTAGCTTTCCAGTAGGGTCCGAGTGTGAGTTGTAGGAGAGTGTTGTTGTTGTTTCTGGGTGCACGTGCTATGAGAGTGGTCGACCGGTTCTCTTGTGCTGTGGTTGGGTTCGTAGTCGGCCTGCGCGTCTGTGTGGGTGTGTCGCGAAGGCTGAGAGAGCCTACGTGTGGTGTGGCCTTCACCGGAGCAGGGTTGTTGCCTGTGGATCCGGTCGAAGGTGTCCTTGACTTGTTGGTTGTCCCCTTGTTGTTGTGGTGTGTGCTGTGTGATGACCAAACATTCCCCATATAAATTAATTCACTTATTTATATATTAATTTTGATGATTAACAAAACAATACTAATGAATTACTTGAGCCTTGAGGACAGGAAATAAAAGTAAAAGGAAGTTCAAGACAATCAGGTAAAACTCACACTTCATATTTTTCCCAAGTCATTGCATCGACTTCTTCATACATTATAACGACTTCCTAAGACATTGGTTTCTTTGTAAGTTATAAAGTCTTGCCAAGTCTCTGCAACGATTTCTTAAGTTGTCATAACGATTTCTTAAGACTTCGTAACGATTTGCTCGTCGCAACTATTTCTTAAGTTGTTATAACGATTTCTTAAGACCTCGTAACGATTTGCTCGTCGCAACGATTTCTTAAGTTGTCATAACGATTTCTTAAGACCTCGTCACGATTTGCTCGTCGCAACGATTTCTTAAGTTGTCATAACGATTTCTTAAGACCTCGTAACGATTTGCTCGTCGCAACGATTTCTTAAGTTGTCATAACGGTTTCTTAAGACCTCCTAACGATTTGCTCGTCGCAACGATTTCTTAAGTTGTCATAACAATTTCTTAAGACCTCGTAACGATTTGCTCGTCGTAACGATTTCTGTAGAATTCATAACGATTTCTATATTGTTCATAACGATTTGCTTACAGTAACGATTTGGTAAGTAATCACATCGATTTCTTTGATGCTTACAACGATTTGTCTTGCACAACGATTTCATAAGTGCTTATAACGATTTCATTATTATGATTTAATGATGCTCTGTCATAACGATTTGCCTATCAACTTATAACGATTTCATAAGTCATAAAGGCATCGGCTTTGTTCATATCGATTTCATTGTTATATCAATATAATACTCTTTAATCTACGTTGAATAGTCAAAGTCGTATCTCGTCTGTTTGACTGCTACGCATTCAATGCACTCTGAACGTATCTCTCATGCATGCAGACGATATCTTCCACTATTGTGCTATTCTGTCTACATCTTTATTTTAACAGAAAGGAGCTTTGCTAAATCTAGCATTATCTTTTCCAACTGTGACTGACAATCAACGACAGTCCTAGCTGTGTCCTATTTATTGTTGATATGCTTGCAGATACTTGACAAGATTTATCTGTACAACGTTGGACACAAAAGATACAAGATATCAAAATATTTCTTTGGCATGTACTAAAGGATAAAAGACTGAAGATCAGAAGCTCCCTTGCAGACAAGTCTAACGTACACCAGAATGAGAGACAACAGTTCTTTAACGTTCAAATTTCAAGTAGAAGCTTAAATACAAGACTACAAGACTGAGAAGAGTGGACTTTTAAAAGAGAACAACATTCTGTGATAGAGAATTGCCAATCCTTCAAGTCTTCAGTAGTTCAAACAAGAGCGAAGCACTCCATTCCAATAGATCTTAGCTCTTTGTGTTGAAAAAGAAATTCCTGTGAGAGCCAGTGAAGTCTTTGAGAGAAACCAGTGTCAAAATCCTTTCTCTCTCGAGGCTTGTTTGCTTCAGATTGTAGCTATTTGAGCTAGTTCCTGAAGCTTCTTCTTGTGCTTACTATTATTAGTTTTATTCCCTTCTGTGTGAAGTAAGACCTGGTGGTATCCACGGTGGTTGTATTTCCCTTCAGGTTGAAGGATAACCAGTTGAGGCTGGGTGTAAGGATCCGTGAGGGGGATAGTACCCTTGATAGTGATATCCTGAGGTATTGCTCAGGGACTGGACGTAGGTCTCCTGTGGAAAGGAGTTCCGAACCAGGATAAAATCCTTGTGTCTTGTGGCTGTGTTTTGTGCGTTTGCTGTTTCATTTCCTCTAACTCTAATCTTCATTTAAGTTGTTGTGTAATCCTTTTAGTGAACAGGTATCAATCTAAGATCTAATTTTTTTAATAACCCATTCACCCCCCCCCCTCTGGGCTAGCTAGCTGGGCAACAAGTGGTATCAGAGCGAGTCTCTTCGACAAAGAAGAAGATCCAACGATCTGAAGAGTAAAGATCCATGGCAGCCCAAGGTAACTTCAAAGGTCAGTCAGTCAACAGACCTCCTTTGTTTGATGGAGAAGATTATACCTATTGGAAGACAAGAATGGAGTACTTTCTACAAGGCCTTGATTACATGATATGGTCCATTGTAGAAGAAGGCGATCTTCTACTCACCAATGCAAAGGCTCAGTGGACAGATGAAGACAGAAGAAAAATCTCCTTAAACTGCAAAGCCAAGAGCATCCTGTGCTGTGCCCTCAGCAAGAAAGAATTCAACAGAGTTTCAGCCTGCAAATCCGCAATGGAAATGTGGGAAAAGCTCAGGATTACCTATGAAGGGACAGATAAGGTAAAGGAGACAAGAATCGACATTCTTGTGACCCAATATGAAAGATTCCAGATGCAGTCAGGTGAATCCATAACCCAAATGTTTAGTAGATTCACAGATATCACAAATGGGTTAGCTGGATTAGGAAAAATCTATGCTGTTCCAGATATGGTCAGAAAGATCCTCAGATCTCTGTCATCCTCATGGATTCCAAAGGTAACAGCCATTGAGGAAGCCAATGATCTAAAACTAATGTCATTGGAGAAGTTAATAGGATCCCTCATGGCTCATGAGATAAATATGGAGAGATTAGGAGAATCCTCCAGCAGAAAGAAGCAATCAAACGCTCTCAAAGCCAATGAAGATATATCAGAAGAATCACTGGACAACAGTGAAAGCAGTAAGGACAGTGATGATGAAGAAGCAATGCTGTCTCGAAGACTTCAAAGAATTCTAGCAAAGAAGAAGAAGTTCCAGTCTGGGAGAAGATTTTTTAAGAAAAATAAAGATTTCAGAAAACCAGAAGTAAAGGATTCGAAGAAAGGAGAAGTGATATGCTATGAATGCAAGAAGCCTGGACACATCAAGGCAGATTGTCCAATGCTTAAGAAGAATGATCACAAGAAGAAGGACAATTTCAGAAAATTCAAGAAGTATAAAAAGAAAGCAATGGCAGCTGCTTGGGAGAACAACAGTGACTCAGATAGTGAGTCAAGCTCAAGCAGTGATGGAGAAGAAGCCAACCTGGCTCTCATGGCCAACACCAAGACAAGTAACTTCTGACTCTTCCTTTGATTCCTGTAATGATTCAGATTCTGATAATCTAGAAAGTGCCTTTAGTGAACTTTATGATAAATATAAAGAAGTATCTAAATTGCTTAAAGTTAGTAAGAAAAATGTAATCTGTTTAGAAAACACTAATTCAGACCTAAAAGCAGAAAATGAAGAACTTGAAAAGCAAATAATTGAACATAAAAGAAGAAATGAATTATTATATGAAGATCTAAAAGAGAAAAACAGAAAAATATCACACTTAGAAAAACAAGAAGACATAAGTGAACTTAAAACAGAAATAGAAAGACTAATTAAAGAAAATGAACACTTAACAAGCACTATAAACAAGTTCACAAATAATAAACCCCTTCTAATGATAAAAGGAGCTAAAAAATCAAACAAGAAGAAACATGGATTTGGTTACACTCCCTTAGAAAATGAAGAAACTAAAATCTTTCCTAATATTTATCCAACTCCTGAGTTTATATCCGAAAAGGACAAAAGACACCAAAAATTTAAATACACTCCAATTGAAAGAATAACTAAAACAACCTGTTGCAATCATTGTAATGAACTGGGACACAGTAAAGCAACCTGTTCCACTAAGAACAGAAATTGGATAATAAAAGGGAAATTTGATGATACTAACCCATCAGGACCCAAAAGAACTTGGGTACCTAAAACTTAATGTTTAAATTTCAGAGAAATTCAAGAGCATCCAAATGGTATTTGGATAGTGGATGCTCAAGACACATGTCAGGTAACAAGAAGCTTTTCGTCAATCTCTAAGCTGAAGAAGGAACAGTCACTTATGGAGATAATGGAAAAGGCACAGTGATAGGAAGTGGGTCCGTGAACAACAAAGAAAAATCAGTTATTGAAGATGTGTTGCTGGTCAAAGGATTAAAGCACAATCTCATTAGCCTCAGCCAGTTGTGTGACAAAGGCCATCAGATTCAGTTCCAAGAATCAAAATGCAGCATATTAAAGGATGGAGCAGTCATCTTTGAAGCATGTAGAGAAAGAAATTTGTATGTACTCTATCTTGAGGAACTCAAGGATCAAGATGTCTGTTTGGCAGCCAGCAAAGATCAATCAACTGAGCTGTGGCACAGAAGACTGGGCCACTGCAGTTTGGATGGATTGAACAAGCTCAGAAAGAGAATTCTAGTGGAAGGACTGCCAAAGGTCAACACAAAATAGATAGCATCTGCAGACCTTGTGCAAGAGGAAAGCACACCAAGAACTCTTTCAAATCAAAGACAGTAGTGACCACCTCAAAGCCGTTAGAACTACTTCACATGGATCTATTTGGGCCAATGAGGACTACCAGTTTTGGAGGAAAGACTTTTGGATTTGTCATAGTTGATGATTACTCAAGATTTACTTGGGTATCCTTTCTAGAGCACAAAGATGACACCTTTGATAATTTTGTCAGCTTCAGCAAGAAAGTTCAGAAAGATCAGAAGTTCACCATTATCTCTATTCGATCAGATCATGGTGGTGAATTTCAAATGAAAAGTTTGCTAGGTTCTGTGATGACTAAGGAATTGAGCACAACTTCTCAGCACCAAGGACACCTCAACAGAATGGAATTGCTGAGAGAAAAATAGAACTCTTTTGGATATGGCAAGAACAATGTTATCAGAATATGACTTGCCAAGATATTTTTGGGCCGAAGCCATCAGCACTGCAAGCTACATCATTAATAGAGTAATGATCAGGCCAATTCTGAAGAAGACTGCTTATGAACTCTACAAGGGAAAGAAACCTAAGATCAGTCACTTCAAAATATTTGGATGTCCTTGCTTCATCCACAACAATGGAAAAAGGGACATTGGTAAGTTAGATGCCAAATCAGATGAAGGCATCTTTAACGTTTCAACCCGGTTATGGAGTGTTCTTGTTTCAACCCGTATGAAGTCGCCCGTTCTTTTTGCTGGTTTTGTCTCTTGTATTCTCATGCTGTGGGAAATATGGAAATTCAGGTGTTCTGCTCGCATGGAGGGCTCTTTCCGGACTGTGGACTCCAAGCGTACTATTACGATATCGGTGCGCAGAATTTTGGAATGCGTCAATTTCATTGGTGATCTACCTTTTAACCATGTTCAGATTCTTCACTCCTTCAACTTACAGGTTTCGGCTACCAGGAAGGCTCCAATTTTGGTCAAGTGGGTTCCTCCATCCTCTGATTACAGTCTTAACGTGGATGGTGCCTCGAAGGGCAACCCGGCATCAGTGGGGGTGGCGGCTGTGTCAGGGACTCTAGAGGCAATCTCTTATGTGCCTTTGCATTTTCGTATGGTATTGGTAGCAGTATTGTGGCAGAGTCAAGGGCGATCCATGATGGGTTACGGTTATCCTTGGAGCGACATTATCCGATTTCGGTATTATATTCTGATTCTGCTGTTATTCTTAGAGCTATCTCAGTTGGGCAAGCTCCTCATTGGGCGGTCTTCCCTTGGTGGCGCGGTATTTGTGACATGATCCGTATCCTCAATCCGAAATTGGTGCATACCTATAGGGAGGGTAACCAGGTAGCTGACTCGTTAGCCAAGTTTGCATGTACTAATGAGTCCTGTCTAGTTTTCTCCGAGCTTAGTGAGCTTCCTTTTAATGTTCGAGGTGCCTTATTGGTGGATCGGCTAGGCTTACCTAGTTTTAGACAGCCTTGATCTTCATTCTTTTTCTTGGTTTATCATTTGGTTGTTGGTGGAGATCTCTCTTGGAGTCGGGTGTAAGCTTCCTCAATTATTTTATGGGAATAAAATCTACCCCTTTGGTGTTCGCCGGGTGGAGTGAGAACACATTCTCCTGCTGGGAGGGGGTGCACTCTGCCTGTCGCTGACCCATTGGCGGCTTCTTAAAAAAAAAAAAAAAAAGATGAAGGCATCTTTATGGGGTACACTTCTAAACCTAAAAGTTATAGAGTTTTCAATAAACGCTCATTATTAATTGAACAATCTGTGCATGTTATTTTTTATGAATCTAACCCTTCCTTGAAAAAGAAGAAATTAGTGACATTGATGATGCAGATGACTTGTCCGAAAAAATAAAGAATACCTCAATTGAGGACAAGGAAGATCCACCTCTGGAAGAACTACAACAAACTGAAATTCAACATGAAAATCTTCCAAAAGAATGGAGACATAAGAAAGATCACCCTCTTGAGAACATTATTGGTGATCCATCCGTAGGGGTAAGAACAAGAGGTAATGTAATTCCTTGTGATTATTTAGCTTTCGTTTCTCAAATAGAGCCTAAGACAGTCAATGAAGCTTTAACTGATGAATCTTTGATAATAGCCATGCAAGATGAACTAAATTAGTTCAAGAGAAACCAAGTATGGTCACTTGTTCCTAGACCATCCAATCATACAGTTATTGGCACCAAGCGGGTGTTCAGAAATAAACTGGATGAGTCTGGAGTAATCTTAAGAAACAAGGCCAGACTGGTAGCTCAAGGCTATTCCTAAGAGGAAGGCATAGATTTCGATGAAACCTATGCACCTGTGGCTAGACTTGAGGCTATTAGAATTTTACTTGCTTATGCATCTGCATTAGATTTAAAATTGTTTCAAATGGATGTCAAATCTGCCTTTTTAAATGGTTTTATCAAGGAGGAAGTGTATGTTGAACAACCTCCAGGTTTTGATGACACCGAATTTCCAAATCATGTATTTAAACTCCATAAGGCGTTATATGGTTTAAAGAAAGCACCTAGAGCCTGGTATGAAAGGCTCAGTACTTTCTTATTAGATCATGGTTTCACTAGAGGTGAAGTAGATAGTACATTATTTATAAAATCAAAAGTCAAACATGTACTACTTGTGCAAATATATGTAGATGATATTATTTTTGGATCTACTGATGAATCTCTTTGCAAGTACTTTGAAAAGCTTATGCAGGGAGAATTTGAAATGAGTATGATGGGGGAGCTAAACTACTTCCTTGGATTGCAAATCAAGCAAGGGAAGGAAGGCACCCACATCTGTCAAGCCAAGTACACCAAAGAGCTGTTAGAAAAAATTGGATTTGAAGGTGTGAAGCCATTGTCAACGCCAATGAGCACGTCAACCAGATAGGACAGTGATCAAAATGGTAAAAAGGTAGATCAAAAGAACTATAGAGGTATGATAGGGTCATTGCTTTACTTAACAGCAAGTAGACCAGACATTTTATTTAGTGTATGCATGTGTGCTAGATATCAAGCAGACCCTAGAGAGTCTCATTTAATTTCTGTGAAAAGAATATTTAGATATTTAGCTAGAACTCATGATTTAGGTCTTTGGTATCCAAAATCTTGTGAAATAAATTTAGTAGGTTATTCTGATGCTGACTATGCTGGATGCAAAATAGATAGAAAGAGCACCAGTGGTTGTTGTCAATTTCTCGCAGGATGTCTGATATCTTGGTCTTCCAAGAAACAAAACTCAGTAGCTCTATCAACAGCTGAAGCTGAATATGTTGCTGCTGGAAGTTGCTGTACACAACTCCTATGGATAAAGCAACAACTTGAGGATTTCGACATACATATCAAGTCAATTCCACTATTGTGTGATAATACAAGTGCCATCAACCTCACCAAGAATCCAGTGCAACACTCAAGGACCAAACACATTGAGGTTAGATATCATTTCATTCGAGATCATGTAGCTAGTGGTAATTTAGAAATTTCTTTTATAGATACAAATGGTCAACTGGCAGATATCTTCACAAAAGCCCTACCTGAAGAGAGATTTACATCTCTTAGAAGGGAATTAGGGATGTGCAATTTGTGAAAAGATTTCTGTATTTAATTGGCATATAAATTTTTCAGATTATAATGAAATTTTCTCTCTCTCTCTGGCATTAAGCAAAACTCAGCTTATTTACTTTATTTGACCGCTATTGTGTTAAAAGTAGTTTGACCCGTCAAACCCTTTTGTCGCTTTCTGCCGTTACCCCTTTTGGCGCCTCCCTTTTCGATAAAGTATTATTAATTAATCAAATCGTTGTGGGAACGACTCATCTCCCACCTTTACCCTTCCTTCTCCTTTATCTGTTCGCCCAAAGCCGATGCCCTAACGATTCCGGCATCGACTCTCCGCAAGATTTGAAGCCTTCTCTTCTTCCCGCGAAGAATCCCTTGAGGGCTTCCATCCCTTCCATCATCTCTTTTCTCCAGAACCTTTTCTCCACTCTACCCATGGCCGCTCGAGTGATCTCTGGAAGTGTAGGGGGCTACAGTGCTGAGTATTTGTCCCCTAAGCAGCAGGAAAGGTTTACATTCGTCAAGACGAAGGTTTGCGGAAATAAAGCAGTGGATGTACCAAATCTAGAGAAGAATGGCATGAACAGTATAGTAGAAACATTGAGAAGGATGCAGTGGATGGATATTGCCACCTTCACCGAGGTAAGCTATCACGACCTGGTGAAAGCCTTTTATGTTTGTTTAAAGTCAGAGGCGGATGGGTCCCTTGTCTCATCTGTAAAGGGTATCCAATTAAAGTAGATCATGAGCTATTGCACATGTTGTTTGGGGTGAAGACTTCTGGACACAGTGGGGTTCACTCAGTGAACGATCAAGCAAAGGGTCTTGGCATTATAGGTCCAGGTTTCAGGCTGAGAGACGGGAAATTAGATATCAATCAGATGACTGCATTCAACCGTCTACTTCATTTTATTATCTGCCAAATCATGGTTCCCCGCAGTGCCACTTTCTCAACTTGTACTAGGGCAGATTCGGATATGATGTTCTGGGTAATCCAGCAAAAGGAGATTAACATGGCCGAGGTCATGATGGAGAGAATGAAGTTTGCCCATGATCAAATCTGGGATACAAAGAGCAAGTTGAATGTTTCATTGCCCTATGCTCATCTACTTACCAAGATATTCAATCATTTTGGAGTAAATCTATCTGGGGCAGTTGTTGAAAAGATGGGCCAGTCTATAAGGTCCAGGCACCTAAAGAAAAGTGGATTCTCAGTGCAGAATGGGATATGGTCTAAGACCTCTGTGGCAGAGGGAGAGGCCATCATTGGAGATGTCCCAGAGATTCCAGAAGAAGCAGCAGATCCACCAGCAGAATTAGAGGTAGAATCAGTAGCAGTAGAACAAGCAGCAGCAGAACCTGCAGTGGAAGATCAAGCAGAGACTTCAAGATCACCTGTTATGGAGGTTGAATCTCATTCTTCAGAAACTCCAATGGGAGAAGCAGTAGCAGGTGTGGCAGATCCTTTGCCCACCTCAAGAGTTGCCTCTATTCTAAGAGAGGTGTTGGACTCCTTTCCCTCCACCTCAGTTACTTCAGAAATAGGTGGACTTGCAGAGGAAGAAGCTATGGCACCAGGCCATACTGAAAATCTAACTGAAGTAAATATCAGCTTTGAGGTGCAAACAGCTACTCAACAAGAAGTAATTATGGAAGAAGTTCCCAGCCAAGGGGAGCCAAATGCTAGAGAATCTCAATTGTCAGAATCAGTGGCAGAAGGCCACATTGAGGAAATTGTTTTGGAAGAAGCTCCTACTCAGGGGGAGCAGGAAAATGATGAACCCAATGCTCCTATTCAGGGGGAGCAAATTGGCAATGAGGAATCTATGATGGAGAATGCTCCTGAGACAGATGCACCATCTCAGCGAAATCAAGCTCCTGCCAAAGTACCTGTAAATGAAGGACCAAGTACAAGCCATGCTAATATTGAGAAGCCAGTCACTCAGAAAAGCAAAAGCAAGAGAGTGGCTCACAGAAGGCAAAGAAAGAGCCACAGGAAAGTAAATTTGAAGCCTGTTATGGAAATATTAAAGGCTCAAGGAGATATATTATCATCAGTTCAGACCAGTGTTCAAGACATTCTTGCCAGTCAAGCTACAACCACTACTGAACTATCTCAAGTCCGAAATCCTATGAAGTGGTTCAACAAGGAAATGTCAGACATGAAGTCCATGCTATCAGTAATTTCGAGGACAGGTGGATTTTCTCCTTCTGATACTCAGAGCAGACCAGCAGCTGTTCCTCGGCCACCAGGGCCACCAGCATAAGAGTCAGAGCCATCTGGGCCATCAGTGCAAGCATCAGGGCCATCAGGGCCATCTCATCAGGATTCTAGGCCATCTGGTCCGTCTGCAGTTGCCAGAGAAGGTGAAGCAAAAGGAAAAGAGCCAGTAGCAGCTACGAAGGCCCCTGAAACTTCTACTCTTGCAACTCCAACCCTCTCCTCACCTTCTTCTTGTTCTACAGCCCCTCCAGCTCCACCAACTTTCAAACACCCTATGCCTCGCACCCAAACCTCATCCTCTCTCATTCCATCTCAACCTTCCTTCTCTCCCACTCCCTCTCAAACCTCAGCACCATCATCACCCTCACCTTCTCACCTCTCGCTGAAACTACTCCAGTTCACCCATCTACCTCTTTCAATCCCAAACATCTCTTCTATCCTCCTACTCCTCTTTCTTCTGTCACCCTCATTCCAGAAAAACCTCAAATTGACAGTGTCTTTAACACTAATCTTCCGGATGACTTTGAGAGAAGTACCCTCCTCTCCATTCTATCCATTGCCACTCATGTCCATAGGACTGATCCTCCCCGTCCTGCCAAGAAAAAGAGGAAACATTCATCCTCTGTCAGCCTCCCCTCCTCACCTTTATTTCCTCCGCTTTGGTACTCCCTTACCCTCGAACCTCAGAGAAGATCCATCTATAGGGAATACCTTCAAAAATGTATCCTTCCACTATCTATGGTATTCCTTTCCTCAACCTCTCTGAGCATCTAAACATTGTTCTTCCTCTTTGCCAGTTGACCCACCCTCAAAAATCCAAAATCTATGAGGGCACTGAGTTCAAGACTGAAGAACAGTGGGCCAACGTCAAGGGCAACAAGTCTCAGTACTCCAAATACTTGACTGCCCATGCAGAAACCCTTACCCATGGAGATCACCCACTCACTCTTTCTGAGTGGTTCATTCTTCAGCATAAGACCTCTTGGGGACCATTCATTCTGAAAGAAATCAGGATAGCCAAGAACTTCCAGTTGTACAGTGATTTCTGCTACCTGAACAAGCTGCCTGAAGTCCAGTTCTACCAATTTCATTCAACCATAGTGCTGCTGAGATCAGAACATCCAATAAATCTTTCTCTCACAGTGGATTTTGCAAACCTCAAAGTTACCACTTCAGCTCTTCTGTCGAAGCTACACTCCTTAGTGTTTGACTCAGATGCAGGCTCCCATGCCTTTGATATGTTTGCTAAGCAGATGGGCAGAATGTCAGCTAAGCAGGGTAGAATGCCTTCCTTTTTGTGGTTTATTTTCAGAGAATACCACTCTGGCCGCATTTCCTCCCAAGTCTTGGCTCCACTCGTTTCTGAGTGTGAGAGGCTTTCTCCCTCCGTATGGGAAAAGCTCTATAAGGAATCCCATCTTCAGTTGCAAGCCATCAACAGTTCCTTGTTCAGTCAAAACAAGCCTAGTCTATTAGCAGAAGCCTTCTTGGATCTCAACTCCATAAATCCAATTCAAGAGATATATGTTCAGTGGGTAGCCCGATATACTGCCTTCTATGCCTTGAAGAAGGATCTTCTTGATCAGAAGATTTTCTATCCAATATCTCTGGATAGATTTCTCCTTCGTGCCAGTTTTGGAAAGAGCACCTACTTCAGATTCATACCGGACAAAGATCAGTATGGAGAATTCCTGGATCAGCAGCAGCAGCTTTACATTCAAAGGATGATTCCAGCCATGGGTTCTTCTTTTTCAGTTGCTCCTGGTGTTTTCCACCAGAATTTTGAAGATATGGAGATCAAGGCATGGGCTGTCATTTCACAGCATGCCTCTCTTTTGTCTCCTTTGTATTATCTTGCTCCTAATTAATACAAAGTTTTCTCTCTTCTTTGTCTCTTAGACTATCTTTTTGCTTATTGACAAAAAGGGGGAGAAAACTAAAGCAAGCAACTCTGAAAAATATGTCTATTTATTTATGCTGTTTAGTATATTTTGTCATCATCAAAAAGGGGGAGATTGATGACCAAACTTTCCCCATATAAATTAATTCACTTATTTATATATTAATTTTGATGATTAACAAAACAATACTAATGAATTACTTGAGCCTTAAGGACAGGAAATAAAAGTAAAAGGAAGTTCAAGACAATCAGGTAAAACTCTCACTTCATATTTTTCCCAAGTCATTGCATCGACTTCTTCATACATTATAACGACTTGCTAAGACATCGGTTTCTTTGTAAGTTATAAAGTCTTGCCAAGTCTCCGCAACGATTTCTTAAGTTGTCATAACGATTTCTTAAGACCTCGTAACGATTTGCTCGTCGCAACGATTTCTTAAGTTGTCATAACGATTTCTTAAGACCTCGTAACGATTTGCTCGTCGCAACGATTTATTAAGTTGTCATAACGATTTCTTAAGACCTCGTCACGATTTGCTCATCGCAACGATTTCTTAAGTTGTCATAACGATTTCTTAAGACCTCGTAACGATTTGCTCGTCGCAACGATTTCTTAAGTTGTCATAACGGTTTCCTAAGACCTCCTAACGATTTGCTCGTCGCAACGATTTCTTAAGTTGTCATAACAATTTCTTAAGACCTCGTAACGATTTGCTTGTTGTAACGATTTCTGTAGAATTCATAACGATTTCTATATTGTTCATAACGATTTACTTACAGTAACGATTTGGTAAGTAATCACATCGATTTCTTTGATGCTTACAACGATTTGTCTTGCACAACGATTTCATAAGTGCTTATAACGATTTCATTATTATGATTTAATGATGCTCTGTCATAACGATTTGCCTATCAACTTATAACGATTTCATAAGTCATAAAGGCATCGGCTTTGTTCATATCGATTTCATTGTTATATCAATATAATACTCTTTAATATACGTTGAATAGTCAAAGTCGTATCTCGTCTGTTTGACTGCTATGCATTCAATGCACTCTGAACGTATCTCTCATGCATGCAGATGATATCTTCCACTATTGTGCTATTCTGTCTACATCTTTATTTTAACAGAAAGGAGCTTTGCTAAATCTAGCATTATCTTTTCCAACTGTGACTGACAATCAACGACAGTCCTAGCTGTCTCCTATTTATTGTTGATATGCTTGCAGATACCTGACAAGATTTATCTGTACAACGCTGGACACAAAAGATACAAGATATCAAAATATTTCTTTGGCGTGTACTAAAGGATAAAAGACTGAAGATCAGAAGCTTCCTTGCAGACCAGTCTAACGTACACCAGAATGAGAGACAACGGTTCTTTAACATTCAAATTTCAAGTAGAAGCTTAAATACAAGACTACAAGACTGAGAAGAGTGGACTTTTAAAAGAGAACAACATTCTGTGATAGAGAATTGCCAATCCTTCAAGTCTTCGGTAGTTCAAACAAGAGCGAAGCACTCCATTCCAATAGATCTTAGCTCTTTAGCTCTCTGTGTTGAAAAAGAAATTCCTGTGAGAGCCAGTGAAGTCTTTGAGAGAAACCAGTGTCAAAATCATTTCTCTCTCGAGGCTTGTTTGCTTCAGATTGTAGCTGTTTGAGCTAGTTCCTGAAGCTTGTTCTTGTGCTTACTGTTATTAGTTTTATTCCCTTCTGTGTGAAGGAAGACCTAGTGGTATCCAGAGTGGTTGTATTTCCCTGCAGGTTGAAGGAAGACCAGTTGAGGCTGGGTGTAAGGATCCGTGAGGGGGATAGTACCGTTGATAGTGATATCCTAAGGTATTGCTCAGGGACTGGACATAGGTCTCCTGTGGAAAGGAGTTCCGAACTAGGATAAAATCCTTGTGTCTTGTGGCTGTGTTTTGTGCATTTGCTGTTTCATTTCCTCTAACTCTAATCTTCGTTTAAGTTGTTGTGTAATCCTTTTAGTGAACATGTATCAATCTAAGATCTAATTTTTTAATAACCCATTCACCCCCCCCTCTGGGCTAGCTAGCTGGGCAACACTGTGTTGGTTGTGTTTTTGGCATCGCGTGGCTGTGCGTTGTTGTGTGCTGTGCTCTGCTCAGTCGGTGTCGTTGCTCGAACTAAGCAGGCGTTCTGTGTGTCGTGTTTCATCGCTGTTTGAGCAATGCGACACTTGTCTGTGATTGTTGTCGGCCTTGTGCTAACTGGTTGTGAGCTTTGGTGAGGTGCTCTCAGAGTTCTTCTCTGTTGGTTCTGGCGGAAGTGTGGTTTCCCCAGAGCCGTGTTGTGCTCGTTTCTGGTTGCTATTGTGTTGCCCTTTGGAAGAGGTGCATCGCTTGACTGCCCCGTGTCCTAGTGAGGGTTTCTCTCTCTGGGGTTGTCTCTGTGCTCGTTGATGTCTTCCACTATGTTAGCTCTTTGGTTTGAGGTCTATGATGTTTGGTTGGTTGTGTTGCACAAGCACTTTGCTGTGTTGTGCAACTTTTGGGTTGGACTGTTGCATGCACTCTGCTTGTCTGCCTCTGGTCAAGGTGAGGGACCTTGACCATGTGTGTGGCCCTATGTTTGGGCGGTTCGCCGTGTTGTTCGCTTCCATGTTTCTTGCTTGCGCTGGCGGGACCGCAGGTGTGTCCCTATGGTTTAGTTTCTCTTTGTTCTTCCGTGACGATGGGCTCTTGCAAACGGTTGTTTGACGAGCGTCGTGGGTGTTCGGCTGGCTGTGGCTCTCGTAGGACTGCTACCTTGTGCTGCTGTTTTATCTTTCGTGTGCGGGAGTGGCCTGTTGCGTGCATTCTTCGTCTGCTTTTCGTGGGTCGCTCGGGGTGGTGGTGCTCTGCCATGGTGTTTGGTGCCATGTTGTGCACCATGGTGACCTTCGTGGCGATGGTCCCTCCCCTTGAGCTATCTTGAGGTGGAGCTGGTTGCTCCTCTCGTGCGTGTTGTTTCCTTGTGGTACAATGGGTCGTGGTGTACCTATTGTGCCTTTCCTTGCTGTGCTGGTTCCTTGATGCCTGACTGGACGATGTGGGGAATGTGCCCTGTGTTTCGTGTGAGGCAGCACCGGTTTTCTTTTGTTTGGCTTGTTTGTGCAGGCATCGTTCCGGTGTGTGTTTTGCTTGTACCTCAGTTGTGCTTTAGAGGCACTTGTCACCGTTTGGTGTGTTGCCCTCTTCTCCTGTGGTGGTAGGAGCAGTGCCTTGTGTTTGTGTGCTTCTAAGAGCCGATGTGGTTGTTGCGCTCTTGAAGCTGTTGGGTTTCCGCACGTTTCTCTTGTGGGTCGCTGGTGGAGAGTCCCCTTCGGTTGGCCATGTGTCGATTCATGTCGTTGGTGCGGCTGTTTACTGCACCTTGAGCGTTTTTATTTTTCGATGCTCCGTGTCTTTGTGCCTCAAGGGTTCATGGCTGTTGTGGCCTATCCTGCCCTTTTAGGCTTATGGTTCCTTGCGTGTGGCTTTTAGCAGGTCTCTTGTGGAGAGTCCTTCCTGTTAGCCTGTGTTGTTTCAGCCGCTAGTGCAACTATGTTGCATCTTGCCTGGTTTTGGTGCTTGTAGTGGCATCATGTGCTCGTGCTCGAGTGGTTTGTTTTTGTGCCGTCTGGAGCCTTGATGCATTGTGTTGTACCTTGGGTGACTTCTAGTGCTTGTGATAGCACTGTGTGTTGGGCCGTATGCCCCGATAATGAGCTTCGTGTGTCGTTTCATGAGTTTACTCAGTGTTGGAGGAGTTGAGCTTTCCTCTTCTGGGACACTTCTTGCTAGCCTCTGCTTTGTGGCTGTACCATTACCGTTGTGGGGTGGCTGCTTTGCCTTGCCTCGGTAGCCCTATCGGTGGTACGCCAAGCTTTGGCCGTGGCCTGTGTTCAAGTTTTCTCTCTCGCCTGGGAGCGAGTGTGTTCTATTGTGGTACCCTGCTGTGGTCTGGGTCCCTCTAGAGTCGACGTGTTGTCCTCGACCTCTGCAGATGTTTCGATTCTCGTGCAGCTTGCCGACGTCTTGGGTTGCCTAGCTTTGCCAACCTCAAATGTCTTCCCTAGTTTTGTCTCTGCGCACTGTGCTCGAGGAGCATTTGGTTTAGTTTTCCATGGCTCCACAGTCATGGTGTGTCCTTGTCGGACCACGAGTATGATCCGAGTGAGATCGAGTGGTGCCGGTGGACACTGCTTTGAATGCCATGGTGTTCTACATGTACATGCTATCGCTTGGTTTTGGGTCGCCCTTAAGAGACTCTCGTTTGGCTTTGTGGCAGGTACTAGCTGTTGCTAGTTAAGTGGGGCCGTTCGGCGGAGTCTTATGGCTGACCTGATGGTGTTTTTCTCGGTTTGCAATTAGTAGCTATGTCTTTTGTCTAGTCTCTGGTGACAAAGTGAGTTACTGATCGGTTGGTCTCAACAGCGTGGTCTGTTGAGGGCTCAGTCGCGTGGTTTCCGACTGGCGGCTTTAGTTGTTTTTTGGTTGGTTTGGTGAGCACCGCGCCTGGGGAGTTGTGGACACCCGATTGTGTGCTCCCTACCGGTTGGTGTGCACTCTGTGAGTTGTCGGATGTCTGGTTAGGCACTCCATTTGTGGCGGGGTCGTGGTGGTGACCACCGGGAGGTCGTGGCACGACTTAGTGGTCTCTTTGCACTGGTGGTTTTCTCTGACTGGGTTTCGCCCTTAATTTTGAGGATGAAATTGTTTTTAAGTTGGTTAGATTTGTAACATCCCGGGCTTTGGTTGCCTTGTTGTTGATCTTAGGATCACGACGGATCGGGCTGTCGCGTTCTGAACGCGACGTGTTCCTTGTCACCATCTGGTTGAGAAGGCGACGACCCCTGTGTCACGTTCCTATGGTCTTCTGTGGCTGGTGCCACCTGTCCGCACTCATGTGTGTGAAGGCGACGTGCCAGTTGTCGCGTTCACCTAAGGCACATGCGAACATGACACGTGGCCTGGAGGATGTCTGTCTGTCAGAAGACCTGTCGGAACTTTTGAGAAGGCGACAAGATGGTTGTCGCATTTTATTTAAGAACATGACGCCTATCTTGTCGTGACCTCAATTCCGAGGCCTTAAGGCATGCATACCTCTCTTTCTTCTTTTTTTTCTCCTTTCTCCTTTCTCCTTCCCCTCTCCGTAGCGGGGAGTTTCTTCCCTTCTTCTCATGCTTTCGGCATGGTGGAGGTGCCGGTGTGCTCGTGGCGGAGCGTTGGAGCAGTGTGGATCGAGGAGGAGGCGGCCAATTTGACGTGAAGGGCGCCAACAGGTCTGGCTCGTCATTCTTTGTAGCGATATCTTGCTTTCTCTTACTGTCTTGAGGACATAGAGCTTCTTTTGAGCTATCCTCCCTGTGCTCAAGCCTTACTTGTGGCTTTGCATGGGAGAAAGCTTGCCGGTGGTGCTCCCTCTTTGTGCTTAGTTTAGTTCTTGTGGTTTGTGGGTGAGGTGAGGTGGCATTGGTGCCCTTCGAGCCACTTTTTGTTTCCCTTTCTAAGTGTGCTCTCCTTCCTCCCTTGTTTAGGGGTGTTGTTGTAGCTTGGGGGACCATGGGATGGCCCCCATTCATGGTTTGGGCTTCTGTCTGAGGTCGCGCCAGGTTAGCTTTCGTGACACCAGTCAGAAGGCGACTGTAGACACCCATTTCTGGCCCATAAGTCGAGCCAAATTCCTTGTCACATCATTTGATGCCCCAAGTTGGCTCAACATTGTCAAGCTGGCTTTCTCCGATCATGTTATCACTTCATTAGTTCATCGCCCTGGTGAGTTCTTCCTGGTCAAATCCACTGGTATTCTTCATCATCTCGTAGCTCTTGAAGGATGTGCGGAATTGCCTATTATGGTAATCTAGAAGGGGGTTGAATAGATTACTCCCAATTAAAAATATTATAGCCTTCTTTTCGATGGAGACACAGATTCTTCGATATCTTAAACAGAGTTAAAATTGAATCAAGATGTGTGTTAATTATAGATAGAAAGAATAGCAAGTCATCTACCGTGTGAGAGATCAACGTGCCTACCAATCATCTAACATAAAACGTTCAAACCACAGACACGATGTTTTAAGGTGGTTCGGAGTACACAACTTGTGTATCCTACGTCCACCGTCCACACACACACACGCATAAACAACTGCTTATGAGCGAGTTCAACACTACAACTCACACACAGACGTTGTTTGATGTGAACTCACAATCAAAACAACATAAACCACGTGAATCAAGCACAATGAACTCTTGAAACACAACCACACACACAAAAGTATAGAAGGAACGGAAACAGAGAAGAGTTTTGAGTTGAAAAAACAAATCCTGATGAAGAACTCTTCTTCTTGGTAGCATAGAACAACTTCAGGCTTCGTTTGGATGTAGATCAACTGATGGAGAAGCTTGAGTTGTGGACAACCTGACTTCAACTCCGCTCGGAAGATGTCTCTTCTTCGTTGTGAACGGAAGCTTGAAGCAGAGCAGTAGATGGGAGCTTTCTCTCTTGAGTCTTGCTTAGGGTTTTGGAGTTGTGGTCTCACTCTGCGAAAATAGACCTATATGATCTATATATAGAGGTGTCCAAACATGGAGAGTTGTACTTGAAAGAATCACCCAAATATGGATCATATCTTGACCATCGGATCTTTCCAAAACTACATCTGTCGACAGGCGACATGTGGCTGTCGACAACTACTGCTCAGTTCTGGTTTTCATGTTGCTGGAAGACTGAGTATGTCGACAAATATTGTCTTACTGTCGACAGGCACACTTCATCTGTCGACAGGCACATCTTGGCTGTCGACAGGTACTGCTTTCTTAGTGCTTCCAGAACCTTGTTTTGTTCTATCATGTCCATCTGTCAACATGTGATTTCTTGGCTGTCGACAGGTGATCACTTGAAGTTTCTTTCTTGTTCTTTTTCACCTGAATCCTGTTGCTTGGCTTATATGCATTCATACCTACATTAAAAGACATTCTAAGTGAAATGTAATGAATACATAGGTGATCATTTTGACACTTGATCATGTCATTCATGTCCTTAACAAATATGTCATTGTATCATCATCAATTGCAATGTTCATTAAAATCACATCGTCAAAAACATTAAAGCACATGTAAACCCAACATTCTCCCCCTTTTTGATGATGACAAAAATTCAATTTATGCATATTGATGATTCTCCCCCTTTTGACAACATTCAAAAAGACACATTATGCACACATAGATAAGATGTAAGCAGAGGAACTGAGGTTTTCATTTATAAACATGCAATACACTCAGTTACAAAATATTACAACTGCAGGACATAGAGTAAAAGCAAAAGAAGGAAAGAGGCAGAACTGACTCAAAATACTAAGTGACCTACTACCCAAAGCTAGTCACTAACACCTAGATAACCCAAACACTCTCTAAACATCATCATTTCCTGGAACATCAGGATGACAGAAGCTATGAAACTCTGTAGAGAGCCAAGTAGGCTGATGTTGAATCTGCACTTGAGTGTCGACCAGTGCTTCAATCCTTGTATCAACATGATCGAGATGGGTGTTGAGATGTTCAATACCCGTGGTGAATTGGAGTTGCAACTGATCCATCTGACCAGCAATGAAATCCCGAAGAGAGGGAGCTAGTTCACGGTGTTCAGCATCAGTAGGATCATCTCCTTGAGCATCCATTGGTTCTGCCTGGGAGTCTTCATCATCACTTTCATCATCACCTTCAGCAGAATCTTCCTCAATGTTTGGTGTTGTACCCTTGAGGGTCCTAGTTATGATCCCATCCACAAACTTGTATCCCATACGATGAACGGCAGTGAGATCAAATGCACTATGGGACTTGACAGTGACAAGTTCATGATCGTTGATAGGAATGCCAATGAATAGAAGAAGTGAGGTGATTGGACAAGCATATGGCATTGACCTCTTAGAATTGTGAAAGCATTGATTGAGGAGATCAAGCATTAGCAAGGGGAGATTGATGTGCTCAGTCCGAAGAAAATAATAGAAGAGGGATTTGTGGAATGTGGTGACAAGTTCCCTGCTTCCATCTATTGGAACTACAAGTGTGGTGTAGATATGATGAATAAGGCGATTCAATGGAGGGAATGTATTAGCATTGAGTTTTAGACGATCCACACTAGGATGGTAGAGTTGATGGGTGATGAGGGTATAGTAGTCAGAGGCAGAAGGAGAATTAACAAGGATGTTTGCCCCTGAGTTGGGAATTTGGAAGGCACAGCAAAGGAGATTTGCAGAGATTTGAAAGGTTGTACCTTTAACCGTGGTGAAGAATACTTCATCAACAATCGACTTCTCTAGGTTGTCAAAAAACTCGGTCACAGCGGCAGGAGAGTACTGCTTGTGAGAGTATAGAAACTCGATCCAACCTTGGGTGTTGAATAGGGGCTGGAGACCTGGAAACATGTTCTCCAGGGACACGAAGTCCACATAACATGTCTGGACGAACATTGAAAAGGAACCCCGGACCATAGCCATTTGGCGGTTGGGAGGAACAACAAGCTCCGGTACACGGTCATCCCAGTGCTTGCTCCGACGCTCTACAGGAGCCCTAGAACCTTCGCCGGCTTCAGACGAGAGAGGCTATCGATGGGAGGCAACACATTTGCCCTTGGGAGCCATGGAGGAGGAGTGGTTGGGGCGAGAGAGGTCTCTGAGAAGAGGATGGGAACCGGAGAAAGGAGAAGTGAAGAGAACAAAACTCTGGGGTCCGGTGCCCTGGATGGAGGAGATTAGGGTATGAGAGGGAAGAAAGGTGTTGTAGAGAGGGTAGAAAGGAGGAAGGAGTCGTGGGTGCCCTTTTAAAGAAGGTGGATGAGAGTTTGAAATAGAAAGGGCCCCACAAAATCCGGCCAAATAGCACGCCGTTTGGGCTTCTGAACCGCCCTTGGCTACCGGCTGTCGACAGCAGCCATGTGGCTGTCGACAGATGCTTAGCAATTTTGTGCCAGAACTTAGTTTTCAAGGAATTTTAATGGAAGTGAGCATGCACTTATGATTGTAAGGATGAGAAAAGGTTTTATACTCAATACCAAGTGTCATAGACAATAGTATGAAGGCACAAAAATATTCGACAATGGTTGAGAGAGAATACTCCGGGAATCTTAAGTTATGGCATTTAGAGAACTATGCTCAAACATTGAAGTGAAATAAAGAGAATCCCGTTGAATAAAACCATTGAAGAAAATCATATGACTCAGTGGTAATGTTCATTTGGTAAATGAAGACAATGGCTACATGACCCATGGAGGATAGACAACTTGTTTCCCTTGAGTTGAGATGATGGAGGCTTCACACTATTTCTTGCAATGTGGGAATTTTCTTTTATGTAAGTAATATTTGAAAAGTGATAATTAGGTTCACGTACACCTTTTAACATGAAGGTATACATTTGTGATGCCCATACCTCCAGTTACTCAGTGTGAGTGACCATCATATCATTGAATAGAGATAATGAAATAACTTTTCGACGCGAAGACAGACATTGGTGATGCCCATGTCCCCGGTTACTCAGTAAGAATCATCATTGCTCTGCCTTTATCCCATTTGAATTTGTATCTTGCACATATTTTTTTTGTGTGAAATAGGTAGCTTTTCTCCATGTTTTTTTTATTTAACAGCAAGGTGACTGGTTATGTAAGGTCAAAGGGCAATGTAAAACATTAAATGCAAATACCATCTTACTTATCAAGCCATTTGAGAGACATGATCATCCCCAAAAGAAATATTCAATGGAATTAAGTTGAAGTCACTTGAGTTTCTCAAGGTTTTCTAGATGACACAACCTAGATCTAAGCCCAAAATATTATGTCAAAATCATTGAGAGTAAATTAATATCTTGGATACTATATAAGTATGATAAATGATAATGAGCATAAAGTCCTTATTCTCCCCTTGTACAAGGATGTGTACGTACTCAATGAGAAAGGGTGAGAAAGAGTGAAGAGTTAACAATAAGAGAGTAGCTGTCGACTATAAGAAGGTGTCTGTCGACAGGTACTGAATGCGAGTGAAGTGGAGTTTCTGGGAAGGCTTTGCTGTCGACAGTTAGGTTGGTGGCTGTCGACAGGCACTTGGAAAATCAGTGCTCAGACTTGATTAAAGATAGATTTTCAACCAATGAGTGAGGGATTAAAATACATGAAATAGGAAGGGTATCCCTTAAGGAACTCACTCATTTAGCCTTACCTGGCTCCCCCATAATGTGTGCAGGTGTTGACTCAACATTTGAGCAAAACAACATGAGATTCACAATCAAGGCAAGCATTTACACACAAAGCAACATCCATAAACATGTGAGCATGTGAAATTCAGTAATTGAAGGAAATGTATTTGAAAAATTGAAGAAAACCAAGTACCCTATTGTGATGTGTATAACCTTTATGAAGAAGGAGACTATGGATACTTGGCGGAGGATTTTTCCTCACACATAATGATAGTTTCCGAACAAGCTGAACTTGTTCTTTAACTTATCACCATTTAATATACCTCATAGTCACTACTCACAAGGATTGATTACCTCTCAATTTGTAATTGGTTTCATTGAATTTTACATAAACCCAATTCTCTTCTTAGGGATGTGAAGCTATCTTCTGACAAAGGTTTGGTGAATATGTCAGCCAGTTGCTTTTCAGTGGGTATGAAGCTAAGCTCCAAGGACTTGTTGGCTACCTCATCTCTTAAGAAGTGAGGTCTGATTTCTATGTGTTTAGTCCTTGAGTGTTGGATTGGGTTCTTTGAAAGGTTGATAGCACTAGTGTTGTCACATAGGATTGATGTGCATCCAATATCAATATTATAGTCACACAATTGACTCTTAATCCATAATACTTGCGTTGCACAACTCCCTGCAGTAACATATTCTGCCTCTGCAGTGGAGAGTGCAACCGAGTGTTGCTTCTTGGATGCCCACGAAACTATGCAACCACCATGAAATTGACAGTACCCACTAGTGGTTTTTCTATCAATTTTGCATCCAGCATAGTCAGCATCAGAATATGAAATCAAGTTAAAGTCACTACCTGCTGGAAACCATAAACCCAATTCTTGTGTACCTGAGAGATATTTGATAATCCTTTTCACTACAACCAAGTGGCTTTCCTTTGGACTAGATTGGTATCTGGCACAAAGGCAAACGCTGAACTGTATATCTAGCCTACTTGCAGTAAGGTAAAGGAGTGAGCCAATCATACCTCGGAATTGCTTTGCATCTACCGTTTTACCTTTCTCATCATTTTCTAGTTTAATGCTTGTGCTCATTGGGGTTGAGGTAGGTTTGGCTTGTTCAAAATGAAATTTTTTGAGACGCTCCTTAACATATTTTTCTTGATTAATGAAGAAGCCGTCTTCATGTTGCTTAACCTGCAAACCAAGAAAAAATTGTAGCTCCCCCATTAAACTCATCTCAAATTCACTGTGCATATGTTTTGAAAACTCTTCACACAGTGATGGGTTAGTGGAACCAAAAATGATGTCGTCCACATAAACTTGAACAACTATAATGTGATTGCAAACTTTCTTAGTAAAAAGAGTTTGGTCCACTATACCTCTTGAGTAGTTTTTACTCACCAGGAAGTTGCTTAGTCAGTCGTACCAAGCTCGGGGTGTCTGTTTCAAACTATAGAGAGCTTTGTGCAATTTATAAACATGATTAGGCTTGTCATTATCCTCAAATCCCGGTGGTTGAGAGACATAGACTTCCTCTTTAATGTAGCCATTCAAGAAGGCAGTTATAACATCCATTTGAAAGAGTTTGAATTTATTTAAGCATGCATATGCCAACAAAATTCTTACTGCTTCTAGTCTAGCTACAGGTGCAAAGGATTCTTCAAAGTCTACACCAAATTCTTGATTATACCTTTTTGCTACCAGTCTAGCCTTATTTCTCACCACTTTACCCTCTTCATTTAGTTTATTCCTAAACACCCATCTAGTGCCTATGACAGAGATCTCAAGGGTTCTAGGAACTAGACTCCAGACATTATTTCATTGAAACTAACCAAGTTCCTCATGCATAGCATCAATCCATGAATTTTCTGGAGTGGCTTCTTCAACATTTTTAGGTTCCACTTGAGAGACAAAAGCTAGATGATCTTGTTTAACTATTTGTCTAACCTGAGACCTAGTTTGAACTAAATCATTTAAATCTCCTATCACATTATCAAGTGGGTGATCTTTGGAATACCTCACATTTGTGATTGTTGAAGGACCGGGTTGATCTTGGACTTGAGGAAGGTGATCTTGTGAAGGTTGTTCTTGAGGAGGGTGAGCTTGAGGAGTTTGATCTTGAGGCTCTTCCTCTTGTGGATCTTCTTCAGATTCATCATCTTGATTTTTGAACATATTTTTGTCATCTTCATCATTGTACCTGCGAAGATATCCACTTTTAGTCTTGGAAACTACTTTCGAATTTTCTTTTGTTTTTATTTGTAGTTCCCGAAGAGTTGTTCCTTCATCTCCATCTTCAATCCTGTGAACATTTGAGTTGTTAGGCTTCGCATGATACTCATCAAAAACAACATGTGGAGTTTCTTCCACTATTCGTGTGTTATTGTTAAACACCCTATATGCTTTAGAGTGTTCTAAGTATCCCAGAAAAATACCTTGATCACTTTTGGCTTCAAACTTGTCTAAGTCAACTTTATCATTGTTATGTATAAACACTTTTGAGCCAAAAACTCTGAAATACCCAGTACTGGGTTTCTTACCTTTTAACAGTTCATAGGGGGTTTTCTTCATCACAGGTCTTACCATGGCTCTGTTGAGAATATAGCATGAGGTATTCACTGCTTCTGCCCAAAAACTCCTTGAGAGTTGGCTTTCGACCAGAAGAGTGCGAGCCATTTCCACCAACGTTCTGTTCTTTCTCTCCACGACACCATTTTGTTTCGGAGTCCTTGGAGAGGAGAACATGTGTTCTATACCTTGGTGCCTGCAAAAATCAGAAAACGAGTTGTTGTCAAACTCTACCGCGTGATCAGTGCAGATTGAGCATATCTTATTGACATTGCCATGCTCAATCTTATTAAAGAATTCTTCAAACAGTTTCAGTGCTTCATTCTCATTAGCCAGAAACTTGACCCATGTGAACCTAGAAAAATCGTCCACAATGACAAAACCGAACCGTTTGCCATTAAGACTTAGAGTTCTTGTAGGTCCAAACAGGTCCATGTGCAAAAGTTCATAAGGTTTAGAGGTGCTTACTGGTGCTTTGGATTTGAAAGATTTTCTGGTTTGTTTTCCCTATGCACATGAATCACAAAAACTTTCATTCTTATTGAAAGAAATTTTAGGAAGTCCGTTTACCAATTTTAGCCTCATGATCTTGTGCAAGACATTGTAGCTTGCATGGCCAAGTCTACGATGCCACAAGGCAAGCTCATCCTGTTTATTTGCAACAAGACACAAGTTTTCATTTTCTGGATCATCCAAATCAGCTAGATAAATGTTGTTTACCCTTTTTCCATAAAACTTAATACTTCATGTATCCTTGTCAACAATTTGACATGAGTTTGATTCAAAAACTACTTTATGACCTTTATCACACAGTTGGCTTATACTAAGCAAATTGTGATTAAGACCATCAACTAGCAATACGTTGTCTATAGAGTTAGAGGCATACTTACCAACCTTACCTGAGCTAATGATTTGGCCTTTATTGTTACCTCCAAAGACAACTTGACCTCCGTCTTTTTCCAGCAGCAAACAAAATTTATCTTTGTCGCCCGCCATGTGCCTCGAGCAGCCACTATCCAGGTACCATTTGTTTTGATTTTGGGCTCCTAGGCATTCCTACATAGATGGATCAGACAAGAGGTTTTGGTACCAAAATTACTTTGGGTCCCATTGTATCATTCATGCCAAAATGTAAATGCTTTGGAATCCATATTTGTTTCATTTCTGTTTATTTGGATTATTCCAGCATTGTTTTTCATTGTGCCCAAGTTTCTTATAGAAATTACATGATGAAGATTTTCTCAGGACAGTTGGTTTATTATTCTGAGGAACATGCATGGGCATTTTACCCTTTTGTTGCCTGGTTAGCTTTTCTTTGGAAGCATGTTTCTTACCCTTGGCTTGAGTTTTATTGTTCTTTGAAGGGATTTGCTTTCTTGTTCTTGGGCTAGAATCAACAAAAGAAGTTAACAATTTTTGTCCTATTTTCTTTGGTTTTACAGGTTGAAATCTAATCCCATGTTTGGCAACAAAGACATTTGATCCTACAATAGCATCAAGATTTTGCTTTCCCTTTACAAACCTTGTTCGATCTTCAGATTTTCCTTTAAGGTCCTCTTCAGCTTTTTCCAATTTTTTTTTTATCTCATCATGTTCCCTTTGGAGAGATTCAAGGGAATTAATTAGACTTAGTTTCTCCTTTTCACTCTCTTGCAGTTTAATTTTCAGACTGTCCATTTCCTCACTGCGAGCTTCTTCATCAATTTTCATCATTTCAATCTCTTTGTTTAAGTTTGCAATTTGTTCATCACTATTTGTGCTATGAACTAAAGAGTTGATTTTCTTTTTCAGTGCTTTGTTTTCATATTTGAATTCACAAATTTTTTTAAATAACACAGTGTATGCTTCTTCCCATTCATCAACAGTATAAGTTTCAAAGGAAGAGTTTACCTCATTGGAGTCGTCACTTCTTGCCATTAAACATTGGATCTCTTAATCTTTAGATGTTTCTTGTGCGTCCTCATCTTCATCTTCATCACTCCAAGTCGCCAGCATTGCCTTGGTATTCTTGAAGGTGAATTTTTTTTTCTTCAGCTTTTTCTTGATCTCAGGGCACTCTCCTCTCATGTGCCCTTGTTTCTTGCACTCATAGCATAAAATGTCAGATTTTTCGTTAGAATCAAATATATTTGAAACATCTTTCTTTTGAGAGGGTTTAGAGTTACCTGACCCTCTCCTTTTGTACTTCAGGAATTTCTTGAATTATCTAGTGAGTATGGCCATTTCATCATTCTCACTCTCACTAGAAATCCCAAGTTCATCACTTTCATATTGAACATCCTTTTTGGAATTTGAAGAATTTTTCTTGGATACTTTTAAAGCAATTGATTTTTGTGGGTTTTCTTCAGTTTCTTTTCTTTTCACATTTATTTCATATGTCATCAGAGAACCAATTAATTCATCTAGTTTCATTTTTGAAAGATCTTTTGAGTCCTCAATAACAGTGGCCTTAGTATTCCATAAGGATGGAAGAGACCGAAGTATCTTCCTAACTAAGTCACTCTCTGAGTATTCTTTCTTCAGACTTTTCAGCCCATTAATTATTAACATGGATCTAGCAAACATATCTGAGATAGTTTCATCATTATTCATCTTAAACATTTCATACTCAGAAACTAGCATGCTTGCTTTGGTTTCCCTTACCTCTGACGTACCTTCATATATGAGTTCAAGCTTGTCCCTCATCTCTTTTGTTGAAGTGCATGTGGAGACCCTTCAATATTCTTTGGGGTGAACAGCGCACTGCATCATGTTCAGCGCGCTCCAGTTGAGAGTTCCCATTGCAATCTAGTCCTTTATCCATGTATCTTCATCTTCTGGCAGTGTATATGCTCCTTTGGAGATGATCTTCCACAGCTCAAAATTTTTAGCTCTCAGGAACACCTGCATACGGTTTTTCCAGTAACGATAATCAGTACCATCGAAGAAGGGTGGCCTGGTAACTGAGTGTCCCTCAGCCATATACCCCTTGTTAGATTCCATGAGATTGAGAATCTCCTGATCGTATGATCAAATAAATAAAACAAAAAATCGGAGAAACCCTGCTCTGATACCAATTGAAGGATGTGCGAAATTGCCTATTATGGTAATCTAGAAGGGGGGTTGAATAGATTACTCCCAATTAAAAATATTATAGCCTTCTTTTCGATGGAGACACAGATTCTTCGCAATCCTCCCTGTGCTCAAGCCTTACTTGTGGTTTTGCACGGGAGAAAGCTTGCTGGTGGTGCTCCCTCTTTGTGCTTAGTTTAGTTCTTGTGGTTTGTGGGTGAGGTGAGGTGGCATTGGTGCCCTTCGAGCCACTTTTTGTTTCCCTTTCTAAGTGTGCTCTCCTTCCTCCCTTGTTTAGGGGTGTTGTTGTAGCTTGGGGGACCATGGGATGGCCCCCATTCGTGGTTTGGGCTTCTATCTGAGGTCGCGACAGGTTAGCTTTCATGACACCAGTCAGAAGGCGACTATAGACACCCATTCCTGGCCCATAAGTCGAGTAAAATTCCTTATCATATCATTTGATGCCCCACGTTGGCTTATCATTGTCAAGCTGGCTTTCTCCGATCATGTTATCTTTTCATTAGTTCATCGCCCTGGTGAGTTCTTCCTAGTCAAATACACTCGTATTCTTCATCATCTCATAGCTCTTGAAGGATGTGCGGAATTGCCTATTATGGTAATCTAGAAGGGGGGTTGAATAGATTACTCCCAATTAAAAATATTATAGCCTTCTTTTCGATGGAGACACAGATTCTTCGATATCTTAAACAGAGTTAAAATTGAATCAAGATGTGGGTTAATTATAGATAGAAACAATAGCATGTCATATATCGTGTGAGAGATCAACGTGCCTACCAATCATCTAACGTAAAATGTTCAAACCACAGACACGATGATTTAAGGTGGTTCGGAGTACACAACTTGTGTATCCAACGTCCACCGTCCACACACACACACGCAGAAACAACTGCTTATAATCGAGTTCAACACTACAACTCACACACACACATTGTTTGATGTGAACACACAATCAAAACAACATAAACCACGTGAATCAAGCACAAGGAATGCTTGAAACACAACTACACACCTAAAAGTATGCAAGGAATAAAAACAGAAAAGAGTTCTGAGTTGAAAGAACAAATCCTGATGAAGAACTCTTCTTGTTGGTAGTCCAGAACAACTTCAGGCTTCGTTTGGATGTAGATCAACTGATAGAGAAGCTTGAATTGTTGACAACCTAACTTCAACTCCGCTCGGAAGATGTCTCTTCTTTGTTCTAAACGGATGCTTGAAGCAGAGAAGCAGATGGGAGCTTTCTCTGTTGAATCTTGCTTAGGGTTTTGGAGTTGTGGTCTCACTCTGCGAAAATAGACCTATATGATCTATATATAGGGGTGTCCAAACATGGAGAGTCATCCTTGAAAGAATCACCCAAATATGGATCATATCTTGACCATCGGATCTTTCCAAAACTACGTCTGTCGACAGGCGACATGCTACTGTCGACAGCTACTGCTAAGTTCTGGTTTTCATGTTGCTGGAAGACTGAGTCTGTCGACAGATATTGTCTTGCTGTCGACAGGCACACTTCATCTGTCGACAGGCACATCTTGGCTCTCGACAGGTACTGCTTTCTGAGTGCTTCCAGAACCTTATTTTGTTCTGTCATGTCCATCTGCCGACAGGTGATTTCTTGGCTGTCGACAGGTGATCACTTGAAGTTTCTTTCTTGTTCTTTTTCACCTGAATCCTGTTGCTTGGCTTATATGCATTCATACGTACATTAAAAGACATTCTAAGTGAAATGTAATGAATACATAGGTGATCATTTTGACACTTGATCATGTCATTCGTGTCCTTAACAAATATGTCATTATATCATCATCAATTGCAATGTTCATTAAAATCACATCATCAAAAACATTAAAGCACATGTAAACCCAACAACTCTCTGGGTTAGGAGTCCAATGCATCAAACCGTGCATCAATCCGATACTCGTGCGAGGAAATTGGACATTTTTTATGGCCACATGTTGAAAGTTCCATAAGGCGACAATATCCATGTCGCATTCTAGTTCATAAGGCGACGCCTCGATATGTCGCATTCTTAATTGGCATTTTAATTCCCTGAAAAATCGCCAGAAAAATGTTTAAAACCTTTCGTTGTAAGGAAGGTGACGTATCGAGGCGTCGCTATCTGGTAATGACCATGTGTCCGTCGCGTTCTGGTTTCCATGCAATGTACCCTTTCCGAGCATGACTTGGACACTTGCTATTAATGAATATTCCGAGTTTTGATTGAACTAGAAGCATCCAAATCTTGCCAAATTTTGAGGAAATCTTCTTTAATGCTTCCTTTCCGAGATCCAATTGCTCTTGCGTGAGCATGCTTGCCTAAACTCGAGCCCTTGCGTATTATTCTCCTCCCAGCCCGTTCAGAAATAACAGGGTATAAGTCTCTCTATACAGCATCGTTTCGAGCAAGGTTTTTGGCTGGGTCTTCATCTCCAAGAGAGCTCCAACTTCTCAGAAGAGTTCTTCGCCTCCAGACGACCAGGAAGTGCCCATTAGGGCGATTTCTCCCTGCTTACGCTTTCTTCCTCTTCATCTTCACCCCTTTTCTCTTCATTCATGCATACATAGATCTGTTTTCTTCGTAGTTTTGCATTAGAACACTCCACACACACCTATTTCAATCACCCAAAGGGGTTAAAACCCCACCCCACGTGAGTTCCCTCCAATTAATTCATGTTTGTTCATATTTTTGGGATAGATTCTTCATAAACGAGTTCTCTAATGGGTTTCCCTTTGTTTTGATATTCTTGGCAGGGTTCAGAAGACAGTAGTAGCACGAGACTCCTACCCCTTGGCTGGCTGAGGAGCAGGAAGAGAAAGAACCCACGGTCTTCATCATCTGAAGTAGAAGGCGACCATCCAAGTGTCGCGACCTGAAAGGCGATAGGTCGTCCGGCGCGTTCAGGTATAAGGAAGGCGACGGGTTCAACGTCGCGTTCTCAGGGTCAGGTACGCTTTCTGTATTCACTTTCCCTTTTCCAAGGCAGTTAGCACATATTCTTTCACATACTTGTTTTGCAACTATTTTGGTGGCGATCATGGTCATATTTTCCCTATCCTAATCATCATTTTTGGGGAGCAAATTTCATGATTACACCTTTTGGCGATCACTGTGGGACCTCTAGTGCCAATCGTGCTTGTTGTTGTCTTTCCCTGCCGCCTTTAGTCATCCATGTGTGTGGTTCTTCCATATGTTTTGTGTTTTTTCGTTCATCTTTACTGTTGCCTTGAGTTCGGTTGCTTTGGGTGAGGAGGCGACGTTGAGAGCGTCGCGAAAACAGTAGCGACAAGAAAGGCGTCGCGATAAGGAAAGCGACAGGAAGAGCGTCGCCACCAGGTATGTGTTGTCCATCCGTCAAATTTTAATGCTATCTTGAATCTTGTGTGCTTGGTCGAGACGTGATGTTTCGAGTGTCGCTATCAGGACGGCGACAGTGTCCTTGTCGCGATCAGGTCAGTGCCTCCTATTTCATCTATTCCTGTTCTTTTGGGCTTATTTCACGTACTCCATCCACATTCTGAACTATTTGAAGCCTGTTCCATGCTTCAGAGAGTCTGTCAGTTGTCCATGTTATAGGGTTGTCTTGGTTTTTTGTGCATAATCAGGTCGATCTTGTTCTCTGTCCATTGTGAAGAGGAACGGGACTATCCTCCTGTCACGATCTTGGTCGCGACAGGGAGCTTGTCGCCTTCTGCTTCTAAGAGCAGGTCGGCCCGATTTCTATTTTGTTAGTCTTAGGTTAGATTTTGCATGCACTCCGGTGCACCTAGGATTTGCACACATATTTCCATATTCTTAGTTTAGGTTGTCCTCCTCAGCGACGCCCGCTCTCTCGGCTGCATATTCCTTGTGTCCGACTAGAGCGCTTGTTTGAGGGCCTCCGTAAGTCCCCGCTGACCGTGGATTCCCACACGGCCGCCGGGCTGGTTGTACCTGTCGCCACCTAGATTTAGGATCCATTCATTGGTGAGTCCGTGAGAAATCCTAGTCAAACCCGAAGTTGGAAGCCTTCTCCCTTTAGGAAATCTTCCTTTTGAGAGAACTTACTAAAATAATCAACTCATTAAAAGGCAAACTTGAACCAAATAAAAGAAGCCATCATCATCGCCAACTGCTTGCTTTGGGTGAGACGTTTTCTCTTTCCTTTTGTTTGCATAGGATTGTTTGTTTAGGAAATTAGGTGTCTGTTTAGGGTAAGGTGTCTCTTAGGTCTGGACAGACTTTCCTCATTTTGGCATCCCCACTTTCCAAGTATGGAGTCTTTTCTGAACCCGATCTATGGCAATGAGAATCAGGATGCTGCCTTTGACACTTCCAACTATTATGAGGAATCTCTTCCTCACGACCTCCTTGAGGAGTCGACCCGGCCTTGGGTCGCCACGGTCCACGCCAGTGAGAGTCATCATCACGACGATGATGGCCCATCTCGAACTATTGACTCACCTCAGGAAGATGATCAAGCCGCCCAACTCATGCGACTAATCCCTCAGCTTGATCAGTCTCAGATTCAGGACCTCATGACGGCCGTCAAAGGAAAGGCCGCGTCATCGCCCTCACCTAGAGCAGGCGCTGCTCGCCCCGTGGCATCTACCTCCGGCCCCCGTATCATCATGGGACCAGCCGACAATACTCCTATCTGGTCGTGGGCCATTCGATTCACTCCTTTTGAATCTGAGCATTACCATCCACGTGAGTCGAGACCCCAGTCTCCCCCTTATCTCCCTTGCCATCCACCGTAGCTAGAGCCGCGCACCAGGCCGGCGTCTCGTACTTCCTCCATGTATGCTCAGCCTTCCGTCACTCCCGACATGATGTCCGAGTGGGCGTCCATCAAGAAAGAACTCCAAGAGCTTCGAAAGTAAGTCGACCCTAGGCAACACCATGATGTCCTCATGACTAATTTTAGTGGCCTATGGGTCCCTTCTGCGTCCGAGCTTCCAAAGTACCGCAAATACAATGGCTCTGGCAACCCCTCTATTCACATCAAGGATTTTATTTACGAGTCTGCACCCTATCAGCATGACTGCCGCTTGATGGCATATCTATTCCGCCAGTCATTGGATGGGCCTGCCCTGGATTGGTTCTACTCCTTGTTGCCCGAGGATGCAGAAGACTTCGCCATAGTGAGAGCAAAATTCCTCGATCAATTCCAAGATAGGGTTGGACTGGAGTATTCTCTTACAGATCTCATGGCCGAACGGATGAAGTCGGATGATGACTTTGCCACATACACCGATAGATGGAGGCAGATGGCCACCGGAGTCCTAGGGTACCTTCTGGAGGGAGAAAAGGTCAAGATCATCACTGCTAATGCAACCCCCGCCTATAAAAACATCCTGGCTATGAATGATATCACCACCAAGCACCAGCTCTATAGCCATGCCCGCTTCATCCAGACTCAGCTCAAGGACTCCCCCATTCATTCCATGTTCGAACCCCAGAAGTCTCGCTTCCAGAGAAAACCTTAGGGGCCAGTCACCGAGGGTGTTCAGGTAAATGAGCAGGTGTGTGCATTCAACCCTGCCGGCCAAAGTCAAAACCTCCCACCCAATACTGCCCAGGGTCAGAATTCCACCAATCCTCCGCAAGGCCAGCAACCCCGATACAATCAGGTGCCACCTCCCGATGGTTCCCAACCCAGACGTCCACTAGGTCCGAGGAGAACTCAATACCTACCTCTTCCTGAGACTCTCTCAGACATCTTCTTGGCCTTGGTCTCTACAGATGCCATCAGGCTCCCTCCGGAAAAGCCAATAAACCCAAGTGTGGACCAGACGAGGTACTGCGTGTTCCATCAGAAGCCGGGTCACACCATTGAGCAGTGCTTCACCTTCAAAGATCTGGTATATGACTTATATGAGCAGAACATACTGGACTGGACAGCCCTCCGGCAAGTGATCGGAGATATCAAGAAAAGGCAGAGGAAGCAACAGTAGCAGAGGCAGCAATGTCAACCACCCCCTCAACAACAACAACAACATCAGCAGCACAACAGCCATTGCAAGACCTAGGCATTTTCCATAAGCCCTTGCCGAACCACCTACCAGCACCCGATCCACCACAACCACCGGCCCAAGTGAACCCTATCGTCCACCACCCCCCTCCTCAAGCGAACTGGACGTATGATGATGAACTTGATGTCTAGCAGATGATGGCCATTAACCACTAGTACCCTCTACAATCCCAAACAATAAAATCAGCCAACATGGCACCCCAATCAATCCCTCCTTTAGTTTCCTTGGCCAACGCCATCATACTGCCCGTCGTTTCGACACCCCCGCCAATCGCTAGACCATCCGTCATCCTACCACCTATCATACGTCATGATCCACCCGTCCCCAAACCACCACCACCCGTGCTATCCGCTCCCACACCCATCATCCTACCACCACTTGGTATAGACCAACCTTCCGCCGCCACGTTATCCTTCGCCAGACAACCTGCTACCCAACCGACCACCCTGCGGAGTGGACGAGTCTTTCGTCGCCCGTATCCACCCATCTCCACCACCGCCACTAACCAAAACAATCCCTAACAGGTTCTACAACAACCTCAGCAACAGACTCAACAACAACCACAAGATGAGGGGTGATTGAGCCATTGCCCGGTACACAATATGATATACTTAAGCATCTTGATCATGTGCCAGCCAAGATCTCCATTCTAGAGTTGATAAAGAGATCCAAAAAGCATCAAGAGGCACTGAGAAACTTCCTACAAAGGGTAGTAGTGAATGAAGACATGCTTGCCGACAAACTGCCCAGCGCATTGGCCATGGTGACTCATGGGCCGACAATTACATTTGCCGAAAATGAGCTAGCACCGCCAGAAGCCAGGAGACTCCCACTGTGTGTGACCCTAGTTATCAACCATGTAGCAGTAGGGGTGGCACTGGTGGACACGGGGGCATCCATAAATGTCTGCCCACTGAGCACTCTGAGAGCATGTGATGTTTTTGGAAGGAATGCTAAGACCGACGCCAACCACCATAGCCGCCTATGACAACTCCAGAAGATCCTGCCACGGCATGGTGACTGTACAAGCTGAACTGGGGCCGCACACTGTCACTGTCAACTTTTATGTACTTGACATTGACCCCATGTTCAAAGCCATCCTGGGGCGTCCGTGGTTAGAAGCACTGGGAGCTGTACCGTCCACAGCACATCAGTGTCTCAAGTTCCCTTTCCAAGGACGGGTCATCAAAGTCAAAAGCATATACACTGCTCATACATTCAATGCCATCAATGATACCCTCCTCCCCGCTGTGTGGCCTGCCAATAAGCCTGTCGTCTTGGTACTGGACATCAACAACTCTTGGGGCTACTCATTCCACTCCAAACAAGAGCCCAGTCCTGCACAAGTTAACACGGTCAAAAGGAAGGAGCCACTTAACACCAAAGGGTGGTAGATCATGATGAAGCTAGGCTATGAAGAAGGCAAGGGTCTAGGGGCAGAACTGCAAGGCATCGTCAAGCCCATCCCGGACATTGTAATGAAAAGCCGATGGGGATTGGGTTATAGAGAATAGTCCAAGCCATGGTCATCTAGCACGTCCACTCTCAAAGCCGACCGTGAACCACTCACATGGACACTCTGGTGTCACTTCGTCAGAGGTCCAAGCCAACCAGGATACAACACTGTGGTGGTCGAGGCCGAACTGTCACACCACGAGGTGCATGGCAAAAATTTCTCTCGGCATATGGCTGTAGATGCAGTTATTTCCCTGATGTCCCTCCTCTCCCTTTTTGGGGGGTTGTGGAAAGGGTGGATAGCGAGAGAATAAACGGCGTCCACACGGGGAATAAAAATGGACAGAAAGTAAAGGAAAGCCGCGATCGCCAGGCACTTTTACTAAAAAGTACCAAAAGTAGGGACAGGTCTAAAAGGGGATGTGTAACTTTTTGGGCCTGTGGAAAGTAGCGGGATGTGTGTGCGGTGGGTCCTTCCCCCTCCTTCCACCGGCCGACCGGCGAAGGAGATTTAGCCCGAGGTACCTGAAGAGGATAGAAATGGAAACGGATTAGGTGGACGTGTAGTTAAATGAAAAAGACAACGGAAGATAGCGGACAGGACATAAAATGGTTCGGACGCACCTTCTAACTACGAAAATGAAAAACCCCTAACTAGACAAGGAGGGAAACATGCACGTGTGTGCGTGTGTGCTGTCTGGTGACCCGGATAGGGGGAGAGAAAGGCTGTGAGAGCCCGAAAACAGCATGGTGGATGGCGACGCCTCGTCGTGGAACGAACGGCGTAGATCGTCCTCCGGCTCCGGAACGACAGCTTCTGGACAGCAGGATCATCCCACTGGAACCTCCGGTGGATGTGGAACGGAACGGCAGGTGGGCGACGCGTTGGATGGGCAGGGCTTCGCCGCTCTGGGGGGGGGGGGGGTAAGGTCTCTCTCTCCTCACTGCTACGGAGGGGGCTTGTATATATAGACTTACTGTTTTAAATCGCGTCCAAACCAGCTGACGTTTTTCAAGTAAAATTGCGGCCACAGGAAACGTCGCGATTCACAAGGTCGGCCAAATGTCCCATCAACTTGCCAAAATATGATGATTACGGTGCGCAGTGATCTTATGAATCGCGTCGACCATAGTCGTCGCATTTCGGAAGGTCAAATTGATTTGACAACCATGACCTCATTTGCGTCCATAAAACGCGTCCATCATACTGGTCGCAATTAACAACCGTCTAAACATTTGCAACGCTGTAACTGGCAGTTCTTAATCGCGGCGTGCTGTCTGGGCGCGATTCATAGTCTGACACCGTACTGACAGCGTTCTGACGCCTGGCAGGGGCATGGTGCGCGCAGGGCGGCTATGATTCGCGTCGTACAACCACGACGCATTTCAGATCCTGCCACAGGCGTCGTACAACCACACGTGTTAGAACGTGGCATTTCGTCATGGACGCCCTTTAACGTCGGTTAAGCATTGCGTCCCGTAAGGCGGTAGCTGAATTAGGTCGCCTCAGGGCGTGGCGCTTATGGCATTTAATATGCGTGTGCCGGTCTGGTCGCGATTTCAAACAGTGTGCTGATTCTTTTTGGGTTTTTCTAGACTCTTTTGTAGACTTATCTAAAAGGTCCTAAAAATCTTTAAAAGACAGGAAAATTTTGAAAAGTCTCGAAGTAAAACAGGAAATTCGGGGAAATCACTTAAAAAGGTAATCAAGGACAATCACATTAAGGCGTTACAATGCAACTCGAGATTTTGTCCAATTTGGGTAAAATTGGCGTGTCTACAGATGCCTCGCCTTGGCGTTTGCTTTGTAAGGAGTAAAGCAAAAGCAAAACAACTGAAAAGTAAGTGCCAAGGTGTAATGAGACACGCCCTTTTAAGGCACAGACTAGAGCTGTTCGTCAATTTAAAATAACGCTGTTCTTCGGAAACTCTTCTGGAGAGGAAACTGTACCATCGTAGATAACTAAACTACAAAGTAAAGACAAATGCGAGATCAACTTCCATCGTCGGGAAGTACCTAAGGACGTAATCCATTAGGTTTCACCTGTGTATGGGGCTGCCATGGCCGTAAGTGGATCGAAAGTAAAGTAAAGGAAAAGATCCAGGATGGATGAGTTTCTCTCCGAAAAGAATATCTTTAAACAACTTTATAATAAACTAAGTACTGGACTCAGAGTGGAATTATCGGGTTGCTTTGGCATTGACGGACCAAGTGATTATCTTTAATTAAGCTTTTCAAATGATTTTTTCTGAAATTCCTATTTGCATCTAAGGCTTTCCAACAATCTTCTTGTTAACCTACGTGAATGCATGCTGGGCTAAAAAAAAAGACTCATAAAATAAAACAAAATATAAGATAATCAAGGATAATATTGTTGTACCGGAAAGGGGTCAGGATACCCATGGGAACTGTCGCCCCTCCTTGCAGAACTGTCGTTCATCCTTTTATCCAAAATTGGGAACTATCGTCTCCCAGGTACCATGGGAACCGTCATCCCCCATCCTCGGCCAACGGCCTATCCTTAGAAGCAAGAATCCTCTGGAATTATCCTCGTTTTTCGGCAGTGAAGGGGAACTCAAACTCCAGATTCATTAAAGCCTCAAGGTCCTTGACAGGCTCTAATGAGTATACCGTATAGTAAATGCAATATATGTTACTAATGTGGAGGCTGTCGAGAATGTTCGTGTATCCTGCAATATAGTAAACATCATGAATCTGCACAAAAAAAAACAACATTAGCAACAAAGGGGTACTGATCAAAATCGCATCCAGTCTCATGGACGCCTTTCAGCATCAAATCGCGACTGCTGCTGTCGACGCGTTTTAAGATGCAAGCCAGAATTTAAAAATTCTGCTTTTACTTACTTATTGGGTGGCAATGGGAGGATGGTTCTGGATGTGGGGTGAGTCACCCTCGGGGTGAGGTCCCAAAATCCTCATCCACTTGCTACAATACCCATCATTTACCCATTCCAACTTTGTCCACTCCCATTTCAACCTTCTCACTCCAACCTTGTCTTACTCTCATTTCTTCCCACCCTTGCAAAGAGTGTTCTAAGAGAAAGCTTTGAAGAGAAGAAGGCTTGGTGATGGAGCAAGGTACATCCTCAAGGGGAGCAAGGTGAGAGGTTTTCAATAAGTTGAGCCAAGTTAGTGGTCATGTTAGCAAGCTTGTCCAAGCCGGAAAGGTAGGTTGATTATGCTTACTAGGCTCGATTAAGATGTTTCAAAAGGAGGTTTTAAAGCTTGGTTAACATGTTTTTGGCATTTTTATCAACTCAATTTCATAAACTTGCAGGATTCCCCACTCTTTCCGGGGAGCTGAAGATTCGTGCGTTTGCCATGGCTGCAACAACTTACGTCGAATATCTCTTTGGACATGACCACTATCTTGAAAAGATGGGGCATTAACAACCTGGTGGTACATGCAAAGAGGTATCACGAAGTCCATTTGGATTGGGCAGCCATGGGTGCACTGGTCGAGGTATGGCATCCCCAAACTCACACCTTCCTTTTCAAGGATTTTGAAGCGACAATCCTTCTGGAAGAGGTGGAGGTACTCTTAGGCCTCCGCCGCATGAAACAAGGTGATGAAGATAACATGATGGTCGCGCCGAGAAGCTACACCATTAAAGCGGTTCTTGAAAGCTTCATAGATGCCCGGGAAGCGTATGAAGTGCGAACGGGCAAAGGCATCCACCTACAAAAGCTGGCTTTTTGGACGATGAGGGAGGTTGCCGAAGCTGGAAACGCCGAAGAGTTGGAGAGAGCGATGAAAGGTTTTGCCATCTGCGTGGCTGGAGCATTGCTTTTCCCTTCAATCGACTCCGTTCTGGTGTCCGATCAGCTAAGCGCGGTCTTCGCAATCTGGGAAGGTGAGCGGTTGGGACCGGCAGTCTTGGCCTTTCTCTATAGCGGGCTGACGACAGCAAGCTTAGGTAGGCCCTTATATGGATCTATGCTTTTATTCACTTGCTGGACTGATTTGCACTTGAAGTTCTGCTTGAGCAACGAGGTGCCAACCTCGTCCCGCCTCTTTGCAAAGAGTCCACTTAAGCACCTGGATAACATCATCGGGCTGGATGGAAGAGTTTCAAATCAGGCGCCGCAACTGAGGACTCGGGCAGATTGGCGCGAATACGTGCGTGACATGCCCGAAGACACGTTTAACTTCATCCCGGTTCCGTTCCCAAATCGTGTCTTCAGGAGCAGGCTGGCATCCAATGTGGATCTTCGCCTGATCGGCGCGTCAGAATTCGTGCTTTACAATGCACACCAATGTCTACCTCAATTTGGGCTTGCAAGGTGTGTGTTCGAGGGGCCGTCTCACACCGTACCCATCAAACATCGGGAACTCGGTACCAATAATGACGGAGAGGAAGCCAACACGATTAAGGCCATATGGAAAGTTTGCAATTTCCGAAGGCCGATTCCAAGTGAGAGGGAGGTTGAAAGTGAGAAAGCCAACTATGTAAGGGGCTTGAAGAGGGTCCGATCTTGAGATGACTCCAATCTCAAGGGTCGTTTGTAAATATTGGAAGATCATTGTGAATAAATAAAATCAAGTCTGGTTTTGTGTGTCAAAGATGATTGCTTGAAGTGGTTTGATTTGAACAACTTCCAATTAGCATGAAATGGGTGTATACCCCTTACAAGGTTGCCTGAAAAATGGGCTGGGAGGGATTCTGGCATAAGAAGCGTCCAACCCAGTTGTCGCGGATCAATTGACAGAAACGCGTCCAAGACGTGCGCCGCGGGTAGCAATTAAAGGGCGACGGCTGAAGTCGCTGCGGATACTCGAACCTTTTAAATTCCAAGCGCGCGAAACGCGTACAATTGTCATGATTGCCTCTGAATCGCGGCGAGAAGAGCAGTCGCGGTTCAGGTTTTGAAATTTCGCGCCCCTGACAGATCTGTCAGGGGTCATCATGACCTCTGAATCGCGGCGTAGGGACTCGACGCTTATTCAAATGACGGTTCATTATCCGCATCGACTAGACTGGGCGCGGTTCAGACATTTCAAATAATGCTCGCCTCGGAGCCAGGAATTGCAATTAATGGGCCTGAATTGCGTCGAGGGCGTGGGGCGCGATTTGGAGTGATGGTACGTAATTCGCGGCCGCTGGTTTGGACGCGGATTATGAAACATCGCCGGTGGTTATAAACCGCCCGGGGCGATCTTTCCGGTGCTTCTCCTCCCATTCCTCTTCTCTCTTTTGTTCTCACTCTCTCATCTCTCTCATTCTCTCCCATTTCTTTCTCTCTCAACTCTCTCTCTCGGCCCCTCATCTCTCACAATGGCGGGTGGGGGCAAACGACAGGCCAAACGGCCAAGGGCGGAGGAGAGGATGGCGGCGGCTTCTCCGGCGGACTCGGCGGAGGGGAGCAGCGAGGGTTCGACTAGCGTCGCCGGCGACGAGCTCGCGCTCGTACCGGCGACGACGGCCACGGGAAGGGGTGGAGGAACGACGACGATGGAGGACTCGCCGGCAACGAGCGGTGGCAGCGGTGGCGATGATGCGGCGGCGGAGGAAGAGGAGGCGACGGCGCGGCGCCGTCGAGGACAGCAGGGGAGAGATCTCCCCGCTCGTACGGAGACGGTAAGTCCCTCTCGATCCCTCTCTCTTCAAATCGTGCCAAGGGGGGGGGGGGGAGCTTTGAGCTCGGTGAAGGAGGTGAGAAATGCGTCCAGACCAGACGGCCCGTTTCTCGCCTCCGAATCTCGTCGGCATAAGCCGTCGCGATTAAAAACTGAAACGCGCCCATATAAGTGCACGCCTTTCAGGGTTAGAAATGCTACCTCTGCACTGGTCACGTTTCAAACCAGAACCAGCATCTTCAAATTTTTAAGCATGCTTTGTTTAGTTTAACCATGTATTATGCCATGCTTAGTTTAAATGTGTGTTACATGAATTTTTAACATGATATTGCATATTTTAATTATAAAAAAATGTGACCTTAGTGTACATACACCACTCGTTTTATATGTTTATTAAAACTACTTAAGATACAAACAAGTCTAGGGTTAATACATTAACAACAAAACTTAAAATACTAACATGGTTTTAAATATCAACATACTGTAATAAACTGTAATTCAACACAACTCATGATGTGAACAAGCCTAGGTTTTTACACATTAACAACAACAACAACAACAACAACAAACTTAATATCAATATGGTTTTAAATATTAACAGACTGTGACAAATTGTAATTAAACTTACATAAATAACATGACTTTTGACTTTAAAAACAACTTTACAAACACAAGATTAACATAACATAATTTACAATTATGTGCAGGGTGTGATGAGGCCGCGCACCATGTGGCCATTAGTTGTAGCGGCTTACCGGGGTCTTCCGGCCTTCTAGAGAGAGAGGGTTCGAGAGATGGGTTTTGGCTCGATCTTGGAGATCGAGCCATTTTTTATTGATCCCCCACTTATCCAGGTTATCCGGGATAGGTGGGACCGAGTGAGCCGCACCTTTCTCTTCCTCTGGGGCCACATGGTGCCTAGCCTGGAGGATGTAGCCCGTATCACGGGGCTATGGGTCGACGGCGAGGCGGTGACTGGCGTCACATACGCAGACTACACCGACCTGACACAGCAGCTGCTGGGACTGGAGCTGTTCGGGCAGGACGACCATGAGCGGAGGATGGTCAGACGAGTTGCATTGCTGCAGTCGCTGGGGCTGGCAGGCGTGCAGAAGAAGGTAGATGAGCTTCTTCCTGCCTTCGTGGAGCGGGCCGCGGGTTTAGCACGGGCGACATATGGTCAGGATGCCAAGGACACCGTGCGGGCAGACCGGGACTTGCGTCGGTTTCTAGTATTCTTCTTCGGCAAGATGCTGTTCACCACTAAGGGTGATGGCATCCACTGCCGTTTCCTGGAGTTACTAGATGACCTGACGCGAGTCGGCAGGTACGCTTGGGGTGCTGCCCTCCTGGCGCACACCTTCGCAGACCTGTCTACCGGTACGAGCCGGGAGACTACAGTGGGCGGATTCGCGCCCTTCCTTCAGGTACAGATCTAACCCCAAATTTGATTTAACTTTGACTTTTCTTACAAATTTAAGTCAACGTGATTGATTGTTTTACAGGTTTGGGGCTATTACTATCTCCCACTGGGCAGGGCCACAGAGGTGGACCCCACAGCGGTGCCGTTGGCCAAGAGGTGGCTACCCTTGGTTAGCACGACGACTTACGTATTCCAGTTGGACGTGCTTCGTCGGCACGTCCGCAACTTCCCAGCGCTCCTGGTGCGCTTCTCTTCCTTCTTATTTTCCCTTGTATTTTAGCATTTTCACAAAGTTTAGGAAGTGATTTAACAAATGCATTTTTTGTGCAGGTTGTTTGGGAGCCATATGCAGACTACGGTGATGCCGATCAGCCGTGGGTAGTGACTGGCCGGGGCTTGTTCAGGCGGGACATCTAGGTCCACTGCCTGAACGAGATCAAGCCACTCCGCTTGAGGCTGGCGGCACGCACTTTAGGGCTGCATCAGCGCTGGATAGATGAGGCGGAGCCGAAGGGGATCAGCAGAAAGACTCGCGGGAAGGCCAAGACGGTGGATTGGCGGACCCGCTTTCCAGAGCAGTTCTCAGACTGGCACCGTGGGGGCCAGGTGGTGACCAGCGACGCCACGAACAACACCGCCTACCTCCAGCAGTACCAGGAGGAGTACGGCCTCCGCGACTTTATGAGGCCCGAGAGGGTATGCATTTAAACTTATTCGATTTGTTTACACAGTTAATAAGTATAAACTTACAAATATACATGTATGTGCAGGATGGGCGTGACACGCTCATAGGCCAGCTGGAGGGACAGTTGGCGGCTACGACGGCGCAGCTAGCCGAGGCACGGGCGGCCTTGGAGACACTAGTAAGTGTTGAATTTAAATGCATACCTGTGCTTCTTTACTTACCATTGTACTGACATAGTTTTCCTCTTTGTTGGCTTGCAGCGCACAGCCCAGGGCGCGGCCGTCCAGGCCGAGGCGGGAGGTGCTTCTTCGAGAAGGGGCCTGGCAAAGGCGGCGGACGTGAGCTCCCTCCAGGAGCAGCTGGCTGCGGCGGTGGCGCGTGCCGAGCAGGCAGAGCGCGACCTCGCTATACGGGTAAGCATTTAAATTTTAGTGAATTCAATTAAATTGCTTCTTGGTGTACTTACATGTTCTTTGTTTCTTGTTGTGCAGTCTGAGGAGCTAGAGAGCGCCCTGGCCAGCCGGACCCTGACTGTCGTGGAGCTGACTGAGCAGGGGTCTCAGCCGACGCTGACGGAGCTTCCCCGTTACATGGCCGAGTTACGGGCGTTACTGGCACAGGAGCGGCGTGACCTCGAGCATCAACAGAGCCAGTGGGAGCGTGAGCGGGAGCGGCTTACTCAGCAGGCCGTGGAGGCGAGGGCTGGGCAGCTGGTAGCGGAACGCCTGTTGAAGGCGTCCGAGGAGCGCTACGCCGCGGGAGGGAGCGAGCCAGAGAGCAGGGACGCGCCAGTGCTTACTCCGAGAGCGTCCTGGCGTCTTCCTCTCAGTACCAGAGGAACATTCAGGACGCAGCAGGCGCACAGAGGTCGACAGGGTCCTGAGCACCGATGGGGCCACCTCCTCCGCCTACCACAGTTGCCGACCTGGGCGAGGCCGAGAGCGGCCAGCGGGAGCCAGCTACACCTGCAGAGGGGGGTGACGAGAGCCAGACCACCCCGCCTTGACACTTGTATTTTCTTTTTCTTTCACCTGTACCGTGCCTAGTATGGCACCATTATGATACTGTACACGGGCCCGGCTCCCTGTTAGCCGAATATATATATATATATATATATATATACATACAGTTGTTCCTTTCCAGCTTTCTTCACCTGTACACCTGTGGTAGATAGGAATAAACAAGTTAAATGTCTGTTCCAGCTCAGCCCCTTGCTTGTGGGTACTTACTTGACTTCGTGGCTTGTCAAGGGGCTGACCCCTAATAAAAAAGGTGATAAAATAGTAAACAAATTTAAGGACATATACATAAAGTAGAGATAAAGACGAAGATGCGTGAATGTGTACAAAATGTGCAATTTTGAGGATATACAATAATTAAAAACTTATTTTTGGATTGTGAAAAGGAGATCTGATTCGTTTGCGTTTTGGGAATATTTGATTTTTTTTGGATTTTGGAAATATTTGATTTTTTTTGGATTTTGGAAATATTTGATTTTTTTTTGGAATTTGGAAATATTTGATTTTTTTGGATTTTGGAAATATTTGATTTTTTTTTAGATTTTGGAAATATTTGAATTTTTTTTTTTTTTTAGATGAGATGTACAAATTTTTTGGTGAGCATGGCATTTGAACTTTTTAATTCTTTGGATGTCATTCTTAAAATGTATTGACTGTTCTTAGATGTGTTAAGGCATGGATTGGATGTGCGTAATGGGTGCCTTGACCTGAGGCGACCTTTGGCAACATCCTCCTTAGTTGGTCGCTGCCTTGCCTAGGTGCCAAGGCCATGTCCCGAGGAGGAAGGAAGATTCATTAGGAAGTCTGCCAGTAGTCTGGGCAACCGGGGAGACACTCAATTGATTGTTTTTATACTCAGAGAAAGGTTCGAGTTTTACTTGGCAATTTTGGGGTTTGAGCATGCATACGACCGGGTCCTTTTGGATCTCCGCGGGGACTTTGCCGCTCTTGACATGCTTTCAATCGGATTTGGCCTTTTGGCTTTTTCGTGAGGATTTGGATTTTTCCATAGATCCTCTTTCTTCCCCTTTGCCTTGATTGATTACCTTCTCGAGTTTTTTTAAACAGACTTCAAGAGGTCGATCCCACTGGTCTTCTTTCCTACCGGCAGACCGAATAGAAGAGAAAGGCGGATACTACCTTGGGTTATAGGCTCGACATTGACCTTCTTTAGATTGCGCCTCTGGCTTTCTCAGGAAGGCGTGTCAGTGTGTGCGAGTCGTCTTCCTTGGCTTAACACATCTTAAAGAAATCGTAAATAGATTTAAAAATGACCCTTTGCAAGCTTAAAGGTTCAAAATACCATGCCAAATTTTCCTTTTTCAGGTAGTGAATTAAGGGTAGTATTTTTTTAGATGTAAGCCATTCCAAGAGTGGGAGAGTTCCTCCCCCTCTGCATTAATTAGCTTATAGGCATTGCCTGAATAAGCTTGGCTTATAATAAAGGGTCCTTCCCAGTTGGGTTGGAGCTTGGATCTGGGACCACCAGGTTTTACAATGATTTTTCTAACGACCATGTCACCGACTTTGAATCTTCTCTCAATAACTCTCTTCTGGTAAAAACGTGTGAGTTTGTTTTGGTATGCTCTCGTGTGCTCGGCGGCCACTAAACGCTTTTCATCTAAGAGTTCCAATTGTTCAAGGAGCGACTCACGTCGTTGATCAAGTGGTAAATCCTTGTCAAGTTGAACTCTTAGTGAAGGAAGTAGAATCTCATACGGTACTACTGCCTCCATTCCGTAAGTAAGAGCTAACGGTGTCTGCCCTGTAGGAGTACGGATTGAAGTGCGGTAAGCCCATAAAGCTTCTACGAGTTTCTCTAGCCAATCCGAGAACTTATTAACCTCACATGTCTTCTTGATAATTTTGATGAGAGTTTTATTTGTGGCCTCTGCCTGGCCATTGCCTTGCGGATAATAAGGTGAAGAATGATGCAATGCAATTTTATACCTGTTGCAGAGGTCACAGAGTTCTTGAGAGATGAACTGCGGACCGTTGTCAGTGATCATCGCCTCTGGTATACCAAACCTGGTGATGATGTTCCTCATGATGAAGTGGCAGACGGTTATTGCCTTGATTTCCGCGTACGCTTTGGTTTCCGCCCACTTGGTGAAGTATTTTGTTCCTGTAAGAATAAAAGATTTTGTTTTGTTCAGGGAATTAGGATCACCAAGGGGTCCGATGATATCAAAAGCCCACATAGCGAAAGGCCAGGGTTAAGATACAGGGTGGAGTGAAGAGGATGGAGCATGAATTTTGTCGGCGTGCAATTGGCATTTGACACACCGGTGGACAAAGAAAGAACAATCCTCCTCTAGAGTAGGCCAGTAAAAGCCTTGCCTAAGGATCTTCTTAGCAAGCATTTGGCTACTTACATGACCTCCACAAACACCCGAATGGGCCTCCTTAACAACCTTCGGGGCATCAACTTCATCTAAACAGCGGAGCAAAATGCCGGAGAAGCTTCTTCGGTAGAGCGTATTACCAATCACCGTGTACTTCTGAGATATCCTCCTGATGGTCTTCCTCTCTTCAGGGGTGGCTTCCACAGGGTAGGATTGATCCTTGCAATATTCAGATATCTCAAAATACCACGATTTTTCTTCATCTTCCAATTCTTCTTCTAGCTCTACTAGTATGATTTCTTCTTTGCTCCTCCTCTCGGCATTTACCAGCTCCTTATCCTTAACCCAGAGGAACATCGGATCCAAGTAGAAGGGAATTTGCCGGCGTTCGATTTGAATGCCGAAAAAATCGCCGGGATAGACCAGGTGCATGGTTGCGCCCACGGTGGCAAGGGCGTCAGCCAGGAGGTTCTGGTGACGAGGAACATGAACAAAGACAAGCTTGGTGTAGGCCGAAGCGTGTTCTTGGTATGGCTTGAGCTTGGGATCAGTAGTGCGGTATTTGGTGAGCACTTGGAGGAGGATCAATTGGCTATCACCTACAATCCGGAGGTGTGTCACATCATAATAGCGCGAGTTCCAGACCAGCTAATAAAGCCTCATATTCGGCGATATTGTTGGTAGCAGGGAAGTTTAGCTTATGAACTCGCGATATGGTGACACCCTCTGGAGACAACAGGGCCATCCGATACCTGTTCCAAAAGAATTCAGGGCCCGTCGAAATACAATGTGTACATACGATCGTCATGATCGATGGACATCAATTCTTCATCCGGGAGGTCTGAACAACTGGATCAGTTCGAGGCAATGGGTGATGAGCGAGATGCTCGGCTATGGCATAGCCTTTGATTGCCTTCTGTTGGATGTAGGTGATCTCAAATTGGGAAAGGAAACTTTGCCAACGTGCTAATCTGTCAGTTAGGACAGGTTTTTGGAGCAAGAATTTGATGGGGTTCATGCGAGCAATAAGGTGCACTGTATGGGCGAGGAAATAGTGCTTCAACTTCTGCACTACCCATACAAGTGCGGCACAGGTTTTCTCCATGGAATTATATCTCTGCTCACAAGGATTAAGAAGCTTGGACAGGTAGTAGGCCGCCCTTTCTTTGCCTTCGTCGTCGACTTGGGCAAGAACAGCTCCTACGGAGTCTTCTAAAACAGAGATATAGAGGATGAGAGGCTTGCCTGGCGTAGGCGGCCTCAGGACAGGCGGATTGGAAAGATAGTCCTTAAGCTCATCGAACGCTGCCTGACACTTCTCATCCCAGCAAAATTCAACTCCCGGCTTGGTGAGGTTATAGAAAGGCCTACACCGTTGAGAATGCTGAGAGATGAATCGGCGAATGTACTGCAACCTCCCAATTAGTCCTCAAACTTCTTTCAAATTCTTGGGAGGGAGCAATTCCTTTATCGCCTTTGCCTTATCTAGATAAATCTCTATGCCTCTTTTGCTCATAATAAACCCTAGCAACCTTCCAGCTGACACACCAAAAATGCATTTCTTGGGGTTCATCCTTAAATGATATTCTCGAGTCTTTTGCAGAACCTTAGTGAGAACCCCAGCATGCTCAATTGCCGATCTTGACTTAACTACCAAGTCGTCTACATACACCTCAACAAGAATGTGGATCATGTCATGAAAGATGGCCATCATGGCCCTCTGGTAAGTGGCTCTGGCGTTTTTAAGCCCAAATGGCATGACCACAAAACAATAAGTACCCCAGGGTGCAGTAAATGAAGTTTTGTCTTGGTCTTCTTCCGCCAGCTTGATCTGATTATACCCAGAAAACCATCCATAAATGATAGGGTTTCATACCCAGCTGTGTTATCTACCAGCACATCCAAGTGAGGTAGAGGGAAATCATCTTTAGGACAAGCGCGATTAAGGTCTCGGAAGTCAATGCAAATCCTGACCTTCCTGTCCTTCTTGATAACCGAGATAATGTTTGCCACCCAATTAGGATAAAGTATGACTTTGATGAACTTGGCTTTGTGAAGCCTGTCAACTTCATCCTTCATTTTCAAAGCGATCTGGGGGTGGAAACGCCTTAAACGTTGCTTAATTGCAACGGAGCCTGGCTTGAGGGTGAGATAATGCTCGACTAAGGAAGAGTCTAAGCCGGGCATATCTTCGTAGCTCCATGCGAAGATGTCCTTATATTGCCTAAGAACCTCCACAATTGCCTCCTCTTCATCCGGTGACAAGTTAGTGCTTACGAGGACAATCTTGGGATCTTCTTCGGTTCCCAGGTTGATTTCTTTGGTGATTTCCTGCACAGCTGGTGATAGTTCATCAAATTTCTTAAGCCCACTGGCAAAAGCATCAGCCTCGCCCTCAAACTCCTCATCGCCATCATTAATCGGGGTCATCGTCGTCCATTATTTCATAGACGCCGAACCCATCATCAACAAAGGGGGCTGACTGCTCATATTCTATTTCTGGCAATTGCAAAGGGTACTCAATGAACTCAGGAATTGTCAGGCACGCCTTGCATTTATGAGCGAGGCTAGCCAGATAACGATGAGGGATCCTCCTACCCTTGGATTTCCTTCCTGGATCTACCCTTAGTCTACTACCCTTATCTAAGCTACTAGAAGGAAGAGATGACGCAGAAGGAAGATTATCGAAATCAAGGTCCCGCCCATAGGTATTCGGGAAAGCAGTAAAGAAAAGATCCATGGAGGTAGCAGACAAAGCGGTATTTACAGCAACATCCCCTTGCGGGGTGGATGGATTAGGGAAAGCAGTAAAAGTCCCTTTTGTGGAAGGGAGCACCGAAAACCCGGCCTGAAGGCCCGGGTATGACAAACCACCGACTGGAACGCAGTCGGAGGCGACGAAAGAAGTTTCCTCAACAAAGATGGCGGGGTCTTCCATCACAAACCAACCCCAAAACCCCCTTCTTCTCGCGTGGTGGAGAAGGAAAGGGAAGCAACCAACAAGCACTTAAACGGGAAGCAGGAAGTGGAAATAGCAAAGCGGGAAACAAGGGCAATTCGAGGATGGTGGAAGGAGGAACACAATTCAAAGTCAGGGTGGGCGGAAGGCCCATGAGGCCAGAGGGGGACGCATGTTTGGTGGAAAAGGAATGACGCTAGACAATCAGAGCCTTCAAGGTGGCTCGAAGGCAATTGCCAGGCGTGAGACCTGATCCGAAAGAGCGGTTTCTAAGGATTCTAATGGATCAGGTGGTTCCTTAGAGAAAATATGTACAGAGGATGGACGGACGGGCATTCGGGTCCCAGGAGAAGTAAAAAACGATCCTGCCATGGTCTGTACAAAGGACGGGACCATAGTGGATGGAATGGAAAAGGTATGTATAATGGACGGGAAAGGAGGAGGGTTGCCCCTAGGAATTCCCGGAACTGAAGGGAAGATATGCGTAATAGTACGAGAATTAAAAGCAAGGCGAATAAAAGTGGGTGTGGAACCCAAAGCGGAATTAAAAGAGGGCAAAATGCCTGGTACAAAATGAAAGACAGGCGCGGGACCTAATGAAAAAGCTGGAACGGGCGTAATGCCCGGAATAAAAGCGGTAATGGGCGTGATGCCCGGTGCGAAAGGAACAGGTATGATGCCTGGTGCTGAAGGGAAAGCGGGCGCGATGCCCGAAGCCGAAGAAACAGGCGCGGTGCCTGGTATGGAAAAGGGATCGGGCGTGATGCCCGAAGCAAAAGAAACAGGCTTAATGCCCGGAGTAACCGAAGCGAGCACAGGGCTCGAGATAACAACTGGGGCGGGCTCAGGGCCCGAAACTGGAGCCGGTGTAGGGTCGGCGCCCAAAAGTTTCGACAGAAAGGTGTCGGTGCCCAAGAGTTCTGACAAGAAGGGGTCAGTGCCCAAGAGTTTTGACAGGAAGGGGTCAGTGCCCTGTACTTCTGCCGGTATGGGGTCGGTGCCCTTTATCCCTTGCACTATAGCCTGCAATTCAGAAAACCAATGTGCCTCAGGCGACCCGAACATGGGGTTTAAACAGGCGGTAAGACTGCCCATGTCAAACCACTTGTTCCATTCAGTTTCATAATCACCGATCTTGGGTCGCTTGGCTGGTGCAGAGTTATCTGGTGCCCAAAAGGTATCCCGAGTCAGGGAGTAGATTGGTTGTGTTTCAACGGGCAATGGCTGGGGATCCCCAGGCTGTAGTGGCCCCTTGTAAAAATGATTGTGCAAAGCCCATGCGAGGGGTTGATCTGGCCGCAACTGGGTTTTGACAGGCTGATATCCTAAGCCGACCTTGACCTTTCTCTTGCATGCTTTAACGGCAGTTGTCCTACCCTGTAGTTGTGCACCGAGGACATTGCCTGGTCGATAACCCATTAGTTTCATGATATGCAACCCTTTCTTGGTGATTATTCTGCTCGAATCAGAAGGGCTGACTACTGAAGGACCCGGCCCGGGATATGCGCCGGACGTGCTCGGTCGGTACTGTATCGTTGTGAGGGGCTGATTAGCAGGCCAAACTACTGGAACCGAGTTGCTTGTCATAATAGCCTCAACTTCTGCAAGACTAGGCTTGTTGGCGACCTTAATTACGCATCCCTTATATGGAAATTTCAAACATTGGTGGACTGTTGATATAACAGCACCAAGGGACTGCACATAAGGTCGACCAAGGATAATACAGTAGCATGGATCCATGTCAAGGATGTGGAAATCCATCTCCGTAGAAGTTGGGCCCAGCCCGATTGTCAAAGTAACAACCCCTCTTGGCGACCTAGTGGAATTGTCATAGGCCGTGACAGTGATAATAGGGGGGCGAATTGATTGGACCGGCACTCCACATAGAGTAAGCGTGTCAGGGGACACGACATTGACCGAGGCCCCAGAATCCACCAAACATCGATCCACGTGAATGCCGTTGATGTTTACTGTAAAACATAGGGCGTATCGCTGTGAATCAACTGGCGCGAGCTCACTCTCACGGAACACGATAGCTGGATGTGGGCCTGTCGGTGTCAAGACTTCACTAATATGGTTAACCGGCAGATCCTCGTTAACCATCACCTTCTGCAAATACTGCATGAGTGCTTCCTGGTGAGTGGGCGACCTCTTAATCAATTCCAGGATGGTAATCCTGGCCGGAGTCCGGTCCAGGTGCTTCAACAAATCATACTGGGTGCATGGCACTGATCCGTCTTGTACCTCTTCCTCTTCTATGGTCGGCAGTACTTGATCTTGCTGGGGGGAAAACCCTATTAAACATACGCCCGCTGCGGAGCACCATGGCGGGTTCAGGGGAACTGCCTGAAGTAGATGCAACAGCCTGATCTGCGGAAGTGGATGGCTGTGAGGTAGAGGGTGGATTGGTGAGAATTTGGTGCGGCAGTTGGATGCCTACCGCAATCTGGCGTGTAGTGGTGGCAGTGATATGCGTAGTGGAGGTGGTGGGAATGCGTAGGAAGGGGGCCCTATGGTTAGGGTTTATAAAGGGAAAAGCGGTGGGTGCCTGTACAGGCGGCGAGTCTGGTGGTGGTGGTGTAGGGGTATGCGAAAACGGGGTAGGTGTATCTACAGAGGGTGAATGTACAGATGCAGGAGCTTGGTAGGCGGATGGACGGGTGTAGTTGGTGGGAATGCGTAAGAAGGAGGGTAACAGGTTGTCTGCGGTGGGTGTACGGATGAAGGGTGGTAAAATAAAGGGTGCCTGGGTGGCAGGGGTAGTTGTGGGTGTGGCAGGTGTTTCCACAGACGGCGGCTGGTTCGTGAAGGCATTCACCTAACAATTTGGTGTCGGGTGCTCTGGCAACGGATTCTGTACGATACCCAAGTCAGGCTGCTGCTGCTGCTGCGGTGGTTGCTGCGGTTGCTGTGGAAGTTGATACTGCTGCTGCTGTTGCTGCTACTGAGGAGGCCTTCTCGCCTTCATCTTAGTGATAAACTTCCTCATTTCAACCCAGTCAATGCCTCCACCTTCATTTAGATTATGAATATAATCTTTGAAGTGGAAGCATCGGTCCAACGTATGGCCCGGGCCCCGGTGGAATTCACAATACCGGGAGGTATCGAGGTGAGGAGGCCATTGGAGTTTCTCCTTTGGCAATGTCAGTGCTCCGGCTGCCATGAAGGCATTAAAAATGTTGGGTAGGGTTTCTGGCAGCGGAGGGTAGGGGGTTGTTCTAGGGCCGGTTAGGAATCTGGGTGGAGGTGGCCCATAATTGCCTGGAGGAGGAACCTGGTTAAGTTGCTGGTGTGGATGAGGGGGTTGTTGTTGTTGGGGTGTAGGCCGGTATTGTGGCTGCTGTAGTGGCTGTTGGAACTGGGGCTGCTGGAATTGCGGCCGCTGGGGTTGCTGGTCATAGTAGGGCTGCTGAGGAGGCGGCTGCTGGGCCCTGAAATTAGACTGGTTGTTTGGCCTAAAGGCTGGGAATTGGGGTTGTTGAGCCCTGGGGTTATTGGGTGCACGGTAAGTGGGAGGGGCTGGATTGCCCATGGCACTCACTTGTTCATTGTGAATAACCCCCTCAGTGGTGGGACCACTGGCGGAGGTACCCACTGGCTTCTTACCGACCCGGGCCTTGGGTTCAAATAGAGCCACTATGGGAGAGTCTTTCAGTTGTGTTTGAATGTATCTGGCTCTCTCATATAGCTCCTCCATTGTTGTCAGCTTATTCATAGCCAAGATATGCCTGAACTGGGGGGTAGCGTTGGTGGTGATCATCTTCACCTGCTCAGATTCAGACAACGGATCTCTCAGTTTCTCGGCCATGAGCCTCCACCTATCAGCAAAGGAGACGAACTCTTCATCAGCCTTCATCTTTTCGGCCACCAGATCAGTAATAGATAGCACAGGGCCCACTCAGTCTCTGTACCTCCTCAGAAACTTCCTATGGACTGCCTCGAAGTTCTCTGCATCCGCTGGGTCCAAGGAATAGAACCAATCGAGGGCAGGCCCGTCCAGGGACCGACGAAACAGGAAGGCAAGGGCACGATTGTCATCCTGCCAGAAAGAAGATTCGTACATGAATTCCTTGATATGTACGAAAGGGCTGCCGGTGCCATTGTAGCGGCGATAGACCGGCATTTCTGACGGAGGTAAATGAAAGACTGGCATGGAAGGTAATGCCAGTTCAAAGGAATCTTTAGGGGCGGACGCCCTCTTCAAATCGTGCTCCAATTTTTTACCTTAGCCAGAAGGGCCTGGGTAAGCTGATTTGCAGATTGTTGGTGAGCAGTGGAAGGGACAGCACAACGGGCGTCTGCCCGGGAAGGGTATCGGTGAGGAATGCTGACATATGCGGGACCCTGGGTCGGAACCCGTGGTTGATAAGCAGGGTGTGCCATGTCAGTGGGTGCCCGGTATCTATCTTCTGGACTATGATACCAAGAATGGATAACAGAATGGGCCCGTGAAGGGGCTGGCGAAATTTGCCGACCCGGATCGCGGACAGACTCAATCCGAGGTCCCTGGTTCAGGTAACCAGAGGGATCGGGGTTGACAACAGATTTCCCCTTTAGGGCAGCCTGGGCATCTGGTACCTGAGAAGCTTGAAGGTTCTGGAGGATGCCCATAAGCTGAGAAAGATTAACAGAGGCAGAAGGATCATCTTGCCTCTGGGGGATCTGGGGTTGCACGTCCACCACGTTCACATGTGGATTGGACGGATTGGCAGGAAGATAAGAGCTAGACCCATAGATTTCCTCATACACCTCATCCTGGCCTGCGTCCTCGTAATCAGCCATGGAAAGAGAATGGCCAGATCGGAGTTGCATGCAGGACGGCTCGGAAAACAGTACCGGACAACTACTCAACCGATGAGGGAGAAGATTACTTGATTTTAAGCACACAGTTAGCACCGATTACGTCCACTTAATTATGTTTGAAATGATTAACGTGGATTTTAGCTTAACAGTGTGTCACTCAAGAGAAGAAGTGAACTTGACAAGTGGGTATAATGACAACTTCGGGGTTCACTTTTAAAGCAATCTCTCCACAATAGGCACTCTATCCAGGTCGCCGGTATTTGGTACAACCAACTCGGTCTGCCGTGAGGGAATCCACGGGGTACGGAGATTTACGGAGGTCCCGGCAGGAATTTTATAGTCCAAAGGGACGGAATGCCCAATGGACATATTGTTCCCACCGAGAGGTGTGTTTGGATCCTAGGAAATGAGGGAAGGAAGTCCCCCGGCTATTAAAAAAGGTGAAAACAACACAAGGCAAGCAGCTGGAGGTTCTGGAAAGGATTTAAATCGCGTCCACTGCAGAGGGCGATAATTTAAATCGCGTCCTTTCAGTCGGCCGCGGATCTGGCAACTTATGACAGTTGTAAGAGCCGAGGCAACTCCCTGAGGACTCTGTCCAGAAACGCATCCAGACAGGCTGCCGCACAACAAAGATTCATAAAATGCATCGTCTGGGTTTGACGCGCAACAGTACAGAACAAATATATTTCTAAAAAGCTGTAAATAATAACTAAGCGACAGAAACGCGTCGTCTGTTCCCGACGCGTATCAACACAGAAACCCCCCCCCCCCCCACGAAATGTTTCTACGTATGAACAACTGGGCTGAATCGCGGCGTCTGGGGTCGTCGCGATTCAACTCAAAAACCCTCCCAACGAAATCTCACCCCAAGGGGGGTGGATTAGCATGCAATTAGGGGTTAGATTGAGGGGGATGGGGTTCCAAACACCAAAACTCTCAAATAGCAAAGATGGTAAGATGGTAAGGACTATAGAAATATATATATATTTTTATTTTTATTTAAACCCTATTAAACTATTTTTAGCATGCTAATGGAAAGGACTAAAAAGAAGCTTAAACAAACAAGTAGGAAATGACTAAACTAACTAGAAAACAGTGCCACACGGGGCTAAACAAAGCGGTACCGGGCTAAAAGAAGAGAGTCCCACCGTGATCGCCAAGTTGTAGATGCGGTTATTTCCCCGATGTCCCTCCTCTCCCTTTTTGGGGGGTTGTGGAAAGGGTGGATAGCGAGAGAATAAGCGGCATCCACACGGGGAATAAAAATGGACAGAAAGTAAAGGAAAGTCGCGATCGCCAGGCACTTTTACTAAAAAATACCAAAAGTAGGGACGGGTCTAAAAGGGGATGTGTACCTTTTTGGGCCCGTGGAAAGTAGCGGGATGTGTGTGCGGTGGGTCCTTCCTCCTCCTTCCACCGGCCGGCCGGCGAAGGAGATTTAGCTCGAGGTACCTGAAGAGGACAGAAATGGAAACGGATTAGGCAGACGTGTAGTTAAATGAAAAAGACAACGGAAGACAGCGGACAGGACATAAAACGGTGCGGACGCACCTTCTAACTACGAAAATGAAAAACCCCTAACTAGACAGGGAGGGAAACATGCACGTGTGTGCGTGTGTGCTGTCTGGTGACCCGGACAGGGGGAGAGAAAGGCTGTGAGAGCTCGGAAACAGCGTGGTGGATGGCGACGCCTCGTCGTGGAACGGACGGCGTGGATCGTCCTCCGGCTCCGGAACGGCAGCTTCTGGACAGCAGGATCATCCCATTGGAACCTCCGGTGGACGTGGAACGGAACGGCAGGTGGGTGACGCGTTGGATGGGCAGGGCTTCGCCGCTCTGGGGGGGGGGGGGGGGGTAAGGTCTCTCTCTCCTCACTGCTGCGGAGGGGGCTTGAATATATAGACTCACTGTTTTAAATCGCGTCCAAACCAGCTGACGTTTTTCAAGTAAAATTGCGGCCACAGGAAACGTCGCGATTCACAAGGTCGGCCAAATGTCCCATCAACTTGCCAAAATATGATGATTACGGCGCGCAGCGATCTTAAGAATCGCGTCGACCATAGTCGTCGCATTTCGGAAGGTCAAATTGATTTGACAACCATGACCTCTTTTTCGTCCATAAAACTCGTCCATCATACTGGTCGCAATTAACAACCGTCTGAACATTTGTAACGCTGTAACTGGCGGTTCTTAATCGCGGCGTGCTGTCTGGGCGTGATTCATAGTCTGACAGCGTTCTGACGCCTGGCAGGGGCATGGTGCGCGCAGGGGGGCTAAGAATCGCGTCGTACAACCACGACGTATTTCAGAGCCTGCCACAGGTGTCAGAACGTGTGCTCTTTGGCACAGCCTGAAATTGTTGACTTTTAAACCGCGGCGGCTGTCATGGACGCCCTTTAACGTCAGTTAAGCGTTGCGTCCCGTAAGGCGGTAGCTGAATTGCGTCGCCTCAGGGCGTCACGCTTATGGCATTTAATACGCATGTGCCGGTCTGGTCGCGATTTCAAACAGTGTGCTGATTCTTTTTGGGTTTTTCTAGACTCTTTTGTAGACTTATGTAAAAGGTCCTAAAAAGCTTTAAAAGACAGGAAAATTCTGAAAAGTCTCGAAGTAAAACAGGAAATTCGGGGAAATCACTTAAAAAGGTAATCAAAGACAATCACATTGAGGCGTTACAATGCAACTCGAGATTTTGTCCAATTTGGGTAAAATTGGCGTGTCTACAATGGCCCCTAGGCTCACCTACAGGGCACTGGAAGCACTCCGCCTGGGAAAGAGGAGGAAGACAGGAAACCCAGGGGCTGAATGGTACCGCTGGTTTGACATAGAAGACATCACTATAGCCTTCAGCCGTCTGTTCTGGGAGGAGGAGAGAATATGGCCGCCAACGGCAGCCGAACTGCTGGATCCACCCCCATCCATCACGTCCAAGAGACTGCTGATGAATGAGACCATAAATATAGGGGAGCCAGACATCCCCTACGAAGAGGGAAAGATAGTAGACGAACTGTGGTGGGGCACATGTCTAGCCATCCATCCATCCCTCTTGAACTCCCTCCTTACCAGCCTTGTCCCTTCATCTCCTCCCCTCCTCATCCAGCTGACTCCCCAACTTCTGACGGCTGTACACAACCTCTTCACTCTTGATCTCCCACCTGCAGTCCTCTCTGCTTTGCAATCCGATCCGAGCGACCACGAGGTCACTCTCTCGTGTTGTGTGCTCTCCATCGAGCTCCAAAAAAAAACATCGATCTTCAAATGCACATTGAGGTCGAGGAGCCAGCTTACCTCCTTCACCCTCCTGATCAGGGGCACCCCTCGATTAGGGCTTCCCCTCCCGCTCCTTCATTAGGAGCCATCCTTTTCGAGGACGCCATGTCCTCCACCAGTCCTGTAGAGTCGTCTAGTCAAGAAGAGTCTAGTATTAGTATAGGTGAGTCTTGAGTAGAGAATAAGGTCAACCCAGCACCCGCCAAGTCCAAGCGTCACCCTAGGAAGCAATGGGGCAAGGCTATTCCCCGAAGATATCTTCAAGAGTTAGCTCGGTGATGTCAGGCGTTACTGCTAATAGAGGAGTTCACAAAGGAAGCGTTGGTGTTAGAAGAGGAGATTGAGCAGGATGGGCTATTCATAGATGACGGGTTTGGCGTCTATGAGATCATGAATGATGAGGACCCGATTAATGAAGAGGATAGCAAAATAGATGATGCTGCCGAGAAGTACGCGAGTGGTGTAAGAAGATTTGATGAACCTACAATGGCAGTGGATGAACCTACTAAGGAGGTCAACCTTGGAACAGAAGAAGAGCCCAGGATTGTGATAATTTCAGCAAACCTCCCTCCTGATGAAGAAGAGAATCTGGTGCAAATTATGAGGGAATACAGAGACACATTCGCCTGGTCATATGAGGACATGCCTGGTCTAGACCCCTCACTAGTGGAGCACCGGCTGGTATTGAAAGAAGGGGCAAAGGCCATAAAGCAAAAACTTAGAAGGTTCCACCCACTCATGGCCTTGAAGATGAAGGACGAAGTGGACAAACTCCATAATGCTAGATTCATCAGGGTAGTACATTATCCGAATTGGGTGGCGAACATAGTCCCAGTCATGAAAAAGGACAGAAAAGTGAGAATTTGTATCGACTTCTGGGACCTAAATAAGGCATGTCCAAAGTCAAACTTCCCGCTTCCTCACATTGATATACTAATTGATAACACTGCTGGGTATGAGACCCTCTCATTCATGGATGGATACTCAGGCTACAACCAAATCCGTCTAGCTCCTGAGGATCAAGAGAAAACATCCTTCACCACGCCCTGGGGAACATACTGCTTTGTAGTCATGCCATTTGTGCTTAAGAATGCTGGGGCTACCTATGAAAGGGAGATGATGGCCATCTTCCACGATATGATGCATGTTTATGTAGAAGTATACGTGGATGACATCTTGGTGAAGTCAAGAACCAGGAGAGAACACCCCGAGATCCTCGCCAAGGTGTTGCAAAGGTCAAGGGAGTACAAACTGAGGATGAATCCAAAGAAATGTGTGTTCGGGGTGTCATCAGGAAAGTTGCTAGGGTTCATAGTTAGCAAGCGGGGCATTGAGATTGATCCAAATAAGGCTAGGGCTATTGCAGAAATGCCACCTCCAAAGAATATCTCACAGCATAGAGGGTTGATTGGGCGTCTGCAGTTCATTAGAAGGTTCATATCTCAACATTCACAAAGATGCCGCCCATTCTACGATCTCGTAAAGGGAGAGGCAAAGTTTGAATGGAATGACAAATGCAAAGAAGCCTTTGATGACTTGAAGAAGTATCTCATGAATCCCCCAGTCTTGCAACCTCCTGTACCCGGGAAACCACTCATCCTATATCTCTCAGTCAGCGAGGACTCCCTAGGTGTTGTCCTTGCACAACATGATGAATCCGGAAAAGAAAGGGCAGCGTACTATCTTTCTAGGGTTTTCAACACCGTTGAATCCAAGTATACCACCGCGGACAAGACATGTGCCACACTCGTATGGGTAGTCAAAAAACTCAAGCATTACTTTCTTGCCCACGAGGTCAAGCTGATCTCGAGGATGGATCCACTCAGACACCTCTTAGAAAAGCCTGTCCTCTCCGATCGGCAGGCACGCTGGCAGAGCTTCCTCTCCCAATTTGACATTTCTTTTGTGGTCCAAAAGGCCATCAAAGGGTATGCCATCGCCGAACACCTTGCCCATCTACCACTCCCTCATAGCGATTCCATCCGAGAGGAATTCCCCGACGAAGAGCTCTCGATCATCTCCAAAGACCCATCCTGGTCCGTCCATTTTGATGGTGCGCTCAATTCTCAGGGACGGGGCATTGGAGCCGTGCTGCTCACCCTGGAAGGTATTACCATCCCTATCGCTTTCTAGCTCACCGTCCCCGCTACCAACAACATGTCTGAGTATGAGGCTCTCTTAGCTGGTCTCAAACGCGCGTACATTCTAGGGGCATCTCACCTTAGAATCATAGGAGACTCTCAGCTCGTCCTGCGGAAGGTCCTCACAACTTACCGCACTCATGACCCAAAGCTTAAACCATATCAAGATTTGGTCACGTTGTTGGCTAAGCAGTTCTGCAAGCTTATCTATGTCCACACTCCTCGCTCGTAAAATATCCTGGCTGACGCCTTGGCGTCACTAGAATCATCTCTATCCTTCCCTCTGAGTCGCCGAACTGAGACGATTGTCGTCCAACGACTCGAGGTCCCATCTTCCCAAGATCCTTGGTTCGAAAACCTTAGGACAACCTTAGAAGAGAGGGGTAGGAAAAGGGAAGTGCAGCAAGTCATGTTAACAGTGCTCGAGGAAATCTTGGATGAAGAAGAACTACCGTGGTATTTTGAGATTGAGCAATACTGTAAGCTTGGAACATATCCCGAAGGGGAAAAAGCGGAGGATCGCAAGGCCATCAGAAGAGCCGCCCTAAGGTACATAGTTGTTGGAGAAGCCCTGTACAGGCGAGCTCTTAATGGAGTTCTTTTGAGATGTCTTACTGATGACGAAGCGTGGAAAGTGGTAGAAGGAGCCCATGCTAGTGATTGCGGAGGGCACGTCAACAGTCAAATGCTGGCAAAGAAGATCATTAGGCAGGGCTACTACTGGCCGACCCTATAAGAAGACTATGCCATCTACGTATGTAGATGCGTCAAATGCCAACTCCATGCTGATAAAATCCATGCTCCTTCACCCTCACTTCATCCACTCTCTACACCTTGGCCATTCTCCATGTGGGCTTTTGATATTGTTGGCCCCCTTGGTTATCCTAATGCTCAAACCTAACAAAAATCCTTTATCCTAACAGCAACTGAGTATTACACCAAGTGGGCAGAAGCAGAAGCATTCGCAGAAATCAAAGCATCCACAGTATGCCGCTTTATCATGAAGAATATCGTCTCGCGATTTGGAGTGCCAAGCAGCATTGTCACAGACAACGGGCCACAATTCATCTCACAAGAGCTTCAGGACCTCTGTAAGAAATACAACATCACTCTGCATCATTTATCTCCATATTACCCACAAGGCAATGGCCAAGCTGAAGCAACGAATAAAACCCTACTTAAAATGTTAAAGAAAACATGTGAATCGCACAAATTTGCCGATTGGCCGGAAAAGCTAATAGAGGCTCTATGGGCCTATCGTACCTCTGTCCGTACTCCCATAGGGCAAACCCCTATGCTCTCACTTACGCGATGGAGGTGGTAGTTCCATACGAGATCCTAATCCCTTCGCTAAGAGTCCAACTTGATAAGGAACTCAATCTTGATGAATGTCGAGAGGCGTTACTAGTCCAATTGGAACTCTTAGACGAAAGGCGACTCATGGGGGCCGATCATGTACTCTCATATCAAAGGCGAATCTCAACATATTTTGAAAAGAAGGTAATCGAACGGACATTCCAAGAGGGTGATATGGTTTTGAAACGCATTTTTATCAAACCTGGAGGTCAGAGGTCTATGTTGCAACCAAACTGGGAAGGTCCGTACGTTGTGCGAGAAGTATATCCAGGAAATGCCTACCGCCTAACTAATGCTGAGGGCGTAGAGTTATCACATCCGTGGAATGGGTTGTATCATAAAGAATTCTATCCTTAGGTCTAAAGGTGTGAGGCCACAATACTTAGACAAGGGAAGACCCCGTGTTAAGAGTCTGAAATCTCCTCCCCAATCGTCAAAGGTTGACCTAAGTTAGGATCAACACAAACACATACGGCAAGCCCGGGTGATTGCGCTTAGTAGATACCGTGGCTTGGTGGGTCCTACTTTAGCGATGTGATGATCATTCTCTTTCAAATCGGTCGAGGTGTAGGGGAAGAGTCGCAAGGGTGAGGTAGTCAACCTTAAGCATACCCTGACGAGAGGAAGCCTCAAACAGGGACGGTCAAATAAAAGGGGCAAAAGAACAAAAGCAAAAGAAAGAATCAAAGATACATGGCGGAATAGGGGCATGGCAAAGAGTGGCAAAGTCCCCACAGGACGCTCATGAGCCCGGTCATACGCATCCCCAGTCAATGCAAATGCATAGAAAAGACCACAAAGTCCCTACGTAACAGGCCTAATCTTTGAAGGGTATGCTGCGGGAAGAAGCAGAACCCAACGTCCTTTAACCTGCATTAGACTTCCCTCAAGTAGTCTTCCATTTCCCCCTATAAGATCATACCATGCCTTAGGTATGGCCTAACTAGCCGCAATATCATCTAGGGGCAGTCACCCATGGCATGTCACCCCAAACGCACGTCCTACCTTGGTAAGGTCTTTGGCGAGAGGGGGAGGTGATCAAGACTTCAAACCAGTGGTTCGGACTAGTCTATGTGTTATGGCCCGAAAGGGCGAGTGCCTTCGGTCTCGCGCGTCTTACTTTTAGGAAGGGCTAACGGCGGCTTTAGGCGTCTTTCAAAACTCCGAAAAAATCAGATATTTCAAAATTCCAAAAAAATCAAATATTTTAAAACTACAAAAAAATCAAATACTTCGAAACTCCAAAAAATCAAATATTTCAAAACTCCAAAAAAATCAGATATTTCAAAACCTCAAAAAATTAAATATTTCAAAACCCCAAAAAATGCTTTCAAACTTCCAAAACTGCTTTACTCATGTCATTTATTTATTTATGTCTTTTTGCCTATTTAATAAGGCATTGCCCCTTGACCATTTATCAAGATTGATCACTCGTCATACTTAAGGTAAGGGCTAAGTCGAAGAAAATATCTAACTTGTCTTCGTGATTTTCTTAAGTGTACAAGACACAGTAGAAGAAAGAAGGCGGCGCTCACATCTCACCCGCCACTCTCACACAAACCGCAAGTTACAAGCCAAAGAAAGCTAATTCCAGTCCATGCTATATACACTGTACATCACAATCACCATGAATAAAGGGGCAATGTACGAGCCCTCAGTCACTCTCCCCTGTACCCTCAGGCGGGTGGGAAGGTGGAGGGGCCATCTTTCTCGATCCCGTCATGCTCCCCTCGGCTGCTCCCTCGCGCTGTCGTGCCTCCTCCTTGTTCCTCTGTCGTCCGGAGGAACCTGTCAGATAGTGTCCAGCAGACCCGCTCGGGATGCCGCTCCTACTGGCCGAGGTACGGCTGGGCCCGACCAACGCCAAGGCTCTCTCGAGCCCCTTCATCTCCGACCACAACAACTCGTTGTGATGCCGCTCGCTCCCTAGCTGCGAGCGGAGCTCGTCCGCCTCTCGACGCAGTCCTGTCGCCTCGTCTGCCTGGGGGCATAGGCACATCTCTGTCATCTCCTTCTCTAGCGCAGCTGTCCGCGCCAGAGAGGCCCTCAGATCTGCCTCCTGCAAGTCAAGACATTTGTCAAATAAGGGAAATAATGTGTAAGGGTCATGTAATCAGTGACTCACCCACTCCTGAAGCTTTGTCGTGGCCTCCTCCGCCCATCTCACCGCCGCTGCTAGCTGGCCCTCCAGCATGGAGCGGCCGGGCTCGTCTCGATAGGTGGAAGAGCCTCCCACCATCTGCTGCGCCCACTCTAACTCGGCGCGCTGCAAAGGAAAAACGGAAGTAAGTCAACTGAAACTAAGGGTAGAAAGGACAGAAAGTAGAGTACTCACCAGCTGAGTCACGGTCCGCTGGAGGTCGTCCCTCTGCTAGATCATGGAGTGGAGGACGCCCTCTAGCGAGGCAATCCGGCCCTTAGGATCAAGCTGCAAGCACAAGTCAGGTTTGCCAAAGAGTTAACAATTAAAATATTCAAAAATGGCTAGGTTAGTGACACTCACTGGTCATCGGGTCCCCTTGTATACCTGGGCCCCGTACTTCCGTGCATAGGCACGGAAGTAGTCCTCGTCACTGGTGGCCTCAAAAATCACCACCCAGCCCCGCTGGCGTCAGTCCTCCAGCTGCTCCTGAGCACGCACTCACCAGTCCGTGACCTGCTAGAGGCCCCGGAAACTGCAACCTAGCCTCTCCCACGACCTCTGCCGGGTCAAGAACTCCATTGTGGCCTGATGAAGTCCCGAGGTCCTCTCTACTAGCAGCAGGTGGAGTGGCACCACAGTGTTGAACGCGTGAAGCCAAATCTCCCTGCCGAAGTAGGGGCGGCCCTGCTCCACCCACGGCTGGTCGGTGTCGTCCTCCTCAGCATAGGGAGTCCACTCAACCTGCACTCCACATGGAAATCTATCAATCAATTGTCAGTGATAAAAAGGAAAGGGTGCTAGTATGGACGTACTTACGTGTACAAAGGGGACAGTGTGCAATGCATCCTGGATGAACGTCACCTGAAGGCGTAGTGACCGCTCATCGCGGCGGAACCACCAACGTTGCAGTAGCGGCGCAGCGCCTGGTCGCCTCGGCACTCCCGGCCCAGGGAGGAAAGGTAGAGATATGCCCACGCCTACGAAACAACACAGTCAGTGCCACAATCAATTTAAGCAGGAGAAGCAACAAAGGGTAAGGGTGAGAAGCATACCTATAGGAGTGGGAAGAAGTCGGCTACCCCCGTCTCCCTGCCGGAGGTGCCAAGGCTGTCAAAGAGGTGGGCCAGGAGGGCCGCACCCTATGCATAGCTTCCCACCTAGGTCAGATCGTCCAGCAGGGGCAGACACCTGCAACTCACTGGGTCCCCTCTGGTCCCCAGGATCAACTTTTCGATCACAAGGATCAGGAAGCGTCTCAAGTCGCGGTCTGCTGCCGCTCCCTCCTCCTCCGCCAGTGCTGCTCTGGCGTCCTCCGTCAACCGGGCCATGTACTCCTCCTGGCCCTCTCCGGTCTGATGACGCACGTCCGCCACTCCAAGGCTCGCCCGCAGCCTCGTCCTCGCTACTAGGGATGACCTCTCCCTCATCACCTCCAGCCCCAAGAGTCGCTCCACTATCTCCTGGTAGCTCGTGTACGTCACCCCTGTCACTGCGTGGCCATCTACCCTCAGGCCGGTAATACGTACCACGTCCTCCAGTATGGGGATCATATGACCCCACGGGAGGAGGAAAGTGTGGCACTCAGGGTCCCACTGCTCCTTCAGCGCCTGAATTAACGCCACGTCTGGCGTCAACTCATCCAACCTCAGAAAGGGACCGAACCACATCTCCTCCAGTCGGGTCCTCTGGAAGTC